>CM059803.1:16287500-16985000 GCA_030435695.1 Brachymystax lenok tsinlingensis
GTTGCAGGAAATTGGCCATAAAACTGCAAGATTTTCTTTCAGTTCCATGGCAGGATGTGTGGAATTGCAGTAGATTAGCTTTGAAACTGCTACATTTTTGCTCTGCTGCAAAGATCTTTTTTTTTATTTGTCTTTGGTCACCGCTCAACCCTTATGGTGGGTTGAGACTCAAAAGACACCTCAATTGGTGGGTCACAAAGCAAAACAGTTTGGGAACCCCTGCTCTAGGCTACCTGCTGCCCTTTCCATGGGAAAATATCTTGAGTGCATGGAAGGATCATGTTTACAGCTAATTTAGTGCATTAAGTTATAAAATGAATGTCTTTCATCAGGTTGTCAAGTGTAACACAAGCTCTACAGTACACCCCCGCCTTATACATTAAATAAAGTACATGTGTTTTTAGAAACAAGGATCTGAACATAATTAATGAGGACGTGTTTCTCCTGTCTTTGGATGCCCTTTGATCACCAAGAACTGAACTTGTAAAAAGTGGGCCACGACAAATCTTCTGTTCTAATACACAGTCTTTGCTGCAAATAGTTCTCGGCCCCTGACGTATAGAGTTGTGACATCATGAAGTCATGCAACTGTTGCGAGGAAACCCATCAGTTCCCAAAACTATCGTAGAAAGCTGATGAAAGCAAGAGACATTAATACATAGGAAGGTATCAACCATCAAAGCTTCACAATCCAACCAATCCCAGAATCTGTTTAGACTGACTAGAATCCTGCAGATTGTGTTGTCTGTACAGGGAAATGAAAGACAGTCAGGCTTGGAGTGCCTACTGATTTTAATGACCTGGGAGCTTGTCTCTAATATGCTGATTGGATTTGCTATTGATTGTGTTTTCAACTTGTGTAATAGCCCCGTTTTGGTGATTGCTATTGTACTGCAGTGCAGATTGAACTTGGCGACATGGAGTAATGGGAATATTTAATCATGTTTAACGGAACAAGAGGATCCTACCATTTACATTGCATTTACTCAAATGTACAGTAGCTCATACTACGGTAGCCTACATCTTTGCAAATGCGTAAGGCTGTTGGAGAAGGGTTATACATTCAAGTACAAACAAATGTTAAGAACTGTAATAAAACCAATCTATTTTGTTGACATTGCACTTTCAAAACACATTCCGCATTCCTCTAGTTACTTAAGTGCAATATAGTGATGATTCTTATATTCTGCTTAATTGATAATATTTGAATAATCAAAGTTCATGGCAAAGTTTGGAACTTGCCACAGGAAGTCTATACAGTATAGACTTGCAACCTGGGCATACATTTTGGGCTACATGTTTCTCACCAAAATAACCATAGTATTTAAAATAGATGGAATGGCACAACAACCAAAACATGTTCAGAATACTAAAACTAGCAATTGGATCTGTGAGGTCATAAACAGAATGTGTGTAGGAGTAGCCTATGGTAAACACAGGAATCCTATTCTTACTTGTGCACTTTTTGATGCCGGATCCTTTCTTCAGAGCGTGTCGACTGAGTTTGCACTGGAAGTTGTTTTCCCAGAACTCTGCAAACCAAATATTCCTTCTGTTGTTGTCCAAAGTTCTGCTGATGAAGTAGCGATCAAACCCTAGAGAGATCAATGAGAGGCACAGTTGGATTTGAACTACTGCAGCGATGTGCATTGGATTTTCTGACGGTGACATAACTTTATCAACTCTTTTTTCAACACTACCTCCGCATAGTACTTTCATCTCACTGGTGTTCATATCCTGCTGTTGTTTACAGTGTGTCAGAAATATCATGCTATATTAGACTATATTGTCATAGACAACAGAAAATAGATATAAATGTAATCCTCACTTGACCAGTACTACCTACCGCTGTGTGGCATTTAGGACAATGAGGAATAAAGGACATTATATAGTGTGTATAACATCAATACCTCGGATGGACTGCCGTTTAGGTAGGATCGTGACAGCCCCTTCTGCCATCTCCTCCTGGTTCAAGATGGGGGATATCTTAGACCCCCAGCTGTCTGACCCCACCCATATAAAATGTCCTGTCTGGTTAGCCTTCTTAGCTGCTTGAAGAATCCGCCTGTAAGAAAGGAAAAGAGAGAATACAATAGAATTCTTGCCACTTATATACATAATTCACCTATTCAAGGGCCTTGATGATTAGTTGAAAACAGTGTGTTGGTACTGGACATGAACAAAAGAACTGAAAATGAACTGCACAACCCGTGGGTTCCCAGAACCAGCACAACATACTAAAGAAGAACACCGTTGGAACACTGCCACCCTCCCTGCCTGTGACAGAGGCCACCCTGTGGAGTGTGCATGGTGCAGGCTAGCGAACACCCATCCCAGCCTGCCAGTGCTGCCACATTACTCCAAGGTTGGTCCCTCCCTGGTAATAGAGCTAATTAAGAAGCAACCATGATGAGCCAGCCGGCATTCCCTGCTGTTCCACCAGGCTCTGTATTAATTATTCATTCTGCTGCCACTAGGACCACAGTACTCATATCAAATTGCATTTGTCACCTGCACCGAATACAACAGGTGCAGACTTTACTGTGAAATGCTTACTTACAAGCCCTTCCCCAACAATGCAGAGTTAAAAAGTAAGACAAATTCAGAAAAAATACAAAAATATGAGACTATATACAAAGAGTACCAGTACAGAGTCAATGTGCAGGGGTACGAGGTAGTTGAGGTAATTGAGGTAATATGTACATGTAGGTAGGGGTAAAAGTGACTAGGCAATCAGGATATACTAGACGTAGTACTGGAAACACAGTCGCTACAACAGCCAGGTACAATAACAATACAGTGTTCCCCTGAGTCACTCTGCTACCCCTATTTCTCACCACTTAATCCAAAGAATGAAGAGACTGACAGTAATGCATGTTTGAGTTATAATGACCTTTATCCTACCTCTCACTGAATAAACATGGTTTATTCTGAGGCCCAGCATTCCCATATGGCTTTACAGGAGACAATAATGTCCATAACAAAACCTACAGTATACTATGCAAATGTTGTCATATGCTCTTTGTTTTGCCTCACTTGAGAATGGTTCTTTGTATGGGTCCATGGCAGCTTGTACCATCTTTAAAAATAAGATAGAACATCTTCCTGGAGGTAAGGAGAGGGAGGGAGCCTGTTTTGTCAACTGTCAATTGCAAACCCCCCTTAAGGTCGTTTACAGGACAATCTAGTTCATCACATAAACACCAGGTGTTCTCATCATGAAATCACTCAATTACATGTACTGAAAGTCTGTGTTTAGGACAAAATGCATGATGGCATTAACGTCCTTAGCCTGTGAATGAGGCCACTCTTGCTCAAGCATCTTTCTATAGCCTGAGTGCTGAAAACTCTTAATTTTAGTTTTTTATTAAGTGGCTGCACACTTGCATTGACTGGTTTCAAGGAGAAGAGCAGGCATACTGGGCTGAAATCCCCCTGGCTTTGTGTAATTACTGTATATCCACACTATTACCCATTATCAAGCTTGGTTTAAGTCAATGAGCACTGGGACTTCTGCCCCGGTCATCCACCATCTACGGCTTCCTCAAATCACTGCCTATATCCTTTAAGAAGAATATATACCTGACTAATGTCAACTGCTCCTCCTCTATATGGTAATTGTAGGTTAATGCTATGTATAACAACTATTTTCCAAACATTTGTACTGTTGAGCAAAAGCAACAGGACAGGGTAAAGAAAGGACAAAGTTATTTAATGGTAAGTTAGGTTACTGTAATACATTGCTTTTGGAAACTTCTCACATTGGTTTATACTGTATGTGTTACTTGACTCAGCAACCCAATTTTTCTTTTAAGCCTATTACCTCATAGAACCTCAAAATCCCTGCATTTGGTGTATTGCCTCTGAGGGCAGATGGATATTATACAATATGCATCCTACTCACCAAGCTCTTGGAATAAGTTAGCATTATTTATTATCTATGTGAGTACAAATTACATTTTAAAGTCATTGCTATATTCTTGAATAGAAAAAGTTCACAGGATAGTTCAAATTGAAATCAAATTGGCAATAAATCGTGTAGAGTTTTGTCTCTCTCTCTCTCTCTCTCTCTCTCTCTCTCTCTCTCTCTCTCTCTCTCTCTCTCTTCTTATGCACCTCTCAACAAAAGTCCTGTGTTCATATTTACATACCATAAGCCACTGCAGTGTTGTATTGTGAAATTATTATGATGCTATGTGTGTATCAAATGACAGACAGATGGCAAATGTTGCATCATATCAATTTGGAGGACAAACCCATACATTAGGCTATATATGTACTCGGTGCTTGTGTTAGTACTTGGTATTTTTGGAATGTGCTGTAAAACATAATGGATAGCTGCAACACTTGCACCCACACACATCACCAGCTGCCACCCTATGCCAACTGATCAAGATGTTCCTCAGTCATCCTAAAGGTAACTAAAGGTTTACAACACTTCAGGGGAACAGAGGGAATTAAACAAAATGCAGCAGATTGGAAATTACTGTAATCTAGAAATATATATAACAGATGAGAAGAACATATTATGATCAGAATTCTACATATAGTTAGATTGTATGTATTTCATGTCAACTGGCACACATCTATTACACTGTGGACACCTAAAGAAAGCAAAGCTGTTATAGTTTACAGTAAAAAGCTAATTGAATTTGTGGGATGTTATCTGAGGAGGGCAATATACACATTTACACCACAGTGTATATACCCAATGGGCAAACATTATGAATGTTGTGTCATTAAACAGAAACTCAGATGGATTGAGTTACTTTGTTGCCATCATTTAGTTAGTTTCATATTTTTTTCATTCCTGTAACAGTCAACTGAACTTACCTAATGTCATCTTCGTTGGCAAAGAGAATGACAACCCGGGCGTTGGGGTTCTCTGACAGTCTACGGATGACCTTGTCAAACTCTCCAAGCTTAGGTTCTCGTGGTATCTTCACTGACTGAGAGATGCACACACCTCCTGCAACCAAGACAGGAAAAACATCTTAGGGCAATTGTGTTTTGTTCGTTTTTTTAAGGGAAAGGGGGATACCTAGTTAGTTGTACAACTGAATGCATTGAACTGAAATGTGTCGCATTTAACCCAACCCCTCTGAATCAGAGAGGTGCGCAGTGCTGCCTTAATTGACATCCATATCTTCGGGCCCGGAGAACAGTGGGTTAACTGCCTTGCTCAGGGGCAGAACGACAGATTTTTACCTTGTCAGCTCGGGGATGGGATCCAACAACCTTTCGATTACTGGCCCAACGCTCCTACCCCCCTACCCGCCAGGCTACCTGCCGCCCCTATTATATTGTTAGGAATTAAAAACTGGTCATGGTGTGGAGAAGATAAACTTCTTATTTAAGAGTTTTATTAAACATAAATGTGCACAGGGAGTCCAAATTGAGACTTCTGCAAGGTTATTAATAAACTGCCAACCCTTCAGAGGGAAGGGCGGACCTAAATGCTCTTCCTTATGTTTGTTGTTTCATCCTTCCGTGCATAATGCCAAAACATTAAATCAGGCCTGAAACCAGGGGGTTGAATAGACTATACATTTGACACCCATGGGCAATTGTATGGCTCAGGGGACCAGATACCAATGACTAAGAATTGCTTTACGGTAACCTCTGACCTTAGAGACCAAATTCCAATAGGGATTAATCATCAAAATAGTGTTCTTAACAATAGACTGAGGAAAATAGACATGAACAAAAGCTGAACTGCTGATCTGTCTTGGGGCTCCCTCCAAACAGTTTAAAATCTGTAACTGGGGACTTTTACTTAAATAGACATGTATCTTTCTAAGGGTGTGACATCTCTGATGTAGTTTGGAGTGTGGTATAGAACACCTGTGAGGCATCAGCATCAGAAATAACTACATTGGTAAAACCATCAAAGGGCATCTGCATTTAGAGACAGTAAACCTCTATCTAAATGCAAGTTCTCCCCAAGCTAGTCTGGCATATCATTCTTAGAATCACCCTCTTTCTTATTTCTCTGTTTCAACTGAAAGTAGGCCAAAGCCAAGGAGATCATTTTTTTTCGCTCTCTCCTAAACCAACAACACTAATCCTATTCATGTCTTCAGGACATTTTATGGATGTCTGGATGCAAGATAAAAATTGTGCAGGTGTAATATTTCACAGCAGGAGGAATGCAAGGTATTAAAACATATGTTCATGCACCACAAGAGGCAGATCTAAGACACGAAAACCCATCCATTCAGTTTATAGGGCTGCCAATGAGACTGGGTAAATTGTGTAGCAATTCTGAGCGAACCTATACCCAAAATGAAATGGTGAGCACTGGATACATTTTGTGAATAGTTGCAATTTAGTATAATCGTTTACCTTATTTTACCAGGCAGGTCAATTAAGAACACATTCTCTCCATGTATTATTGTTTATTTTTAGCATTGTTAGGCTTTTGATTAGTTATAAAATACAAATGCCTTGCTTACTGGGAAAGCATCATTTAATTGATATGCAGCTTCAACGTTATACTTTCTGACAAAGTAAGCATTATTTATGTTTTGTACTGTATAAATCCAAATGTATCAAGCCTTAAGGAATTTCACTGACTCATAGAACTATTAAGTGGGCCTTCAGAAACATTGATGAGTAGTGATGAGATCAAAACTCCAAAACAGCCCACCCATACAACACATATGTTATGGAAACCAGTGCTATTTCATCTAAATATAATCAGTCAAACCCATGTAACCTAATTCCATACTGATCATTCCTAATCTGGCGTGTTAGACACATGACACATGTAACCGGTGTGAAATGGCTAGCTAGTTATCTGTGCGTGCTAGTAGTGTTTCCATCAGTGACGGTACTCGCTCTGAGACCTGAAGTAGTTATTTCCCTTGCTCTGCAAGAGCCTCAGCTTTTGTGGAGCAATAGGTAACTAAGCTTCGTGGGTGACTGTTGTTGATGTGTTCAGAGGGTCCCTGGATCCAGCCCAGGTTGGAGTGAGGAGATTGACGGAAGCAATACTGTTACACACACCCAATACACTTACAAGTCCCCAAAGAGAGCAACAAACCTTGCCTTGCCTTGAGGCATTGGTATCCAGCAACAGAAAGAAAGTGAGCGAGCTCCAGCATACGTCCATTGGATACCAAACAAGCCAAGGCTTTCTAATTCCCCGAGAAACATTTCAGGAGAATTGTTTTGTCGTCCTGCCAAAATGCCAGAGCGTCTATGTGCATGCTAATGAACTCGCCTCTCTTGACTCATACATAGCCGGCCCGCTGTATCATCAATGCAGGAATAATACCCTCTGGTTCAGTGAATGGCTGCCAGGGCCTCACAATGGATCAGAAAACAAAGCTGCGCCCCAGCTCTGACTAATAGGTTGGGAAAGTGAAAGTAAGAAAAAACCAAGTAGCGAAGAACATTAGAGGGACAACAATGGCAATGATGACAGGCTAGATCATAGGTGCAAAGGGCCACTTCCAGTTGATGGCATGCACCAGTCCTCAGTCAATGGCGTGCAATGGATGTTCTTGTACTCCCACATACTGTATAGTACAAGTAGTTTATTTTTCTTTGATTTTGCGGTATTGCTAAACCACTGGATTTTCTATCGCTATTTGTTTCCCTGGTGAATGTTCTAATCCTGCTGGTCACGCATGTGACAACAAATAGGCCTAGATGAAGCAGCTGGCGCTGGCAGTACTCTGCCAATGCAGTCACTGGGCTGGATAATTTTATTTTTCTTCTCTGGAAAAATAGAGACTTATTCTTACTCATATTGTGGTTCATGTCTGTTTCTTGCATGGCCAGCCATCATCATATTGACAGATCCATGATTCCACAATTCTTTCCTACACCCTCCACATTAGATTGAAAGCCATTTGTGGGTTTACATGTACAGCAGACTCTTACTTGAGACAGGAAATTAGGGAGTGTTTTATATCGTCTCCAATCGTACTCTGTTCCACCCTGTAAACTTTTCCCAACTAACTAAACCCAGTCTAAACTAATTATCCTGGTAGGTTCGTCTATCCATCTAGCTGTCTCATTCTATATACAGTACGTAGCCAGTATACTCATGGGAAATTTTACTTCAGCAAGATCTAGAGGAATGCTATAGCACCTCTCCTCGTCATTACTGGAGACTCTATCCATCTTAAGTACGTCTTTGCCTCACTGGTGTCTCAGTCCCAGGGTCCCTAACCATATGCTCTGTGGAGGAGATAGAGAGTTATCCCTTCTCCCCGCTCCCTCTTCACTTCATTGCTACTGTTCTGTGGCCTAGCCTCTGGAGAGGGGAGCAAGGGGAGGGAGATAGAGAGATATAAAGTGAAAGCAGTCGAGGTCCACTATAAAGATCTAGTAGATCTGCACGAAAATAACTTTAAGTCCTTCCTGCAACTCTTTCTGGATTTTACAAAAAAATGGTTGATCTGTTTATTAAGGATGTAATGGAATTTAAACAAAGTTTGGAATTTACGCAGTCGGAGGTGGAGAAGCTTAAGGCCTCGAATTTCACCAACCAGACCGCATTCAGCACCATGCCTGAGGATTTCACAATTTTCCAAACAACACTTGACAAGCGCGCTTCCAAAGGAGACTACCTCGAAAACCAATCGAGGTGCAATAACATTTTAATCAATGGAATTGGGGACGTAAAGACTGAGACTTTGCATGTCAAGGCCAAGAAACTTCTGGAAGAGCACCTCAAACAGGACCCTAATGTAACGATGTGCGCTGAGAGTCGGGATGCAAGTTCAGGGAGTGAATACATTTAATAAAGGAACGGAACTTAATACAAAACAAGAAACACAAACAACGCACAGACATGAAGCTGGAACAGAAATAATAATGCCTGGGAAAGGAACCAAAGGGAGTGACATATATAGGGAAGGTAATCAAGGAGGTGATGGAGTCCAGGTGAGAGTCATGAGGCGCTGGTGCGCGTGACGATGGTGACAGGTTTGTGGGATAATGAGCAGCCTGATGACCCAGAGGCCGGAGAGGGAGCACACGTGACACCTAAACTCATCGAGATGGAGTGGACGCATAGGAATGGCACTTTCTTCCCCGATGGACGTCCCAGATCTATAGTGGTGAAACTGCTCAGGTTCAAAGACAAGGAGGATATTCTCAGAAGAGCCAAACGCCTGTAGGGAACCAACATCTTCATCAATGAAGACTTCTCCAAAAAAGGTACGCCTCAAAAGAAAGGAACTGTTGCCACGACTAATTGAAGAATGAAAAAAAGACACCATCTCATACCTGAAGTATGATTAGCTGTACGTTCACCCCCCTCTCTTGCCTATTGCAAGTGACTCCGTTATAGTCAACTGATTTGACACACACGCAAACACACATTCACACACATATTTATTCTACTTTGTTCATGTGCTTCACCTAACCTCATGACCAAAAACACACATCGCTCTAAATGTCATAACCCTCTGAAGTCTTCAGTGGTGTTATGTGGACAGTGTCAATGTGCATTTCATAAGAAGTGCACCCCTATTGATAAAACTAACACAAATGTATTGCTGTATTGGACATGCAGTACTATTTTTCTGTTCCACTCTCTGGATGATTGCGACTTTGTTTCTCAGTTGTGCACGATATCAACCCTGATAACATGGTCTTCAACCCATTAGATATTAATAAAGATAACTATAAATATAATGATTGTGTTAATCCATATTCAAATTTCCTGAAATTTACCAGAGATGAGTTGTGATTACTATAATGTTAAGCAATTTAACAACCTGTTTATCAGTGTATATAATTCCAAGACAAGCTTGTTTTCTACCTTTCATTTCAACGTTCGCATTCTTCATAAAAATCATGACCACTGTTCATTTTCTGTCTTCTCTCAATTTTCCATTGTTGCCCTTTCAGAAACATGGTTGACTGAAGAGACAACCATGCTTTATGACATGTCTCCTTATAATACTGTTCACCACTGTAGAACATCAAGAGTGGGAAGAGGAGTGTCCATTTTTGTTCATAAATGTTTTCAATTCTTTGTAATAGAGGACCTCGCACTTACATATGATAACATTGATGTTGAATCTCTTTTCATCAAAATGTCCTCCTGTAAATGGTGGTAAAAAAGTGGTAATTGGATATATCTACATGTATTCTATATGCGCACCAATATGGATGGTTTTCGTAAAAATTACTCCGCAGGCTCTTTTGCAACTTGTGGATAAAATATTTACAGCCCTGAACAACAATGAATACACTCTTGGCATATTTTTTGATTTATCCAAAGTGTTTGACACGGTTTATTTATTTATTTTAAATTAACCTTCAATCATGAAATATTACTTTATTTATAAATTGCATTATTAAGGTTTTCATGATTATACATTTAATTGGCTAGGTAGTTACAGTGAGGGAAAAAAGTATTTGATCCCCTGCTGATTTTGTACGTTTGCCCACTGACAAAGAAATGATCAGTCTATAATTGTAATGGTAGGTTTATTTGAACAGTGAGAGACAGAATAACAACAAAAAAATCCAGAAAAACGCATGTGAAAAATGTTATAAATTGATTTGCATTTTAATGAGGGAAATAAGTATTTGACCCCTCTTCAAAACATGACTTAGTACTTGGTGGCAAACCCTTGTTGGCAATCACAGAGGTCAGACGTTTCTTGTAGTTGGCCACCAGGTTTGCACACATCTCAGGAGGAATTTTGTCCAACTCCTCTTTTCAGATCTTCTCATTCAGTCATTAAGGTTTCGAGGCTGACGTTTGGCAACTCGAACCTTCAGCTCCCTCCACAGATTTTCTATGGGATTAAGGTCTGGAGACTGGCTAGGCCACTCCAGGACCTTAATGCGCTTCTTCTTGAGCCACCCCTTTTGTTGCCTTGGCCGTGTGTTTTTGGTCATTGTCATGCTGGAATACCCATCCCCGGCCCATTTTCAATGCCCTGGCTGAGGGAAGGAGGTTCTCACCCAAGATTTGACGGTACATGGCCCTGTCCATCGTCCCTTTGATGCGGTGAAGTTGTCCTGTCCCCTTAGCTGAAAAACACCCCCAGAGCATAATGTTTCCACCTACATGTTTGACGGTGAGGATGGTGTTCTCGGGGTCATAGGCAGCATTCCTCCTCCTCCAAACATGGCGAGTTGAGTTGATGCCAAAGAGCTCCATTTTGGTCTCATCTGACCACAACACTTTCACCCAGTTGTCGTCTGAATCATTCAGATGTTCATTGGCAAACTTCAGATGGGCATGTATATGTGCTTTCTTGAGTAGGGGGACCTTGCGGGCGCTGTAGGATTTCAGACCTTCACGGCGTAGTGTGTTACCAATTGTTTTCTTGGTGACTATGGTCCCAGCTGCCTTGAGATCATTGACAAGATCCTCCCGTGTAGTTCTGGGCTGATTCCTCACTGTTCTCATGATCATTGCAACTCCACGAGGTGAGATCTTGCATGGAGCCCCAGGCAGAAGGAGATTGACAGTTGTTTTGTGTTTCTTCCATTTGCGAATAATCGCACCAACTGTTGTCACCTTCTCACCAAGCTGCTTGGCGATGGTCTTGTAGCCCATTCCAGCCTTGTGTAGGTCTACAATCTTGTCCCTGACATCCTTGGAGAGCTCTTTGGTCTTGGCCATGGTGGAGAGTTTGGAATCTGATTGATTGCATTCCAGCCTTGTAGCCCATTCCAGCCTTGTGTAGGTCTACAATCTTGTCCCTGACATCCTTGGAGAGCTCTTTGGTCTTGGCCATGGTGGAGAGTTTGGAATCTGATTGATTGCATTCCAGCCTTGTAGCCCATTCCAGCCTTGTGTAGGTCTACAATCTTGTCCCTGACATCCTTGGAGAGCTCTTTGGTCTTGGCCATGGTGGAGAGTTTGGAATCTGATTGATTGCTTCTGTGGACAGGCGTCTTTTATACAGGTAACAAGCTGAGATTAGGAGCACTCCCTTTAAGATTGTGCTCCTAATCTCAGCTCGTTACCTGTATAAAAGACACCTGGGAGCCAGAAATCTTTCTGATGCAGAATCTTTCTGCATTTCCCTCATTAAAATGCAAATCAATTTCTAAAATTTTTCACATGCGTTTTTCTGGATTTTTTTGTTGTTATTCTGTCTCTCGCTGTTCAAATAAACCTACCATTAAAATTATAGACTGATCATTTCTTTGTCAGTGGGCAAACATACAAAATCAGCAGGGGATCAAATACTTTTCTCCTCACTGTATGTTTATGACCGAGTACAATTTGTTTTTGCAGTTTGTTTTGTCAGATATCCTGTGGCGTGCCACAGGGTTTGATAATTGGACCTTTGGTATTCCTAATCTATTTCAATGACCTTGCTGCTGTGTCTTTTACCCTACTTCTTTGCTGAAGATACCAATTTTATTTTATCACACAAGAATTTTGATTCACTAATTAATGAAGCCAACTCAGTCATGGCCAAATTTTGTGAATGGTTCCAGATAAACAAATTATCTTTAAATGTACAAAAATACAACTTTCTTGTATTCACTATTAAGAATAAGAAATATTGCAAAAAATAAAAAGAGCCAGAATCTCAATTGGTGGGAATGAAATGGAACAAGTCACATCCACTATATTCCTCAGTTCTAATTGATGAAAAGCTATCCCAGAAAGATCACATTCATTTTGTCTGCAGCAAAGTTATGAAATCTGTTGGTATCATCAGAAAGATTAGTGGTTTGGTTCATCAGGCTTGAGTCCTAACTCTATACTATAGCATAATTTACCCGTATCTCATTTACTGTAATATTGTCTGGGCCAGTACATCATGTATAAAACAAGACACTGCGATAAACTTTTCCCTCTTAACTGCCGCACCTCACATAGTCAATTCTCTATCAGATACAGAAGGACTATACTCTGGGATTCTTATCTTCACATTGCAAAAACATCATCATCCCCAATAACAAAGTGAAGACTGAGATCAGCCTGATGAACCAAACTACTCAGTAATCTCCTCCATATAACTCTCACACACTCACATGCACACGCACACACAAGTTTAAATAAAAAAACAAATATTTTGTTTTCTGTTACTGATCAATTAATTTATACTTTTATAATTAGTAGGTTTTGTTATCTGTTTTATTTTTCTACTTATGCATTGTTTTTGTTTTTTTTGGTGTGGTTTTCATATAAGCTCTTGTGCTTCCAACCACAGCTGCACACTGTTTTAAAAAATGGGGGTCCTCTAATGGGTCTGTGGCACAAAACTCGATAACGTATTACTGCCACAAAAAATCACTGCTAGCATGCCTGCTTCATCAGCTATTATAGTGCAATCATATTACAATGCATTACCAATCTCTGTACAATTGTAGGAATATAATATGTATTCATTGTTCTGCAGGTATTCTTATTATTTCCTCATTACAGAGATGTTTGGTGGGGGAGTTTATTTTGAACTGCGAAAACAAATCCAGCACAGACTGTTATGCCTTTTTATCGATCTAATTATGATCGTTCCCCTCATTATGCATCTGCTATTATAGTTATGCAAGGTAATAATCCAACAGTAATGACTACCTTCCAGGAATCTGTTTCTCCACAAAATGCATTTCTAGATTAATTTTAGCTGCAGAACACGTTTCAAATAGGAAAATTCTTTCCCCTTTCCCTTTCCCCTCTTCTATGATAAAATTCCCCACATTGCAGACCAATCGTTTAGATCCACTGTCATACGGTATGAACATGTAGACAGAAAGACAGATAGATAGTCAAGCAATTAATAAAAACACAGTGAATGTTGCAACCGCCCTAGCATGGAAATTATTTTCTTAATCTCTGAGGAGATTCATTTAAGTAATTATCTGTTGCTTAGAATAAATGTTTTGAATCTTGCCCTGAGAACTAGTATCAAAGATCGTTTTAATTTTAATCACATGGATGGTTCAGCTATTGAATGGGAAGAAATAAATTACCACAATTTCACCTCACCAACTTGCCATTTGTTTTTATTTATCCATAAGCCAAAGCCATTTCTCAGAACTCCCCTATCATCCTCTTTAGAACTGAGAAGTGTACAAAATCCAAAAGGGCACCTATGTGTACAGTATGCCCTCCCGAGATAGTAAGGGAAGGTGTGCTTGTATTATAAGGAATGGCAGACACTAGAGGACTTATCAGACAGTATAGGGTTTACTTTGTTTACTCAGTGTGCATGCTAATATGAGGCAGCAGCTCTGGAATGAATTGTGGTAGAGGCGTGGGTTCACCGTCACTGTGGGAGAATGCAGCCGTTGGTGTTGTGCCCACAGGCCTGCTTGTCAAACACTTTTAGGGCCCATGGGGATTCGCACTAATATCCTGCCTCTCCTCTCTTACTCTGGTGCTGCTGATCATGTACTTCTTAGTTAATACTGCTCCAGTTACTCAATAATATTTATGTTGATGCATGATGAAATGGCTGACAACTTTGAGAAGTTTGCTCATACAGTCACTGTGTGTTGTGTGTGCTGTGTGGAGCTGTGTATAGTGTGCGGTGTGCCATGTGTCTACTAAGGCAGATGTTTAATAAACACAGACAACACAGACTGTACACTTGAAAGGGGGAAGGTACACTAGTCTATAAGAAGAGGGGGCCGGGAGGCGTACTAAGAGGAGAAGAGGGAGTATCTAGGAGAACAGGGGGAATACAGAGAGAGCAGTGAGGCAGCCCACACCCTCTAGGTACAAGAGAACACAGAGGGGAGTATTAGAGCACTCTGTTATGCCTGGGATATTTACATTTGGAAACAGAGAGAAATGGGCATTGGAACTAGTGGACAGCTGTGAAGTGAAAATAGGTTATGTGCCTTAGCACCCTCATTGCTAGCTGAGTACATAGACACAGTAAGTGCATACAACACATATACCAGTGGATGCTCCTCAGAGAAGGAAGGGGAGGACAGTCCTCCCCAGTGAATTTCATAAAATGTTCACTTGTAAGACGTTAAAAAAATTAACTTTTAGAGAAAACTATTCTAAATATAATCACGTCACCAAATAACTGATTAAAACACACAATTTTGCAAAGAAGGTCTACAGTACTCTGTAGGGTAGTACCATGGTGTAGCCGGAGGACAGCTAGCTTCTGTTTTCGTCTGGGTACATTTGACTTCAATACAAAACCTAGGAGGCTCATGGGTCTCACCCCCTTCCATAGACTTATACAGCAATTATGACAACTTCTGGAGGACGTCCTCCAGCCTATCAGAGCTTTTGCAGAATGAACTGTCACGACTTCCACCGACGGTGGCTCCTCTGCCAGTTCGGGCGGCGTTCGGCGGTCGTCGTCACCGGCCTATTAGCTGCCACCGATCCTCCTTTTTCTTTCTGTTGATTATTCTTATTGTTTGCACCTGTTTTCGTGTTTGTGTTTACTAGGGCTATTTAAGCCAGTCAAGCCCGCCTCCTTTCGTGCGGGCTTGTTTGTTGTTGAGTTGGTGATCGTGCATGTCCTGTGTTTTGGGCTGCTCGTATTGTGTTCTGTTTTTTTTCGCCTGTGTGTTCTGGCATTATAATTTTTGTGACAACTGGATTAAAGTCGGTTGCTCCTTACACTCTGCTCTCTGCGCCTGACTCCACACCCACCACTCCTAGCTGCCGTGACAGAAGCCCGCACCTATTCATGGAGTCAGCAGGAGCAGCTACTCCCCCTCTCCCATCTATGGAGGAGCGTGTCCTCCATCACACCACCGTCCTCCATCATATCGGGTCAGCGATGGACCAGATGATGGAGAGAATGGACCGATGGGAGAGGAGTGGTCTCCTTCCCTCGCCCCCAGAGCCTTCCCCGCGTCAACAGACTCCTCCGGCGGCGTCCAGATCCAGCTCGCTCCGTCTCGCTCCCCCTAGGGAGTACGATGGGACGGCGGCTTGATGTAAGGGGTTCTACCTGGCTACCGTCCGCTAGTTGGAGTTATACCTGGCTACCGTCCGTCCGACTCCCTCTGGGGAGGAGAGCGTGAGCGCCCTCGTCTCCTGTCTGACGGGTAGAGCCCTGGAATGGGCCAACGCAGTATGGGATAGCCCAGACTCCGCTAGGGTCCACTACCCAGAGTTCGCCCGCCGGTTCCGGGCCATGTTCGACCACCCACCAGAGGGCCGAGCGGCGGGCGAACGACTGTTTCACCTGAGACAAGGAGTGCGCAGGACTTCGCGCTGGAGTTTCGGACCCTGGCTGCTGGAGCGGGGTGGAACGACAGGGCCCTGATCGACCACTACCGTTGTAGTCTCCGGGAGGACATCCGCAGGGAGTTGGCTTGTCGAGACGCTACCCTCTCCCTCGATGAGCTAATCGACATGTCCATACGACTGGACAACCTGCTGGCGGCTCGCGGGCTGTCGGGAAGGGCCCTGTTCGTTCCACCTCATGGCCCTTCCGCACCAATCCCTATGGAGTCAGGTGGGGCTGCATCGAGGGGAACCGGAGGAGGAGGCTCCTCCTGCACCAGTTGTGGTCGGAGAGGACACACTGCCGATCGGTGCTGGAGGAGCTCCTCTGGGAATCGAGAGGGCTGGCAGAGCATTGCTCGGTCACCCCAGGTGAGTCAGCACCAGACTCACCCAGAGCTCCCTGTTGGTCACATGTTTTTACTATTCTCTTTCCCTGAGTTATTTCCCTCTCTCAAGCATAAGGTGCAGGTCGATTCAGGCGCAGCTGGGAACTTTATTGATCGCGGACTCGCTTTGAGACTAGGTATTTCGCTAGTGTCGATAGAGCAACCCTTCCCCGTGCACTCCCTAGATAGCCGACCCTTTGGGTCAGGGCTGGTCAGGGAGGCCACGGTTCCGCTGGACATGGTAACGCAGGGGGGTCATGGGGAGTGGATTAGTCTATACCTTATTGATTCACCTGCGTTTCCGGTGGTGCTGGGGATTCCCTGGCTGGCTAAGCACAATCCTATGATTTCGTGGAAACAGGGGGCTCTCCAGGGGTGGTCAGAGGAGTGTTCAGGTAGGTGTGAAGGAGTTTCCATCGGTGCCACAACGGCGGAGAGTCCAGACCAGGTTTCCACCATGCGCATTCCCCTCTGAATATGCCGATTTGGCTATCGCCTTCTGTAAAAAGAGGGCGACTAAATTACCACCTCATCGACGAGGGGATTGCGCGATAAACCTCCAGGTAAACGCAACACTTCCTAGGAGTCACGTGTACCCGTTGTCACAGGAGGAGACAGTGGCTATGGAGACATATATCACTGAATCTCTGGGACAGGGGTACATTCGTCCCTCCATATCACCCGTCTCCTCGAGTTTCTTTTTTGGGAAGAAAAAGGAGGGAGGTCTGCGGCCGTGCATTGATTATAGAGGTCTAAATGCCATCACAGTGGGATTTAGTTACCCGCTACCTCTCATTGCTACGGCGGTTGAATCATTTCACGGGTAGCGTTTCTTCACAAAACTGGACCTCAGGGGCGCTTAATAATCTGTTGCGTATCCGGGAGGGAGATGAGTGGAAGACTGCGTTTAGTACTAAACTGTGTTTAGTACTGGCCATTATGAGTACCTCGTCATGCCGCATGGGTTGAAGAATGCTCCAGCCATCTTTCAATCTTTCGTGGACGAGATTCTCAGGGACCTGCACGGGCAGGGTGTGGTGGTGTATATAGATGATATCTTGATTTATTCCACCACATGCGCCGCACATACTTAGGCGACTGCTGGAGTACTTGGGCGACTGCTGGAGCATGACCTGTACGTCAAGGCGGAGAAATGTGTGTTTTCCAAACAAGCCGTTTCCTTCCTGGGGTATCGCATTTCCACCTCTGGGGTGGTGATGGAGTGTGACCGCATTATAGCCGTGCGTAATTGGCCGACTCCGACCACGGTAAAGGAGGTGCAGCGGTTTTTAGGGTTTGCCAATTACTACCGGAGGTTTATCCGGGGTTTTGGCCAGGTGGCTGCTCCTATTACCTCACTGCTGAATGGGGGGGCCGGCTCGTTTGCGGTGGTCGGCGGAGGCGGACAGAGCTTTCAGTCGTCTGAAGGAGCTGTTCACCAACGCTCCCTTGCTGGCTCATCCGGACCCCTCTTTGGCGTTCATAGTGGAGGTGGACGCGTCTGAGGCTGGTGTTGGAGCCGTGCTATCACAGCGCTTGGGCACGCCACCGAAACTCCATCCCTGCGCTTTCTTTTCAAGGAAGCTCGGTCCGGCGGAGCGAAACTATGACCTGGGGGACCGGGAGTTGTTAGCCGTGGTCAGGGCTCTGAAGGTGTGGAGACATTGGCTTGAGGGGGCTAAGCACCCTTTTCTCATCCGGACTGACCACCGTAATCTGGAGTATATCCGGGCAGCGAGGAGACTGAATCCGAGGCAGGCTAGGAGGGCCAAGTTTTTTACCCGTTTTCAGTTCACGATCTCCTATAGGCCAGGTTCCCAGGATACTAAGGCCGACGCGCTGTCCCGTCTCTATGACACCGAGGAGCTGTCCATCGAGCCTACTCCAATCCTTCCTGCTTCATGTCTGGTAGCACCGGTGGTATGGGAGGTGGACGCGGACATCGAGCGGGCACTGCGGTTGGAACCTGCGCCTCCTCAGTGTCCTGCAGGTCGCCAGTACGTGCCGCTTGGTGTTCGTGACAAATTGATTCGGTGGGCCCATACGCTACCCTCTTCGGGTCATCCTGGGGATTGAGAGGACAGTGCGGGGTCTTAGGGGGAAGTACTGGTGGCCCACATTGGCTAAGGACGTGAGGTTTTATGTCTCATCCTGTTCGGTATGCGCTCAGAGTAAGGCTCCTAGACACCTGCCTAGAGGGAAGTTACACCCCCTCCCCGTTCCACAACGGCCGTGGTCTCACCTGTTGGTGGATTTCCTCACCGATCTTCCCCCGTCACAGGGGAACACTACGATCCTGGTCGCTGTGGATCGATTCTCTAAGTCCTGTCGTCTTATCCCGTTGCCCGGTCTCCCTACGGCCCTACAGACTGCGGAGGCCCTGTTTACCCACGCCTTCCGGCACTACGGGTGCCTGAGGACATCGCTTCTGATCGGGTCCCCAGTTCACGTCCCGAGTGTGGAGAGCATTTATGGAGCGTCTGGGAGTCTCGATCAGCCTGACCTCAGGTTTTCACCCTGAGAGTAATGGGCAGGTGGAGAGAGTGAACCAAGAGGTGGGTAGGTTTCTGCGGTCGTAGTGCCGGGACCGGCCCGGTGAGTGGGCGAGGTACGTCCAATGGGCGGAGGTGGCTCAGAACTCACTCTGTCACTCCTCCACAAACATGTCACCATTCCAGTGCGTGTTGGGCTACCAGCCGGTCCTGGCACCGTTTCATCAGAGCCAGACTGAAATTCCTGCGGTGGAGGAGTGGGTGCAGCGCTCAAAGGAGACCTGGAGAGCCGTCCAGGAATCACTAAAACAGGCTGGTGGGCGGCAGAAGAGGAGCACTGCCCCTCCGCTTGCCCTGCCGGAAGCTGGGGCCGCAGTGTGTGGGGCCATTTAAAGTCCTGAGGAGAATAAATGAGGTGTGTTATAGGTTACAGCTTCGATCTTACTACCGTATTAACTCCTCGTTTCATGTGTCTCTCCTCAGGCCGGTGGTAGCTGGTCCCCTGCAGGAAGGTGAGGTGCCGGAGCCCCCCCCCGCTTTGGACATCGAGGGGTCCCCGGCGTACACAGTCCGCTCCATTCTGGACTCTAGGCGCCGGGTGAGGGGCCTGTAGTACCTCGTGGATTGTGAGGGGTACGGTCCGGAGGAGAGGTGCTGGGTACCGGTGGAGGATATCTTGGATCCATCACTACTGAGGGAGTTTCACCGCCTTCATCCGGATCGCCCTGCGCCTCGCCCCCGGGTCGTCCTCGAGGCCGCTGTCGGCGCGCTGCGGGAGCTGCGCGTCAGGAGGGGGGTACTGTCACGACTTCCACCGACGGTGGCTCCTCTGCCTGTTCGGGCGGCGTTCGGCGGTCATCGTCACCGGCCTATTAGCTGCCACTGATCCTCTTTCTGTTGATTATTCTTATTGTTTGCACCTGTTTTCGTGTTTGTGTTTACTAGGGCTATTTAAGCCGGTCAAGCCCGCCTCCTTTCGTGCGGGCTTGTTTGTTGTTGAGTTGGTGATCGTGCATGTCCTGTGTTTTGGGCTGCTCGTATTGTGTTCTGGTTTTTTTCGCCTGTGTGTTCTGGCGTTATCATTTTTGTGACAACTGGATTAAAGTCGGTTGCTCCTTACACTCTGCTCTCTGCGCCTGACTCCACACCCACTACTCCTAGCTGCCGTGACATGAACTGACATGTTGTCCACCCAATCAAAGGATCCGAGAATATATCTAGTACTGAAAGCATACGTTACAGCTAGCTAGCACTGCAGTGTATAAATTGTGGTGAGTAGTTGACTCAAAGAGAGAGAAAGAAAATAGAAAACAGAAAACAGTTTTGAAAACTCTTTTCTTCCAAAATGAAGGAGAAGCAAGAGAGAAATAGAGAGAAATAGAGAGCAAATATCTAGCAAATGCAGTTAGCTAGTTTAGCCTACTGAAACACCCTGCTCAGAAGGATGCTATGTTAGCTAGCGGGCTATGACTTTCCAACACAACACTGGAACTCTTCCAAGTCAAGGTAAGCTTTTGGTATTACTAATTGATTGCCACCAGGGCTGACTGTACACTAACATTACTGCATGATTGTAGCGGGTTTACTAGCGCGTTAATTCTATTAGCTATGTTGACTATAACGTTACTTTAGCTATGGCGACAACGATGTAAGCTGTGTGTAGTGGTTAGGCTTGGATTCTTTTTTCGCCTGGTCACATACAGTGGGGCAAAAAAGTATTTAGTCAGCCACCAATTGTGCAAGTTCTCTCACTTAAAAAGATGAGAGAGGCCTGTAATTTTTATCATAGGTACACTTCAACTATGACAGACAAAATGAGGAAAACAAATCCAGAAAATCACATTGTAGGATTTTTAATGAATTTATTTGCAAATTATGGTGGAAAATAAGTATTTGGTCAATAACAAAAGTTTATCTCAATACTTTATTTTTCCCTTTGTTGGCAATGACAGAGGTCAAACGTTTTCTGTAAGTCTTCACAAGGTTTTCACACACTGTTGCTGGTATTTTGGCCCATTCCTCCATGCAGATCTCCTCTAGAGCAGTGATGTTTTGGGGCTGTCGCTGGGCAACACGGACTTTCAACTCCCTCCAAAGATTTTCTATGGGGTTGAGATCTGGAGACTGGCTAGGCCACTCCAGGACCTTGAAATGCTTCTTACGAAGCCACTCCTTCGTTGCCCGGGCGGTGTGTTTGGGATCATTGTCATGCTGAAAGACCCAGCCACGTTTCATCTTCAATGCCCTTGCTGATGGAAGGAGGTTTTCACTCAAAATCTCACGATACATGGCCCCATTCATTCTTTCCTTTACACGGATCAGTCGTCCTGGTCCCTTTGCAGAAAAACAGCCCCAAAGCATGATGTTTCCACCCCCATGCTTCACAGTAGGTATGGTGTTCTTTGGATGCAACTCAGCATTCTTTGTCCTCCTTGAGTTTTTACCAAAAAGTTCTATTTTGGTTTCATCTGACCATATGACATTCTCCCAATCCTCATCTGGATCATCTAAATGCTCTCTAGCAAACTTCAGACGGGCCTGAACATGTACTGGCTTAAGCAGGGGGACACGTCTGTAGATAGATGCGAGAAAGAATACAACGTGGCTGCTATGAAAGTGAACAGTGTTTACGCGTGATCAGCTGTGTATTCATTTCACCTATTCTGTTTAAAAACGTTTCTTAACGGAAGCAAACGGAACAAAATGGGGATAAACATACCTACATTTGTCCAATAGAAACCGGTGGACTAAAGATTACACCCTATATCAGCTACATGCAGGCCAGAGTGTGCAAGACGGTATTGAATGTCAATGTCTGTCCATGTGTCACCTCTCGACCTGTGTGCACCTACGTTGTAAACTTTCATTCATAGGCTAGGTTGTAGCAACCTCATGACGGGCATAGGGGAAATCATGTAGTAGCCTAAACCAGTCGCTGTTACATAGGGCGGCGCACAATTGGCCCAGCGTCGTCCGGGTTTGGCCGGTTTAGGCTGTCATTGTAAATAAGAATTTGTTCTTAACTGACTTGCCTTGTTAAATACATATAAAAAATACATTGAACTGGGTGAATGGAATATGAATGAGACTCATCCAATAATCTGTAATAGAAATAAGGCCATGCTCATGAATAAAATCGTCCTCCCTCATCTTAAACATCACTGACCGCCACTGACATATACCTGTACATGTCTCCAACAGAGGCAGATATGACTTTGTTTGGACTTCAGGTCACGACATGTTTTTATCTTCCTTCGTGACCACGTGGGCAAAGGTATGTCACAGTAGGTTCAGAGTGTTGGACTGCGGATCCCATCCTATGAAGGACTGTTTTTAAGTCAAAAAGTTGCACAACATATAACATAAATTATTTCCCCAATTATGTCTCCTGTGTGTGAATGAATTCCCAAATATACAGCCTTAATTTAAGTAATTACATAAAAATAAGTGCACTAAATTGCATACACAAAGGACAGGCATATTAATATCCATATTAATATCTGAATTTAAAACTATGCTTCTCCCTCTAGAAGGAAGCGGTAATCGACAATCTAATGTTTTGACATTGAATGCACCATTTACTGCAAAAGACAAGATTTAGGCAGCCATTTCTTGCCTTCCATGAGATATTAACAGGGGTGACATGTTCTTCCTCTGGTTTTTATTCTTGCCTGAAGAGTTTGGTATTTTCATCAAGTGAACTCTTGAACCAAGCTCTTTCAAATGAAAGTGTTGCCCAAAGCTCCTAGAAGGTTCCATTGAAAGTGAAATGGAATGAAGGGACTGAGTGCAAAAGTTCATTCTAATTTTGAACTAGGTAGTAACTAAGTAGTCTATTCCCAAGCACCCCTCATGCTTGGTACTAGCTGGCTATGAGACTGGGTACTGTTGTTGGCCCACTCAGACGGTAACGATGGTGCACTACTCAGACTGTGGAATTAGATCAGATATAAAATAATATTAACACTACAAGAAAAAACAGAAAGAACAAGGAGAGGTTCAGAAAAACACAGCAATATCCTGGACGACAGAGAACTCGGCCTCTGCATGCAGTATAAAGCATCTCCATGGAACAGGAGGGGTCATTGAGAATGACTAAACATAATTTGGTCAGGGGATGTGTTCCTGCTGTTGGTCTGTTGAGCCATGCTGACAGACTGCTGTGCTGAGAAGCCTCTTTCGCTTGTCCCATCCACCAAATACAAACTTTAGGCACGCCAACACCCTGACACCATGTTTGCATTTCTATCGGTACTCCATTTTAAAAAATGGACTTGTCTGTAAAAAAATGTTTTGCCTGCACTTGTATGCTAATGATGCACTTGTATGCCGTTTTGTATGCTATTGCCCCTATGGTTAACCAGGCTATATCTACAGTCTGCCTTCTTTGTATTACAGAAAAACTTTATTGACCTGAAATTAGTATTGAATGCAGGTAAAATGAGTATATGTTGTCTCTAGAGTGCATCAAAATAATGTTGATGATTTAAACATACAGTATGTACTTTGGATTTTGTTCATATTGATTGTGTCCTTGCTTACAAATATCTGGGCATCTGGATAAATAAAAAGCATATTGATGAGTTAGTTAAGCTGAGAATAAAAATGGGCTTTGTCTATAAAAATAGGTCATGCCTTTCGCTAAATAGTAAAAAGCTGATTATTCAGTCAAAGTTCCTATCGGTCCTAGACTATGGCAGCATCATCTATGTGAATGCCTCTGCCACTTCATCAAAGCAGTTAGATGCCGTTCATCATAGCGCACTGCGCTTTATTACCGGCGACAGTGGTAGTACTCATCACTACATTCTCTACCAAAAAGTTGGTTGGCCCTTTTTGATGTCACAAAAACTCCCACTGTAGCTAACTAACATCATTACACAACTTTAGATGTATGAGTTACTACACCCAGTCTCAGGGATGGTTGACTCTAGAAATTCCTTTGGTCTCTACTGAGTTAGGTAAATCCGCTTTTAGTTTTCATGCACCTTTTTTGTGGAACAATCTTCAAAATGTTCTTAAATTTGATGTTTTGGTGCCTCTTGGGCAATTCATTACTGTCACGTCCACTCATTACTGTCACGTTCACTCATTACTGTCACGTCCTTATTACTGTCAGGTCCACTCCTGCTTCCCCGCTCTGGCGCTCAACGTCACCGGTCTACTAATCACCGGTCCTGGCAATCCATCTTTACGCAGACCCGGCAACCATCATTACGCACACCTGCCTCTCATCATCAGTCACACCTGGACTTCAGACCAAGATGGCGTAGCAGTGCAGATGTGTTTTTGTTCGTTCCCTCGTGTACTTTTGCATTTTTTGTATATTTTTCACATCAATCTCTTTTCTATTTTATATTAAATATACCTTCTGGTAACCTGCCTCACCCAATGTGCTACGGAACCGCGAGGAGACCTTTTAGACCTTTTAGACAGAACTCCATCGGAAGCTAGCCAGCTAATTAGCTACTAGCTATTTAGTCACTGTTAGCCACTGCTACCAACCCCGGCCGGCTAACTCTAACTTTAAATGCTGTGTCTCCTGCGTGCCGGCGTAGTAACGAATACCTCTCGGCTTCCCTGACCCATCTTTTGCTGTTCACTGGACCCTATGATCACTCGGCTACATAGCTGATGCCTGCTGGACTATTCATTAATCACGGTACTCCATTCTGTTTATTTTTGTTTATCTGTCAGCCCCAGCCGAGTACTCAGGCCCTGTGTGTAGCTAACCAACCCTCTTTGCCCATTCATTGCCAGTTGACCTGTTGTTGTTGTCTTAGCTGATTAGCTGTTGTGGTCTAACCCATTGTTGTCTTAGCTAGCTCTCCCAATCAACACCTGTGTTTGCTTTATGTCTCTCTCAAATGTCAATATGCCCTGTTTACTGTTGTTTAGGATAGTAATCATTGTTTTAGTTTACAGTGGAGCCCCTAGGCCCACTCTACATGCTTCAGATTCCTCCTTTGTCCCACCTCCCACACATGCGGTGACCTTACCCAGTATTACCAGCACGTCCAGAGATGAAACCCCTCTTATCATCACTCGGTGCCTGGGCTTACCTCCACTGTACCTGCACCCACCATACCCCTGTCTGAACATGATGCCCTGAATCTATTCTACCAACGCACTAGACGACCAGTCTTGATAGCCTTTAGCCGTACCCTCATCCTACTCCTCCTCTGTTCCTCGGGTGATGTCACGTTCGTTGTGAATGATGGACCAAGGCGCAGCGTGAGTGGAGTTCCACATATTTTAATAAATAGAACTTCCAGAAAACAAACAAAGAACAACAAAATCGGACGACAATGTAGCGCAAAACAGCACATACAAAAACCAAACAATAACCCACAACACAGGTGGGGAGAGGACAAACTAAATAGGATTCCCAATTAGAGGCAACGACAATCAGCTGCACCTAATTGGGAACCACACACAACACCAACATATACATACAAATACTAAAACCCACCCTAGTCACGTCCTGACCAAAACCAATACTTATTTTCCACCATAATTTGCAAATAAATTCATAAAAAATCCTACAATGTGATTTTCTGGATTTGTTTTCCTCATTTTGTCTGTCATAGTTGAAGTGTACCTATGATGAAAATTACAGGCCTCTCTCATCTTTTTAAGTGAGAGAACTTGCACAATTGGTGGCTGACTAAATACTTTTTTTCCCCACTGTATGTGGACAACTACAAATATCTAGGTGTCTGGTTAGACTGTAAACTTTCCTTCCAAACTCACTTTAAACATCTCCAATCCAAAATCAAATCTAGAATCGGCTTTCTATTTTGCAACAAAGCCTCCTTCACTCACGCCGCCAAACTTGCCCTAGTGAAACTGACTATCCTACCGATCCTCGACTTCGGCGATGTCATCTACAAAACATCTTCCAATACTCTACTCAGCAAACTGGATGCAGTATATCACAGTGCCATCCCCTTTGTCACCAAAGCCCCTTGTACCACCCACCACTGCGACCTGTATGCTCTAGTCGGTTGGCACTCGCTACATCCTCGTCGCCAGACCCACTGGCTCCAGGTCATCTACAAGTCCCTGCTAGGTAAAGCCCTGCCTTAGCTCAGCTCGCTGGTAACCATAGCAGCACCCACCCGTAGCACTCACTGGTCACCCCCAAAGCCAATTCCTCCTTTGGCCGCCTTTCCTTCCAGTTCTCTGCTGCCATTGACTGGAACGAACTACAAAAATCACTGAAACTGGAGACACTTATCTCCCTCACTAGCTTTAAGCACCAGCTGTCAGAGCATCTCACAGATCACTGCACCTGTACATAGCCCATCTGTTAATAGCCCAACCAACTACCTCATCCCCTACCGTATTCATTTATGTATCTTACTCCTTTGCACCCCAGTATTTCTACTTTGCACATTCATCTACTGCACATCTACCATTCCAGTGTTAAATTGCTATATTGTAATTACTTCGCCACCATGGCCTATTTATTGCCTTATGTTCCTTACCTTACCTCATTTGCACACATTGTATATAGAAGTGTTTTTTTTCTACTGTATTATTTACTGAATGTTTGTTTACTCCAATGTGTAACTCTGTGTTGTTGTGTGTGTCGAACTGCTTTGCTTTATCTTGGCCAGGTCGCAGTTGTAAATGAGAACTTGTTCTCAACTTGCCTACCTTGTTAAATAAAAGTGCATTTTTTTAAATAAAAAAAGATTTCCTTGATTACTTACCCTTTATATAGCACTATTTTGTTATCAGTCATTGGGTAGTATTGTTTATGTCTCTACGTCAGACGCGGTGCTTGGTTTGTATCGCGCCATGTTCGTTATTATTATTAAACTAACTGCACCTGCGTCCTGACTCTGTGTCTACGTTACAATTACTGATTAATGTATTTGTTTTTTATCACTGTTTTTCTTTCTGCTAGCATTTTACATTTATATTTTGATGCGTGCATTTTTTGTAATTTCTGAATTCCAGGGCTCATCTGTAAAAGAGAAATTGGTATCAGTATAAAAATAAAAAAATACAAATGTAAAGCCAATTAGCTGAAAGCTAAGGGAAGTAAAGTTTAAAACATGCTTTGTTCTGTAGCTAAATAGAGACTAATAAGAATAATAATTTAAGACAGAGTGTGATATTTGATCAACAGGATCTCCGCTCACAGACAGCTATGGACTATGTGTGACTGAAAGTATCATCAGTGTTGGTGTTTGACATGAGCTGCAGCAGACCGAGTGTAGTTTAATAATATTGATGTGTGAAAATGAACTGTGGTGGGCTAGAATGACTTTTGTGTATATTAAGGTAGCCAATGTCACAAACTAATACTGTAATACTCAGGGTTGGGTAGGTTACTTTCTAAATGCAATATGTTACAGTTACTACTTACCTGTCCAAAATAGTAATCAGTAATGTAACTTTTGGATTACCCAAACTCAGTAACGTCATGATTACTTTGTTACTTTTGGATTACTTTCCCCAGAAAGGGATAATGCAACTCAAAAGCTTACTTTTGCTATTTATTTCATTAGTCCACTAATGATACAATCCCAAAATGTTGTGCATGTCATTAGTCAAGCTTTCAAGATATTGGACTTTCAAGAACCAAATTTTCACTGGCCACATCATCATGATGATGCAAAATGCACAATGCATTTGCATCATGATGTGGCCAGTGACACTTTTTTTGTGAGAGAATAGTTAGTTGCTAGAGCATGAGTTTATATAAGTATGTACATCGCCTGTGTTCGTGTGTGGCTTTGTCTAGTCACTGCCTGTAATACATGGATGTCATCCTTCAAAGGAAACTGTTGTGAAACGAAACAAAATGTGATTGTGATGAGGGAGATGAGGCAAATTTAACTAAAAATGTCATTTTGTGCAGTGGGCATCACTCAATCAAACATAAGCCTTTTCAGGGGTGGAATTGAAATGGATGCTCAGCAGTGATTTTTTTTATTGTTTGCATGAGTCGTGACCAATGTGTTATGCATGTTATTTCCTATCATTAATCAAGCCAATTGCCCCAAAATTCTGCTTATTATGGAAACATTTATAAAATGACAAATCAAAAGGCAAATGGAATCATTACCTGTACAGCTAAAGAAATACAGATCTACAGAGAGCTGGAAGACATGTGAGAGAGAGGAAGGGACAATGGAATATGCTACTAAAGCAATTTTCAGTGTTCAGTTAAATAAATGCTTAAGAATGGACCTGCAATATCCACTCATTAAAATTGCAGTTGGAAATACAGGAATCCTTAATTAGATGACGAATCAGACGTTTCATTCATGAATGACCTTATCCCCTGCCTCACTACAATAGGCAGCCAAGAACGCGTACTCCCATCATGCCTTAAGCTTCAAATGCCTAATGTCTAGAAAAGGACCTGACTCTGTGCCATGTTGTTGAGGAAAGTGCTGTCCTCAACCGATTTGTTATCAAAGGACGACAAGATGAAACAAAATCCCAGGGAATGGTTTCTCCATCTTGCTGTGTAGTCTTATGTAATTGCTCCTAATGTACTTTCTTGTGAGGCTCTCTCTATGTTGATAGTAGGCAAGATCCTGCTGGCAATAAGAGGACTTACGCTTGGATAAAAGGGGATATCATTGCAACTGTGTGGAAACACATGTCATTTGTTGTTTTTGCTTACAGAATTTATGAAGTAAACCTAGATGTTTTGCATATTGTGCAGAG
Organism: Brachymystax lenok tsinlingensis; assembly: GCA_030435695.1. Lineage (NCBI taxonomy): Eukaryota > Metazoa > Chordata > Actinopteri > Salmoniformes > Salmonidae > Brachymystax > Brachymystax lenok. The sequence continues at coordinate 16,316,222 of CM059803.1, forward strand.
GATGTCTTATCCCTTTGCATTAGGCTACAATCAATATGATCATTCAAATTACTGTACAATGTGTTGGAAACATGAAGATCTAAAACGTGTTAATGTTGAATAATGAATCAGTTGCATTATGTAAGAATTCCACAAATCTGATTATTTTGTGGCTTTTGCTATGATAAAGCCTTGTACTATTTATTGTATGTTATTGGCCAGATACATTAAATTATGATTGAACAACAATTCCACAAACCGCAGTAGCTAATATACAAAGTGTTTAAGCAAAACCATTAGCTGCCATAGTCAACAATTATCTAGTGAAGCATGTAAGTAACAATATTGATGATACAGTATAAGTAATCTAGCATGAACAGCATGCATGAGAACACAACTATGTTGGGCTGTATACTGTTAGTTATAAACTGGCCTTCTAGGTGATGGATCAACTGTATGTAGTGGTGAGGGTGTGTTGACAGTTTAAAAAGCCTTCGAAAACAAACTGCAACAGGGCCAGTAAACCATCCATCAGTAGCACTGATTTCATCTGTAAGCAGTCTTTAATTCCCATGGGGAAATGGACCCAGACTCTCTATCCCTGGCACATGGGTAGCAGTTACTGTGCAGTGAGTGACAGAACATGTTATTCTGCTCATATCAGTCTCCCCAGTTTGTCACCAAGAAAGTGCCGTCCCACCCTCTCTAAGTCCGAATCTGGGCTGGTAAACAGTCAACTGACAATCCCACATATCATATCACATGTGAAATGTAAAATTGTAGTAACATCTGAATGACTTCCTGTATGTGAAAAATTACTGCATTGTGATGATTACACAAATGAGTAACCATACACGTAAATAAATCATACCATTCAAACAGGTTTTTGTTTCCTCTGATACTGAACATCAAATAATCTATTCTAAACTCACAGTGGCATCTGGATAGCACAATTCCATGTATGATTATGCCCATTTTGACCCTTCTTGCATTTGTCTGAGGCCTCTGCAAAGAACGACTTAACACAGGGGAATTTACGGACTGTGCTCTGTTCCCTGGCCTTTAATACATAAAAGGTACATGACAGCAGGGTCTAGGGCAAGCATACATTTGAATGAAAATTAAATTTTCCTACTTGGGCTAAGTGATTTATAAGTAGGAGAATAGCAGGGCTGAAGTCTCTCAGTGTTGTGAGATGAACAGTCCTGTAGGGTGATGAAATGACTCACCTGACAGCCCTGGGAGTCTCAGTTCACCCCCCTTCGAAAGCCCTCAGAGCACTCAGAGCACAGCTTTATTATAAAATGAAAAAAGGCTAAACACCTATGCTTTGGAGTGTAACAACATTTGCTGGTTCTGTTTGTAGGCCAATCCAGACATTAACACTTCTGCCCAGGAATGTAATAGGGTAACCAGCAGGCCTTGAAGTCACTTGGCATGACTGTCTGGTCATTAGATCCCAGTTACTTTCAAAATGTGCTAGCACTTGACAGGTTGATGGGTAAAACATTCAGCAGAGGCTCAATGGCCTTAACCAACCTCATCTTTGCTTATGTTTGGACTGTTCCTTCTGCAAATACAATGGAACACCGTTCTCCAAACTATATTTGGGTCAATATCAAATCAAATCAAATTGTATTTTTCACATGCGTCGAACACAACAGGTGTAGACCTTACAGTGAAATGCTAACAAATAGTCTAGGCAATGCAAATAGTCTGGGTAGCCATTTGATTAGCTGTTCAGGAGTCTTACAGCTTGGGGGTAGAAGCTGTTTAGAAGCCTCTCTGAATTTTGGCCAAATGAAAAGCATTTTACTATTGATCTTGAACAGGTGATTTGATAGGAAATCACTTTAATGCTTTGTGCTACAGATGTCAGATCTTAATTTCATCACCCTGTTGCAGGAGAACTTTCATGCACTGAAGGACGTTTTAAACATTCCAGTAGTGTATTTGAGGTTTAAAAAATAATTTCAGACTTGATTTTCCCTTAGGACAAATGTAGCAACCCCTACAAAAATATCTGTTAAATACAATACACATAATAGTTCACATTTCCTGTTGCTGCAGGATTATTTTCCTGCTGTAGCAAACTGGCTCAAATTAAGATCCTACATCTGTAGCTGTCATGATCTTCTTCCCTCCTAATTACTTCCTCAGTACCACAACCAGCAGTGTTTTCATTATGATGAATCCTAAACAGAGTGAGTCTGGGCCTTGTCCACTGACTGAATACTACCTGAATTGAACCCAGAATTAGCTTTAAAAAAAAACAGACACATACACTGTCTAAGATATACAATTAATGATGGACCCTTAAGCCAGTCAGTGTCAGGTATGCGATAAGAGAAATCTGTAGGAATGTTGCAGGAATGCTCTACTATAATTTTAATCAACAACATTAATAAATATGCTGCCCCAAGATGCAATATTACATTTTTTGTAATGAAAAGCCTTTCCACAATATTGCATCAGTTCTGACTTGAAGAGAGATAAATAGCAATTTGACAATCTCTTGCAATACATAAATGTGAAAATCCCTCAGGTCTCAATGACAGTGAAGAACATTATACCTGTGTTTATGATAAAAATGTGATATCAAATAGGATACTAACTAAGAATGAAAATGTAAATAGTGTGAAAGAGAGGAACAATTCAAACAAGGACACATATTTGAATGGACTTTTAAAGCCTTAAAGTTTTTCCGTTTACTACTATGACTAATTGTCAAGGTTCGTGTGAAGCTGGTGCATGAATAGTCAGGCGCAGGAGAACAGGACTGAGTGAGCAGAGCACTTTACTCAATGAATCAAACAAACAAAATGCTAACCGCGTAATACATAACACTTTGCCAAACGCAAACAAGTGAGGCATAAATAAAACGCACCAGCCGGAACTAAAACGGCTTAACAATAAACAATCACACACAAAGACATGGGGTAAAACAGAGGGTTAAATACACAACAGATAATGATGGGGAATGCAAACCAGGTGTGTGAAAAACAAGACAAATGGAAAATGAAAAGTGGATCGGTGATGATTAGAAGACCGGTGACGTAATGGGTAATGGGTAAAAATCGTCTGTACTCAGTTGCAACATTCACTACCGAGTTTCAAACTGCCTCTGGAAGCAACGTCAGCACAAGAACTGTTCATCGGGAGCTTCATAAAATGGGTTTCCATTGCCGAACAGTCGCACACAAGGTCCCCATGCGCAATGCCAAGCGTCAGCTGGAGTGGTGTAAAGCTCGCCACCATTGGACTCTGGAGCAGTGGAAACACATTATCTGGAGTGATGAATCACGCTTCAACATCTGGCAGTCCAACGGACTAATCTGGGTTTGGCAGATGCCAGGAGAACGCTACCTGCCCCAATGTATAGTGCCAACTGTAAAGTTTGGTGGAGGAGGAATAATGGTCTGGGGCTGTTTTTCATGGTTCAGGCTAGGCCCCTTAGTTCCAGTGAAGGGAAATCTTAATGCTACAGCATACAATTACATTCTAGACAATTATGTGCTTCGAACTTTGTGGCAATAGTTTGGGGAAGGCCCTTTCCTGTTTCAGCATGACAATGCCCCATGCACAGGTCCATACAGAAATGGTTTGTCGAGATCGGTGTGGAAGAACTGGCTTGCACAGAGCCCTGACCTAAACCCCATCGAACAACTTTAGGATGAATTGGAATGCCGACTGCAAGCCAGGCCTAATCGCCCAACATCAGTGCTCAACCCCAGTAATGCGCTTGTGGCTGAATGGAAGCAAGTCCCCACAGCAATGTTCCAACACCTCGTGGAAAGCCTTCCCAGAAGAGTAGAGGATGTTACAGCAGCAAATGGGGCACCAACTCCATATTAATACCCATGATTTTGGAATAAGATGTTCAACGGGCAGGTGTTCACATAGTTTTGGTCATGTAGTGTTTCTTAAGATGAATGCACTAACTGTAAGTCGCTCAGGATAAGACGGCTAAAATTTAAATGTAGCACGTTCAAGGTGATGATACAACGGAAACAACTTTATTAAAATACTCTGTGACATTGTTTCGTGATTGACCAATCGAAGCTCACTATAGTTTCCAGCCCCGACTGGATTGGCTATTGATACCTAGTTTGATTGGTACAGTAGACTGCTATCACCAACACGAGGGTGAAGCAATCCTGGCAATCCGAATTTAGGCATTAAAATGATGTCGGCCATTAGAGTTGACCAGCACATTTCCCCGAATCCTCTCTGCTTTACCTGGAGCCTCAAGGCACCGGAGGGCCTGTGTATGAATAATGCAAAGCAGGGAGAGGCTTGGTGCTGCATCGGAAAATATGCCAGAAAGAGAAAGGGGTTAGCCCTGGCAGAGTCAATTCTACTGATGTCTCTTTTAACACACTGAAGCCCTGCTAAACTAGCCTGTTCCCAGATCTGTCTGTGCTGTTGCCCATTCCTTCCTTAAAGAATACAATTTTGGGATCCTTCATTCTTTTTGTGTTGAATTAAATCTTCTGTTCCTACTGTAACTGTTAATCTAAAAGAACTATACATTTACAGGCATTCATTAAGGACAGTAAAATGGTGAAAAAGAGCAGTAATGCATATATGTGCAATTATACTTTTACCAAATGGTAATGTACAATGATTTGCTGGCTAATTAGTTAATTTCATGCTAATAATGACTTATTAACCATGTTATGATAGACATATCCTCAAAGTCGCAATTTGGAATAGTGTTTGAGAATTATTATTCCAAGCAGGTGGAAATTATCTTTCCTTTTAAAACCACCTGCACTAAAAAGCACTTTGCACTACAAAATTAAGCAAACATTTCTGAGAATTTCTGAGAGAATGTGATATTGGGTATGTGTGACAGACAGCTAAGATTTCGAAAAGTCCATTGCAGCGGAGGCTGCTAAGGGGAGTAAGGCTCATAATAATGGCTGGAACGGAGTGAATGGAATGGCATCAAACACATGGAAACCATATGTTTGATATATTTGAAACTATTCCACCTATTCCGCTCCAGCCATTACCATGAGCCTGTCCTCCCCAATTAAGGTGCCACCAACCTCCTGTGGTCCTTTGGATATTTTGCTTAGTAACATCTCTGAGGAATAGAAAAAGGTTTTCTAATCATAACTTTTCCTCTTGATATTCCTGTCATGCTAAAGGGGCACTGCCCTCAGAGCCAATATTTACATAATAAATCTACCTGCTATCCCGCTGCCCTGTCTGCCTCCACTGCCCTCCTCGTTGCGCCACCTGTCAATCAAAAGAAACGTTTCAGTTGGCCCTAGAACTCCAAATTACCTGCCTCCCACATTGATATGCAGCTGTAAAATGCTGCTCTATTGGACAATTACATTGGGCTGTTCACCACTAGATGCCACAGGTACTCTAAATGAGTTCTGAAATATTAATGTGGAGGATTCCACTTGTGGTAGAAAAGAGTAATTTTGTCATTAGTTTCATACATAGTTTGTATCGCTGCCTCCAACCGTCTATAAGTGTACCCTGACACAGGCGGAATAGCTGATGCAGTGTAGTCACACACAGTGTGAGAGGAATATAAAGCCATGGGGTTTGTTGTTGTTGTTGTTTTGTTTTTGTGTGATTATGGAACAATGGTTGCACTGACCACAATACGGTCAGTTTTATCTTATAGCAACCACACACTATTTATCTGGCATTCAAATGCATTATAAATTCCCAAATCTTAAACACACCCACTATTACATCTGTTTGGTCTTAAACTCCACAGAAGAAAAAAACTATAATCTTTCTTTGAGCAGGCCTTTTAATAATGGCTAATGCATTTGTGTGCATATTATAGTATAAGTCATGTATTGTGTGTGGAAGGCATTTGGCACACTGTCCCTGCACAGCTGTTGAAGATGTTTGTCACCTGCGTGCCTACACATGGAATCAGCAAGGGTCAGTCTCAGCCAAAATCAATGTGCGAGCCCCCTCTTCCCCCTAGCCCATTTTAGATGGACTAGACTCTAATATGTGAGGTCATAGAAATATGATATTGCCTTGGCACTGCTCACCAAAGATGTTGAACATCCTCAACACAGCTATTTTCTGAATATTGGAATTATTAAGCAAAGTGGCAAAGAGGTCAGTTACCGTTGTAGCCGACTAAACTCAATTCCACGATTTATGATTGAGTTGAGCGGCGACTAGTGTGGGCGGACTGGAGCTCCGACGTCACATAAAATTATATCAGCACCCAAAGAATAGCCAGCAATTACATAGAAAAAGTTCTGTTCAATTGCAGGCTATTCTTTGGGTGTGACGTTGGCGCTCCAGTCCGCCCACACTAGTCGCCGCTCAACTCCATCGTAAATCGTGGAATTTAGCTTAATCGGCTATTCCCGTTGCTGCACAGTGCCAAGGAGTCTCTAGTAATACGTGAGAATAGAGCAGCTTTTCAACAATAACTGTCACTGTGGACAAAATGAATCCCCATACAGAGCAGAGAACAGATCACTACATTGAGGACAGTCTTGCTTTCTGAGGTCTCAAAGCTATAATTTCCTTACTGCAGCGCAAGCATATCACATTGAAAACTATAGCTAACATGCTTTGCAACTGGACTCCAGCACAACTTTGTCCATCAGGAATACTTGACCAGACATATAGTATATAATGGGCAGTGAGAAGCAGCCAAGTGAATGGTAATGAGAAGGTATTATCTGAACATGGGGAGGTGTGTCATTAGATCTCCTTAACTCGTGAACCATAATAAACATGTCCACCCATCAGAAGATGGTTAGAGATAAAGAGCCAAAATAGAAAAGGACTATTTCAAGTGACAAAGATATAGTGGCCCTTTAAGGTTTAAGTTACAGCAAGGTGTTTAAGGACAGGCACCACAAAAATATATATTATCATATCACAATCAACTTTTACTAATTGAATGTGGACACAAATATAATACTTTCTTGTATGGAAACAATTCTGAAATATTGTATTAAAATATGCAATATGAATATGTACATATTTCCATACCACTAAAATCAATTTTTCTGGACACAGGATGAAGTCAGACTAAATAATTTTGGTTTCATTTGGTTAAGACACCCCAGGACCAGACTTACACATAGCCTTACACACTTTGTTCATCTTATTATCTGTAAAATACTAAAGAAAGGTATGTAAAATGCATTTTTGGCATTTGTTTTGGGAGAAAATGTAATCTAGAATAAACAGTTGAAAACATCAACAATTCCTTATGTATGTCTGGATAATGTGTCTAAGGATAATCACACACAATTTGGTGAACGCAGATACTTCTGAGGCTGGGGAAAAATGTATTGGCGTGTGGGAAGAGTCGGGAAATGGCAGTTAAAGACAAGGATACTGAATTTAGACTACCAGACGCCAAACACCTATTAAAACCCAATCACTATCTCTTCAAAGAAAGTTACTATATACAATATATATACAAAAGTATGTGGACACCACTTCAGATGAGTGGATTTGTCTATTTCAGCCAGACCCATTGTTGACAGGTGTATAAAATCGAGCACACAGCCATGCAATCTCCATACACAAACATTGGTAGTAGAATGACCTTACTGAAGAGCTCAGTGACTTTCAACGAGGCATCGTTATAGAATGCCACCTTTACAGCATGTCAGTTCATCAAATTTCTGCCCTGCCCCGGTCAACTGTAAGTGCTGTTATTGTGAAGTGGAAACATTTAGGTGGTAGGCCACACAAGCTCAGAGAACGGGACCGCCGAGTGCTGAAGCACATACATATCGTCTGTCTCAGAGGAAGTAAAGGACGAGCTTGCAGCCCGAGAACTACCGACGGATCTCGACTCGCTCAACGCCTTGACCATTCGGATCAATGGGCGACTACGGGAGCGAAGGAAGGAGAGGAGGTTTGATTTCACTCGCCCAACTCGCCTCCGAAACATCCCAGAAGTCCCAGATGGCTCCGTTGCCGAGAGAACCCGAGGCTACCCGAGTTCCCCCGAGAGTCTCCGTAGTCTACCAATTAATCTCTTCCCGAGCCGATGCAACAAGGCAGAGGCTGTCCCAGCCGAATGGCTATACAGGCTTCACACGAAGAGTTGCCTGTACTGCGGGACTGCTGGTCATTTCATGGCCACCTGTCCACTAAAAGACCAGGCTCACCAGTAGGAGCGAGTACTCTGGTGGGCCATACAGATAACTTTATCGTCGCTTTTAACCCGGGGTTACAGCACCCTGGCTTCCCCCCTGTCTGCACTCACCTCTCCCAAGGTTCCATTCACGTGGTCCTCAGCTGCTGACTGGGCGTTCCAGGATCTCAAACACCGTTTCACCACAGCTCCCATCTTGGTTCATCCTGACCTGTCCCGCCAGTTTGTGGTGGAGGCCGATGCTTCGGATGTCAGGGTGGGGGCTGTCCTATCCCAGCGTTCTGACCTGGACCTCAAGTTACATCCCTGCGCCTTCTTCTCCCATCACCTCAACGCCACGGAGAGAAACTACGATGTGGGGAATCGTGAGCTCCTCGTGGTGAAGATGGCGGTGGAGGTGTGGAGGGCACTGGCTGGAGGGAGCGGAACATCTGTTCATTGTGTGAACAGACCACAAGAACCTGGAATATCTCCGCACCACCAAGCGTATCAATTCCAGGCAACCTGCTTTTCACCCGGTTCAACTTCTCCCTCTCATACCGACCAGGATCCAAGAATGTCAAGCCGGATGCGCTATCACGCCGCTATAGCCCCGCAGCTACACCCTCGGAACCCGAGACCATCCTTCCCACCTCGTGCCTGGTGACGGCACTCAGGTGGGGAATAGGGAAGCATGTTTGTGAGGCGCAGAGTTCCCAGCCGAACCCCGGTGGAGGCCCAGATAACCGGATGTTTGTTCCTGAAGCTGTCCGCTACTCGGCCCACTCCTCCAAGCTTGCCTGCCATATGGGCTCCCGTCGGACCCTGGCCTTTGTGAGACAACGCTTTGGTGGCCTACCATGGTTTGTGGCATCTCTGCGTTGGTCGCCGCATGCACGATCTGTGCACAGAACAAGACTCCCCAGCAAGCTCCGGCTGGTCTCCTTCAACCTCTGCCTGTTCCTCACTGCCCCTGGCCTCACATATCCCTGGACTCTGCCAATTAGACGGCCCAACTCATGGTGCAGCACGTCTTCCAAATCCATGGACTCCCAGTGGATCCTCATTGGGCCGTCGGCCAGCCTGTCCTCCGGGTTCCACCCCCAGTCCGACGGCCAGTCGGAGCGAGCCAACTAAGACCTGGAGGCGACTCTTCGCTGCCTGGTCTCCACCAACCCCACCACCTGGAGCCAGCAACTAGTGTGGGTCAAATATGCCTGCAACACCCTTCCTTGCTCTGCCACGGGTCTCTCGCCCTTTGAGTGTTCCCTGGGTTCTCAGCCCCCGCTCTTCACGAAGCAAGAGGAAGAGGTCGGCGTACCCTGGGCCCAGATGTTTGTCCGCCGCTGTCATCGTACCTGGAAGAGAGCCCTGTTCTTCTCAAGATCACCTCCAGGTTTCGATGACAAGCCGAAAGCCACCGGACCTGGCTCCCCGGTATCGTCTCGGACAGAGGGTATGGCTGTCCACCCGAGATCTGCCCCTCTGGGAGGAGTCCCGCAAACTTTCCCCCTGATTTATCGTCCCTTTCCCCATCTCCAAGATACTTAGCCCCTCTGCTGTTTGTCTTCTGTTGCCCCATACCCTCTGTCTCACAGCCTTTTGTCTCCTGTTTCCAGGCCCACCCCTCTCCCCCGCCTCATTGTCGGCCAACCGGGATTCCAGTACCTGGTTGACTGGGAGGGTTATGGCCCGGAGGAGAGGTGCTGGGTCCAGGCCTCATCGCTGATTTCCAAAGCCGGCACCCCTGTCAACCAGGTATGAGCCCAAGTACTGTCACACCCTGATCTGATTCACCTGTCTTTGTGCTGGTCTCCACCTCCCTCCAGGTGTCGCCCATCTTCCACATTATCCCCAGTGTATTTATACGTACCTGTGTTCTCTGTTTGTCTGTTGCCAGTTCGTTTTGTTCGTCAAGCCTACCAGCGTTTTCCCCCTTGCTCCTGTCGGTTTCTAGTTCCTGTTTTCTAGTTTTCCTGGTTTTGACCATTCTGCCTGCCCTGACCCTGCCTGCCGTTTCTGAACCTTGTCACACCACCCTGGATTATTGACCTCTGCCTGTCCTGACCTCGAGACTGCCTGCCCCCTGTTCTAGTAATACACGTTTGTTACTTCGACATTGTCTGCATCTGGAAACGTGATAGTTTTGTTTGATAAAATCAATTTTCATATTCAAATGTAGGAGTTCTACAGTTTGAACCCCTGCTGTCTCTGAAGAGGAAGAGGTGGTGGTCTCTGCATTAACATTTAAATCCTTCACTCTCATCTCCCTCTCCCCATCTCTCGCTCTCATCTCCCTCTCCCCATCTCTCGCTCTCATCTCTGTATATAACCAAAACGACATAATACTGTCAGGCTCAAAAGCCTTTCTATATTGGCAAATTGATATCTTGTTTTAGTTACAGGCTCTTGTTTTAGTTACAGGCTCTTTTGTGGCCAAAAGCAATCACACACACAGATCCACTCACTCATGCACACCTACATTTACATCTAGCAGAAGAGTCCTGAATAATCCTGGAATTCCTTTATCCCAATGTGCAGATGATGAAATAAACTACCAATATGTAATACTACCATACAAAATGATCTGTAATGACAACAGAAGTGGTGGTAAGGGGTGGGGAAACTGTTAGGGGCAATTCCATGATAACAGATATAAGCTGAGAAAGATTTTTCACTTTAAAATATATACCAAACAAAAACCCCTGATTTAACAGTTTTAGAAACCATAGGCTCTATGCACAATGAGTACTTTTAACATTTTCCACTTAACTTGTTATAAAAATAACATTTATTGGAAGTACTGTACAGATACAACATTTGGTAACAGAATACAATTTTGATGGATTTTACCGTAATTCTGTTACCAAAAGTTGTATCTGCACAGTTTTTCCAGTATTTTTTGTTTAACTGTGTCAATTCTTCTAAAGTAGTCATTGTGCATAGAATTGTCTGGTTTGTTAAACTTTGACATCGATGTTTTCTGTTTGGCATACATTTTAAAGTCTCTGCAAAATCCGTTACTGTGGAATTGCCATTAGATAAACCCTTGAAACATGAAATATGTTCCTCAAAATAAAACATACATCTGTACATTATGCATTTTTAACAACTGTTTTAACATGAAACACAGAGCCGAACTCTTGGTCATAAAATGGAAATTGCATGATTATAACATAATTGAGCACATCATCGGGGATCATTACTCCCATAATGTGTAACCTGGAACCCCTGGTCTGACAGTTTATAGCTGGGGAGTCCCAAGACTCAGATAATTCTCTCAGCTGTCATAGTGAAGTAATTATAAGTCAAGGATGGTACTGGCTTAGAATGAACTACCAGCCAGCCTCGTACCAATTTAGTCTTTATTCTTATGCATATACTGTTTCTGTGTCTGGTGAGTTGGATATAATGTGGTGTTAAGGCAACATGATCAGTGTAAAATAATGATATTATTATTATTTCTTTCAGAGACAGAGTGCTATCAACATCTCAGACTCAAAATTTGTATCCTTAAAAATCCCATTAAAGTAAGAGGGGGGTGGGGGGGTGGAGAGCAAGAGCGGTTGAGACATGGTGCTATGTGCTTGCAAATCCACCCTGCAGCCCCCAACTGTAGCACAGACTAATTTATACAATGAAGTGACATAGCATGCCAAGCAAAGGTTCCTGAAATGGCAATCTGCAAGAAGACTGCAGAGACCAAGTAAGAAGGATGGCTATTATTTAAGGTGTCTCGACATATAAGAGGCCTTTGTCTCACACAAGGCCATGCAAACAATATGCTATTAATTATCTTACAGAGCCTGAGGGCAGTGGCTGGGATTCATTCTCACCTGCCATAGCGATGTTTAAACAGTGACATTGTTTACAAACTAATGTCCACACACATTACTCCATTATGTATGTAGAAAACATGTGAAACATAGTGCTGTATCAAAATAATTACATATGTCCATAGAGAGAATGAGTCAATCATTTTCATAACTAATATGTTTCACCACATACATGTACCCTACTCAGGAGAATAGAGCAGACTAGGTGTTTTTTTGCCATCGGAGATGAGATCATGTCCTGAGGCTATGGAGAAAGACTAGCAGATAGCTCGTAGCTCCAGATCCAACAGATGTTAACATATGTGGACACAATAACATGAATTATATAAACTCTCCGTTATCGCTACTTCACATTAATGATTTCCCGTGAGTTAACCTTTGAGTCGCATCCTTCCTGTTTTTCACATTTCATTTGTGGATGTTTGCTGTGTCTATGTGTGAGTTTCTGGGTGGTTATGCGTGCTTAAAAATATGACCAACTGTCTTTTTGTTGATGAAACAGCCACAGCTGTATAGATCCATTCTATTCAGCATGACCACTTTGAGATGAAGCTGTGTTTCAGGTGGTGAGATATTGGTTTGCTGTGGTGCTGTGGAAATCCATACGTACTATAAACCCTGACCGATATCCTGCAGTGTGTAATGGGAAACACTGATTGGGAACAGCAATGGGAAAACAACTTGCTCTCTGGTTTTTAGTTGAGCTGTATATAGTCCATATTGTGGCACTCTAGACCATGACAGCTCTCTAGACCATGACATTGGCTTGTCCAGTCACAGTAAAACAGAACTTAACTGTATTGTTGGTAAAAAACAAGTCACTCAAATGGAACTATTACTGTACACTGAACTATTTAAATGTAAATTCCACCCACAACCACTATGTTCAATTTTAGTGACATGCAGTGCCTCTTTCAGTTGAAAAGAAAAATGTTAACTTGCTGCATCATACATTGCAGCACAGTTATAAAAAAGAGAAGCAAATTTAGTCTCAGGGTCAACAGCAGCAATCAGCTTATATCTAACTAACGCTAAGTAAGGAGCTGTCTGATCACCAATCACCAGACGACATGGATTTCAAAGGCCTCAGATCACCAAGAAGCTGATTTCTGCCACCCCTTGGTCGACTAATTAGCACTCCAAATTCAATTACATACAGTAAACACATTGCTACAAGACACATTGGATTAGATTCATCAGTGTGGACGTTGGAGAAATGGTTAATAAACATGTTTTTTTTTTTTTTACAAACCGAGTGAGTCACGGCTACAATTACAATGATTGTGTAGAAATCAAGGGTTGGAAACGGTTCAGGGAACAGAACCGAAAATAACGAAATTATTTGAGGAGCAGAACCGGAAACGAAAGTGATCCAATAATGTAATAGCATGGGAACCGGTTAAAAACATTCTTTTACGTCCCGGGCATTTTTTTCTATTCCCCCACAAATTGCAACAAAGTGCCTATGCAAAGCCCTCACTTTGTCACTCGGAAACTTATTTCAGCTGCCTGCTGGAAATCTTTGCCAATGGGTGTGTGTAGGCTATCTGCCCGTGCCCTCTGAAGCATAGGTTACTGTAGCCTACTGACAACGTTACAAGCATAATAAAAAAATTAGGGAGAGCTGTTTAAAAGAATGGATTTTTCAATGCTAGTTAAGGATACTAAAGTTATTACATTTCACATTGGATTTATTAATTACACTGAACAAAAATACAAATGCAACATGCAACAATTTCAAAGATGTTACTGAGTTACAGTTCATATAAGGACATCAGTCAATTAAAATAAATTCATTAGGCCCATTAGGCCCAATGATGTTGCTCTTGCTGCTGGTGGTTCTCTGATCCATCTCTACGCACACGACACCATTCTGTATACTTCTGGCCATTCTTTGGACACTGTGTTAACAAACCTCCAGATGAGCTTCAATGCAATACAACTCTCCTTCTGTGGCCTCCAACTGCTCTTAAATGCAAGTAAAACTAAATACATGCTCTTCAACCGATCGAAGCCCGCACCCGCCTGCCCATCTAGCATCACTACTCTGGACGGTTCTGACTTAGGATATGTGGACAACTACAAATACCTAGGTGTCTGGTTAGACTGTAAACTCTCCTTCCAGACTCACAATAAGGTTCTCCAATCCAAAATAAAATCTAGAATCGGCTTCCAATTCCGCAACAAAGCATCCTTTACTCATGCTGCCAAACATACCCTCATAAAACTGACTATCCTACCAATCCTTGACTTCGGCGATGTCATTTACAAAATAGCCTCCAACACTCTACTCAGCAAATTGGATGTAGTCTATCACAGTGCCATCCGTTTTGTCACAAAAGCCCCATATACCACCCACCACTGCCATCTGTATGCTCTTGTTGGCCCTCGCTTCATATTCGTCGCCAAACCCACTGGCTCCAGGTCATCTATAAGTCTTTGCTAGGTAAAGCCCCACCTTATCTCAGCTCACTGGTCACGATAGCAGAACCCACCCGTAGCATGCGCTCCAGCAGGTATATCTCACTGGTCACCCCCAAAGCCAACTCCTTCTTTGGCTGCTTTTCCTTCCAGTTCTCTGCTGCCAATACTGGAAGCAATTGCAAAAATCACTGAAGCTGGAGTCTTATATCTCCCTCACTAACTTTAAGCATCAGCTGTCAGAGCAGCTTACCGATCATTGCACCTGTACACATCCCATCTGTAAATAGCCCACCCAACTACCTGATCCCCACATTGTTATTTATTTTTTCTCGCTTTTGCACCCCAGTATCTCTACTTGCACATTAATCTTCTGCACTATCTATCACTCCAGTGTTTAATTGCTCAATTGTAATTACTTCACCACTATGGCCTACTTATTGCCTTACCTCCCTATTCTTAGTTAATTTGCACACACTGTATATAGATTTTTCTATTGTGTTTTTGACTGTACGTTTGTTTATCCCATGTGTAACTCTGTGTTGTTTGTGTTGCACTGCTTTGCTTTATCTTGGCCAGGTCGCAGTTGTAAATGAGAACTTGTTCTCAACTGGCCTACCTGGTTAAATAAAAGTGAAATAAAATACAGTAAATAAAAATACAAAATACAAAAATAAAAATAATCTATGGATGTCACATGACTGGGAATACAGATATGCATATGTTTGGACACCGATACCTTTAAAAAAAACGTATGGGCGTGGATCAGAAAACCAGTCAGAATTTGCCTCATGCAGCGAGACACATCTCCTTTGCATAGAGTTGATCAGGCTGTTGATCGTGGCCTGTCGATCCAGAGCATCCCAAACATGCTCAATGGGTTGTGACATGTCTGTTGAGTATGCAGGCCATGGAAGAAATGGGGCCGTGCATTATCATTCTGAAACATGAGGTGATGGCGGCGGATGAATGGCACGACAATGGGCCTCAGGATCTTGTCACAGTATCTCTGTACATTCAAATTGCCATCAATAAAATACAATTGTGTTTGTTGTCCGTAGCTTATGCCTGCCAATACCATAACCTCACTGCCACCATGGGGCACTCTGTTCACAAAGTTGACATCAGAAAATCACTCGCCCACACGACGCCATATACGCTGTCTGCCATCTGCTCAGTACAGTTAAAAATGGGATTCATCCATGAAGAGCACACTTCTCCATCATGTCAGTGGCCATTGAAGGTGAGCATTTGCCCACTGAAGATTGTTAAACAGATTTTTTAACTAGCTAGCTAACATTTTCTCTGGTCCAATGTTAAACCAAATTGGAAGTTCAAAGACATAAAAAGTTCCTCCATAGAAGTCGCTCTTACGTAGGTAGAATTCTGTGGGACTAATTCAGACAATGCATGTCATAACAAGACGCCCAGTCGTTTCAAGGAAAGCTTCCTCCATCCTCTCTCACCCTCTCCTCAAAATGTATGTTGCATCTGGCACCCTAAACTGTGACTGGCAGCACAGTGTTTTGTGTTTTGCTCTTACGGCAAAATACAATTTGCTCTTAATGACTTTCCTATACAGATTAAATCACTTTCCCTCTCCATAGCAAGCTGATCTATGTGCAATGATATGTGAAGTAATTTAATGTCGAGCTAAATGTACAAAAAAAAATGACTTCAGAGGTTTAAAAAGGAATAGAAAGGAATTATATAAACTGTTACTTTGTTTTTGTTGGAACCGGTCGAGAACTTTATTTTGCTGGTCAGAACAGTGTAACGGAACAAAAAAAAAAACAATGGTTCTGTTCAGAACGAAAACAATTGGAAAAGAATTTTGGTTCCAACCCCTGGTAGAAATATATAAAAAGTTAAGAATCTCATGTGAAAAGTGAATAATGGTAACATGCAGTACATAAAAAAAATATTCATTTTCAGAGGGTTAAATGGGATTGTAACCATTAGGTTAAATGTAACTAAACGTAGCAAGTGTAAGAGAAACGATTGAAACTAGATCCCCTACATACTGGTCTTGACAAGAATAATAAAACAAATTGTGAGAGGTTCTCTTCTACATTGTTCAACCAATCCAGTAAAAGTGGAGGAGGAGTTAAGATGGAGGGTCATCTTGTTAACATCCAAAAGTCGAAGTTACGTCACAGGCTCTCTTTCCATTTCCCCAGAAAACCGGAACATCTAGTTGTTGGGGACTCGGCAAAGGTTAAATCTAACAGATCCTAAGCAGTTTGAATTGCACAGTGCACTTATTGTGCATTGTCCAAATTGTGATGTGGGGTAGCACCTCCTCTCTGTCTACCCTGTCAGGTGGGTTAGGCCGTGACGGGACAAAGTAAAGCCCAGCAGTATTGACTCTGTCTCTGTTTGGCTGATTAATAATGAGAGACCACATCCCTCCATCCCTCCATCTCTGCTCCAGGCTGGCCACTCTAAGATGAAAGGAAACCTCTCTGGTGGCTTTCTGTCAGGCAGCCAACCCACCTGTGGCTTTGATTTTCACTTACTACACACGTTCATGCTTGTTGAAGCTTTCTGGGTCACTATCAAACTGCATCTATGAGTCCATGGAGTATGTTTATGAGAGTCCTAGGCTTAGGAGACCTTGAGTATGTAAAACAAATATCTTCTGTATACTGCTGGTGCCCAGTATTTCATTACCTTTCTTCTTAGCCTGTTTTGTTCACATATAGTACTTAATTTCAGCCCAGAAGTTAGTCACTATACTTCACATCAGCCTGTGCATCCCATGCATCCCAATCAGCTTTGAATCAGTGTCATGCGGTGGGTGTAGCTGGTGTAGGTAGTCAGGAGCAGGAGAGCAGAGATGAGTGTACTAAGTACTTTACTGAGACAAACGTACAAAATACAATACAAAATACCGGCTGCACAAAAGCACAGGTGAAAACATACAAACCTGGCATAAACCGGCATGCCGTAAAAACAATTCCCCACACAGACATGGGGGGGGAACTAAGGGTTAAATAGACAACAGTAATTTGGGAAATGAAAACCAGGTGTGTGGAAAAACAAAACAAAACAAATGAAAAATGAAAAATGGATTGGCGATGGCTAGAAGACCGCCGAACGCTGCCCGAACAAGGAGAGGCGGAAGTCGGCGGAAGTCGTGACAATCAGATAATAATGACAGTAAATAATTGAGCTTGGTGGATATTCTAATGACTTTTCAATTATGGTTGGAATTTCTAGTCTCTCCTTCATTAACATTTTAGTAACTTAGCAGACACTCTTATCCAGATTGACTTACAGGAGCAATTAGGGTTAAGTGCCTTGCTCAAGGGCACATGGACAGATTTTTCACCAAGTCAGCTTGTGGATTCAAACCAGCGACCTTTTGGTTACTGGCCCAACGCTCTTATCCGCCAGAATACTTGCTGCCTTTCATCACACAACACACTGATTAAATTGTGTGGTTTGTTGCTGCCTCTGTTTTATTGTATTGTCAATGCTTCATTTAACCAACATACCATGTGACATAATATATCAATGTAATCCATAGGTGGCACCACAGGTCCCAGAGTGGTGTGGCGAGAAAAGAAATGCTGGGGCCCGTAGTTTTTCCTGATCTGGTACCTGACCAGGTAAATCGTCGGACCTTATACGGTATGACGTGATTAATCTGTTGTAAAAAGGTTTAATATGGGCTATGATGGGGCCAGAGTAGTAGTCTTGCCCTTTGTAGTAGTCTTGCCCATGTAGTCTTGCCCTTTGCAACTGTAGGCCTATTGAAACATTAACTCACAGTCTACGTCATCTATAGTGTTTATTGATCAATTCCAGTTAATCATTTTGGATTGAAAAAGTGTAGTTAGCCGAGTCAGCCCAAGTTTGTAAATATAACCAAATTTATAAACCATTAAAAAAAAATCACAAACAAATGGACTATAAATACACAAAGTTACCACTTAATTTACCCTGGTCAGAGGGACAGGGGGCATAGTATAAGGGTGTCCAATCAAAACGCATTATTTTGACCAATGGGTAAAATAATATGTTACTGTGTGGATAAGAAAATGTCTCTATCATAATTCATTCAAAAAATATCAGCGTTTTTAGCCTTGTAGGGTGGGCAGAATTAGGGTGACTAAATCAATGGAGGCCAGTGAAAAAAAGTGGTCAGAAATCAGGAAAATTGTATCGCTTCAGCTAGGTTGGATTCTATGCAAGAATTAACGCTACTGGCCAGTAGGTGGCAGAACAGAATGCTCAGGTTTGGGTGTAGGGTTTGAGCAAAGCCTGAAAGTAGGGAGGGGCAGCTCCTCTTGCTGCTCCGTAGGCAAGTGCCATGTTCTTGTAATGGACACAAGCTTTGAGTGGAAACCAGTGGAGTGTGCGGAGGAGCAGGGTGACATGGGAGAACTTGGAAAGGTTGAACACCAGGTGGGCTGCAGCGTTCTGGATAAATTGCAGGGGTTTGATGGCACAAGCAAGAATCCCAGCCAACAGTGAGTTGCGGTAGTCCAGACGGGAGATGACAAGTGCCTGGATTAGGACCTGTGCCGCTTCCTGTGTAAAGTAGGGTAGTACTCTACAGATGTTGTAGAGCATGAACCTGCAGGAGCAAGTCACTGCTTTGATGTTTGCAGAGAATGGCAAGGTGTTGTCCAGGGTCACGGCAAGGTTCTTTGCTCTCTAGGAGGGGGACAACATGGAATTGTCAATCGTAATGGAGAGAGGTCTTTGAGTGGACAGGCCTTCCCCGGGAGGAAGAGCAGCTCTGTCTTGTCGAGGTTGAGGGGGTGGGCCAACATCCGAGTTGAGACTGTGCAGCTGCTGTTGTTACTAGCCTACAGTGATGTGCTATCACGCTTGCTAAATAAATACTGGTGGAAAGTGAAGAACGCACAACGCGCACCAACACTTTGTGCATTGTGTCCCGGCCGGTGAGACGTGATTTCTGTGAATCTGATTGGTCAAGACACGCAAAGAGCCTGTAGCAGCACTCCGATGTGACGGACAGATAAATTGTGCTTGAGTTGACAAATCATGAGCCAAATCGGTCAAAAAAACATCACTTAGCGCCTCTTTTTAACATTTAGCATCTATATATTTTATTAAACTAAATCAAAAGTGGTATGGAGCTGCCAAACCTGATTGAAAAGTGCCGTGGCAATTGCCACCTTGCCACTCGTTTTCCGGCAGCCCTTGTGTAATCTGAGTACAATGACAAATCCAGAGTATACTGGCTTCAATATCAGTGGTGGAAAAATGATCCAACTGTCATACTTCAAATCAAATCAAATTGTATTTGTCACATGCGCGGAATACAACAGGTGTAGACCTTACAGTGAAATGCTTACTTACAAGCCCTTGACCAACAATGCAGTTTTAAGAAAATACCTAAAAAAAAGTAAGAGATAAGAAAAATAAATAATAAAGAGCAGCAGTAAATAACAATAGCGGGGCTATATACAGGGTTAGCTGCTGATTAGTTGTTCAGGAGTCTTATGCTTGGGGGTAGAAGCTGTTTAGAAGCCTCTTGAACCTAGACTTGGCGCTCCGGTACCGCTTGTTATGCGGTAGCAGAGAGAGCAGTCTATGACTAGGGTGGCTGGAGTCTTTGACAATTTTTAGGGCCTTCCTCTGACACCGCCTGGTATAGAGGTCCTGGATGGCTGGAAGCTTGGCCCTGGTGATGTACTGGGCCGTACGCAAAACCCTCTGTAGTGCCTTGCAGTTGGAGGCCGAGCAGTTGCCATACCAGGCAGTGATGCAACCCGTCAGGATGCTCTCGATGGTGCACCTGTAAAACCTTTTGAGGATCTGAGGACCCATGCCAAATATTTTTTGTTTCCTGAGGGGGAATAGGCTTTGTTGTGCCCTCTTCACGACTGTCTTGGTGTGCTTGGACCATGTTAGTTTGTTGGTGATGTGGACGCCAAGGAACTTGAAGCTCTCAACCTGCTCCACTCACTACAGCCCCGTCGATGAGAATGGGGGGGGGTGCTCGGTCCTGCTTTTACTGTAGTCCACAATCATCTCCTTAGTCTTGATCACGTTGAGGGAGAGGTTTTTGGCCTTGCACCCCACGGTCAGGTCTCTGACCTCCTCCCTATAGGCTGTCTCATTGTTGTCGGTAATCAGGCCTACCACTGTTGTGTCATCAGCAAACTTAATGATGGTGTTGGAGTTGTGCCTTGTCGTGCAGTCATGAGTGAACAGGGAGTACAGGAGGGGACTGAGCACGCACCACTGAGGGGCCCTGTGTGCAGGATCAGTGTGGCGGATGTATTGTTACCTACCCTTACCACCTGGGGGTGGCCTGTCAGGAAGTCTAGGATCCAGTTGCAGAGGGAGGTGTTTAGTCCCAGGGTCCTTAGCTTAGTGATGAGCTTTGAGGGCACTATGGTGTTGAACACTGAGCTGTAGTCAATGAATAGCATTCTCACATAGGGTGTTCCTTTTGTCCAGGTGCGAAAGGGCATTGTGGAGTGCAATGGAGATTTCATCATCTGTGGATCTGTTGGTGCGGTATGTCAATTTGAGTCAATTTGAGATACCTAAATAGAAAATGACTAAAGTAAAAGTAAAAGTTTGACCCGGGAAAGTATTTGGTTTAAAATATACTTAAGTATCAAAAGTAAAAGTATAAATCATTTCAAATTCCTTATATTAAGCAAACCAAATGGCACCATTTTCTTAATTTATGGAAAGCCAGGGTCACACTCCAACATTCAGACATAATTTACAAACGAAGCATGTGTGTTTAGTGAGTCCGCCAGATCAGAGGCAGTAGGATGACCAGGGATGTTTGGTTGATAAGTGCGTGAATTTTACTATTTTCCTGTCCTGCTAAGCATTCAAAATGTAATGAGTACTTTTGGGTGTCAAGGAAAATGTTTGGAGTAAAAAGTACAATATTTTCTTAAGGAATGTAGTGAAGTAAAAGTAAAAGTTGTCAAAAATATAAATAGTAAAGTACAGGTTCCCAAAAAAACTACTTAAGTAGAACTTGTTTTTACTTAAGTACTTTACACCACTGTTCAATATAACATCCTACATAGTTTGGGTTGTTACAAGGATCAGTGAAAATGGCCATGCTCTCAGTATCATTAAACTGCAGGGTGTAATGGTCTGGCGCATGGAGACTTGGAGTGCAGGGAGCTTTTTGAGTTGAGCACTCACAAGGGAAAAAGTCAGCAGTACAGCGCTAGGTGAGAGGAATGCTAATTGGACATGTCATGGTTTGGTGGGTATTCATAGATTGCTTTCTGTTGCCACGGCGAATTAGAAGCCAAGCAATAAGGGGGGTTCAGCAAGTTGGCTTGGCAGCTGGATGGTGTGTTTTACCTCCTGGCTTAGAAAGATGCAGTACATAACCCTACCATACTGTTTGTCTATCTGCGAGAAGAAGTGGGCTTGGAGTTTGCTGCTTTAGTTGAACTGAGCTCAACCTACTGTACAATAAATTAGCTCCATCCTGGCTAATCTGATAGCCTACACACGGAACTCCCTTACTGGAGGATCCCCATGGTGAAACCTAGAGGCTCCAACCTATAAATTGCTGAGCCGGCTGAACTCTCCTCATATGAACTTCTCCTCCACAGCTTAGCAGGGGAAGCTGAAGGGCTCTGCAGGGGCACTCCTCCGCTTCCTCCGCCACTGGTCTCTCTCTAGGACATACAGTATGATGGGCAGCAGCTTGGACCCGGCAGACGAACGAGCCACAGTGGCACAGAGAGCGGTAGGCATGTCGGTAGTGATTACATTCAACCCCAGCGGGGGTCAGAGGTTAGGCTGAGCGTGTGCTGCCTGCTCCCTGCTCAGAGCTGACTGTATTCCCAACGCTGTGCTATGCCCACGCCCACTGGCGCTCCGGGCAGTCATGCTCACTTCTACTTCTCCCTCTCAGTTCTCTCTTATTTTTTCCATTTCTAGCTATCTTTCAATATTGATTCATTTTCCCTTCCTCAACACTTTTCCAATCGCATTGGACAAATTGTTTTTAGTTTAGCCAGAAAGCTGAAACTAAATGTGGCCACGGTGCCCTATTCAGGACAATGACACTCGTAAACTGACAGAGGGTGTAGGGTCAGCAGGGCGAGCATCATCAACACATGAATCGGAGTCATAATAATGACAAAAACACACACATTAATGCACATACATACACACAGGTCACAAACAATGATCCTCTATGGCAAATGTAAATAAATACATTTCTGTTTTCTATTAAGATATGAATTCATCAACATGGATAATTCATTCAGAAGCACTGACCTGTTTCACTTCCCAATATTTTAATTATTCATGCGCTTCACATTACAAATCAGTATCCACTTATTTTCAGATTATGCTGCCAAATGCCCATCAATAAGGGGCAGATTTGAGGCCAGGGAGACAGAGATGAATGGTCTAGAACTCTTTGCCAGCAAACGAAAAGAAACAATTAATCATTCCTTCCAACATCCCAGGCATGGCTGTACTGCTGCAATGTGAGAACACTTCTCAACCTTCATAACCTCACTTTGAAAAAGATTCATACAACTTTCAATTCCATAAAAAGAGAGAGAAGACCTTTTGATCTCTACCAGGTTCAACATTTCTCAAGCTTTACTAACGCATGTTTAATTTATTCATGTTAGGCTATTTGATGCTTTATGTTATTCTGTCAACTGTCAGATAAACCATTCTGTATTTGGTTGAGGTCAGCTGGGTTAATGGGAAAATTGAATTATTTTATACGTACAGTATGATGTGTATGATCATCATAGTACAGCCAACAATATTATATAATTTTCCTCGTAGTTCATGACTGGACTCCATTCTTTGGGCCAAATGGCCATTACTATTATATCTAAAAGGTGTTGTTTGATCTATAGACGGAATGCTCAAATGGAACAGCTCTTTTATGACTGTCATTTCCTTTCATTTGAATTCTGAATGGTCACAGCAAGATGAACTCCCCTGAAAACTACCCGACCACTCTGCTCTAACGCTTCATGAGGAGATACAGCTAAAATGGTATAATGCCATACCTGAAAAACTCTTAAGCAGATACAGGATGTGTGAAATAATACTGCAGAGATAAAAGCACTCAAAAGCTACAGGGTAATTTCCAATGAGTTCCCCTGATTTGTTTGGTTCAGCTGCTTGAACATAGCATTTTATTTGAGGACTGGCATCTGCATATCCACATAAAGGGTCAAGTGTCATTCAAGCTCTGTTAGTGTTTGCATTGCACAGAGATAGAATCCTTTAACAGAAAACAACCGATTCCGCTTTCAAGCCAGTGACTCTTAGGTAAATGAAAGTGCAACACTACCGTAGGCTTAACACACAAAAGCATGGCATCTATGTTAAGTGATTGGCCTCATTGCAATAGGGCAAATTTAACTCAAATGCAACATGATAATGAATTTAACTAAATGTAGCTTTTCCAATGCCCATAAACCTATGGATCGTGAGGGTTTGCGAGCCAAAACATCTGAAGGTTTCCATACCCAACCAATTTGTGATGCCATGTGATGTCATAATAGGTTCCTGATTGCAGGAGCCAATCAAAATTAATATTTAATTAAATAAGACCACGCATGCATGTGGAACAGTGAAAATAATATTCAGGTGAGATAGAGATGACTCACCGTCTTCGCGAGACTTCTGTATGAAGGCGTCCACACCACTCTCTCCATAGTTGCCCTCTGATGCTACTGTGGAGACGTAATTCCAGCGCATGGCTTTGACTATGTCCACCATTGCCTGTGCCTGGTAGGTGTCCGGAGGCACGACACGGGAGAAGAAGTCATAGCGCGTGTTATCACTCAGCTCCGGAGCAGTGGAGGCATAGCTCACCTGGGGGATCTGAGGAGAGAGAACAAGAGGACATGGTGTGAGCACATACTGTAGTTCCACTTCATTGTATCGATATATGCTGGAAGGAATGTTGGAAGTTAGTACATCTCAATTCTCTTATTGAAGACAAGTTGTAGGTCATTTCTAATTTACAGAGGTAATCACTGTAAAAGGCTTTGTGAGTATGCAGTCAGCTCTCAGTGCTTTCATACTAGTCCAGAGGACTCCTGACTTACAGAATGTAGAGGCTTGATTGGCTGTGTTAAAAGCTGATACCCTATTTGAGAGATAAGTGTTATTAAACTAGTAAAAGTAGTTTGTAAGGGGTCATTTCATATAAAGTACATTTTGTTCCTAAGGGTAAAGTATATCAAACATTTATTAACTATTTGGATTGTTTCATTAACCACCCCTCTCATCTCTTGGATGCTGATCAATACTATCAAATGGTAAATTAAAAGCCAATCAGTTAACACAGCTATTATTTTGTGTGTTAAGCATAGTGTTGCACTTTCATTTACCTAAGAGTCACTGGCTTGAAAGCGGAATCGGTTGTTTGCTGTTAAAGGATTCTATCTCTGTGCAATGCAAACACTAATGGAGATTGAATGGCACTTGAACCTTTATGTGGATATGCAGAAGTCATGGTGAGAGACAGTCCTCAAATAAAATGCTATGTTCAAGCCTACACCATGCTACACCATGGCCAAATGATGCAACATAGAGATACATGTTGGGTTCCACATGCATGCTTGGTCTTATATAATGAAATATTATGTTTTGGGTTTATACATTTTATATGGGAATAGTTTCAAATAGCATTTTCAATGACGAGGTATGATTTTCTGTTCATTCAGGTGACTGATGAGTAAATGAGACATCAGGACTGAGGTGAGTACCTGGATTTTACTCCATAGGGTAAACCTCAGAATAATGGTTACTGTAGTAATCATCTGTGGTATTACACTTCTGTACACTGAAATATTGACACCTAAGGAGAGTTGAATGGAAAAATTGACACCTAAGGAGAGTTGAATGCTACTATTTCAAAAATGAAGAAGAATATCTCTGTCTTCTCACTCCCACATCTATGTGCACAGACTTTGTCCCGCTATGATGTCATATACTGTAGTTGCCTGCAAAAATGAGCACAGTATTTCTCAAGAGTGTCAAGACAACTCTGAGATTAAACCTCAAAGTTGAGATGTTGTAGACAAAGTGTTATTCCACTTCAAGCTGCCCTCAAGCCAATCAAGTAGCACCAAAGCTATAATAAGCTCATTTAAATTAGATTCTCACAGACTAGAAGTGATTCATTTGGGGGTGAAAAGTGTTAACAGACAAGGGCCTTTGTTCCAGGGCCTGTGATAACACATTTTAAAGTAACTTGACAAGGCAGTCTTGTGTTTTCCCAGCATTCACAAGGGCAACATTGTTTTTAGTTTTTTGGTGGAGAGAACAAGAATATGGTAATAACATAAACTGTATACTTTTGGTGATGTATATTTGTCTACAAGAATACAATTCAGAGTAAAATGTGCATCCTTGATAACATATTTTACAAACATATTCCCTTTATGTCTCCTTGAAATTATGTGCACTATGAAGCACGTAGTCTCTCTAGACGAGTTGCCTTCCACAATGTACCAATGCTCCAGCTTATACGTCTGTAGAAGTTCTGCCGTCAGTTGGGACAGAAGATGAGTCAGAAATGGGAGGTGCATCAGAGGTGCCGTATTTACTTGTTGCTCTAGCTAAACAGGACCACAATTCCCGCCTGCATTTTAAGCCCTGCCAACCCAAACTCATGATTTCTCTGTCTGATTATTATGATTTCTTTTATCGAAATGTCCCAGGGAATCGAAAAGGGGGTAGCTGCAGCCCAATATGGTGACCGGAGTATGGGCAAGTGGGTGTGTTGAAAGGAAATTAGTAGGCTTGTGGAAAGGAGTGGGTGTGTTGAAAGGAAAGTAGTGCGCATGTGGAAAGGAGTGGGTGTGTCAAAATAAATAGTGGGTGTGTGGAAAGGAGTGGGTGTCGAAAGTAGTGGGTGTGTCAAGGAAAGTAGTGAGCATGTGGAAAGGAGTGGGTGTGTCAAGGAAATGAGTGGGCTTGTGGAAAGGAGTGGGTGTGTCAAAAGCAAATTAGTGGGTGTGTGTGAAAAAGAGTGGGTGTGTCAAGGAAATTAGTGGGCTTGTGGAAAGGAGTGGGTGTGTCAAGCAAATTAGTGGGTGTGTGGAAAAGTGTGGGTGTGTCAAGGAAAGTAGTGGGTGTGTGGAAAGGAGTAGGTGTGAAGGAAATTAATAGGCTTGTAGAATGGTGGGCGTGTGGATAGGAGTGGGTGTATCGAAAGTAGTGGGTGTGTCAAGGAAAGTAGTGAGCGTGTGGAAATGAGTGGGTGTGTCAAGGAAAGTAGTGGGTGTGTGGAAAGGAGTGGGTGTGTCAAGGAAATTAATAGGCTTGTAGAATAGTGGGCGTGTGGATAGGAGTGGGTGTATCGAAAGTAGTGGGTGTGTCAAGGAAAGTAGTGAGCGTGTGGAAATGAGTGGGTGTGTTGAAAGAAAAGTAGTGGGCATGTGGAAAGGAGTGGGTGTGTCAAGAAAAGAAGTGGGCGTAGAAAGGAGTGGGTGTGTCAAGGAAAGTAGTGGTTGTGTGGAAAGGAGTGGGTGCGTCAAAAGCGCTCTGCTATAGGTTAGACAGTTTGAAGTTTTGAAGCCAGAGGATGACTCTGAGTCGTACGTCACAGTTCGTTTTACAGAGATAATTGTACATTTTCAGTTATAAAACTGACAAGTGTTTTATTTTTAATTAAAAGTACTAATGATTGGTTTACTATTGCTTCACCCTGATATTGGCTACTAGGTAGACTTCCCATGCCGTTGCCGGACAGAAATGCTTGGCAAACGGGAACTAAGGGCACGGTGTCCAAAAGATACTGTAGTTGTTTAGTTTTCATGCAAGCATTTTCAAGCATATCCTATCACTATGTCCCACAATTATACAAAAGATCACATGCGAGTAGAAATGCTAACATTGTTTGTTAGAGTTTAAAGTTACATTGTCTCACCAAACTGTAGCCGACTCACCACAGTGGATTGTTTGTGGACCGATTTGGAGAGTGAGCGCTGGTGAAGCCACATGGTTAACCAGCAAGTGCGCACGCGCTCAGTTTTCCTAATACATTTATTCTATGTTATCTCTATGTTATAATATGTCCTGATATTTGGGAAATGTATTGGCCATTGATATGATGACATTTGATAAGTATTAATTGTGATGGGAATTATAAATGTTACATTGATGAAATACCTGTTTAGGTGGTCTTCTAACCTATTCAGGCTTCTCATTTCGGGAAAGTTCAGGAAGGAGTGACATGTTTCCTCTGGGATCTCAGATGAGGAATTATTGATGATCTGTCTAAATTATAGTTGCTCCGTCTAGTTTGAAGGTGCTCTGCCTTAAAAGCCAGTGGTAGCTTCTGTATATTTGCCATTTAGATTATTGTTTGTTGTTTTGAAAGTATATGTCAGTGTTCCTAATACTTCCTCAACATCTTGTACATATTTTGGATCCATCTTTACTTTCTGCACCTGTAAATAAATACCACCATTTTGCAATCGAATCCTGCGAGCCTCTTGATGCTTCTCACCCCACTGACAAGACCCTGGGTCCACTATTGATCTTGTCAACCAGTCCCATAATTCAAATTTTTTCAATGTATGTATTAAATAATGATAATTCAATTGGTTTCCATATTATGTGTGTGTGTGCCTGTGCCAAAAATCTACTATAATAATAGATCTTGATTCCCTCTGCTGAATGTACTGTTGAGTGTCAGTGCAGAAGTCTTAAAGACTGCCTCAAGCGCTGAACACTTTTCCCATTTGATAAGTAATCTCTATTCCTGCTTGCTCAAGTAATTTCAGATTTATGATGGTCAGTGATCTTTCCGTAGCTTCTTCCCTGCACACATTGGGATTTAACTGAGCAGATTTTATGACACTCAATAATGAGTTTCATGTTACAACATAAAATACAAAGACACCTCTTCTTATGCTGATGCACTTTTGATTGGCCCCAAGTCCCAGTAGGTTATAAATTACACTACTAGACAGTGAAAAGCTCTAGTGGGCAGTAATATTTGATATGTGTATATACAGTATATTATATAGTATATACATCACATGCTACTCGTAATAAGACAAAGCAATTAGCCTATTATAATCTGACTCCGTAAGATAAATAGCAATATATTTTTAAATTTTTTATTTAACCTTTATTTATTTAGGCAAGTCAGTTAAGAACAAATTAGAGACTGAACTCAATAGTGATGGGGGAGAAAAGAAATCGATACAATTACATATTGCGATATTATTTGAGAACCAAAAAAAAAATGTGTGGATGTTATCCTGGTTATTTGAAGGAAGATCATGACTGCTGTATGACCCTGATACAGACATCTTAGATATGACTGACAGTTTAGTGAAATCGGCCTGATCTCTCTCCAAAAGTTTTCTGTCACTAGGCTACAGCCTCCAGGGTTATTGGCATATGCTGTCACCTTGAAGAATCACCAGGGAGAGACCGACGGATCTGGAGAGACAGATGTTGACTTAAGAAAGTTTTCAGAATGTTTTAACCTCTAAAAGTCTAAGCCTTTGGGAGGGTGACTATGGAATTGTTTTAAGAAGGTCATACCATGGATAATTTTGCTATTTGATTTAGAATTGTTGGACCCCTGTAGGTGTCCCTGCCAAAATAAAGCAATTATTTGAACACATATTGAATTTGGTCTTTACTATATAGCCCATATAAATGCATTGAATAACACAATCATAAATGGCAAAAGAGACGATAAGGAATATGGTTTTGAAGTGTTTTTCCTTTATCTAGGAGATATAAGAAAGCTCGGGAAATAGTTGTGTTTTTTGGACACATACACTACATGGCCAATAGTATGTGGACACCTGCTCATCTAACATCTCATTCCAAAATCATGGGCATTAATATGGAGTTGGTCCCCCCTTTGCTGCTATAACAGCCTACACTCTTCTGGGAAGGCTTTCCACTAGATGTTGGAACATTACTTGCTTCCATTCAGCCATTAGAGCATTAGGCACTGATGTTGGGCAATTAGGCCTGGCTCACAGTCGGCATTCCAATTCATCATAAAGGTGTTCGATGGGGTTGAGGTCAGGGCTTTGTGCAGGCCAGTCAAGTTGGAAAGGTGACATCCTATGACACTGCCACATTGAAAATCACTGAGCTCTTCAGTAAGGCCATTATTCTGCCAATGTTTGTCTATGGAGATTGCATGGCTGTGTGCTCGATTTTATACACCTGTTAGAAACAGGTGGTGTCCACATACTTTTGTGGCCATGTAGTGTATTTAACCCTCTTTTTTTTGCACAAAACTACCTCCATACTTCCATACATTTTTGAAAAGGTACCGGGTCCCGTGACACTTAAATGGAGAACGCCATCATGTGTGTGAGAATCTCATCTTTCCATCAAGTTTGCAGCCCAAACGGTTCGGACCAGAGCCTAAAATGTACTTTTTGTTCCATCAGCCACTGTAGCAGGTAGATGAAAAGATCTACCAGCCATTCAGATTTTTACCAGCCAAAATCATTTCTCACCATAATTACAGCAAAACAACTGATGGCCATGCTTTGTAATGTTTCTAAAACAAGAAATGTATTAGTAGAAGTAATGTGGTGTATTGCTCAATTTAATTAAATTTTTTGTTACCTGAGTCTTTTAACCAAAATATCAGATGAGACTAAATGTTCAGCTACCCCCTTTAAGGGCAGGAGGTTACCATAGTAATGGGGCCACTGGAGTCATGTCAGGTGTATCTGTGTGTGTGTGAGATTTGGGATGTGACAAGTAGTAGACAGTGTCTACAGAGTCTCTTCGCTATCAGTTGAAGCAGCAGATTTAAACTAACATTGAAAAACAACTGAGCTTGTGAACAAAACATTGTAAATAGCCAAGAAACAAGAGGAAAGTATCACTTTGCTGACTTGAGTAAATTAGACCCACTATTATGGCTGTGCCAGCGCCTCCAAATCTATCAGCGCTTCACTCACAGTGCGCAAAGCTGTTGCAGTACGAGGTGGGATGTAGGATTCAGATTTATTTGTGTGATTAGCAGCTATGAAACAAAATAGCTACTTCAGCATTTTTCTGCTAGAAATCACAACTCATATGCTCATACTTGACTTTAGACTGTATTTTTTTTTAACACAAATGCGAATGTAATGCTCGCACTGTAGAGACCTGCAAATTGACCCCCCGCCACTGTGGCTGGTGAAGTAGGCATTCATACCCGCCAATACCAAAATCTACCTGCATCTGGCCGGTGGCAGGTGTTCATTTTATGCCCTGGTTCAGACAGAAGTAGGCAATTTGGCGGTACCGACTTCAGACGAGTCCTGTGGGGCTTGTGGAGGCCGTAGAGCAAATCAGAGGACACCACCGTGTGAGTCTCATCTATCCATAGTGGCCATATTAGATTGTAGGCCAAACCGTTCAGGCGCGACAGAAGTTTTAGTGAGAAGACCTATTTTCGGGAATGTCTCATGGTCTGACAAACACCGCTGTAGCTTGGCCACCTTCCACCGCAGATGCGGAAGGCTGACATAGGCAGATGCAGATATTTATAGCTTAAACTGACACATTTTGATGTGGATTTCTTTATGTTACTTAGATTGATGCATGTGTGTGACAATAGACTCCTAAGGATGTTTTAAGGCAGAATGGTTTGTATATTAATTTTGTGGTTATTAGGAATGCAAGATTACACAGTAGCAGTAAAATCTACTGATAGTTGTATAAATCTGGTCATATTCTAAAATGTAAACAGAAGTCCCATCTTCGTATGCTGAAGCTACAGTACCACTATGAGTCTGTTCACACTGAGCTGTAATAGCCATTGTTCAGAGTTCATTTTCCTGGATATAGCCTATCCTGAATAATTTATTTGAAACAGGGTGAGGGGTGGTTACCTTGGGAGAGAGATACGTGTGAGCTATGACGCATGCTGGTGAGTTCAGCTCTGCGTAATATGTTCCGGAATGAACTAATGCATTTTCCAAGTCTGTAGATCAGAGGCTCCTCGGAGGCTAAACCTCTGCAGCACAGGAGTAGAGTTAACCTGGACGAAACCTTACTCATACTGTACCTGCAACTACAGTACAGTATTCCACCAGCATGCGTCATTCCACTGCGGTCTGAAAGCAGTCTGACTGCTGCAGAGCTATCCTCCTCCCCTCTCCTCTCCCTGCCTCACACTGTGGTTGGCTTTGATGTGTTCAGTTGCAGCTCCCATTGATCCTGACACTAGTATGTTCACCCCTGCAGCCACTATTGGAGTACAAACCAGCTGTGCCCAGTGCCTGCAGCACCTTACACCCACGTCAGTCCTCCTCCCGCCCCCTCCTCCTCCACCCGCGCGGATGTATCTGTTAAATTATGCAAATGAACAACATGCAGCACCTCTCATTTCGAGTGACACATGCAAAGTAAGGCACTATTTAAGTATGGTAATGTCCCTTTACATAAATTTGTTTAAAATAAGGGACATAATCTTACTCCTTAGAATGTTAGAGCAATGATGTGTCACAACTCTTCTTATGTGAGGAGAATACCATTAGCTCATCCATGTAGGTGGATGTCTTACATTGTACAGTGCATTGTGCTTGATGTGTAATGACTGATTATACAACACGAGATGAGTCAGTTGGGAATGGTCCATAGTCCTGTCACCTCAACTCCTTGGTCTATCCTGACAACAGGCCAAGTCTTCCTTGTAGCCTGAACAGGCTACTGTGTGTCTCTCTGGCCACTCTGTGTGTCTCATAATTGGAAAGCTCATGGGGACACTGAGGCATCAGTCGTGTCTGTGGTCTCTGGCACATGTCCAGAGGGCTCCACAGGAACCGACAGAGGTCATCAGACTTAAACAGCTGGCTGTGACTAAGGGTGCACAAATGGACAGGGTGGTGAAACTATTCTGCTGGACACAGATTCATGGAATCTGTCCTCACACAAAACTTTGCTCCACTTTTGTCTACTTTGAGGTTAAGTGAAACTGTTTCCTGTCTCCTTTTGTAAGGAAAAATACGTGTGCTGGCCTCATATTTTTGTTCTGGCTTTGAAGTCATGGGAAGGGTCTATGTTCTGCTCTGCCTCCTACCTGAACATCATTAAAGGGGCTGCTAAACTGTATTTGGAAGCTGCTAACAATGTCTTATTTTAGAGCGCTTGAATATTCACTATTTCACTTGCATTTAACTCGTCAAAGAATTTCACCTACATCCAACAGAGCTTCTCTAAAGTTACAAAGGATGTGATTGCATTGTACTGCACTTGTATTTCACTTGGTTTGGGATTCTTGTTCCTATCCTTGTGTGTTTTTTACCTGTGCTTTTATGTTCCTTTGAAAGAAAGGAAAGAAATATATAACATACAGCAGTATATCAAAAACGACAATGGACTGTTCCTGTCACACATGGTGTGTTTGGTGTCCCACCCACGAGGCTCACTCAGGATTTCATCCCAGGGGAGCTTGTCTAAACACAGATAACAAATCAAACAGGATCCCTGCTGACATCCCGCTTCACTGTACTCTACCTGCAAGACTCGCTTCCATTGTTCCTCCATAAAATAACAGTTCTTAGCTCTTCAATCGTGGAGAAAATGGCTGAAAACTTTGACTAAAGATGTATGGGATTATCCAAATCAAGTATTACAGAGACTATGAAACATAGAATTATAGTTTTAGGATGCTTCTTAAATCTGGTAATAGCAAATAGACTCCCTAATAAGAGTTGGAGGTGGACAATGGCAATAAGCTGAATGCTGTTATTAGCTAAATGTGAAAATACATGTATGTTTTTGGTGATTTTTTCAAGCAATATATGGTGTTTCTGCCATGACAACACTTAGAAATATATCTGCCAGATAAAGTGGCTGTAGATATTTAGGGACTCTGTGTAATGTTTCATTTTTCACCTGAGGGATTTTTCCTCCTGTAACAATTACTGAATTTCAGCATCCTGTCAAGAAGCAGGACAGGCTGAGCTTATCATGTTTTTTGTTTGTTAGATTTCTCTTTCTCTCTCCCTCTCTGGAGTACAGTGAAAGTACTGAAGCGTGATGTTCTCAGTAATAGAACACATACTGTATACTTCCAAGCTTTGACTCAAGGAATTCAACTCCCCCAGCAAAGCTCCTCTCTGACCCATGAGAGAAAATGAGTATAGACAAACTAGAGAAACCTTTGTGTGGATAGAATATTGTATGACATATACATATAGACCAGAGAATGCCTTGTCCATCTAAAAGTAAAAGGCACTGCATGGTGTACCAATGTGGCTTGGAATTTCTATCAAGATCAAGGACAGATACCTAAAACCTATATTTTCGTTTTCATTTGGGGGATATAGCGTCCCCATCCACTTTCTCTAGTACTAAACCAGCAAAGCTTTTTGCCCTGAAGAGCCAGGTGTTCCCTGACCCTAGGTTGAAGATACCCAGAATAGGACAAGCTAATAGTTCCATGAGGAAGCATTTTAAAATAAATAGATTGATGGGACCAGCATCGTTATTAACTAGCATTGCTGGTGCTATTGTTTAGAATTCTCCCTCATTGCTGCAAAGCGTTATGCGATATTAGAATCCTCTTGTCTTAACCATTGTTATCTTCAACCTAGACCTAACCTAAATCTGATCTCGACACTGAAAACGGACCTTTCCCACAGATTTGTTCTGAACGTGACCAGAATTTTGAAATTAACCCCCTTACCCCACCTCTCCCCTCAACCCTTCCTCATCCCTCCCCATCCATTGTGGGAGACATTACGGTGATGGAGTCTCAAGCAGATGTTTTTATGCAGTTTTAATGTTCAATTCGCTTGCTTTAAATAACTGTGGCTTTTTAAAAAATGCAATGAGTTCATTTAGCACAACATCAATACTGAAGTAATGGTGCTCATTTGAAACCTACAGAAATATTATACCGTACATCTGCACTATGGGGCTGGCAAAGAAAAATCAAAAGCATTCAGGCTGGCACTGAAACTCTAATTTGCTTGGTGAATATTTCAGTCAAGTCTGTTTGTCTGACAGGCAGTGAAACAAATAGAACAGGTTTATGGCTTGAAGTGATTAATGTCTATTGGACATGGTTGTCTGAGACTTGTGAAGTTAGCTACCAGTCTGCCAGGGTGGCTGTCTATCCAAGGAATTGTACTTTACTGCTGTCGCTATATATCCTTAATATGAGATGTGGTAAAACGACCATCTGAGCCTGATACCCAGGAAAGGCTATGTCTGTGGCTCTCTTTGTGGTGGTATAGAGGCACATAGGGATCCTGTCAGACGCCCCCACACACCCTATACCACAACAACACGACTACAGTTCCACCTCATCCCTCAGGCTGTCAACCGCCCAGTAGGGGGCTGCAGTCGCCAAGGTAATGGGCTAGGTTCTTATTTGGCGGTAGGGGGCTTCACACCTGTCTATCAGGTTCAGTTATTGGCAAACCCTGTCACGGCAAGTCAGTCTGCTCTCAGACAGCTCTCAGAGGGGCCCTGCAGAGCTGAACACCACACGCTGCAGCCTCTTCAGTCCCCGGACTCAGGCTATACATCAGGGTTCCTCAACTGGCAGCCCGCACTGAATTTATTTCTCTTCTTACAGTGTTTTTTAAACACTGTAAAAACACCAGCAAATCAGGTCCAAGTGATTTTAATTTTGGAAATCTGTTCCAAAATATTCCCATGCATAATGAAGAGATATATGTGATCGTATACAAAAGCAAGCAAAATTTGAAATAAATAGGCTTTAGTCAAATATGATTTCAGTTTGGGCTTCTTGTGGTCAATTTGCAGTCTACAAAATATTTGTAATTATGTTCCAGTCCCCTGACCATCCGCTCAAGAAAATATCAAACCGTGGCTGAATCTAGTTGATTATCCCTGCTACACACATCAGATACATTCAGATACCTTCAGACACGGAGCAGACACCTCCATTAAAATAAGAAGCCACCAAGGAGAGGTAGCTAGCTACTTGAATGACACACAGTGAGGGATGCTTTTGAAAGGAAGGAGAAGAGGGTTGTTCTAAAGTGGCAATGAAGTGTCAACACATTTTTGCAATCCTCCAAGCAGCAATATCTCGGTCATAAAATGCTATGTTTGCTCTGTCTCAGGTTATTAGAGGAATGTTAATACAAATGTATCCAGCCTGTACTACTAGTGTTGTCCATCCTGGTTATACTGCTAAATCACAGAAGGTTTTTCTACAACCAGTAGGCGCTTTGGCTTGACCCTACCCTGACTGTATGCCACAAACCAATTTCCCCACCTGAGACAGTAACTGCTATTAGTACTGTATAATCCTGTGAACTACTGGAACCAATCCACTAAATCATATGAAAAACCACACCGGGATATTTCCATTGTGTTTACTTATAATGAATATGGTGAGGCTTGGGGAGAACAATGAGGCCTGAGGGCCCAAAGGGGACAAGTCCCTGTAACTGGATCATTTGCAGCTCTTGGCTTGCAGTCTATAATTAATAGGTGATCTGCCTGGAAAGTGGAGGACTTGAGAAAAGGTTTTACACTGCATACTATTAAAAAGGGACACCTTGTGAACACCACCGTTTCCACTTTTGGAGTTGTGAAAATGTCAAACGCCCAGGTATATGGCATCTATTTATTTTATACCTATCGCTGACGTTTATTGTGTACTTTCTCTAAAGCCCATTGCTGTGTAAACTGGGTGAGTTATGAGCTATACAATTTTTTATGAAAAGTCTAAGAAATTAATCTCTCTGACAAATTAACTTCAAAATGTTTTGCTAGCCTCCTGTTGCTAGTTGCATTCAGACCCCTTGACTTTTCCACATTTTGTTATGATACAGACTTATTCTAAAATTTATTAAATTGTTTTTTTCCCCTCATCAATCTACAAACAATACCCCATAATGTCAAATCAAAAAACTGATTTTAGAATTTTTAAAATACGTATTACAAATAAACAACTGAAATATCACATTTACATAAGTATTCAGACCCTTTACTCAGTACTTTGTTGAAGCACCTTTGGCAGCAATTACAGCCTTGAGTCTTCTTGGGTATGACGCTAGAAGCTTGGTACACCTGTATATGGGGAGTTTCTCCCATTCTTCTCTGCAGATCCTCTCAAGCTCTGTCAGGTTGGAGGGGAGCGTCGCTGCACAGCTATTTTCAGGTCTCTCCAGAGATGTTGGATCGGGTTCAAGTCCGGGCTCTGGCTGGGCCACTCATGGACATTCAGAGACTTGTCCCGAAGCTACTCCTGTGTTGTCTTGGCTGTGTGCTTAGGGTCGTTGTCCTGTTGGAAGGTGAACCTTTGCCCCAGTCTGAGGTCCTGAGCACTCTGGAGCAGGTTTTCATCAAGGATCTTGCTGTACTTTGCTCTGTTCATCTTTACCTCGATCCTGACTAGTGTCTTAGTCCCTGCCACTGAAAAACATCCCCACAGCATGATGCTGTCGCCACCATACTTCACCGTAGGGATGGTGCCAGGTTTCCTCCAGACGTGACACTCCCTTCGATCTCATGGCTTGGTTTTTGCTCTGACATTAACTGTCAACTATGGGACCCTATATAGACAGGTGTGTGCCTTTCCAAATCATGTCCAGTATATTGAATTTCCCAAAGGTGGACTCCAATCAAGTTGTCAAGTTGTATAAACATCTCAAGGATGATCAATGGAAACACGATGCACCTGAGTTCAATTTCGAGTGTCATAGCAAAGGGTCTGAATACTTATGTAAATAAGGTATTTCTGTTTTTATTTGTAACAAATTTGCAAAAATGCCTATAAAAACTTAATCATTATAGGGTATGGTGTGTAGATTGATGAGGAAAAACAGGTATTTAATCTGTTTTAGAATAAGGCTGTAACGTAACAAAATGTGAAAAATTTCAAGGGGTCTGAATATTTTCTGAATGCACTGTATACCCAGCCACATGGTATTCAAGGTGATATACAGTAATATTTACAATGGTTATATATTAGAGTATTACATAGATTTGAGGCACTGTCCTCTTAGGTACTGTTTGATGTTAGTCACCACACCACACTAAGAATTCTTTTTTTCAAAAGGGTTCTTCGGCTGTCCCCATAGGAGAACCTGTTAAAGAACCTTTTTTGTTCCAGGTAGAACAATTTTGTGTTCCATGTAGAACCCTCTACGGAAAGATTTCTACATGGAACCAAAAAGGGTTCTTCAACGGGTTCTCCTATGGGGACAGCCAAAAAAAGAAAATGTGTCTCTAGATAGCACCTTCTAAGAGTGTAGACTACCTCTACTATGTAACTCTTATCCCATTTTAAGAGCCAATACAATGTCAGTTAATCACTACTGTGCATTGCACCATTTAGGATCACCTGCATAAATATATCCCCATCAGTGGCGGTCAGTGACAATTCAGATGAGGGAGGACAAAAAAGATTATGAGCGTGACCTTATTTCTATTACAGCATATTGGATGGCTGCCGTTCATATTTTATTCACCCAGTTAAATGTAACAGCGATAGGTTTAGGCTACTACGTGATACTCGAATCCCCCTATTCTCGATACTGCCCTATACCCATCATGAGGTTGTTACAGTGAGGGGAAAAAGTATTTGATCCCCTGCTGATTTTGTACGTTTGCCCACTGACAAAGAAATGATCAGTCTATCATTTTAATGGTAGGTTTATTTGAACAGTGAGAGACAGAATAACAACAAAAAAATCCAGAAAAACGCATGTGAAAAATGTTATAAATTGATTTGCATTTTAATGAGGGAAATAAGTATTTGACCCCTCTGCAAAACATGACTTTGTACTTGGTGGCAAAACCCTTGTCGGCAATCACAGAGGTCATACGTTTCTTGTAGTTGGCCACCAGGTTTGCACACAATCTCAGGAGGGATTTTGTCCCACTCCTCTTTGCAGATCTTCTCCAAGTAATTAAGGTTTCGAGGCTGACGTTTGGCAACTCGAATCATGATCATTAATCCAACAGTTGCATGTATGTTTATCCCCGTTTTATTCCGTTTGCTTCTGTTTAAGAAATATTTTTCAACAGAATCGACAGAATGCATACACCCCTGAACACCGTTTAGAGTTTCATCGCATTGTCTTCCTTCTAGCATCTAGGTCATGCGCTCTGCAATTTTCACCTCTCCCTTCGCTTGTGGACGTCAATACACAACACATAAGCTGTAACGTTATGTGACCAATCAAAAAAAGAAAAAGAAAATCAAGCCAAACCACTACATATTATTAGCTAAAGTAACGTCATAGTCAGCAAAGCCAATATAACTAACAAGTTAGTAAACCCCTTTAAAGTTTTACATAAGATATATCCATGTAATTCTATGTTATCCAAATTTATGGCTATTGATGATATCTGCGTTTTCTGTGAAAAAGAAGGTGAAAATCTGTCTCATTTCTTTTTTGAATGTAAATTTGTGTCGGAATTTTGGGAAAACCTTGCAAAATACTTATTTACCATTATGAACACTACCCATGTTTTTGACATGAAAGATGTAATATGTTACTATTGTAATGATAACAAGACCATTGAAATTATTAAGAATTGTTTTATTCTTGTTGCCAAATACTTTATACACAAACAAAAATTCCAAAATTCTACACAAAAATTACACATATTTTTATTGAATTTAACTATCTTATTAAGACATTAACCCTAGTGAATAACAACAAGAATAACATCTTCCTGAATCATTATAATAATTTCTTTTCAGAGTGAGTACAATTGCACTAGAATTGTTTATTTTTTTATTACTGCATTGATATTTTTTGTATGTTTTAGTATTTTCTCGTTAATACCTGCATTCTGTTTTGTATGATGTAACAATGTAAATTGTTGATTTGTATTTTGAATAAAAAATAAAAATAAAAAACAAGTTAGTAAACCCGCTAAATCTTATGCAGTAACGTTACAGTGTACATTCAGTAAGCAGTTACACTGGCGGGCCCCGATGGCAATACATTAGTAAAACCAAAAGCTTACCTTGACTTGGAAGAGTTCCAGTGTTGTGTTGGATAGTCATAGCCAGCTAGCTAACATAGCATCCCTCTGTTTAAGCCGGGTGTTTCAATAGGCTAAACTAGCTAGCTGAATTCGCTAGCTAAGTGAAACTGGAAAAAAAGGGACAAAATGTCTCTATTTTTCTTGCTTCTCATTCATTTAGGAATAAATTAATTTGTTCAAAACTGTTCAACTATTTTCTTTCTCTCTGAGTCAACTGCTCACCACATTTGATGCACTGCTGTGCTAGCTAGCTGTAGCTTATTCTTTCAGTACTTTCAGTACTTTCAATCTAGTACTTTCAGTACTAGATTAATTATCTGACAACAACCACCCGAGCCACTGCCTGTTCACCCCGCTATCATCCAGAAGGCGAGGTCAGTACAGGTGCATCAAAGCTGGGACCGAGAGACTGAAAAACAGCTTCTACCTCAAGGCCATCAGACTGTTAAACAGCCATCACTAACATTGAGTGGCTGCTGCCAACATACTGACTTAAATCTTTAGCCACTTTAAACATAGGAATTGGATGTAACAATGTATCACTAGCCACTTTAAACAATTTTGTATATAATGTTTACTTATACGACATACTTATATCAAATGTATACACTGTACTCTAAACCATCTACTGAATCTTGCATATGCCGTTCGGCCATCGACCCAAATCTCTAGCCACTTTAATAATTATAATTGGATGAAATAATGTATCACTAGCCACTTTAAACAATGCCATTTATATAATGTTTACATATCCTACATTACTCATCTCATATATATACATATGTGTATATACTGTACTCCATACCATCTACTGCATCCTGCCTCACTCATCCATATATTTATATGTACATACTCGTATTCATTCCGTTACTCTTGTGTGTATAAGTTATTTGTCGTGAATTTGTTAGATTACTTGTTAGATACTACTGCATGGTCGGAACTAGAAGCACAAGCATTTCGCTACACTCGCATTAACATCTGCTAACCATGTGTATGTGACAAATAAAATTTGATTTGATTTGATTTGATTGGGTGGACAACATGTCAGTTCATGCTACAAGAGCTCTGATAGGCTGGAGGATGGCCTCCGGATGTTGTCATAATTACTGTGTAAATCTATGGAAGGGGTGAGAACCATGAGCCTCCTAGGTTTTGTATTGTAGTCAATGTACTCAGAGGAGGACGGAAGCTAGCTGTCCTCCGGCTACACCATGGTACTACCCTACAGAGTGCTGTTGAGGCTACTGTAGACCTTTTTTGCAAAATAGTGTGTTTAATAAAATATTTGGTGACGTGATTATATTTAATATAGTTTTATCTAAAAATGATAACTTAAAAAATATATATATATATTTTTTATGAAATTCACTGTGGAGGAAGGTCCTCCCCTTCCTCCTCTGAGGAGCCTCCACTGATCCCCATACTATTCACTAAGTAGACGAGAGCACTCATGTTACAGTAATCACCACTAAACAAGCCATTCCTGAATAAGCTTATCTTCCAGCTTACTCCAGAATGGGGAAAAACACAAATATGGAAGACTATCCGAAATGAGGTCTGCACCCAGATGCAGACGATGTCAAAGTAACAATTAGAACAGCAGGGCGGACGGGCTCTGGGTCAGGACAGACAGGGGTCAAAACCAGGAGGATGAAAAAAGAGAGATGGGGAAAAGCAGGAGCAGGAGACAAAGGGCTGTGAGACATGGGTTTAACTCGGGACACATGAAAGGTGGGGTGTATACGAAGGGTACGGGGCAACAGAAGACGAACAGCAGAGGGACTACTAATTTCTGCTCAGGGAAGAGCGGGGGCTGATATCCCAGGGAACACTTGAATGGTGATAGGCCCGTGGCAGAGCAGGGAAGGGTTTTGCGTGCGTATTCCACCTAGGTGGTGGGGTTGGCAGAGACCAGACAGCGCAGGGTGGTCTCGAGGTCCTGGTTGGCTCGCTCCGACTGGCCGTTAGACTGGGGTTGGAACCCGGCGGACAGGCTGGCCAACGACCCAATGAGGGTGCAGAAAGCCTCCCTGAACCGGGATGAAAACTGAGGGCCGCGGTTGGAGACAATGTCCACGGGCAGTCCATGGATCCGGAAGACGTGCTGCACCATGAGTTGGGCAGTCTCTTTGGCAGAGGGTAACTTGGGGAGAGGAATGAAGTGGGCGGCCTTGGAAAAGCGATCGACCACAGTCAGGATGGCGGTGTTGCCATCAGATGGGCGGAAACCCGTGACAAAGTCCAGGGAGATGTGGGACCAGGGGTGATGTGGGACGGGCAGAGGTTGGATGAGGCCAGCCGGAGCTTGTCAAGGGGTCTTGTTCCGTGCACAGACCGTGCAGGCGGTGACAAAGGCGGCGACATCCGGAACCATGGTAGGCCACCAAAAGCGCTGTTGCATGAAGGCCAGGGTCTGCCTGTAGCCAGGGTGGCAGGCAAGCCTGGAGGAATGGGCCCACTCAGGGACCACGGAGCGGACAGCGTCAGGCACGAACATCCAGATATCTGGGTCCCCCCAGGGTTCGGCAGGGACTGCTGCACCTCCCGGACCTGTTTCCTGATTCCCCAGCTGAGTGCTGTCGCCAGGCACGAGGTGGGAAGGATGGTCTCGGGCTCCGGGATGGTAGCCGTGGGTTTATAGCGGCGAGACAGGACATCCGGCTTGACGTTCTTGGACCCCGGACGGTAGAAGAGGGAAAAGAAGAGGGAAAAGTTTTACCGGGTTAACTTTTTAGGGAGCGGCTGTCGTGGAAAATGGTTCCTCTAAAATATGAAACTCTTACAAGAACTTGTGAATTCAAAAATACTTTAATACACGTAACAAAGTTTTGAGCCGGTCCATGGAACGACTGACTCTACTCATCACAGGGCTCTGTTTATATACCTTTGTAGCACACGGGTACATTCCCATATATGAATATGATTTCTTCTTGCCACCATTATCCTCCAATCCGAGCTCTTGCTTGTTTACGCCCAGTAACGCCCACATCTGTTCCAAGTTTAGATTATAATAGTGTCAAGGCCCTTAATGTAATACAAAAAAGAATACATTTATCGTGAACATATATTTCCTGTGTTGGCCATTCTGTTGTCATCTTCTAGACCTTAATGTATCAAATCAATGGATTAAATCAGCATTATATCTTTCCCTGATACGTCTATGATCTCAATGCCCTGTTCTCTGCATATGGAAAAATGCTTGTCCTTGCCTCTCTTCACCACATTCTTTGTCTTAACACTTGCTTGCTGTCACTCATACTTGACATTTGGTTGGGCTATATTATTAGTCCTGCAAGCACTTGACCTTTAACTTATAGTTTCTGTCTTTCCTAAGTCCTTATGCTTCCACTGTTCGCCTGTCTGATTATACAGACCCTGTTACTTGACTCTATATCTGACTTTTAAACATATGTATTTACGGGTCTCAGTTATGCAGTCTTGTCACTAGCCAGGACAACCCTCAACATATGTTCTGCTCAACAGTGACAAGCCTACTAGTGTCATCCTGCTTTCTATGTGTCCTGTGTAATTAGTGATATGCATGTTTGTTAAGGGAAAGGAGAAAAGACAGTTAATGTCATCAAATTATCCCCCTACACGGCTCCCGAGGTGACGGTTTTGGAGAGTCTGGCGTGCCCAAAGTAAAATGCCTCCCACTCAGGCCCAGAAAATAGGATATGCACATAATTAGTACTATTGGATAGGAAACACTCTGAAGTTTCTAAGAGTGTTCAAATATTGTCTATGAGTATAACAGAACGGATATAGCAGGCGAAAACCAGAGGAATTTCTGTCCTGGAAAAAGTGTATTTGACACATTGTCTCATTTTGAACCCCTCCCTATTAAAAATGACCATATATGGGAGTAAGATTGCAGTACCTATTGCTTCCCCTGGATGTCAACAGTCTCCAGACAGTGTTTGATGATGTTGAGTTGCTCTGGATGGTAATAGAAGAAGAATTTCGAAGTGGTCATCGGATGTAAACAGAAGAGGATGCGCGTTCACGGGCTCGCGCGTGCTGTGGTTTTTTCCTTTCCTATCGCCCAGTTTATAATCCGGTTGAAATATTATACTAAATATACATAAAAGTGTTCCTAAGGCTACATTATCAATGATGTTTGATTGTTCTTGGACAAGTGTATAGGTTGAACGAGTTCTCTTCACGGTTCAATGGGCGAGTGGACGCTGTATTTTATGAACATAATGCGCCAACCAAACTGAGATTTATGGATATAATAAATGACTTTTTCTAACAAAAGAACCATTGGATGTCTTCGTTGGACACTTGGGAAGCACTCAGCAGAAGTTCTTCAAAAGGTAAGGGATTTGTTTTCGCTGTGAAATGTGTTTTGTGTGAACCGCGATGGTTTATGAATTTATGCTAATGTGGAAAATATGTGAGGTGCTATCCTCAAACAATCAAATGTAGTGCTTTCGCCGTAAAGCCTTTTGAAAACTGACAACGCTGTGATATTGCCAAGAAGCAGAGCTTTTGATGACTATGCAACACTTGTATATTGATGAAAGTTTAATAATTCAACTTTTGGATTTTGAATTTGGCGCCTTGCATTTCATCGGGTAGTGTCGGGAGCGCCCCACCACTCCCTAAGTAGTTAACAGCAGGGCCCATCTTGCCTGCCTGGAGTTGAGGCGCTTGGCGATGCTGAGATACTCCAGGTTTTTGTGGTCAGTCCCCACAATAAACGAATGTTCCGCCCCTTCGAGCCAGTGCCTCCATTCTTCCAATGCCATCTTCACCGCGAGATGCTCCAGATTCCCCACATCGTAATTCCTCTCCATGGCGGTGAGGCGGTGAGAGAAGAAGGCGCAGGGATGCAGCTTAATGTTCAGGGCAGAACATTGGGACAGAACAGCCCCCACTCCGACATCCAGTGATGTTGTTGAGACCCCAGCAATCAATGCACGGGTGCAGGGTCTTGTCCTTCTTCTCCACGAAGAAGAAACCTGCGTCAGCGGAAGAGGAAGAGGGGCGGATAAATCCAGTAGCTAGGGAGTCCC
This sequence comes from Brachymystax lenok tsinlingensis, assembly GCA_030435695.1. Lineage (NCBI taxonomy): Eukaryota > Metazoa > Chordata > Actinopteri > Salmoniformes > Salmonidae > Brachymystax > Brachymystax lenok. The sequence goes on from CM059803.1 coordinate 16,360,516, forward strand.
CAATGTAGTCCTCCATAGCCTTGGTTTCGGGTCCCGACATCGAATACAGACGGCCCCTGGACAGCGTGGTGCTAGGGAGAGGGTCAATCCCGCAGTCATGGGGGTGGTGCGGCGGAAGGAAAGTGGCCCGGGACTTGCTGAACACCTCCCGGAGATGCTGGCACTAGGCGGGGATGGCGAAGAGATCCGGAACCACCTCAGAGGACCCATGAAGACATCCCGGGGCAGGTTGCGCCGACTTCAGACAATGGGTGTGGCAGAATGGACTCCAACCCATGATGGCACCCATAGACCAGTTGATGAGTGGGTTGTGTCACTGGAGCCAGGAGAATCCCAAAACCACAGGGATCTGGGGGGACTTGATGAGCAGGAACTGAATGGTCTCGCTGTGATTCCCTGACACAAGTAGGTTGATGAGAGTGATGTTATGGGTTAACGAGTCAAGGAGCAGTGGGTCGCTAGCGGGCCCATCCCGACACTACCAGCGACAATGTAAAGCGCCAAATTCAAAATCCGAAAGTTGAATTATTAAACATCCACCAATATACAAGTGTTCCATACTCATCAAAAGCTCTGTTTCTTGGCAATATCACAGCGTTGTCAGATTTCAAAAAGGCTTTACGGCTAAAGCAGCACATTCATTTGTTTGAGTTTTCATGGCACACACATAACACATTTCACAGCGAAAACAAATCAATTACCTGTTGAAGAACTTCTGCTGAGGTCAACCTAAGTGTCCAACAAAGACAATCCATGGTTCTTTTGTTAGAAAAAGTAACGTCTTTTATCCATAAATCCTCCATTTGGTTCGCGCGTTATAATCAGAAACGACAGCTTCCACTACTCCATTGAAACGCAGCGCGAACTCGTTCAAATTATACCTATAAACTTGTCCAAAAACAATCAAACATAGTTTTAAATGTATCCTTAGGAACACTTTTACGTATATTTACTATTATAAATCAGCCGGAATATAAACTGAACGCTAAAGACGATAAATAAGACACGGCGTGACTTCTCGTGCGCGCGCAATGTGAACAGTTTTCATAAAGAGGGGACCTCATGGTTTCGTCGTTTTCTCTGGGATAACTCACCCAAAATGGAAGAAAACACCATCTCGAGGCTGGTGACATCACAAGGAAGCAACCTGTACTGCATTCATATGCCTATATATGGTCATTTTCAATAGGGAGGGGTTCCCAAATGAGCAATGTGTCAAAGTCCCAGGACAGAAATTCCTCGGGGTTTTGCCTGCTATATGCGTTCTGATTCACTCACAGACAAATGGTTAACAGTTTCGGAAAATTCAGAGTGTTTCCTATCCAATGGTACTAAATATATGCATATCCTATTTTCTGGGCCTAAATGGGAGGCATTTTACTTTGGGCACGCCAGGCTCTCCAAAACGGTCACCTCATGCACTGCTCCCAGAGAAGTTAACTGACCTATAGAGCGCCCGTCCAGCGCTCTAACATCCATGGGAATGGAGAGGGGCTGAGTGGGGATGTTCAGCCCAATGCGTCCAAAAAGCTCTCATCGGCCCCAGAGTCAATGAGGACCCGGAGAGATTTGGACTGGTTCCCCCACAGCAGAATGACATGAAAAGGGGTGTGAGTAAGGGAAGCAGAGACGTTCTCCATAAGACCCACCGAGTACTCGCTCCCTGGCGAGCATGGTTCTTTACCGGACACAAGGACACAAAATGACAAAAAGTCCCGCAATACAGACAGCTCCTTGTGCTGATCCTGTGTTGCCGTTCCGCTGGCGTTAGCCCAGCTCTGCATAGTTCCATCGGATAAGGAAACAGTGCCTCGGCCCTCTTCGGTGACTCTCGAGGAAGGTCGGGAAACAGGGAGGTTGGGTGTTCTCTGGCACGGGACCGTCGGGGACTTCTGGGGTGGCTCGGAGGTGAGGTGGAATCCCTAGACGGGCGAGCGACATCGAAATCCCTCTCCATCCGTCATTCCCGCATCGCCCATTGATGCGGATGGTCAAAGCGATGAGGGAGTCAAGATCCGTGGGTAACTCCAGAGCCGCAAGCTCGTCCTTAACCTCCTCCGAGACGCCGTGCAGGAACATGTCAAACAATGCTTCCAGGTTCCACGCACTCGTCGCTGCCAATGTGCGGGAAAATCCACCGCATAGTCGGCCACAGTGCGGGCGTCCTGCCGGAGCTGGATTAGATTCCTCGTGCAAGCTCTTTGCGAGGAGATGGTGTTGCGCAGCTGGTCCGGGCCTGCTGGGTCAGTCATGGCCTGTTCATACCATCAGGAATCAGGTAAGACCCAGATGCAGACCGTGTCGAAGTAACAATGTTGATTAGAGCAACAGGGACAAAGGTACAGGACGGCAGGCAGGCTCAGGGGCAGGCAGAGTGGTCAGGCGGGAGGGCTCAGGGTCAGGACAGGCAGGGGTCAAAAACAGGAGGATGAGAAAAGAGAGATGGGGAAAAGCAGGAGCTGATACAAAAAACGCTGGTAGGCTTGAACAAACAAGACGAACTGGCAACAGACAGACAGAGAACACAGGTATAAATACACAGGGGATTATGGGGAAGATGCGCAACACCTGGAGGGGGGTGGAGACAATCACAAAGACAGGTGAAACAGATCAGGTTGTGACAGAAGACAGTCTATTTCTGATCTGTAGCATCATAGCCCTCATCATAAGACCTGAGCCAAGTAGAATAATTACTATGACCAATAGTGACAACGTACGAGACTGATTCCCAAAATAATGTCTGAACAAATCAGCGCTTCCTCGTCCTTGTTCAGTGGCTGACACATATGCTGCTCAGCTTCAGGTGTGTGACAAGCATGTTCACAGGATATGGGAGATGACAGACGTTGTAGCAGATGTTGGTAAGGGTCTTATTAATCAAGCATCCACTGACTTCTACTATATTTCACGAAAGTGAGTATTGGGCCGTGAATATTCATACTGTAGCTATGTGTGTGTATAAAGAGACTACAGGGATGATTTATTGTTACAGATACTGAGCAGTCTTCATCTTAGACCTGCTCAGGTAGTATACACTCTTAGAAAAAAGGATTCCAAAAGTGTTCTTCGGCTGTCCCCATAGGAGAACCCTTTTTGTTTTCAGGTAGAACTATTTTTGGTTCCATGTAGAACTCTGTTGGTTTTCATGTAGAACTCTTTACACAGAGGGTTCTACATGGAACCCAAAAGAGTTCTACCTGGAACCAAAAAGGGTGGGTTCTTCAGCTGTCCCCAAAAGGAGAATCCTTTTTGGTTCCAGGAACCAAAAAGAGTTCTTCAAAGGGAACTGAAGAACCCTTTTAGGTTCTAGATAGTACCTTTTTTCTAAGAGGATACTGATGTGTGCAATAGTCCTACTAGTATGCAATAGTCCTCCTACTGTTTTTTTGGTTAGATATCTGAACTGTTCACTATTTAGAGGTGTAGCCCAACCAGAACGCTGCCAACACCAGTTGGTGTCATACTAGGCTGTGAAAACTGGAAGGACACATGGAGGAATTAACACATATGTACAGACTGATGCATACATGATGAATATGTATACATAGTAGCTGAAGTGCTTTTGACTCATTGGAAACAGGGTGACAGGCACCTGCATGGGATGAGAAACATCCACCATAACTACAACAAAAAGGGATGTGTACATCTGCCTTTCCCATCCATTTAAAAACACACACACGTGCACACACACGCATGCACACACATAAATGCATGCACACATACATGCACACACACACACAATCTGAGACAGTGACACTAAATTGTTGGAGTTTGCATGTATCACTGTGTCTTGTAGCGGAAAGAACAGACAGGCAATACAGGATAAGAATTTATTTCCCATTCTGGCTGAGTGGGCTGTTTCCATTTCATTTCCCACTCTTTGTAACAAATAGGGATATCATTTTTCATACTTTGCCATAACAAAAAATGCAAATGCCGGGGATGAATTGAATGTATCAGGTCGCCTGGCACCTATTGTTTCTTCCCTTTTGTGAAATCTGCTGGCTACATGGGGGTGTTATTCCATTTGTTAAGGAATGGCAATCATTAATTTGTGTACTGTCAACTGTGATTAATTATCTTATTACAGGTTGAACTATAACTTGCGTTAAACATACAAATGATCACAAATAAAGGTTGAGGCTGCTCTGAGATTTGAACAAAAATGTCATTTGTGATTAATGAATGACTGCAGAGACAATATTACCCTTGTTTACCACAGAAAGTGATGGGAACCAATGGAAAATTGCAATTAGTGCTAAGAGACGACAATTTCAAGCCTCCGGTTATGTCGAATTGGAATTTCTGATTGAGTCACATTGTTTGAGATCATTCCTTGAATAATGGTGACTCTAGATAAATGCAGGCCCTATTCTCTGAAATCTACCATTGAAGACCACTGAAGCATTACAGATTGCGCGACAGAAATGTAAAGGTAATTTCCAATTGAGCCAACATATGCAGCATTTACTGTGAATGCAGTCTCAGCTAACGCAAGAACTTGGCTTTGAATTTCAATCACGCTGTAAGGCTGAACTTCCGCGATACGGATTGAGTAGAGCCCTTAATCCTTACCCTAATCTGTTTTAGGTATCTGATATAGTTAACCATTGAAATGACACTTTCCTGCGTGTCATTTCAAACATATGATTCAATCTGACCTGTAATGAACTGCCTGGGAGGCCATGTACTTAAGAGAATTGTCACGACTTCCGACGAAGTCGGTCCCTCTTCTTGTTCGGGCGGTGTTCGGCGGTCGACGTCACCGGTTTTCTAACCATCACCGCTCCCCTTTTTCATGTGTCTTTTGTTTTGTCTTTATTGTATACACCTGATGCTCATTATCTCCCTATCACGCTCCCGCATATATTCCTTCCTTCCCCTCTTTTCCTTGTGTGTGATTGTCAGTGTTACTTGTATTTTTCCCAGTCTGTGTACTGAGGGCTGGAAATTTGTTTCTCGTTGTTCCGGGTTGTTTGTTCGCCCATTATTTTTGGTTTTGTTGGTATTTGCCTCACCAGCGTGTGTTTGTACTGTTGACTGGTGGCTTTATTAAATTACCTTTCACACGCATCTCAACCTCCTGCGCCTGACTCCTTTTCACTACGGAACCACAGCCTTGACAAGAATAGAGATCTCTATTGTATTCAGCATCCCTTGCCATCGCCCCATTCTCTTTCTATTCCACAGGCAATGGTCATTTTCTACTGCAATGGTTCAAGAAAATCGCCACTGGGAGAATAAAATAAGCAGCATTCCTATTTGTCCTTTGAGATGTGAATGAACTTAATGTTTCAGAGTGAGAACAGTCCTTCTTTCGTTCTTGCTCAACGCAAGAACAGTATTGGGAAACACTTAGAGCTTAGGTGCATCCTGTTTCCATTGATCATCCTTGAGATGTTTCTACAACTTGATTGGAGTCCACCTGTGGTAAATTCAATTAATTGGACAGGATTTGGAAAGGCACACACCTGTCTATTTAAGGTCCCACAGTTGACAGTGCATGTCAGAGCAAAATCCAAGACATGAGGTCGAAGGAATTGTCCGTAGAGCTCCAAGACAGGATTGTTTGGAACCACCAAGACTCTTCCTAGAGCTGGCAGCCCAGCCAAACAAAACAATTAGGGGAGAAGGGCCTTGGTCAGGGAGGTGACCAAGAACCCAATGGTCACTCTGACAGAGAATCTTCCAGAAGGACAACCATCTCTGCAGCACTCCACCAATCAGGCCTTTATGGTAGAGTGGCAAGACGGAAGCCACTCCTCAGTAAAAGGCAGTAAAAGGCACCTAAAAGCCCACTTGGAGTTTGCCAAAAGGCACCTAAAGGACTCTCAGACATGAGAAATAAGATTCTCTGGTCTGATGAAACCAAGATTAAACTCTTTGGCCTGAATGCCAAGCGTTCCCTCTGGAGGAAACCTGGCATCATCCCTATGGTGAAGCGCGGTGGTGGCAGCATCATGCTGTAGGGGATGTTTTTCAGCGGCAGGGACTGGGAGACTAGTCAGGATCGAGGGAAAGATATACGGACCAAAGTACAGAGATATCATTGATGAAAACCTGCTCTAGAGAGCTCAGGACCTCAGACTGGGGCAAAGGTTCACCTTCAAACAACTCTAAGCACACAGCCAAGACAATGCAGGAGTGGCTTCGGGACAAGTCTCTGAATGTCCTTGAGTGACCCAGCCAGACCTCGGACTTGAACTTGATCGAACATCTCTGGAGAAACCTGAAAATAGCTGTGCAGCAAAGCTCCCCATCCAACCTGACAGCACTTGAGAGGATCTGCAAAGAAGAATAGGAGAAACTCCCCAAGTACAGGTGTGCCAAACTTGTAGCGTCATACGCAAGAAGACTCGAGGCTGTAATCACTGCCAAAGGTTCTTCAACAAAGTACTGAGTAAAGGGTCTTAATACTTATGTAAATGTAATATTTTATATAATTTTTTTAATTAATTTGCAAAAAATTCAAAAAACTTGTTTTTGCTTTGTCATTATGGGTTATTGTGGGTAGATTGATGAGAGAAAAATTTAATCAATTTTAGAAAAGTCTAACATAACATAATGTAGAAAAATTCAAGGGGTCTGAATAGTTTCCACATGCGCTGTATAAATGATAAAAGTATACCTTATTTTAAAGTGACTGAGTTATCAATATTTATAACTGCTAAGAGTATACCTTATTTTAGTGGCAGAACTATGGACATTTATAACTGCCAAAATGATACCTTATTGACCATTAACTTAATAATGAGTTACCAACATTTATAACTGCTAAAAGTGGAAACCTGGCTATTTATTAATGAGCAGCAAACATTTATAAAAGCATATAATCTCCTCAATCATGCAGTTCATAGTAAGAAGAAAATGTAATTTAATAGAAGGAAACAATTTTGCAGTAATTCAAATCTGTAGCCTATCATTGGTATAGTGAGTAGCCTAGCTAATTCAGATAAACTTTTTCTCTCCTTTTTAACATTACATGTCAGAATAGAAATTGACAACAGATGAACTATTTAAAATACAACATAGGGTCTCATAGTCCCCTTCTGTGTCTTCATCTGTTTATTTCCTGTTAAGAATTTTCCCATCCTTGAGTCTGAGACCTTATGGGAATCTGTGCGAGAGAATAGGAATTTATGACAATTTAGCATAGACATTCTCGCTACACAACTGTACTATCATCATTATCATGAGATATACCATTTACGCTTAGCTAGTTATGTTATCCACTGCTAGTTAATAATAATAATAGCTAGCTAGTGTTATGGAACAGAGACTCAAGACAAAAGGTTCCAAAAGAGAAACAGTTTTATTGAAACAATGACGGTGAGTCCCAGTGGTAAATAGTAGTAGAGAATGTCTCTGTTAGGTGACGATGGGAAATCCTGACAGGTTATAGTTTTCTTGTAGATGATGAAGGAGGTAGCCGGATGATGATGACTGGAACCAGGAAGACGAAAGAGACACTGGAAGGCAGATGAATAATGCTGACATCAAAGGTTTAGGTAAGAGGAACCGGGAGTGAGTCCTTACTCAAACAAGACCAGACAAAGTGACTGTGTGAAGAGAGTGCCTTTATGCTGACTGTGCTGATGATCAAATGACGTGCAGGTGCGGGTGATTGGAACTCAGGTGACAGTGATCTCTGTGATTGTGTGGTGGTGGAGCCTGGCTGATCCCTGACAGCTAGTGTTTAAGAGTAGGCATTCCCTAATGGAAATATGCAAATAAATGCTAGAACACGCCAATAGGATCTCACTAGCTCGTGCTTGGCTCTGCCCATCTCCTTGCTGGTTCTGCCCACTATGATTAATTTGCTCACATTGGAAACGACAGGCTCTGGTCAATCTTGGGTTAGTTATGCAAATCTTTGATGTCGATGTTAGCTAGCTAGCTGGCAGCTAACGTTTGCTAGCTAGCTAGCGAAGCTAACTAGCCAGCAAACGTGATCTCCTTTGCTAGCCCACTATATCATGACAAAGATTATCTCTTGCTAAATCGTCTAGCAGAATTTCAATATTCAAAAATAAGTTTTAGGTTTTACATAATGCTAGCTAGCTAGCTAACGTTTCCTAGTTAGCTAGTTAGGACAGAGCTTTGCTAGCTGAGCAGCGTGCTAAATCATTCAGCAAAACTTCTGTATCCAAAAGTAAAACAAATTGCTTAAAGAATTTACCTTCTCTCCACTGTCAACATTTTTATCTTGTAAACAACATTTATTTGTGCCTAATCTCTTCTGTCTGGTTTTCTAGCCATCGCCGATCCATTTTTTCATTTTTCCATTGGTTTTGTCTTGTTTTACACACCTGGTTTCAATCCCACAATTACTTGTTCATTATTTAACCCTCTGTTCCCCAATGTTTGTTTGTGAGTGATTGTTTTATTGTATTGCGGTCCGTATTTGTGGGCTTGGATATTTTTTGACATTTGTTAATATATTTGCTATATTTACTCATATCTGCTGTCCTGCGCCTGACTCCTCTACACCAGCAACACACAGACACTTTACACCATTTCTGTTCCTGAGTTACATGATGATACATAAGGGTTATTATACACATTTGTAAGTGCATTTATAAATGGTTAATAGCTAGTAAATAGTGTCTCATTATTTGGCAAGCACTGACTCGTAATCGCACTATTTTACAAATTCGTTATAACCCATTTACAAATGATTTAATAACCATTAGTAACGGAATTACATACCCTTTATAAACCCTTTACAAATGGATCCTTATTGGAAAGTGTTACCCACTAGATCCTCACATCTCCCTAGCACAGATACAGCTTGATCCAACACTGAGAGCGACATTAGCATGTATTTGCATTGCATATCTTCAATTAAGTCTAGCAGTGAAAGCCAATTGTTCTCACCACCGTGAGAGAATGTTATGATTACAAATGGAAACCAGTGTTTTTTATTAGTACAATGCATGAAAAAAACTCTAATAATTTGATATGATGTCATTCCTTACCTCAAGTCAAGTCTCAGCCCACATCTAATACTACCATATAACTAATACATATATGCAATGGATTCATCTTTAATACTATATGTACTAAATAGTATTACAAGATGAGTATGACACTATATGGACATTATGAATCAATGGTTTGAAAGTGCATACACCTACTTGTTTGAGCAAGGTGATCAATCTTCAATAGTTTTGCTCAGATACTTGCAATGCTTTGATAAAGCAAATGAGACTGATGTTATCATTACTGTGACAGTGTTGCCCTGGTCATAACCTCTACAACAGGATTCTACTGTTAATGTTCAGCATGATATGTAGCAAGGCACCAGGGGGACTTGTATGAATGAAAAAACATCTTCTTCTAGATTCACTGGACCCTCGGGCGAAATAAAAAAAGAGGGACATATTTATACCCTTTAGGAAAACTAAAAACTATCCACATATAAATTGCTTTGGTCTTTGGATCAGCAGTCCCTGTAGGGAGATGTATGCATACACTCAGGGAATTGTTTCAATTTAGGATGTGATAAAATTGTTTCTGCTTTGCAAAATAATGTAGAATACCCAGATAGCTGCTCTGCTCTCCCCAGAACAGCAGAGATGCTGCCTGCCATCACCAAACACAGAAGGATGTGTATAGTACGTCTTACCAAATGAGACACATATGTATAGAATGTAGATGAAACAGTACTGTAGCAGAGAGGACAAGGCAGTATGTTGGCACTCTGTCTGCACTGTGGTGCTTTTTGGCCTCATGCAAGATTAATGTGGACTATGCAGGCTCCACACAACAGAAATGTTGAACGTACTTTAGGATTTTGAAGTTAGAAAAGTATTGTTAATGGCACAGTACAGTCAAAAATGTATATATACATTTTCACACTATGAAATGGTGAAAATTATGATATTGCCCTTTTAGTGTAAGAGCTGTTTGAAAAGACGTCACTTCAAGCAGTCTTATGAAGTATTTCACTTTTCATTTAAACTTACACAGTACATGAATTCAGAGGGAAATATTAAACTCTAGTGTAAACTCTAAAATGATTGGAAGATTGTGTTAGTATTCACGAAGCAAAACCAAATATTTTCTTGCCTTCAGGTGCTCCTGTGTGTCCCTATCGAGGTTTACGTCATGAGTACTTGGAAAATGTAATCAAAACATTGTACAGTTTAGTAATGCCATGTGAATCTATATGGCAATAGTAATGCATGTCCAATATGTGTTATATGAAGTGTTTGAGTGCCTTATCTCCTTAATAATAGCAACCTACAATAACTGCTCAGGAAAGAACACAGACTCTGCAGAAACACTTGAAGCCATTTAACAATAGGGAGGCAGGCTATTATATATTATTTATGTGTTGTTTGACTGTGTTTAATCCGTCCCCAGATTGTATGCGAAGATTCCCATGTGAGGTACTACAAAAAAGTCCTTTTAAAAATGAGGGAGAAAAAATAAGGACAAAGGTGCTCCTAAGTACTTTTAGGAATTTACATCTTCAATAAAGTCCCACTGCACATGACTAGACATAAACACCTTTGCCAGTGAGCTTGAGGGCTACTCCCCCTCTGCATGCAAAGTCAGTAAAACTGCTGCACAGCAATACAGGGCAGCCATTATGAACAAAGCTAAAGCATGCAGATAAATTGTAGGTATGAGCAGCTTGTGACTGCAGCTTCTGAGGGCCCTAACAGAGACTAAATGGCTGTTGTTGTGTGGTCGTCATGCGAAGATAACCACTGCATGTCTCTGTAATTCCTGAGAACACAGGATTCCACACTAATTGACATACTATAACGTTTCCTTTATGACATGCAGTCAATACTTCTCTGACAAAACTAGTAGACTAATTATGACCCTGACCATGTAGGACAGAAAATCCTCTAGCCTGTCATTTTGAAAATACACATACAACCTGCGAAAAAGGTTAGATCGCACACTACCGATAAAAGCAGTTCATTCATTCAAATAATAAATTAATAACATATTAATTGAAATAATGATTATGGTTGTAGTGAATCATTCCCATAGTGGTTATGGGCTTATTCTTCACCACTACTACCAAATGCCAAGTGAGTCAACATTCGTTTCCCCCTTAACACCTTGTTAGTTGTGTGATTCATGTTGTAGAATCAGTCAAAGAAGGACAATAATGTGTCTCCTCAATGGAGGACCCTTGTGCTTTGATAAAGCACATGAAATCATAAATGTGTTTAATAATGCATCTTTGGTTAGTGTTGGGGGAGGAGATAGGAAACAGGAAAGATTAATAGATACTTAGATGAGTGGTAGCAATGTGGCTGAGGATCCTGGCTGATTTGCAGCACTATTCTAATGTATGTTTAACACAAACAGTTCTGACCACCTGCCACAGTGTTAAAGGGATAAGTAGCTGTAGTAGATGTGACTGGACTCTATAATAACAGTCAGATTATCCATCCTATTGTGTACAAAACATGTGAATTAACGGCTGGTCTGACAAAGCTCTGGATTACTATGTTATTCAACATGTCTGAATCATCACCAAGCTCTTAATAGATAAATAAAATATTCCCCGAAAATATCGTATGTGCTGCTTGTTATTAACAAACTAACAACCAAACCATGATGGCATGCAATGGCAGGTTGGGAATGATGCATCACCATTATCAGTCGAGTCCATTAAAGCCGTGTTCAGTCCAGTGAAGACTAGATTTGTGTTGACAGAACAGCTGGCCATGCTGTGTTAGGCTGGATCTCTCAGCATAATGAATGGAGATGGGGTACTGATGAAAGATGCAGTATGATGATCAGCACTGTATAGCCGAAGCAGTGAGAATTGAAATGTTAGAGACGGTGTGGAAGGTAAAACGTACTCTGTTGTTTGGATGGTCAGTTTCCTAACTTTTAGGGACAGAATCATGGTGCTGACTAATAACAAGGCAGTCAATTTGAAGCCAACTATTCTTGTTACAATCTTTCCACAAAGTCATAGAATAGATAGACTGTTTGTCTCACTCACTGTGTGATACGGGGATGTAGTATCAACGCTGGTCCTAGTCTGATCAAGGCCCATTTGAAACAGCCATAAAACTCTCAGCCATTCAAACAATGAGAAGGGAAGGGAATAGAAGCCATCAGAATGCAACGTGAGGAAGAAAATAAACATGTCCTCCCCCTAATAAATCTCGAGTTATTGCTTATTAAGACATAAAGGGAGGCAATTTGCAGGTACCCCTCTCTGAGGCAACCACAAAGTTCTCACTGTTTGAGAAATCATTATTACGATCTACTCACAACCTGGCTGAGAAATTTTGCTATTGCAGAGGATTTTAATAAACCCATCCACAAATAAGAACATATTCACAGTTCATTCCACTCATTGCAGCAAATGCAGACACAGCCAGAGTTCCAATTTAGTGGACACGCATCTGGCTGCACCTATAAAGACCTCACTAATTTGCTCACTCTGTTGAGAATGTGTTTATCATACTTGAGCACTGTGCAGTTTCCTGACAGTGTGAAGCCTAGAAGTGCTGCTGACATATTGCAGTCCATACTGTAGATGGTTGCCAAGCAACTAATGTACACACAATGTATGCTTTATGTCATTGCTCAAAATAAAACACAATTCCTAATTAAAGCCTTCCAGTACATTTTTTATATCAAAACCATAACGTTAACAAATATGACAGTATATTACAGTTATGTTCTTCATATCACTGCATTATGAGCTGTAATATAATATGCTAGTTAGTAGAAGTCAAATACAGCACATGGAAAAAAAGAAGACAAAAAATTCAGGTCATTCAGAGTGCTATATTTCAATGTTTTATCAAACCTCCATTGTGAACACATTTAGGTGTATCGATCTCTGAATGCTCGGCTATGAAAAGCCAACTGACATTTACTCCTGAGGTGCTGACCTGTTGCACACTCTACAACCACTGTGATTATTATTTGACCCTGCTGGTCATCTATAAACGTTTGGACATCTTGAAGAACAATCTGGCCTTAATGGCCATGTAGTCTTATAATCTCCACCCGGTACAGCCAGAAGAGGACTGGCCATCCCTCAGAGCCTGGTTCCTCGTTAGGTTTCTTCCTAGGTTCCAGACGCTTTATATTGAGTTTTTCCTAGCCACCGTGATTCTACATCTGCATTGCTTGCTGTTTGGGTGTTTGGGCTGGGTTTCTGTATAAGCACTTTGTCACATCTGCCGATGTAAAAAGGGTTTTATAAATACATTTGATTTGATTTGATTTGTTGGACTGGCCTGATGTAAGACCTGTCCGGGTATCGTCGGACGGGGCCACAGTGTCTCCCGACCCCTCCTGTCTCGGCCTCCAGTATTTATGCTGCAGTAGTTTATGTGTCGGGGGGCTAGGGTCCGTCTGTTATATCTGGAGTATTTCTCCTCTCTTATCCGGTGTCCTGTGTGAATTTAAGTATGCTCCCTCTAATTCTCTCTTTATTTCTTTCTTTCTTTCTTTCTCTCTCTCTCTCTCTCTCTCTCGGAGGACCTGAACATTAGGACCATTCCTCAAGGCCTACCTGGCCTGATGACTCCTTGATGTAAACAGTCCACCTGGCCGTGCTGCATCTCCAGTTTCAACTGTTCTGCCTGTTCTATGAACATTTTAAAATCTTGTCCATGTTCTGTTATAATCTGCACCCAGCACAGCCAGAAGAGGACTGGCCACCCCTCACAGCCTGGTTCCTCTCTAAGTTTCTTCCTAGGTTCTGGCCTTTCTAGGGAGTTCTTCCTAACCACAGTGCTTTTTCACCTGCATTGCTTGCTGTTTGGGGTTTTAGGCTGGATTTCTGTACAGCACTCTGTGACATCAGCTGATGTAAGAAGGGCTTTATAAATACATGTGATTGATTGATTGATGTAAGAACCAATTCCTGTCTTCTTTCCTGCACTCTGCTCAGAACCTCGTTGGTAAAATAGTAAGGAGACACAAAAAGGTCATACATTTCCAAACAAAAGAGTCAATGTTCCCTTTTTTCCAGAATATGCGGCATATTATATGCCATTTCCTGATGAATTCCATTAGTCATTGTAATTGCACTCAACTTTATAAGGTGCAAAACAAATGGGCATGAAGAATTGAGACAGTTATTTGACTATACATATTTAGGGACATGGAACACACAGTATATTTAGAATGAAATCAGACTTAGATCAAGGTCTAGAGAAAGTAATGCATTTTCAGACATATTTTTTAAATAGGCACACTCAAACTTGTATAAGAACAAAATAGTGTTCTTTTTTTCCTATATGAGCCCCAAGAAAGGTTTAAGATGCTAACAATGATAACGCTGAGCAAGCTACATTCATACAGTATGAACCTCCACTCGAGGTTCCCATTCACACAGAGAGTTGATCAATGATGAATAGATCAATAATGGCTGCTATCGCATGTACCCCATGTAACTCCCAACAAAGAACCATTGACCAGGGGATAGAGAAAGGAACAGAAATAGCTAAATACTGTAGTTATTTTGTAATGATGTGGTGTTTTTTGTAGTGTCTATCGCAATGTGTTTTTTATCAAATTGTATTTATTGTTTGGTTTATTGTGCATCTTCCATTTTCATTTCCAAATAAATGGTTATACTATCCTCAGGGGATTCCTTTACATAGTATTTAAGCACTTTTACATCACCTCAATTATTCTACTGTGTATATAACAGTAAGTAGCTAGGTTTCCATAACATTTTCAACAGATTTTCATGTGAAATGCATTCTATTTGCAACCTATACATAGACCTTGCACTAAAGGAAACACTGCTCAAAAAAGTATATTCTAACCAATTTCCAATACAACAGCTAATACTTAGCTGAAAATGTGTGTCTGTTTCCAGATTAACTATTCACACCTCTGGAGCATTTCATCTCAGGAAAACACCTTAGCTCAGCAGGAACCAGGCTGAAATATGGCTGTAAATAAGAAAGGGATGGAGAACCAAGGAAGAGAGTGAACCACTGCCAGAGCATCCCCCTCTCTCCCTGGGAGGCAGTTCATTAGGCAGCCACTTCACAGCAAGCCCAGTACAGTGCTCTGATACTCTGAATGAGAAGGAAGATATAAGCTTAGAGAGGCCATGGGTCAGTGTGGCAGCTCTCAGATAAATGCTGAGACAAGGGAAGTGAGTAAACAGCCACACACAAGACTACCACAGGAGGTCAAGGAATGTCGCAGACTGAGTGGATTACTTTTTTAGCTCAGTGCATGGGGAAACATCTGTACTATGCAGTGTTTTTAGAGACCCCAATTTTCCGAATTGATGAACAACACGGTGTATGGAAGCTTCTGAATGATTTGGGCTGTGGTCCTCATCACGCAGACAGGTCAGTTTGGACTGATACAGGGGCGGGATCTGGCATGATTTGAACAGGAAAACATTGTCAGGTTGTCAGGACAAGTAGTTGCCCTGAGAAATTTGAGTTATTAGGGTTCCTCTGTGAGATTCAGTATGGCCATAGAAATTGAGACTATAAGATGAGCAGAGTGCTAGTTTTGATATGGTTTTATTGCTGACCTAGAGGCAAATTAATTACCTCCCTAGAGTGTTGGCCTGGTGTATGGGGAGGCTTATAAATAGAGCTATGGGATGATGAAGGGTGTGTGTTAGCAGCGCACGCTTCTTATTGGTTTCAGACTGACCCCACATACATTTAAAAAAACTCTCTCTCTCTGGTCCTAAGTGGGTCTATGGTGTAGAGTAATTCATAAACACAGTCTGTACAGTACATCCAATACATGTGCAAGTCGCTACAATCTGATCCAACACATGATGGCGAGCACATATGTAGGTATGATTCTAATTACAATAAGATATGTCTCAATAGTTACAGTAACTTTAGAAGAGTATAGACAGACAAATCAATACAACAGAACACAATCCTAAAGGGGGAAGGAGAAGAGTAGAAATACAGGATGGAGGATTTACACAAAATGAAATAGAGGCAAGGCTATGTATTATAAGTTAATGGAAAAGTAAGTACCTTTGTGCCCTGTGAGCTCAACATGACTAAAGTGGCCCCTGAAGAAAGGTTATCCGTCTGTATTCAATCCTCTGTCTCTCAGCCACCTAAGAGCCACCCCAGATATCTCAATGGCACCAGCCCATCTTTTCCTAATACTATTAACTGTGGATCGAATTAGTGTAGGCTATAGACTTCAGCTAACATTACAATTTCACCAAGTCTATATTGATTCTTTGAGTTGTGTCTTTGAGTTATTATCAATTATCAATGCGCTCTATATCCAAGGCAGTTAACAATGGAACTTGATGGGTTTTACAGTCGCACCATGAGATTGTCAAGTGACGCTGCTATAGCCTACTAACTGAAACTGAAACTGGCTTGAAGTCTAAATCAAGCCTGAGTCAAGCGGTGCTCTGCATCTCATTCACGACAAACATCTCAGCGTGTTATCGGGATCAGCCTGCCCTCGTTCTCAGTAAATGGCATAATGGGGCGAGTTAGTGCAGGAGTCAGTGATTGATAGTACATGTTAGTTGGCGTTTATTCAACTTCTGGCTGTTTACTGTGGAGGATTATATTCTTCATTATTCTGTGACTTTGTTTGTAACTCTGTAATTGCATCATGAGCATGCAATCCATCGGAGTCTTCTTTGAATTATATATTTTTTGAAGTTGACAATGTAACAGAATGGGGGCTGGGAGAGTTTGGTGGGAGGTGTTGGGCTTGTATGCACTGGATGGAACTGGGTTACTGTAGATACAGTGCATCTCAATAACTGAAGGGTTAATGACAGAAAATATATCATGATTGGACCAAAGGTACATTTAATCGACAAAACATGTCCTCTTGCTCTGTCTAATTCTTTGACTCTCTGCCACTGCTACCTGGAATTCACAATTGGCAGGACAGTTGTGAATGAAATTACCCATTGCCATGAAACTCACCAGTTTGTTTCCATATTGATCATAAAAAACACCCATAGCCTCATACAGTACAGTACATTATCCTTGCGTTTCAACTGATCAAAGCTAGCATGGAGCACTTGTAAGTGATTAAACCTGACCTTTTCTTAAAACCAAAATCAATGGCCTCAAAGTCACAGCCCTGCTGTATCGATATGATGCTAATTGAAATGTGCCGTCAAAAGGAAGGATTCTCCTTATGCACTGTTTCTTTAAGAACTCTCAGTTTTCGAACAACTAAATGCAATTGAGGTTCTTTAGGTCTTGCATTGTTTTAAAGCAATAGTCAGAGAGAAGATTCATGTCTAGACAAACAAAAGAGGGACCGGAAGGGAAGGGCAGGGTCTGTTAGAAGTGGCTATTGGTATGGCTGAAGAAAAGGCTAAACAGACAGATCCCCAGTGGAACTAGACTGTGTCAATAACAATCTATTATTCACAGCACTCTCTGGGAAAAGGGAAGTCAGCTGAAGTCAGGGAGGTTGTGCACTGCTTGAATATACAGTAGAGTAATGGGAAAACACAACAATAGAGTTAATACAACTAATTGTTGTTAATTGCAATGAATTTGTTTTCATATCAACACCACAAGGGCAAAATTAGTGGAAGCAATTATAACTTGATGCATAGGTTTTGGTAACCCATTATATGTGTTTTTCTGTAGAGGGTTCTTCTTTACAGTAGCGTCTTGAATAATATGTTTGCAATCCTCTCCACTAATAGCTGGTGGCGCAAAACTAGAGACATTGGAAAGCTTTGGAAAGTTCAAATAAGATCACACAGTCAGAACTGCTTTACACTATTTTTGTGGAGTTATTAATTTGATATATTGTCATAGAGCGGCTGCTGCAGCTGAGAGAATTTACTGGGGTAATGTTTCACAAAACTCTGCAGAAGCTGCAGTGGTAATAAAGAGCTACCTACAGTACATCACCAGTTGATTACTTCAGGTTTCAGTGTGTATAGAATTATAGGGTTGTCAACTTCAGGAAACCTCTGAAATCAGTGCCAATAATCCTGCTGGTACTTTATTACACACTGATTTTCTAGAGTATTTCAGAACCGACCTTTATGTGAACCTCTGCACATTTCCCTCTCTACATTCATTACAGTGCAACCACGCTCAAGCTAGCTAATACTCCCTCAGATATGGTAATTGACAATTGGTAAACATTATCTATCAACCAGCCGCACAGGGAAATTTCAACTTTAACAAGTTTCCCTCTCCTGAGAATAATGTGGCATGGTATTTGGATGATAATGTGTATGCTAGAGGAAGTAGGTAAACATAGGGTGGTACGGGTGCAGGCTGGGTTCTCGCAGACCCTGCCGATTTGTTTTGGAAAGAAACTAAGACGTTTTTTTTTTTACTTCTCCTCTTGCTGTTATAAATGCCATGTCCTCCAAATCCCTGTGAAGGATTGCAGTCAGACTCCAATTTTTCATTACCACAACAAAATCAGTGTGACATCAGTATGTGGCTGAGGGCTTGGGTTGTGAATGGAAAAAAAAATACCAGTACCGGAGGAGGAGTGGGGTTACATAACATTGTCTTTGTCTAACAGCAACAAGCTGCTGTTGCTGACGATTTCACCCCGCAACGGAAGCTTTTCCATCTTCGTGCCTCTTTGTCTGGTGTTAGCCAAATCTGCTTACTGTACATGAGCAGCAGTGTTGAGCGGCAGAGCAGGAAAAAAGGGAAGTTCTGACAGAACATACTGACATCTTTAAACCACTATGGAGGTATGATACAGTAATAAGCTTCAGGTGAAGTGGTGAGGATCTAATGAAAGTTCAGTAAAAGACAGCTGTAGGGTAGTTCATACTGTAGTCTTGCCCATATTGTAACTACCAAGCTTGGACACTACAGTAAATAGATCAAAGTTCAGAGGCTGCAGCTTGGGCACAGTGGTAATTCTTCTTTAAAGCATGTGTGAAAGGTAAAGGTTAGGCATTTTAAAAAGCAGAGGACATAGCATCATGTGGAAGGGCATCATGTCATATGAAACATGTCTCCAAGGTAAAGACTAGTATTGAAGGTACAGTAGATAGACTAACAAGGAAATCACTGGAACAAACAGTAACACAAGGCAGCTCAACGTACATGCAGGCTGTGCCACACACATCTCTCACACATGTCCTCACACATTCACCATGCACACACATTTCAAGGGGAGTCACATTCAGTGGCGTAGTGATATTTTTTTAGGTGAGGGAATGCGTAATTTTTTTTATGATGTCATAACTTTCTCAGTCAAAGTTTGTACCGACAGGTGTAGCCAATTGAATTGCCTATTATTTTAGAATATGCATAAAATAATTTCAACATCTGCCTATGCCCACACAAATGTTATATTTTTAATACCCTCAAACACCAAGTTAGACATAGGCTACCTAATTTCAGAATAGGTAATCAACACTGTCAATCGTGAATGATAATTCATGTTTTACTGGTGAAACGTCCAAACTGCATCTCCATGCCAATCATTTGATTGATCTCAGTCAGTTTCATGAGAATATGCATTTAGGTCTGTTTGAATTACTGTTTCATGAGTGAATTAGAGCAGATGGTGTTAACAAACTATTAGCCTTTCTTGTATTTTGTTTCAATCAAAGCATATATCTTGCCTAGTGGTGCGCTCTGTTGAGTTTAACGCATTATATTTGGGGGGGAGACTATTCAGCTTCAGCTAACCATCCTAAAATCTCATTATAAATGAGGAGGTATTTTGGTGTAACAGTAACGTTACAGCCCTACTATGCTATGGTTGTCACGTCCAGGCCTGAGTCTACAGGCTGGCGTGTTTAGTTTAGTTTTTGGTGTAGGGTTTTTCTGTTCTAGGTGTTGTATATCTATGTTGGGGGGGAAATGGTTCCAATTAGAGGCAGCTGTTTGTCGTTACCTCTAATTGGGAACCATATATATGTTTGTGGTTTTGCACTAGGGTTTTGTGGGTTATTGTTTGATACATAGCGTAAGTGTTTCGTCTTGTTATGTTCTATGTTACGATCGTCGGTGTGTTTTGTTATTTTTCCCAGTTACGTTTTATTAAATAAATATGTATACTGGAAGCATCGCTGCGTCTTGGTCCGTCCATATAGAAGATCGTGACAATGGTATTACATTCAGTTCTGTTATGTAACATGCTAATGAATCATTATGTTGTAGCGGTGAAGGCTCCATGCAGGATTTCGCCACAATGTGATCGTGCAAAACATTGATTCAGCTTCTAACTTTACTAAACAAGTACCATTGTGAGAAGTGATAATTTTGTATTTGTAATAATAATAATGAGTGATGTTTAGGACTTTTTGCATAGACAACAGATCTTGATAAAATGTCCTTTTAAGCTATTGGAAACACCCTTCGTAGTGCTGAACGGAAAGCGCCAGGATCGCATAATGATGTTAAAGAAGTTGAACCAACTTGTGGTGCTAAAGGATAGCTGGAGGATAGTTGAAGGATAGCTCTGCCATTCGGCCAGTTCAGAAACAAACAACAATAATTTGTAATATAGCCTAATAGGCCTACGACTACATGGTATAACTTTTTGTAGGCTATAGCCTAATGTAAATACAAATTCATATACAGTGCATTCGGAAAGTATTCAGACCCCTTAGCTTTTTCCACATTTTGTTAAGTTACAGCCTTATTCTAAAATGTATTGAATTGTTTTTTTCACTCATCAATCTACACATGATACCCCATAATGACAAAGTGAAAACAGGAAATGTATTAAAAATAAAAACCTTATTATTACATAAGTATTTAGACCCTTTGCTATGAGACTCGAAATTGAGCTCAGGTGCATCCTGTTTCCATTGATCATCCTTGACATGTTTCTACAACTTGATTGGCATCCACCTGTGGTCAATTCAATTGATTGGACATGATTTGGAAAGGCACACACCTGTAGAAATAAGGTACCACAGTTAACAATGCATGTCAGAGCAAAAACCAAGCCATGAGGTCAAAGGACTTGTCCGTAGAGCTCCGAGACAGGATTGTGTCGAGACACAGATCTGGGGAAGGGTACCAAAACATTTCTGCAGCATTGAAGGTCCCCAAAAACACAGTGGCCTCCATCATTCTTAAATGGAAGAAGTTTGGAACCACCAAGACTCTTCCTAGAGCTGGCTGCATGGCCAAGCTAAGCAATTGGGGGAGAAGAGCCTTGGCCACGGAGCTGACCAAGAACTCGATGGTCACTCTGACAGAGCTCCAGAGTTCCTCTGTGGAGATTGGAGAACCTTCCAGAAGGACAACCATCTCTGCGGCACTCCACCAATCAGAAAGCCACTCCTCAGTAAAAGGCAAATGCCAGCCCGCTTGGAGTTTGCCCAAAGGCACCTAAAGGACTCTCAGATCATGAGAAACAAGATTCTCTGGTCTGATGAAACCAAGATTGAACTCTTTGGCCTGAATGCTAAGCGCCAGCTCTGGAGTAAACCAGGGACCGCTCATCACCTGGCCAATACCATCTCTTTTGTGAAGCATGGTGGTGGCAGCATCATGCTGTGGGGATGTTTTTCAGTGGGATGGACTGGAAGATGAGTCAGGATCGAGTGAAATATAAATTGACCAAAGTAGAGAGAGATCCTTGATGAAAATCTGCTCCAGAGCACTCAGGACCTCAGACTGGGGCAAAGGTTCACCTTCCAACAGAACAACGACCCTAAGCACACAGCCAAGAAAATGCAGGACAAGTTCGGGACAAGTCTCAAAGTCCTTGAGTAACCCAGCCAGACCCCGGACTTGAATCCAATCGAACATCTCTGGAGAAACCTGAAAATAGCTGTGCAGCAAAGCTCCCCATCCAACCTGACAGCGCTTGAAAGGATCTGCAGAGAAGAATGGGAGAAACTCCCCAAGTACAGGTGTGCCAAGCTTGTAGCGTCCTACCCAAGAAGAGTCAAGGCTGTAATCGCTGCCATAGGTTCTTCAACAAAGTACTGAGTAAAGGGTCTGAATACTTATGTAAATGTGTTGTTTCATTTTTTTATTTGTAATACATTTGCCAAAACTATTTTTGCTAAGTCATTATGGGGTATTGTGTGCAGATTGATGAGACATTTTGGGGGGGGGAATCTATTTCAGAATAAGGCTGTAACGTAAAATAACATTTTGAAAAAGTGAAGAGGTCTGAGTACTTCTCTCATGCATAGATATTGAGGAGATGTAATTTTAAGGTATTGAACGCCGTTTGTGGTGCTGAAAGGACAGCGCCACCAACTTGTGGCGCTGAAAGCTAGTTGAAGGATAGCTTTGCTATTCGGTCATTTCAGGAACGAACAGCAATAATTTGCAATATAGTCTAATAGGCCTACGACTATGTGGTATAGCTATTTGTAGGCTATAGCATAATGTAAATACAAATACATATACTGTAGCTTAATATCATTGCACTGTTTTGCGAGAAGAGCTTTATTGCGAGTATGCATTTCACTGTATTCTGTTGCTTATCATAAATACACTTCGATTTGGTTAGATTGAACACATGGTTACAATATACCTTTTTTACAGAATAAAAGAAAACAGAGTGAACTATCAATTCCTAGAATTATTTGCATTATTATTTGCATAGATTAAAAATGCTATCAAATCAACTGACCATAAATCATAAATCATTACTACGTAGAATTGCAATAAATTATTTTTAAAACAACCATGAAATCTAGTTTTGGGTTTGGTGTATTCTTGCATCTCAAAAACAATAGCCTAAATGCATTATAACCTCCAACTTGGTCCAATTCACATTTACAATTGCCCACCCTGTCTCAACCAACAGCCAATGTAGGCTAAATAACCCAAAAAAAGGGCTTCAACAACTTCCAGAGAGGGTCGGGTTCCTTGGGCTTTGCGGTGGCCACTTTGGTTTCGGCGTCCTCTGTCGCCGTAACCAAGTGATAACACATCGTTCTGGGTTCCACTGCACCAGAGCGGTTCCGTGATGTTTTATGAACATCAAGGCAGACACACGGTGAGTTTATATATTTTTTCAACGTTCTGATTGGCCAAAGTGGTCAAGCCTCCGACGGACCTCCACAGTGCACACACACAGCCTACAGTTCTTCATCATTCTCACCACCACCAAAGCGAAGGCTCAAGGCTGCTATACATGTTTATTTGGTTTGTCATTCTAGCGTTTTTCACGGAATTCTAATGGTAATTAAATATATTTTATTTAGAAGTTAATTAAATATAATTTAGTTTAATTTATAGGATTCATAGAAAATTCAATAAATATAGTAGCCTACCTAACATCCGATTTTTTTACAATGAGTTAGATATGAGGAAAAAAAATCAAAAGCAGAGTCAGCAGATAGTGATGGAACGCTACTAGGCAAAGACAGAGCTGCTCAGTGGCAGCACTGAGGCTGATGGTGGCTGCGGCTATTGGTAATTGAATAGTTAAAAGAAAGGATATGAGTGGAGGTTATTTACAGGAAGAGAGTGACTCTAGAGGAAGTACAGGCGCAATACTGGTTGCTGCAGGTAATGAAGACCTGGAAGAGTGAAATGGACCTTGGCCTTTCCCTGACCTGTGAACCATCTGTCATCATCTGACCTCCACTTATTTTGCCAGAGAATTGATTATGAGTCTGAGGCCAACACTGCTGTATGACTGCCTCAGGGACTTCTCTGTATCTAAACCAGTCCAAAACCTTGTCACACCACCACCATAGAGAAATGTTGAGAAGTAGCCTAATAGACCAGCTCAATTATAAAAGCTTGCCATTTCAGCAATCTAAACAACCCCATGGTGCCACTGACTCAGATTTATTAGTCTCTACCACGGCACTTTGTTGTGATGTAGTTTATTAAGGTAATGCAATTAAGTCATTGGCATCAGTTCTGAAAAAGGAATAGCAAAATAACAATTTATATGATAATCTTCCTGCTTGAATATTGAAATGCTTCATTACTGTGTGTGTTGTTTATGCCAATAAATGCCTGCAGTTAATTGATTGAACTTTCAAAAGTGCACATGGTCTTTCTCAGTCTTGTGACCTTTGGAAGTGATCTATAAACTCTATTCTGCTGATTCATAGGTTTTCTACACAGATATAGACAAAATAGACAAGTACTGTATTGAATCAATACAACAACTGGGTTCCATCCTCACTTCCACCACATTTCCTCAAAGGTGGAAAGGACAGTTGAGTTGGGTAACCATAACCATGTCTAATACCTCAGCAATGTAAACTTTGGCCACCCTTCTGCACTCCCTGTTTAATGCAATTTTCAGTCAGAATGATTCAAGAGATTTATCAAAGCAGGGAAAATACAAGCAATATTCTTGACCCACCTATCTACCGCTCCAATACCTCCTAATAGTGACCTTGGTCACCCTGGTGTTTGGGTTTATAGTGGGAGAGGAAATAGATGAGAGAAGAGGAGAGAGGGAGGCCTGCCCTCTGTAAATGCACTACCAGATGATAATGCCTTGGTGACAGAGACCTCTTAGCGGCTACAAAGACCTACGAGTTGTTTGATTACATTTATGTTTGATCAAACGTAGTGCTCCCTCCAGCTAGCATGGAGAAAAAGAGACATGATCATGTATCAAAGTAATCAAGATATGAAATTATTGTTATTTTCAAATACAATCTCTTTTTGGGCTTAGTTGTGGTCAGTTTGCAGTGTGTAAATGTATTATAATTATGTTCCGCCCCCCGACCATCCGTTCCGACAAAAATCATCCCCTGGCTGAATCTAGTTGCTTACCCCTGGCTTATACGGTATGTATCAGTGGAGGCTGCTTATTGGAGGACAGCTCACAATAATGGAATGGTATCAAACATATGAAAACCATGTTTTTTATAGCATTCCATTAACTCCATTCCAGCCACTTTAATGAGCCGTTTTCCCCTCAGCAGCCTCTACTGGAATGTATCAAATCAAAGATTATTGGTCACATACACAGATTTTCAGATGTTATTTTAGGTGCAGCGAAATAGCTCCAACTTCTAGCTCCAACAGTGCAGTAATAATACCTAGAAATTCAGAACAATACGCACATATGCATATAGTTTTGTGAAATGTGTGCTGCTGATAGGTTACAGTATGAAAGGCAGGCCTGCGGTGCATTTGATACTAGTAATTAATGAAATCCTGTGGTGCTTTTGACAATGTATCAAAGCTGAAAGGGCAAGCTACACCTGACAAATTGCAGCAAATGCCACACGCCACTCATTTGGCTGTCACCTGATGCTTTGAGGAGCTACAGATGTAGGATCTTAATTTGATTACTCTTTTGTTGCAGATACTTTTCTTGCAAAGCACGGTATTCAAGGTGTAAAGTGTGTAATGTCCATTTTAAAATGTAAGACTTGATTTGCCAAAATGAAAAATGTATCAACTCCTACATTTTTTTTATTAACCCCTTTGACACACGGGTGTGATAATTCTACAGTGGTCCATGCAGTGTCCGCTCAAAGCGGTGTGATTAGAACACTTATTTAGAATGTCCAGTTACGATTGAGGCAACAGTGACCGTTAGAGCTTGCCATTTTTGCCAACATTTTGCACTAACAGTCTTTACAAGTAATGTCCTAAATGTGAGCAGTTTATTTCTGGATGCAATGTTCAGACAGTCACAGAAGTAGCGACAGCATAACACAATTCTCATCCAAACTAAAAAATGTAGGCTACATTGGTCGTAGCGCTAACTGAGGAAAGAGTGACCTAACACAAGCGGTCATATTTAGCTAACTCTCGGCTGACAGAAACCATAATATGAACTAGGTAATAGCAATTACCATTTACAATTCATCACATCACGGGTGACCTAACCAGTGATCGAAATAATTGGGTAAAACACTTTAAATAAATGGAAAGTAATCCGACGATGGGTAGTTTGTGTGTGCCGCCATGTTTGTTTTTTCACGTCAACCAAAGATAAAAGGTTACAAAATTAGTTGGGTCTGTTTACAGTATGCACGTCAAATCTAATCAAATTTTATTGGTCACATACACACATTTAGCAGACATTATTGCGGGAGTAGCTAAATGCTTGTGTTCCTAGCTCCAACAGTGCAGTAGTATCTAACAATTCACAACAATACCCACGAATCTAAAATAAAAAAAATAATTAAGAAACATATAAATATTAGATCGAGCAGTCGGAGTGGCATTGACTAAAATACAGTAGAATAGAATATAGTATACAGTTAAAGTCGTAAGTTTACATGCACCTTAGCCAAATACGTTTAAATTCAGTTTTTAACAATTCCTGACATTTAATCCTAGTAAAAATGCCTGTCTTAGGTCAGTTAGGATCACCACTTTATTTTAAGAATGTGAAATGTCAGAATAATAGTAGAGAGAATGATTTATTTCAGCTTTAATTTCTTACATCACATTCCCAGTGGGTCAAAAGTTTACATACACTCAATTAGTATTTGGTAGCATTGCCTTTAATTGTTTAAACGTTTTGGGTAGCCTTCCACAAGCTTCCAACAATAAGTTGGGTGAATTTTGGCCCGTTCCTCCTGACAAAGCTGGTGTAACTGAGTCAGGTTTGTAGGCCTCCTTGCTCACACAGGCTTTTTCAGTTCTGCCCACAAGTTTTCTACAGGACTGAGGTCAGGACTTTGTGATGGCCACTCCAATACCTTAATTTTGTTGTCCTTAAGCCATTTTGCCACAACTTTGGAAGTATGCTTGGGGTCATTGTCCATTTGGAAGACCCATTTGCGACCAAGCTTTAACTTCCTGACTGGCGTCTTGAGATGTTGCTTCAATTTATCCACATAATTTTCCTTCCTCATGATGCCATCTATTTTGTGAAGTGCACCAGTCCCTCCTGCAGCAAAGCACCCCCACAACATGATGCTGCCACCCTCGTGCTTCATGGTTGGGATGGTGTTCTTTGGCTTGCAAGCCTCCCCCATTTTCCTCCAAACATAACGATGGTCATTATGGCCAAACAGTTCTATTTTTGTTTCATCAAAAAGTATGATCTTTGTCCCCATGTGCAGTTGCAAACCGTAGTCTGGCTTTTTTATGGCAGTTTTGGAGCTGTCTTCTTCCTTGCTGAGCGGCCTTTCAGGTTATGTCGATATAGGACTCGTTTTACTGTGGATATAGATACTTTTGTACCTGTTTCCTCCAGCATCTTCACAAGGTCCTTTGCTGTTGTTCTGGGATTGATTTGCACTTTTCGCACCAAAGTACATTCATCTTTAGGAGACAGAACGCATCTCCTTCCTGAGCGGTATGATGGCTGCGTGGTCCCATGGTGTTTATACTTGCTTACTATTGTTTGTACAGATGAACGTGGTACCTTCAGGAGTTTGGAAATTGCTCCCAAGGATGAACCTTGAGGTCTGAGGTCTTGGCTGATTTCTTTTGATTTTCCCATGATGTCAAGCAGAGGCACTGAGTTTGAAGGTAGGCCTTGAAATACATCCACAGGTACACCTTCAATTGACCCAAATTATGTTTTTATTTATTTATTTATTTCACCTTTATTTAACCAGGTAGGCAAGTTGAGACCAAGTTCTCATTTACAACTGCGACCTGGCCAAGATAAAGCAAAGCAGTTCGACACATACAACAACACAGAGTTACACATAGAGTAAAACAAACATGCAGTCAATAATACAGTAGAAAAACAAATCTATATACAATGTGTGCAAATGAGGTAAGGTAAGGAAGGTAAGGCAATAAAATAGGCCATGGTGGCAAAATAATTACAATATAGCATTTAAACACTGGCATGGTAGATGTGCAGTAGATGAATGTGCAATGTAGAAAATCTGGGGTGCAAAGGAGCAAGATAAATAAATAAATACTGTAGGGGATGAGGTAGTTGGTTGGGCTATTTACAGATGGGCTATATACAGTGGGGCAAAAAAGTATTTAGTCAGCCACCAATTGTGCAAGTTCTCCAACTTAAAAAGATGAGAGAGGCCTGTAATTTTCATCATAGGTACACTTCAACTATGACAGACAAAATGAGGAAAAAAAATCCAGAAAATCACATTGTAGGATTTTTTATTTATTTATTTGCAAATTATGGTGGAAAATAAGTATTTGGTCAATAACAAAAGTTTATCTCAATACTTTGTTATATACCCTTTGTTGGCAATGACAGAGGTCAAACGTTTTCTGTAAGTCTACACAAGGTTTTCACACACTGTTGCTGGTATTTTGGCCCATTCCTCCATGCAGATCTCCTCTAGAGCAGTGATGTTTTGGGGCTGTCGCTGGGCAACACGGACTTTCAACTCCCTCCAAAGATTTTCTATGGGGTTGAGATCTGGAGACTGGCTAGGCCACTCCAGGACCTTGAAATGCTTCTTACGAAGCCACTCCTTCGTTGCCCGGGCGGTGTGTTTGGGATCATTGTCATGCTGAAAGACCCAGCCACGTTTCATCTTCAATGCCCTTGCTGATGGAAGGAGGTTTTCACTCAAAATCTCACGATACATGGCCCCATTCATTCCTTCCTTTACACGGATCAGTCGTCCTGGTCCCTTTGCAGAAAAACAGCCCCAAAGCATGATGTTTCCACCCCCATGCTTCACAGTAGGTATGGTGTTCTTTGGATGCAACTCAGCATTCTTTGTCCTCCAAACACGACGAGTTGTGTTTTTACTAAAAAGTTATATTTTGGTTTCATCTGACCATATGACATTCTCCCAATCCTCATCTGGATCATCCAAATGCTCTCTAGCAAACTTCAGACGGGCCTGAACATGTACTGGCTTAAGCAGGGGGACACGTCTGGCACTGCAGGATTTGAGTCCCTGGCGGCGTAGTGTGTTACTGATGGTAGGCTTTGTTACTTTGGTCCCAGCTCTCTGCAGGTCATTCACTAGGTCCCCGTGTGGTTCTGGGATTTTTGCTCACCGTTCTTGTGATCATTTTGACCCCACGGGGTGAGATCTTGCGTGGAGCCCCAGATCGAGTAAGATTATCAGTGGTCTTGTATGTCTTCCATTTCCTAATAATTGCTCCCACAGTTGATTTCTTCAAACCAAGCTGCTTACCTATTGCAGATTCAGTCTTCCCAACCTGGTGCAGGTCTACAATTTTGTTTCTGGTGTCCTTTGACAGCTCTTTGGTCTTGGCCATAGTGGAGTTTGGAGTGTGACTGTTTGAGGTTGTGGACAGGTGTCTTTTATACTGATAACAAGTTCAAACAGGTGCCATTAATACAGGTAACGAGTGGAGGACAGAGGAGCCTCTTAAAGAAGAAGTTACAGGTCTGTGAGAGCCAGACATCTTGCTTGTTTGACCAAATACTTATTTTCCACCATAATTTGCAAATAAATTCATTAAAAATCCTACAATGTGATTTTCTGGATTTTCTTTCCTAATTTTGTCTGTCATAGTTGAAGTGTACCTATCATGAAAATTACAGGCCTCTCTCATCTTTTTAAGTGAGAGAACTTGCACAATTGGTGGCTGACTAAATACTTTTTTGCCCCACTGTACAGGTGCAGGGGTCTGTGAGCTGCTCTGACAGCTGGTGCTTAAAGCTGGGGAGGGAGATAAGTGTCTCCAGTTTCAGATATTTTGGTAGTTCATTCCAGTCATTGGCAGCAGAGAACTGGAAGGAAAGTCGGCCAAAGTAGGAATTGGCTTTCGGGGTGACCAGTGAGATATACCTGCTGGAGCGCATGCTACGGGTGGGTGCTGCTATGGTGACCAGTGAGCTGTGATAAGGCAGGGCTTTACCTAGCAGGGACTTGTAGATGACCTGGAGCCAGTGGGTTTGGTGATGAGTGTGAAGCGAGGGTCAGCCAACGAGCGCATACAGGTCGCAGAGGTGGGTGGTAAAGGGGCTTTGGTGACAAAACGGATGCCACTGTGATAGACAGCATCCAATTTGCTGAGTAGAGTATTGGAGGCTATTTTGTAAATGACATCACCGAAGTCAAGGATCGGTAGGATGGTCAGTTTTACGAGGGTATGTTTGGCAGCATGAGTGAAGGATGCTTTGTTGCAAAATAGGAAGCCAATTCTAGATTTAATTTTGGATTGGAGATGTTTGATGTGAGTTTGGAAGGAGAGTTTACAGTCTAGCTAGACACCTAGGTATTTGTAGTTGTCCACATAATCTAAGACAGAACCGTCCAGAGTAGTGATGCTGGACGGGCGGGCAGGTGCGGGCAGCGATCGGTTGAAGAGCATGCATTTAGTTTTACTTGCATTTAAGAGCAGTTGGAGGCCACGGAAGGAGAGTTGTATGGTATTGAAGCTCATCTGGAGGGTAGTTAACACAGTGTCCAAAGAAGGGCCAGAAGTATACAGAACGGTGTCATCTGAGTAGAGATGGTTCAGAGACTCACCAGCAGCAAGAGCAACATCATTGATGTATACAGAGAAGAGAGTCTGCCCAAGAATTGAAGCCTGTGGCACCCCCATAGAGACTGCCAGAAGCCCGGCCACAGGCCCTCCAATTTGACACACTGAACTCTATCGGAGAAGTAGTTTGTGAACCAGGCGAGGCAATCATTTGAGAAACCAAGGCTGTCGAGTCTGCCGGTAAGGATGTGGTGATTGACAGAGTCGAAAGCCTTGGCCAGATCAAAGAATACGGCTGCACAGTAATCTCTCTTATCGATGGCGGTTATGATATCGTTAAGGACCTTGAGCGTGGCTGAGGTGCACCCATGACCAGCTCTGAAACCAGATTGCATAGCGGACAAGGTATGGTGGGTTTCGAAATGGTCGGTAACTTGTATGTTAACTTGGCTTTCAAAGACCTTAGAAAGGCAGGGTAGGATAGATATAGGTCTGTAGCAGTTTGGGTCAAGAGTGTCTCCCCCTTTGAAGAGGGGGATGACCGCAGCTGCTTTCCAGTCTTTGGGAATCTCAGACGACACGAAAGAGAGGTTGAACAGGCTAGTAATAGGGGTTGCAACAATTTCGGCAGATGAGGTGCTCTCATTCTCCATGGATTTTACAGTGTCCCAGAACTTTTTTGAGTTTGTGTTACAGGAAGCAAATTTCTGCTTGAAAAAGCTAGCCTTGGGTGCTAATGCAGAACGCCACAGGATGTTTTTGTGCTGGTCAAGGGCAGTCAGGTCTGGAGAGAACCAAGGGCTATATCTGTTCCTGGTTCTAAATTTATTGAATGGGGCATACCTATTTAAGATGGTGAGGAAGGCACTTTGAAAGAATAACCAGGCATCCTCTACTGACGGGATGAGGTCAATATCCTTCCAGGATACCCGGGCCAGGTCGATTAGAAAGGCCTGCTCGCTGAAGTGTTTTAGGGAACGTTTGACAGTAATGAGGGGAGGTTGTTTGACTGCAGAACCATTTACGGATGCAGGCAATGAGGCAGTGATCGCTGAGATCTTGGTTGAAAACAGCAGAGGTGTATTTGAAGGGCAAGTTAGTTAGGATGATATCTATGAGGGTGCCCGTGTTTGCGGCTTTGGGGTTGTACCTAGTAGGTTCATTGATGATTTGTGTGAGGTTGAGGGCATCAAGCTTAGATTGTAGGATGGCCGGGGTGTTAAGCATGTCTCAGTTTAGCAGCACAAGCTCTGAAGATAGATGGGGGGGCAATCAGTTCACATATGGTGTCCAGAGCACAGCTGGGGGCAGAGGGTGGTCTATAGCAAGCGGCAATGGTGAGAGACTTGTTTCTAGAAAGGTGGATTTTTAAAAGTAAAAGTTCAAATTGTTTGGGTACAGACCTGGATAGTAAGACAGAACACTGCAGGCTATCTCTGCAGTAGATTATTTAGCCTTTCAGAAGCTTCAAAAGCCATGACGTCATTTTCTGGAATTTTCCAAGCTGTTTAAAGGCACAGTAGTTTGTGGAGTGGTTGAACGGTTAATTTAGATTACCAAGACTCTAAGCTTTGTAACCATGTGCAACACTTGTATTTTCATGAATGTTAAATATTACAAATTCTTATTTAGAATTTTGGCGCGCTTTTTTTTTTTTTAAATGATCCCGCTTACGGGATCCGTGCGGCAAGAAGTTAAAATGACTAGTGTTCCATTATTAACCTCTTAGGGAGCTGTAAGGCGCCAAATTCAAAATCCGAAAGTTGAATTATTAAACATTCATCAATATACAAGTGTTGCATAGTCATCAAAAGCTCTGATTCTTGGCAATATCACAGCGTTGTCGGATTTTAAAAAGGCTTTACGGCGAAAGCACAACATTTGATTGTTTGAGGATAGCACCCCACATATTTTCCACATTAGCATAAATTCATATCCAGCGCGGGTCACACAAAGTTTACCTTGGGCACGTTTTTCATCCGAACTTCAAAATACTGCCCCCTAGCCCAAACAGGTTAAATATCTTACTCACATCGGCCACGGAGAACGAGAGACCACAGTCATTGGTAGCGGGCAGCGTCGGTGACCCTGTGTTATCATCAAAGCGGGCGAAGAAGGTGTTTAGCTTGTCCGGAAGCAAGATGTTGGTGTCCGCGACGTGGCTGGTTTTCCCTTTGTAGTCCGTGATTGTCTGTAGACCCTGCCACATATGTCTTGTGTCTGAGCTGTTGAATTGCGACTCCACTTTGTTTCTGTACTGACGTGTTGCGTGTTTGATTGCCTTACGGGGGGAATAACTACACTGTTTGTATTCGGCCATATTCCCAGTCACCTTGCCATGGTTAAATGCGGTGGATTGCGCTTTCAGTTTTGTGCGAATGCTGCCATCTATCCACGGTTTCTGGTCCAATGTTTTTCCAGAGCGAGTACTACAGTACTACGGTACTACGGTAGCGTTTTCCTCAAATGTGCTTTGTTAAAACCCCCAGCTACAATAAATGTGGGAGGTAATACGGTCTGCATTTGATTGTGAGGTATTCTATGTCGGGTGAACAAAAGGACTTGAGTTTCTGTATGTTATCACAATCACACCATGAGTAGTTAATCATGAAACATACACCCCCGTCTTTCTTCTTCACGGAGAGTTCTTTATTCCTGTCTGCCCAATGTACTGACAACCCAGCTGGCTGTATGGATGGGGACAGTATTTCCCGAGAGAGCCATGTTTCCGTGAAAGGGGGTGTGTTGTCTACCATCATTCACTTCCATCATTCACTTCTGAAGATTACTCGAAA
This sequence comes from Brachymystax lenok tsinlingensis, assembly GCA_030435695.1. Lineage (NCBI taxonomy): Eukaryota > Metazoa > Chordata > Actinopteri > Salmoniformes > Salmonidae > Brachymystax > Brachymystax lenok. The sequence continues at coordinate 16,393,490 of CM059803.1, forward strand.
GACAAGTGAACCATCCCTTCACCTCGTTTTGTTATAACATCTTTGCTCTGACAGAGGTTTATGTGACAACCAGAATGCATTGCATGAAGTCAACAAACATGGCACCACACATAGATGGCAATTAGCTTAGCATTAGCTTATCATAATCAGTACAACCTTCAAATAAGTATTTTACACACATCATGTGTCCATTACAATTTGTGCAAGAATCAGAACACATGATTTGTCAACAGTATTTGAACACGTGAATAAAACAGTAAATACATAAATGCATACATATGTACATACATACGGTGTGCTACAGTAGAAACAACAATACGATACACAGAAACTATAATGATAACGTAATAAGGCACTTACTTTGATAGGAACTCACACATGTCCAAAGTTATTATTAGTAGTGAAGGCAATGCGGGCGCCAGCCTGAAAATGTGCCAGGGAGGGAAAAGTTTGTGCTTGGGCTCTCATAGAAGAGAGATGTTTTGTCAGTAATGCCTCAAACGTAAATTGTCCGCAACAGTGAAATGGCCTACTTCTATGTGAATTAATGAGGAGGCGGAACACACCTCAATTCAAACTGTTGTTAGAAAATAAAACTTGTTAGAAAATAATTTGAAATTGACTAGTTGAAACATAGCCTATAGATAGCAGGCAGCGTGCAGTGATTTGAGGACAGGTTAATTATAATCCACATACTAATTCATATTTCCTGTTGCTGCAGGATTATCTTCCTGCTGAAGCAAACTGGCTCAAATTAAGATCCTACATCTGTAGAAACATGGCAAAAAATGAAAAGGAGGGAAGAAAAATGTAAATGTTCTCCTCTGTCACTCTGTTTTCAGTGTTGTTTGTTTGCTTTCACTCATGGATTATGAGGGAAAGGGAGCAGAAAACATACATTGTCTTTATGGCATGTGTGTACTCTCAATCTGTCAATCTCAACACAGTCATCTGAGAGGAAGCTTGGTTTCTCCATTTCCCCTCCCATCTGTCTTCTCATTGCTGCAGTTCAGGATTTTATGAGGCCTAGAAAAAGAAGGGTATGTCGCACCCCAAATCAAGAGAGAAATAAATGATATCTCACAAGGGAGCAAGTTCACAATGTGAAGTGGAGAAGGGCCTCTTTCGCTGGAATGACACATACCCAGGGCCCAATTACAGTCCCTCTTTCTTTCTCTCCTACTCATCTGTCTCTCTGAACCCATAAAGCTAGATGTTCCTGGTTGTCCTGACATGAAGGACATCACATAAAAAGCACATTAGTCTCAGGTTATAGGCTTCTGCTCTGTCTACCACAGTCAGTGTGAGGTGAAATTCATATAATCACCAACAATAGAGTTACAGTGCATTCAGAAAGTATTCAGACCCCTTGACTTTTTCCACATTTTGTTATATTACAGCATTACTCTAAAAAACTATTTTTTTATGTTCTTCATCAATCTACACACAATACTCCATAATGACAAAGCAAAAACAGGTTTTTAGAAATGTTTGCAAATGTATTAAAATAAGAAACAGAAATAAAATGTTCAGACCATTTGCTATGAGATTCGGTGGGATTCAGGTGCATCCTGTTTCCATTGATCATCCTTGAGATTTTTTTGCAACTTGATTGGAGTCAGTAAATTCAATTGATTGGACATGATTTGGAAAGGCACGCACCTGTCTGTACAAGGTCCCACAGTAAACAGCGCATGTCAGAGCAAAAACCAAGCCATGAGGTCGAAGCAATTGTCCGTAGAACTCCGAGACAGGATTGTGTCGACACAGATCTGGGGAAGGGTACCAAAACATTTTTGCAGCATTAAAGGTCCTTAAGAACACAGTGGCCTCCATGTTTGGATCCACCAAGACTCTTCCTAGAGCTGGCCGCCCGGTCAAACTGAGCAATCAGGGGAGAAGGGCCTTGGTCAGGGAGGTGACCAAGAACCCGATGGTAACTAACAGAGCTCCAGAGTTGGCCAGATGGAAGCCACTCCTCAGTAAAAGGCGCACGACAGCCCACTTGGAGTTTGCCAAAAGGCACCTAAAGGACTCAGAACATGAGAAACAATATCTCTGGTCTGATGAAGCCAAGATTGAACTCTTTGGCCTGAATGCCAAGCGTCACACCTGCAGGAAACCTGGGACCATCCCTACGGTGAAGTGGTGGTGGCAACATCATGCTGTGGGGATGTTTTTCAGCGGGAGGGACGGGGCACTAGTCAGGATTGAGGGAAAGATGAACGGAGCAAAGTACAGAGAGATCCTTGATGATAACCTATTCCAGAGCGCTCAGGGCCTCAGACTGGGGGGTGAAGGTTCCCCTTCCAACCGGACAACAACCCTAAGCACACAGCCAAGACAACGCAGGTGTGGCTTCGGGACAAGTCTCAAAGTCCTTGAGTGGCCCAGCCAGAGCCCGGACATGAACTCGATCGAACATCTCTGGAGAGACCTTAAAATGGCTGTGCAGCGACGCTCCCCATCCAACCTGACAGAGCTTGAGAGTATCTGCAGAGAAGAATGGGAAAACTCCCAAATACAGATGTGCCAAGCTTGTAGCGTCATACCCAATAACACTCAAGGCTGTATTTGCTGCCAAAGGTGCATCAACAAAGTACAGAGTAAAGGGTCTGAATACTTATGTAAATGTTATATTTCTGTTTATTTTTTACAAATTTGTAAAAATAAAACATTTGCTGTCTTTACTTTGTCATTATGGGGTATTGTGAGTAGGTTGAGGAAATCAAACAATTTAATACAGTGGGGCAAAAAAGCCACCAATTGTGCAAGTTCTCTCACTTAAAAAGATGAGAGAGGCCTGTAATTTTCATCATAGGTACACTTCAACTATGACAGACAAAATGAGGAAAAAAATCCAGAAAATCACATTGTAGGATTTTTAATGAATTTATTTGCAAATTATGGTGGAAAATAAGTATACAAACAAGCAAGATTTCTGGCTCTCACAGACCTGTAACTTCTTCTTTAAGAGGCTCCTCTGTCCTCCACTCGTTACCTGTATTAATGGCACCTGTTTGAACTTGTTATCAGTATAAAAGACACCTGTCCACAACCTCAAACAGTCACACTCCAAACTCCACTATGGCCAAGACCAAAGAGCTGTCAAAGGACACCAGAAACAAAATTGTAGACCTGCACCAGGTTGGGACGACTGAATCTGCAATAGGTAAGCAGCTTGGTTTGAAGAAATCAACTGTGGGAGCAATTATTAGGAAATGGAAGACATACAAGACCACTGATAATCTTCCTCGATCTGGGGCTCCACGCAAGATCTCACCCGTGGGTCAAAATGATCACAAGAACGGTGAGCAAAAATCCCAGAACCACACGGGGACCTAGTGAATGACCTGCAGAGAGCTGGGACCAAAGTAACAAAGCCTACCATCAGTAACACACTACGCCAGGGACTCAAATCCTGCAGTGCCAGACATGTCCCCCTGCTTAAGCCAGTACATGTTCAGGCCCGTCTGAAGTTTGCTAGAGAGCATTTGGATGATCCAGATGAGGATTGGGAGAATATCATATGGTCAGATGAAACCAAAATAGAACTTTTTGGTAAAAACTCAACTCGTCGTGTTTGGAGGACAAAGAATGCTGAGTTGCATCCAAAGAACACCATACCTACTGTGAAGCATGGGGGTGGAAACATCATGCTTTGGGGCTGTTTTTCTGCAAAGGGACCAGGACGACTGATCCGTGTAAAGGAAAGAATGAATGGGGCCATGTATCGTGAGATTTTGAGTGAAAACCTCCTTCCATCAGCAAGGGCATTGAAGATGAAACGTGGCTGGGTCTTTCAGCATGACAATGATCCCAAACACACCGCCCGGGCAACGAAGGAGTGGCTTCGTAAGAAGCATTTCAAGGTCCTGGAGTGGCCTAGCCAGTCTCCAGATCTCAACCCCATAGAAAATCTTTGGAGGAGTTGAAAGTCCGTGTTGCCCAGCGACAGCCCCAAAACATCACTGCTCTAGAGGAGATCTGCATGGAGGAATGGGCCAAAATACCAGCAACAGTGTGTGAAAACCTTGTGAAGACTTACAGAAAACGTTTGACCTCTGTCATTGCCAACAAAGGGTATATAACAAAGTATTGAGATAAACTTTTGTTATTGACCAAATACTTATTTTCCACCATAATTTGCAAATAAATAAATTAAAAATCCTACAATGTGATTTTCTGGATTTCTTTTTCTCATTTCGTCTGTCATAGTTGAAGTGTACCTATGATGAAAATTACAGGCCTCTCTCATCTTTTTAAGTTGGAGAACTTGCACAATTGGTGGCTGACTAAATACTTGTTGCCCCACTGTACATTTTAGAATAAGGCTGTAATGAAACAAAATGTGGAAAAAGGGGTCTGAACACTTGAGTGGCCCAGCCAAAAATACAGACCCTTTACTCAGTAGTTTGTTGAAGCACCTTTGGCAGTGAATACAGCCTTGAGTCTTTTTGGGTATGACTCTACAAGCTTGGCACACCTGTATTTAGGGGGTTTCTCCCATTCCTCTCTGCAGATCCTCTCATGCTCTGTCAGGTTGGATGGGGAGCGTCGCTGCACAGCTATTTTCAGGTCTCTCCAGAGATGTTCGATCGGGTTCAAGTCCGGGCTCTGGCTGGGCCACTCAAGGACATTCAGAGACTTGTCCTGAAACCACTCCTGCGTTGTCTTGGCTGTGTGCTTAGGCTTGTTGTCTTGTCGGAAGGTGAACCTTCGCCCCAGTCTGAGCACTCTGGAGCACGTTTTCATCAAGGATCTCTCTGTACTTTGCTCTGTTCATCTTTCCCTCGAAACTAACTAGTCTCCCAGTCCCTGCCACTGAAAAACATCCCCACAGCATAATGCTGCCACCACCATGCTTCACTGTAGGGATGGTGCCAGGTTTCCACCAGACATGCTGCTTAGCATTCAGGCCAAAGAGTCCAATCTTGGTTTCATCAGAGCAGAGAATATTGTTTCTCATGGTTTAAGAGTCTTTAGCTGCCTTTTGGCAAACTCCAAGCGGACTGTCATGTGCCTTTTACTGAGGAGTGGCTTCCGTCTGGCCACTCTACCATAAAGGCCTGATTGGTGGAGTGCTGCAGAGATAGTTGTCCTTCTGGAAGGTTCTCCCATCTCCACAGAGGAACTCTGGAGCTCTGTCAGAGTGTCCATCGGGTTCTTGGTCACATCCCTGACCAAGGCCCTTCTCCCCCGATTGCTCAGTTTAGCCGGGCGGCCAGCTCTAGGAAGAGTCTTAGTGGTTCCAAACTTATTTCATTTAAGAATGATGGAGGCCTCTGTGCTCTTGGTGACCTTCAATGCAGAAGACACTTTTTGGTACCTTTCCTCATATCTGTGCCTCGACACAACCCTGTCTCTGAGCCTTTCGGACAATTCCTTTGACCTCATGGCTTGGTTTTGCTCTGACATGCGCTGTTAACTGTGGGACCTTATATAGACCGGTGTGTGCCTTTCCAAATCATGTCCAATCAATTGAATGTACCACAGGTGGACTCCAATCAAGTTGTTGAAACATCTCAAGGATGATCAATGGAAATGCTATGAGACTCAATTTTGAGTCTCATAGCAAAGGGCCTGAATAAATAAAGTATTTCAGTTTTTTATATTTAATCAATGTGCAAAAAGTTAAAAAAACCTGTTTTCGCTTTGTCATTATGGGGTATTGTGTGTAGATTGATGAGGAAATGTTTTTTGGGGGTCAATTTTAGAATAAAGCTGTAACGTAACAAAATATGGAAAAAGTCAAGGGGTCTGAATACTTACCGAATGCACTGTAACTGTCACGATCAGCTAGGAGTGGTGGGTGTGGAGTCAGACGCAGAGAGCACGGTGTAGGGGAAAACGCTCCTCTTTAATTCGGCGTGTGAAATACAATGCCCAATACACGGCAGGCGCACAAACAAACAGGCGCTCAAAAACAGACACGGGCATAAAATGATGACACACACGAACGTCCACCAAAACAGAGAAACAAGCCCGCACAAAAGGAGGCGGGCTTGATCGGCTTAAATAGCCCTAGAATAAAAACACAAAACAGGTGCAAACAATAGAACAATCAACAGAAAGGAAACGAGGATCGGTGGCAGCTAATAGGCCGGTGACGACGACCGCCGAACGCCGCCCGAACAGGCAGAGGAGCCACCGTCGGTGGAAGTCGTGACAGTAACTCCATTGTAGTGCATTTGATCATAGGAAATGCTTATATTAATCTTTAAAAAAAAAATATATATATATTTGCCTTTAATCCTGACTTTGATCTCCCACCTGCATGAAAAATCTTGATCAAAACAGAATCAGGAAACGCAATTATACCGTTTTTTGTTGCAAACTTTAAAGTTAAAAACATGAGACAGCTGAGACTACTGGGACAGTTGACATGTGGTGCATGTTATGAGGAAAGTAGGTGAAAGTAAGCATCATCATGGAGCCTGAGGAATTAGCTATATAGCATCATAAATAACCAGTCAACACACAAACTGCGTATTACCACAATCACTCCATCGAGTTGTTGTTACAGTAAGACACTTCTCCTGCAGCAGATCTTTAAGTCTGGGCTCATATATAGACACTTACTTAGTACTTAGTGTCAACTCGACATGTTCTTATCTCTCCTGGGCTTGTGTCTATCCTTGGTTTGGAAGTGAAAATGGCTGAAGTTTTGTCATTCAAATTCAGCAGATATTGTTTGCTAAATTGTATTCCTATCATGGACTGTACATATAGGACAGGTAAAGGTTATCTCTCCTGTAGGCATAATCTCAGCCATGTTGATGACACACTAGCTACTGGCCTTTTGTTAATGATGAGTTCAGTTCTACCCTGCCAGACAGTCAGTCAGGGCCTCTGCCCTCAGTGACACTTTGGATCCTTTGATCATCTTGTCTCAGTGGAAGGCTGAAGGTAGGTCCTTGGATCCCTGCTAGAGGTGTTCCCAGCTCCCGGATCCATGGGACCGTCAGGGAATTAGATTAGCTCTTTGTCTGACTGGGTAGAAACCTCCATGAATTTTTGGTTGATAATGTCAGGGTACAACATCAGCCCTGGGTCATAGGGAATGTCAGCAGCACTTGGCATCAATGATGATGAGGGATCACATGCTATAAACAGTATAGACTTGTTCTGGCACCAACGCCAAGTTTCTTATAATCACTATTATGATGATGGTTCCAACGATTTTCCAGTTGTTATATGGCTTTGATATTCAATCATTTCATATCTGAGATTCATTTGTTTCTAACCTAAACTTGAATATTTTATTAGCCTAGTATATAATTTATTGATACAAGCAGTCAAATGCATATAATAAAGCTTGCCAGTAACAAAGCTGGCTATAAAAATGGTGTCGAACAAAAGAGTGATTTCCAGGTAAACAACCAGTATCTGAACCTGCCTGAGGAACACCATTTATTGACACTCATCTGCTTCAACATCTGAATTTGTCATATTAATCTCATTCCAGTGACTCTGCCCTTGTCTGTGCTCTGTTATTTCTCAGCGAGAGTGATGTGTAGAATGGGCACACATTAGACAGAGTGGGGGGCATGGCATCTGGGTAAACAAATGACTCAAAATTAAGAGATCCATCAACACAACAGGGGCTGGCAAATACCAAGCCGTCAGACCCTAAGTGAAAGCCATTAGTCTGCCACGATCACGTCACTGCATGGAGCTGCTATATATCACACACAGCCAGGCAGGCCCAACCTGCTGGAGTAGACTGGATTTACTGTAGGTGCTATTAATAACAGCTAAGGTGGCATTGGAGAAGTAGTGCAAAGATACAGCCATGGAGGTTGGGGGTTAAGAGGCACTAACTCAATGGCTCAGAGAGAAAACACTTTGACAAAGCTCCTGTATGCTGGACAAGCTGGTCTGACTACAGGAGCAGAGCACAACATAACAACAAGCCATCTGAAATAATGGGCAGTATTATCCACAGTCATTTATGTTTGAGTTGATGGATGTAAAAGATAGTCAGATAAGTTCATGTGAAAATTATGTATTGATTGGTTAGTAGATATACATCACTGTGCCTATTCGTTTTTCTTTGCAACGAGAACCTTTTATTGAAGTTTCATCAAACACTTTGTCCATGAGAGAATAATGTGATGGTTGACAAAGTGAGCTGCCATCATGTCAGTCACATTTAAGGCAACAGACTGAGAATGATGAGAATGATGGGTGAATGATAAACTGTATGGTATGTATATCTGTTAGGGCCGGGACGATACCGGTATTGCGATATTCTTTCAATGGAAAAAAATAGAGTTTGGTCCTTTATTAACCTGCTCTATGTAAAATATTGTGTGCTATGGCATTTTGACTCTGGATGACAACATATTTATGTTTGTCTTCAACATTAGGGTTGTTTTCCTAAAGACGTTTAATCCGCTTTGTGCTTTGTTTCCTTGCCACGATACTAACAAGTATTGTTAAACTGGTATCGTCCCGGCCCTATGTCTGTACAGAGAAACACTTCAGTATCTTGTCGAGATGAGTGTAATGCAATCAGATCAAGCTGTTTGACAGAGAGCAGAATTGTGATGTCACCTACTTCTCCTTCCAAGTGCTCAAGGAAAGAATCTCCCATTTATTGGTCCCATAGGGATTTCCGAAATCTGATCATTTCAAGCATGCTCCCAGTATGCCTTGGGTTGCTGAATCACTCTGCATGTTTATGCATTGGACACCAAACACCATGGTCCACATGATAACTGTGCTTGGTTCCACTGGAAATATATATAATGTAACCTGCAGAAATGGAATTGGACAGAGGGAGAAGGAAAGAAGTTGGCTAATTCGCATGAGCTCCACCTTGAGCTTCAAGCCCTGTCCAGCTTAACTGGTAATTAACATGTCCATATGTCAACTGCATGTTGAGATTCCTCAGTGCCCATCATAGCCACCAATGAGTACATATAAATAACTGTTTGTCATTACCCAGTATGCCTCATGACTGTGTGCATAGAATGTCTCCAGAACTTTGCTATCATTGGGTATGCAGTTCAGTCTTAAGATACTCCTCTGCCCCCATCCTATTTTTTCTATCATCGTTTGATTTAATGATGTTGTCTATATTTGTCTTGTCTGCTCTTCTTGTGCAGTAGTGTTACAGCTGCACACTTGTTTGGTAAAAGTAGGGCACCTCTACTCATTAGACAGAGGGATGCCAGAAACACTGCACATGGATTTCTACACTTTATAGTCTTTCTATTTTCCTTTCTTACCAATCAAACACAGACACATATTATTTTGTCTCTCTCGCTCTCTTTTTCCAAGTCCTCTCACGTACTCAGCACATTTAGTGGCACCAGTTTCACTTTATTGTTTCACCCACAGCCATTAGAGGATGAGAAATTGGCAGGGTAGCCAACATAAAAAACAGATGTAAGTGTCAATTTCTCTGTCTGACCAGGGGCGTTAGGGCCTGACATGTTGGTAGCAAAGAAATAAATGATGCTGTTAGAAATGTAAACCCTCATAGATATCCCATTTACTGTAGAAAAACAAACATGGGCGACCAGAGCTATAATTTCTGTAGATGTGATTTCATTAAATATTGGTACTAATTTCATCAGTAAACTTCTGGTCTGCCCAAAGTAAGCACAAAGCCCATTGGGAGTGGTTCTGAGACTTAACAAAACTTGATAAATTATTAACTAAGGCAGAGAAAGTGAAAGAGAAAACCAAGAGTAGAAAAGAGAGAAAAAGAAAGAGGTGACAAATATGTAAATGAAAATGAGTGTGGGAAAGGGATGTAGCCTAGAAGAGACATGGGCGATACTGTATAATGGTATAATGGTCAGTATAGCAGGCCAGGAGGGCTAGATTTGCCCTAGGGTTTCCCTACCGCCTTCAAATGGTTCTTCCCCGGCCCCTTGATCACGCGAAACAGCAGTGAGCTACGGGGCACTGGAACAGTCATCTCTCCTCTGCAGCACAGACACAGCCCTTACAGCTGTTTTGCGTGGGAGTGATAACTCACACACCACCCAGGGGGATAAGGGGGCTGAATGGCAGATCTAAGCGACACAGTGTCAAACTGAGCTCCAGGACATACTTCTCCCCAGCGACAGATTCACAGCTAACTAGCGTAACCAAGCTGCTGGGACCTCTCAGACAGGCTAATGTCAGTTTTTGAAAACCTGCTAAATGTTCAGAGCAGTGGGATCAAATCAAGATTGCAGGCTCTCTGCCAGCCCATCTGGGAGGTGGGATGATGGTTGAGGTTTAGGCCTCAGCTCCTGTAGTGATTAAAATTCCTGTAGCATGCTAAGTCAAAGCCTCGCCTGAGTAGCAGTCACCGTTATCTGAACTTTTGTAATACTCCAGTGACTAACTTAAAATGTATCTTCTCTTTTTTTTCTGAATATTATAAATGCTCTTAAACAGCAAATTCTTAGTAAAATCCCATGAGGTAGATAAACTGAAAGGTGTGCATTTATTTCCTTTTGATATCTGATCGATGTGGCTATTTTAAGAAAACATGAAGAATCTTGAGCTGTTAGGGGAAGTGATACACCATCCCAACATGACACTGTATCTCCTGAAGAAAAGTTTGAATTATATATTAAGTAGTCCTTAAAAGTGCATCCAAGGATAAAAATCATCAACAGATAACAAGTGTCTTTACAGAACTCATTCTGCTTGGGTGTCAACTCTACATTTTCTTTCCTTTACAACCAAAGAGTAAGGGGCTAACAGGAGATGCAGTCCCATTCCTCCATTCCTCATCTCTCATAGACACATGTCCCTCAGTTTGCTTCACCACTCTCTAAGCTTGTTGAGGTCTATTTGAGACACACAAGCATCCTCTCATGGTCAATAATGAAATGGGTTTCAGCCTGGCCAAGGAAAACTAATAGTGGTTTTATTTGGGGAATAGAGAAACTGAGATTCAACACATGTCCAAGACTTGTAGAGGAGAATTTCACACTTTGTTGGACTCATGTTTAGGCTTGAAATCATTATTGCTCACATTCAGCTGGCAGAGGTGGGCTTCTATCTGGACATTTGAGATTCTCCCTCCATCATCCTAGTCTGAATGGCATACAGATACTCCCTGCATGCTGTGGGTAAACTGCTCAGTAATATCTTATTAATTGATTTAGTTGAGGAGATTTACCGTCCACTCTGCTGGTAAATGGCGCAGAGGGGAGGCGAGAAAGACAAACCTTAGGCTCTGCTGGCATTTCTGCTGAAGGAGAGAGAATATTAATCCTTCCCTCCCAGGAATGCATGACTACGCATTTATTCGGAATCATAACTCAGTGCTGCTTACATTTGTTAAACAAGGCCCTGCTCTCATCAGCCATGCTAAAGGAAATATTAGCTTATGGAAATGTGCTGATTATCGGTGTAGGAACAAGTATTCATTGTGTTCTGATTAATAGAACCTTGTGCAGTCTTTGCATATATATTTTCATAACTTATCTACTGACAGTGATTGCATTCGAGATTCATAAGCCTTCGTCCATCATGACACAGTATAAAACCTGGGGCTGTTCTGTGGGCATACAGTGTATGGGTGATGTTTAATCATGTTCACTGGGAATGTTTTGAAAGTCAACACCACTGATTAGTCATCACATATTGATCATTCATTTTCTGTAGCTACTGGCTACTGGCTTAACTCCCCCAGGCTAGAGGAACTGTTGTCAAGGCTGACTCAACTGGAAAGATCAATGAAGAAATCAGTGAACATCTGGATTATCTGTTTCACAGATTAAGAAGTTATGTGACAGAGCGATTCAACACTGATTTGCACAGCATTTTGGTTTATACCACCTCCGCTCCTGTGACTGCTGGCTCTTACTCTAGAATTTAATGTCTCATCTTTGTTTTTCTGAGGTGTTTGGATGGTGCTAAGATGTACTATATGCCGGTGGGACAATTTATACTCTAATTCCCCTGTCCAGCAGAACTATCCACATACTGTATGAAATAATGGGTTCACTATATCAGAGCCTGCCCAAGCCAGCAGCAGGTGACCTAAAATTCATCTAAACAGAGAATACCACGGGGGATGTTGACAGTAGAGTAAGCTACATGGTGTTTGAGCTAGAGCAAGTCTCTTATTCCTAGCTGAATCTATGCCAACAGCTTGATCTCACCAGTCACTTCTGATGCTCTGATATGTGTAGTAGTTTATAACGCAGTTTCAGAAGGAGAGCTTTAAGTTTCAGATGACACATCTAATCCACAGCAGGAACTTCCATATATGGGCATTGTCTTTTGTGTTGGTACACAGACTTAGAGCAGGAACTGCATATATGTGCACCGACATTCATATTGGAACCCGGCCAAGGAGCAGGAACTCCATATATGGTCCCAGACACCCATATTGGAATGCAGCCTATTAGTAAGAAAATCCATATATGGACATAGAGCCGTGACTATGCCAATCTGCTCACCTGCCTCCAATCTTCATTAGCCACAAGCCTGCCTTAACCATTTAAACATCTATCTTCACGCCTTTGTACATCTGCCTAACAAACAGTCTGTAATTTATGTCCATGCTGATCTATTGACCCGTCACCACCCTGTCCTCCTCACCATCAAGTCACCCTCCAGGCGTCCTGCAAAATGGCGGGCCAGCTCAACACTGTTTCACGACTGGGGGCTGGCCCCGCTAGCAGGGAGGCCAGCACAATATCACTTTATGGCTGGGGGGTTGGCCCTGCCAGCTGGCTCAGCACAACCACAGTTCACGACTGGGGGCTGACCCTTCCGAGAGGCCAGCTTCCAACCCCATTCCACGACTGGGGGCTGGCTTCCCTGACCACCATCCACGCCAAAACCCTCAAACCAAACTCTGCCAACTACTACCCCTTCCGACATGTTCATCAGATGGCGAGAAGCCGAACTCGTGAACCACACCACAACCCTCACATTATGCTCTGGGCAATTCATCTTCACTCTCCTCTAGTCTTCCATCTGTTTAGATACTACAGTCTTGTGAGGAATCAGGATGGAAAGACAGAAAGTCATCCATCCTATAGCTAGTACTTTCATCTGTCTCCTATTCCTCGCTCTACTTAAAGTATGGCACTGGATCATAAATGCTCGCCTGTCTCATCAATGTCCTTCTGAGCCATCAATCATTGTCCACTCATGTCTATTCAGATTGGTCACAACCTGTTCTTGAGTCTTATAGACAACTTCATTTCACTGACATAAAGTTACTTTAACATTCTCTCTGATCCTCTGTTGGCCATTCGTCCTCCAATAATGGAGCCACAACCACGAAGGGATTGCACGTTATCACTGTGGTTAAGAATATAGGAACTACAGTTATATTAAGAGCATAGGACCTAGAGTTGTACATCAAATAAAGAGAGGACTGATTATTTCCCTATTCGATATTCTGTAACACTTTATAATGGCATTATGCATTATGATGTGGTTATAATGCATAAGGATTGTCATAAGCATGTATGACCTCCTTATAAGATGTTCTGTTGTATGATGTAGTACACACCCCACATCACCTTACCGTATAGTGCCCTGTAAAGGCTACTCTTCATGGTGCCGTTTCTAAGCCTGATGAATCATAGCTGATGTACAGAACCAGTCAAAAGTTTGGACAAACCTACTCATTCAAGGGTTTTTCTTTATTTTTACTATTTTCTACATTGTAGAATAATAGTAAAGACATCAAAACTATGAAATGACACATATGGAATCATGTAGTAACCACAAAAGTGTTAAAACAAATCAAAATATATGTTATATTTGAGATTCTTCAAAGTAGCCACCCTTTGCCTTGATGACAGCTTTGCACACTCTTGGCATTCTCTCCACCAGCTACATTCGGTAGTCACCTGGAATGCATTTCAATTAAAAGAGTTGTGTGAATTTCTTTCCTTCTTAATGCATTTGAGCCAATCAGTTGTGTTGTGACAAGGTAGGGGCGGTATACAGAAGATAGCCCTACTGGGTAAAAGACCAAGTCCCTATTATGGAAAGAACAGCTCAAATAAGCAAAGAGAAACGACAGTCCATCGTTATTTTAAGACATTAAGGTCAGTCAATCCAGAAAATGTCAGTTGCAAAAAGCCTCAGAAATTGCAGCCAAAATAAATGCTTCACAGAGTTCAAGCAACAGGCACATCTCAACATCAACTGTTTAGAGGAGACGGCGTGAATCAGGCCTTCATCTAATCAAATTGTATTTGTCACATGCGACGAATACAACAGGTGTGGACCTTACAGTGAAATGCTTACTTAATTAAAAGCCCTCAACCAATAATGCAGTTTTAAGAAAAATAATTAATAAGAAAGTATTTACTCAAATAAACTGAAAAACTGAAAAATAAAAAAAATATTAAAGAGCTACAAAAAAATAACATTAGCGAGGCTACATACAGGGGGTACAGGTACAGAGTCAATGTGCGGGGGCACAGGTTAGTCGAGGTAATTGAGGTAATATGTACATGTACAGTAGGTAGAGGCAAAGGTAAAGTGACTATGCATAGACCCCTCCTGTCTCAACCTCCAGTAATTATGCTGCAATAGTTTATGTGTCGGGTGGCTAGGGTCAGTCTGTTAAATCTGGAGTATTTCTCCTGTCTTATCCGGTGTCCTGTGTGAATTTAAGTATGCTCCCTCTAATTCTCTCTCTCTTTCTCTTCTCTGAGCCCCAGGACCATGCCTCAGGACTACCTGGCCTGATGACTCCTTGCTGTCCCCAGTCCACCTGGTCGTGCTGCTGCTCCAGATTCAACTGTTCTGCCTGCGGCTATGGAACCATGACCTGTTCACTGGACATGCTACCTTGTCCCGGACCTGCTGTTTTTGACTCTCTCTCTCTACCGCACCTGCTGTCTCTGACTCTAAATGATCGGCTATGAAAAGCCAACTGAGATTTACTCCTGAGGTGCTGACCTGTTGCACCCTCTATAACCCCTGTGATTATTATTATTTGACCCTGCTGGTCATCTGTGAATGTTTGAACATCTTGGCCATGTACTGTTATCTCCACCCAGCACAGCCAGAAGAGGAATGGCCACCCCTCAGAGCCTGGTTCCTCTCTAGGTTTCTTCCTAGGTACCTGCCTTTCTAGGGAGTTTTTCCTATCCACCGTGATTCTACATCTGCATGGCTTGCCATTTGGGGTTTTAGGCTGGGTTTCTGTATAGCACTGTGACATCAGCTGATGTAAAAAGAGCTTTATAAATAAATGTGATTGATTGATTAATAAACAGACAATAGTAGCAGTGTAAAATTGGGGTGGGGGGGTGAGAGGGACAATGCAAATAGTCTGGGTACCCATTTGATTAGCTGTTCAGGAGTAATGGCTTGGGGGTATAAGCAGTTAAGAAGCCTTTTGGACCTAGACTTGGCACTCCGGTACCGCTTGCCGTGCGGTAGCAGAGAGAACAGTCTATGGCTAGGGTGGCTGGAGTCTTGGGCAATTTTTATGGCCTTCCTCTGACAACGCATGGTATTCAGGTCCTGGTAGGCAGGAATCTTGGCCCCAGTGATGTACTGAGCTGTTCGCACTACCCTCTGTAGTGCCTTGCGGTCGGAGGCCGAGCAGTTGCCATACCTGGTGGTGATGCAACCAGTCAGGATGCTTTCGATGGTGCAGCTGTATAACTTTTTTAGGATCTGAAGACGCATGCCAAATCTTTTCAATCTCCTGAGGGAGAATAGGCCTTGTCATGCCCTCTTCATGACTATCTTGGTGTGTTTGGACCATGATAGTTCGTTGGTCCTCCTTTTCCTGTAGTCCACAATCATCTCTTTGTCTTGATCACAATGAAGGAGAGGTTGTTTCCTGGCACCACACTGCCAGGTTTCTGACCTCCTACCTATAGGCTGTTCTCATCATTGTTGGTGATCGGCAAACTTAATGATGCTTTGGAGTTGTGATTGGCCATGCAGTCATGGGTGAACAGGGAGTACTGGAGGGAACTAAGAACACACCCCTGAGGGGCCCCCGTGTTGAGGATCAGCATGGAAATTGTATTGTTACCTACCCTTACCACCTTGGGGCCGGCCCGTCAGGAAGTCCATGATCCAGTTGCAGAGGGAGGTGTTTAGTCCCAGGGTCCTAAGCCTAGTGATGAGCTTTGAGGGCATTATAGTGTTGAACGCTGAGCTGTAGTCAATGAATAACATTCTCACGTAGGTTTTCCTTTTGTCCAGGTGGGAAAGGGTAGTGTGGAGTGCAATAGAGATTGCATCATCTGTGGATCTGTTGGGGCGGTATGCAAATTCGAGTGGGTCTAGGGTTTCTAAGATAATGGTGTTGATGTGAGCCGTGACCAGCCTTCAAAGCACTTCATGGCTACAGACGTGAGTGCTACGGGTCGGTTGTCATTTAGGCAGGTTACCTTGGTGCTCTTGGGCACAGGGACTATGGTGGTCTGCTTGAAACATGTTGGTATTACAGACTCTGTCAGGGACAGTTTGAAAATGTCAGTGAAGAAACTTGCCATCCTGGTAATCCGTCTGGCCCTGCGGCCTTGTGAATGTTGACCTGTTTAAAGGTCTTACTCACAGAGAGTGTGATCCCACAGTTGTCTGGAACAGCTGGTGCTCTCATGCATGCTTCAGTGTTGCTTGCCTCGAAGCAAGCATAGAAGTAATTTAGCTCGTCTGGTAGGCTTGTGTCAATGGACAGCTCGTGGCTGTGCTTCCCTTTGTAGTCTGTAATAGTTTGCTAGCCCTGCCACATCTGACGAGCATCGGAGCCGGTGTAGTACGATTCAATCTTAGTCCTGTATTAACGCTTCGCCTGTTTGATGGTTCGTCGGAGGGCATAGTGGGATTTCATATAAGCGTCCGCTCCTTATAAATCCCGCTCCTTGAAAGCGGCAGCTCTACCCTTTAGCTCAATGTAAATGTTGCCTGTAATCCATGGCTTCTGGTTGGGGTATGTGCGTACGGTCACTGTGGGGAAGATGTCATCGATGCACTTATTGATGAAGCCAGTGACTGATGTGATGTACTTCTCAATGCCAACGGAAGAATCCCGGAACATATTCCATTCTGTGCTAGCAAAACAGTCCTGTAGCTTAGCCTCTGCGTCATCTGACCACTTCTATATTGAGCGAGTCACTGGTACTTCCTGCTTTAGTTTTTGCTTGTAAGCAGGAATCAGGAGGATAGAATTGTGGACAGATTTGCCAAATGGAGGGCGAGGGAGAGCTATTTATGTGTCTCTGTGTGTGGTGTAAAGGTGGTCTAGAGTTTTTTTTACTCTGGTTGCACATGTAACATGCTGGTAGAAATTAGGTCAAATTAATTTAAGTGGAAGCAGCAGGAAATTAACTATGGAAGCAGCAGGAAAATCGGATATCTCTCAGACGGTCGGCAAACAAGGCTACCTTCTACGTCAACACCATGACCAGATGGCTCAACTGAGGACGGCAATGGAAGAGGTTCTCTGTAGTCTGCAGCATCTCGAACACCCCCGAGAGACGTTGCAGCCCAGCAGCGGAGGATACTCTAGAGCCAGTCTACCCAGCGAGCCAGCGCAACGGCCCATTCAGCAACCCGCTCAGGTCAGCGATGCCCGTCTATCCCTTACGGAGAAATACGACAGTACACCATCCGAATACCGTGGATTCCTCCTTCAGTGCTCCCTCTATTTTTCACACCAGTTGGGATTCCCCTCCACCGAGAGGTCTAAGGTTGCCACGATTATTTCTCTGCTGACCGGGCGGGCATTGGTATAGGCTACAGCCATCTGGGAGAGAGGAGAGGAGATAGATTCTTATGGCTCTGTTTAAATGCATTTTCGATCATCCCGCGGAGGGCAGAGAGGGAGGTGAGCGTCTGCTTCAGCTACAGCAGGGGAATCAGACGGCTGCTGAGTATGCGCTCATCTTCCGGACGGTAGCAGCTTCCAGTGGATGGAATCAGCCGGCGCTTCGCACACTATTTAGAAGAGGTCTGCGCGAGGAGGTCCAGACGGAACTGGCCTGTCGTGACGACAACCTCACCCTGGACGCACTCATTGCGATGGCCATCCGTCTGGATAACCTTCCCCAGGAGCGTCGACATTCTCATCGATTCTCTACCTCCTTCGGCAAGCACTCTGGATCAGAACCTGAACCTATTGAGGTAGGGGTCACATGCCTTTCTGCGGCAGAACGACGCAGACGGATGCAGCTGGGGCTATGTCTGTACTGTGAGCAAGGAGGGCACAAGCTCCAGCGATGTCCGGTACTTCAGAAGCCGGGATCCACTTGAGCAGAGGGACGGTCACGTGATGTTCCATTCCCCTGGACCATGAGTGAGTATTCCAGATTCAACTCTTCCTGCTAGACTCTTTCTGGTATCCTTCACTCTGGCTGACCTCGTGTACTGTGTCTACAGCTTTAGTGGATTCCGGCACCCGCAGCGAACGTTATGGATCAGACCCTTGCCTCCTCCCTCAACATTACCATCTACTCACTCTCCTCTCGTTTTCTGGTTCAAGGTCTCGACTGTCGGCCATTAGGATCTGGAACCATCACACACATCACTCAACCACTCACCCTCACCGTGGAGTCCAATCACCAGGAGAACATCTCCTTCTTCATCACCAGTTCACAAAATCATCCTCGGCCTCCCTTGGCTCCAACGCCATGACCCTACCTCATGGTCGAGGATGAGGATCACAGACTGGTCCTCTGAATGCCGGAGGACCTGCTTCCCTGTCCCCTGTGGTTCCATGTCGGTTGAGAGTCCTGTGGTTGCCCTTCAGCCCAACATCTCGGAGGAATACCAGGACCTAAGGGAGGTATTCTCCAAGACCCGCGCTACCTGTCTCCCTCCTCATCACCCCTGGGACTGTGCCATCTACCTGTTTTCCGGTGCTACACCTCCACGCAGACGCATCTACCCTCTGTTTGTGGCTGAGACCCAGACCATGGAGGATTACATTCAAGAGGCGCTCAAACAGGGTTTCTTCCTCACATCCACGTCTCCTGTGTCGGCTGGTTTCTTCTTCATGGCCCAGACTTAGGGAGGATTACGCCCATGTATCGATTACCGAGGACTCCATGACATCAACACGAAGGGCGGCGCCCATTTCGTCACCAAACTGGAACTGCGGAGTGCCTACAATCTCATCCACATCCGGGAGGGAAGACGGTGTTCAGCACGATGTCTGGCCACTACTAGTACTTGGTTAACCTCTTACGGATCCGATCCCGTGAGTGGGTTCGTTTTCGGAGCAAACAAAGAGCGGCAAATTCAAAATAAAAATGTGTAATATTTAACATTCATGGATATACAAGTGTTGCATATGGTTGCAAAGATTAGAGTCTTGTTAAAACTACTTAGGGAGAAACGGTGCGCTAGCGGGCCGCTCCCGACACTACCCGGTGAAATGTAAGGCGCCAAATTCCAAATCCAAAAGTTGAATTATTAAACGTTCATCAATATACAAGTGTTGCATAGTCATCAAATGCTCTGATTCTTGGCAATATCAAAAAGGCTTTACGGCGAAAGCACAACATTTGATTGTTTGAGGATAGCACCTTCAATATTTATGCATTAGCATAAATTCATATCCAGCGCGGGTCACACAAAACCCATATAAGAGCTAAAATAAATCACTTACCTTTCGAATAACTTCTGCTGAGGGCTTCCCAAGTGTCCAACGAAGACGTTCAATGGTTCTTTTGTTAGAAAAAAGTAATTTATTATATCCATAAATCTCCGTTTGGTTGGCGCATTATGTTCAGAAAATCCATCGTCGAGTCACCCGTTGTACAGTGAAGAGAGCGCGTTCAAATATACCTATCCACTTTGCACAAACAAATCAAAGATAATTTATAATGCATCCTTAGCTATCCAATACAAAATTTGGTTTAATTATTTATTTACTAAATACCTAAATAATCACACAGAATTACATATACAAAGGATGGATCATACATTGATTACTAATTATGTCATACATGAAAACGTCCCTGGTGGACGGAATCGATATGGCGGCTGGTTACACAAAGAGAGGGGGTTGGCTTGAATGAAAGCGCGGGAAGACTGGAGAACAAAGGGATTTGGTCTCTATTGGACCTTATGAAGCTATGCTATCGTAAATACAGAATCTTATGCATTCTAAATAACCGCCCATTTGGAAAAGGAAAATGCAAGACATATTTACTCTGAGCTGCGCCTCAATAGGTTGGTTGTAGATGGAAGGCCGTGTTGCCCAACAGAGATCGTCCTGTCCTTTGTCGGATGTCTCTGGTGTTAGAACGGATACGTTGTAGTACCTTCGTTGTGTGGTAGAACAGATACGTTGTAGTACCCTGTCTTTCTGAAGAGATTGTCTGTCCTTTCCTAGTCCACGTTTGCGGCGGCTAGGAGGTATCACTTCTGGAGTGAATGAGAGTTCAAAGTTCATACCAAGTTGCCATACTTTTAAGCTTGTGCTATATTCTGGCTGGTATCGTCGAAATTCATTCTTTCGGCATGTCAATCGTCATCTTCACGTCCTTGGAACACAAAATTATTAGCCCTTTTAACGTCGAGGACCGTCGGCCTCGCATCCTCGGAACAGAAAGTTATTATTTCGTAAAGGGCTTATATAGTGGTAGGAGGGAGGGCATGTGAACAGACATGGGTTGAGCCTAGTTGAGTCGAGTAGTTCAGTAGTTTCTCAATTCTCTTATTTATCTTATCTTTCCACAAAAATAGTTTCATAATTAACATTTAAATTGCACAACAATTCCATGTGAATCTGATACCTAGAATGTGTAGACTTTCCGAGATACAGTTTATGTCATCCTGTCATTAGTGAAAATGTCTCAGATGCCAACTGTTCTGACATCATATTCCCTGAGTACCAAAGCATCCTTTCAGCTGGTTGGATTACCGAAATATGGTTCCTTTCCCCGTCCTTTTGACGTTACCATACTCTCTTCATGTTAACAAAGAGATTTTCAATCCCTCTGTAGAGTAGAGAGAGAGAAATGGGGGGAAAGGTAATTATGGGGGTCATAAACCTCCCCAACAGGCCAACGTCATTACAGTGCTCAAACCAAGTCCCCGGAATGCTTCTGCCACTTCCCGTGCCTCAGCGATCTTGGTCACATCTGTCCATTGACTTTGTAACCGATCTTCCCCCCTCTGATGGTTTCAGTGGATAGATTTTCAAGTCATGTCGCTTAATCCCTCTTCCTGGTCTCCCTACTGCTCTCCAGGTCTCTGAGGCACTCTTCCAGCAAGTCTTCCGGCATTATGGCCTTCAGGAGGACATCGTCTCCGATCTGAGCCCCCAATTCACATCACGAGTATGGAGGGCCTTCTTGGAGAAGCTCGGGGTCACGGTCAGCCTCACTTTCGGGTATCGGCCTCAGTCCAACAGGCAGGTGGAGAGGATGAACCAGGAGCTGGGCAGGATCCTGAGTAGTCACTGTCAGGACTGGCAGGGTGAGTGGGCACGAATCCTTCCCTGGGAAGAGTACGCACAGAACTCCCTACGTCATTCCTCCACTGGGATAACCCGCTTCTAGTGTGTTTTGGGTTTCCAGCCGGCCATGGCGCCGTGATTCAATAATGTAGAACACATTTTGGTGAAAAAGGTGTTTTGTCATCTTTAGTCGGCAAATGTTGCACTCATTGTCCTTTTCATCTTTGTAGCATAAGTAAGGGAGAGTAAATAGCTCATTAGTTCCCAACAGTTACTTATTCCTGCCACTGTAATAGCACTCATGGTTCTCAACTTCCCATACACCCTAGCCAGACCCACAACAAAGTACTCCAACCCTGTCTCTGAAGCGGCAGTGACTGACAGACAGAAGCTGATTGGGTTATCTAAAGCTTTAGACACAGAATAAATTTGAAAAATTCCCTCTGTCTCAGTAATGAGCATGAGGGCGTTAAGATAACAGTGTTTATACTAGCAGCACTGAAAGGAACCTGGCGTCTCTGCTTACTCATCAACACAGATGTCGTGGCCATATAGGAATGAATGAAAGAGAATGAGAGTCAGAGCTGGCAGTTCTCAACAGTTAAAGGTGCATTCTCAAACATACTGTAACATATTGCTGTAGGCATTTGTTACCAAGCGGATATAGACATGGGCTTCATTCTCCCCAAAACTGTGAGGGGGCACAAAGTAAGTCATGATGGCTGGGGGGTGGTCGGGATGGGGGCTCTGCCCCCTGTCTGTAAGTTGGAGAATTTTCGATTTGTCAAACACCTGAAACAGCTTTTTCCTGTAATCTAGAGCCATACTAGTTATGCTTAATTCTATGTAAGAATAATATGTAAAAAAAAAAATGCATATCGAAGCATAACTCTTGAGCTGTCTGTATCCTCCTGACTGGCAAGAGGCTGAACGTATCACACCGGAGAAAGTATTCAAGCGAGTGAAACAGCGCCCCTCTGTCGCTCTATGTGCCCATCTATCTGATGCTGTCTGGTCAAAAATTGTTTTGTTACCGCCCGTAGGTTTGAATGCATGGGAAGCCAGCGAGCATTTGGCCTCCCTTGATAAAAAAGATAAAATAATAGCCAATCAGCATTGAGCTCAACTGTTAATGGTCCTGGCGTACCAAAAAAAAGTGTCAAGGGAAGTCAGTTTGGATTTGGCTTCACACAAATCACAACAAAAGCCAAACATCATTGACAAAAAACTTGAATTGTTACATCTGGTTGTGTAGCCCAGTGCTTAAAGCATTGGGCCAGTAACCGAAAGGTTGCTGGATCGAATCCCCAAGCTGATCAGGGGTAGAATCTGTCGTTCTGCCCCTGTGCAAGGCAGTTAACCCACTGTTCCCTGGGTGCCAAAGGTGTGGATGTCGATTAAGGCAGCCCCCCGCACCTCTCTGATTCAAAAGGGTTAGGTTAAATGCGGAAGACACATTTCAGTGTAAGGCATTCAATTGTACAACCCCCTTTCCCTCCGGTTGTTGTCCTTTTCCTAACTTAGCCATGGATGGAGATAGGGATTTGGGCTTGTGGTTTTACTTAATTCTCCGTACTGGCATAGCCTCAGAAAGTAGGGGTGCTGAAGGTGCTGCAGCACCCCCAGAAAAATCTGATTTTTTTGATGGGGGGGGTTCCACAAAAGTAGTGCATTGGGCCTTTACTAGTCCGGTATTAGTGTACAGATATAGCCGTCTGTGGCGAAGGCAAAATCGCAGCACCCCCGGCCCCAAACATCTTCCCGAGGCTATGCGTACTGGCCAATGATTTTAACGGCAATTATGATCCAACCATAAATTAATACATTGTGCACCAGTCCTGAGGGGATGGAAGTTCAATATGTAGCTAGATGTACAGTAGTATGCTTATGTTAACTATCTGGCTCATCGTTGCCCATGAAAAGACGTTAGGCTAGCGAGCAAGCATTTTAGCCAGGACAACAAAAATGACAATTTCGGCAACATAAAAGATGGCAATGGTATTTCTCTACAAGTAGAGTGAGTCAACATGTTCCAAATCAAATAACATTTTCTTGGTCGCATACACATATTTAGCAGATGTTATTGCGGGTGTAGCGAAATTAACAGTGCAGTCATATCTAACAATTCACAACAATATACACCAATCTAAAAGTACAAGAATGGAATTAAGAAATATATAACATTTGATATTCTGATGTTTTTTCTACTTGAACACACAAACACACAGAAATCAGTGCCATGGACAGCCACATCCTATTTAGCTTACGTTGATTGGACTAAATTGTTTTTGGTATCTTGTATTAGACTAAGCATAGGTGATTTGATTATGTTGAAATGGTGCTGAAATAGTGGAGGAAGCTCCTGTTTTAATTCGAAAATGTAGGAAACAATAACTTGATTGACCATTCTGTAGGTCATGTAACTGTTTGTTACATGCAAAATGCTTTGTGGACAGATGTTGCTCTCCGGTTTTGTGATGAAACAAAGGTGTGGTTGGATTTATTCTGCCACTTTATCTTCTTACTGTCTCTGCCTTTGCCTATATACAATTGTGGCAAGGCAGATGAACTAACAGGTCATAGAGCAAACAACACAATTATCACAACACATAGGTTGTAATATAGCTTTTTTCCTGGCTTGGCTTCCTCAGTGATTTTACTCACGCACCACAGGAGCACGTGACAGGAGAGGTCACGTGCCCCTATAGCTCTAGGCTCTTAATTGCTCTCACATCCGTTTAACCTGACATATGATCATATAATGACTCCCATCACTTAAGGAAAGAGCACCGCCACCCTGACTACTCCCTGCCTTCAGCACACGCTGCGGAAAGCAGCTAGGAGAGGAACACGCTATATCTTCCTCCCAGTGCATGAAAATCCAGTCTCCTCCTCATCCTCCTTCTCCCATCTCTACATCCAGGTAGGTCAATATTGATGAGGGGAAGCATCCTGTTTTTCTCTCGCTGTGGTGCTCTGCGTCACATGAAATGTACAGGAGGATAGGGATTGGGAGCCCTGCCAGATGAGGATCAGTGTTGGAATTCCAACTAGGTAATTATTAAAGTTAGCAGAATCTTCAGTAATTTTAGTAATTAACACTGAACAAAAATACAAACGCAACATGTAAAGTGTTGGTCCCGTGTTTCATGAGCTGAAATAAACGATCCCAGAAATGTTCCAAATAGCTTATTTATCTAAAATGTCTTGCACAAATTAGATTACATCCCTGTTAGTTAGTGAACATTTCTCATATGCCAATATAATCCATCCACCTGACAGCTGTGGCATATCAAGAAGCTAATTGAACATAATTATCATTACATAGGTGCACCTTGTGCTGAGGACAATAAAAGGCCACTCTAAAATGGGCAGTTTTGTTGCACAACGCAATGTCACAGATGTCTCAAGTTTTGAGAGAGCGTGCAATTGGCATGCTGACTGCAGGAGTGTCCACCAGAGCTGTTGCCAGATAATTTAATATTAATTTCTTTACCATAAGCCGCCTCCAACGTCATTTTAGAGAATTTGCCAGCACGTCCAACCGGCCTCACAACAGCAGACCATGTGCAGCCATGTGTAACCACTCATTCTGATTGGCTGGGCCTTGCTCCCCAGTGGGTGGGCCTGGCTCCCAAGTGGGAGGGCCTATGCCCACCCAGGCCCACCCATGGCTGCGCCCATACATTAGGGCCTAATGAATTGACTGATTTCCTTATATGAACTGTAACTAAGTAAAATCATTGAAATTGTTGCATGCTGCATTTATATTTTTGTTCAGTATATACTTGAATATCTTAAAAGTATATATCATATATAGTATACATTTGGGTGTCCAAATTGTCCATGAGTTTCTACTGGATAGACCAATGGCATTTATTTCTTAACCCTGCAACTCTTCCAACTATTAACTTTGTGATTAGGCCACAGAGCACCAGAGATAATTGCAGACACATGATAATCTGAAGTACTCAAAAAGGCCAGTAGATGTCATCTGATAATCTAATAAAAAACTTGAAAGTTACCAAAATTCTGGTAGTTTACTGAAAGTTTCCAGTAATATACCCTCCCTTTTCAACCCTAATTACAACACTGTACTGTTTTTACTAAATCCTCCCAGAATATGGAATCATGACACCCTTCTGGAATGCAACAGGTATCACCTTCAGGTTGGATTTTATTTGTAAAAGTTCCACGGTGTCCTTGCCAGCAGAGCAAATGCTAACCTTCCTATTCCCCAAACCACACACCAAAACCAATCCTCATAGTCTGGTCTGCCTTCTACTGCACTTTTAACACCCAGCCTTTTCACATCATTAGTGTAGACCACTGTACACTGTGCCCACACTGGACCATCGTACCGTTGGGCATATCAGTGGCAGTGTGACAATCTTCCTTCCTTGGAAAAACACAGGCATCACACAGGCACAAAGAAAGAGAAAGACAGACTCTGAAATATGCATCTCTTTCTCAAGCATGCTATCACGGACACCAGCGCTCTAATCCATTACCCCAGACGCCTACACTATAGGGGATCTGTGGGAGACTGATAAACACAAACAGAAACAAAACCTTAAGATTCAGCCCACATTTATGTATTCCCTGGCATTTTCTGGAGAAGGTTTAGGCAGAGAAAGTGGGTAGATGTACATAGGATACAACCTATTTATCTTATTGTTCAGTGGCATCAGAGCTTCAAGAAAGACGACCGAGTACATGACACTAAGAATATTTATTTTAATATTTCAACAATGCTTGGAGATTGCAAGGTGGATCTACTTGAGTGTTCCCCCTCCCTCCATCAGTGTTGCTGCTACTCCAGTGAACTGAATAACTCTTCTTCCCATTCTCGTTCTCTTTCTTTCTATTGATCTCTCTATCGCTCTCTCTTTCTCCCCATTTCTCCCTCTCACTCTCTCCCTCCAGTGACGTAACTCCCCCAAACTTCCCCTCCAGTACAAACAATTTGGAGCCAACTCACTCGCCCAAGCAACTAATTATACCAACGCTTTATAATTGGTCAAGAGTCATTACAGATAGCTCATGAAAAGTGGAAGTTGATAATGAATATACCACTGAGGAGGGTCTGGAAATGAGGGATAGTGGCTGATACTCACATGAGGAAAATCCTATTGTAAGCAAAAAGGGAACAAAAGGTAATGAGCTAACATCCGAGGAATAAAAACGAATTAAATTCAGTTTGCTTCAGCTCTGGTTATTTAACACGTCTCATCTATGGAATGAATAAAAAAAGGTGCTAGACAGAGAACCTTTTTTGGTGAATGGTGTGAAAGGTGAAAATGTAGTCAACGAAGAAGTATGAGTCTGAGAAGGTCCAAAAATGGACACCATACTTCAGGTGTAACTTTAGGTCATCTATTAACCAAATTATTATGAAAATCTATCATCTATGAATATGTTATGCCTCATCTGCAGTGCAACAGACCTCAAGTGAGCATGCTGGATGAATTTCTGAAGCATATGACACAAAAATTATTATTTTCAATGTCTTTAATTTTTCCGGTACAATATTAAGTTCAGATTGATGTGTTGGCATTACATTAATGCACAGTAAGGATTTGTTTTATGGATTTGTTTTAATAAAACACAGTTTGAGGACACATCATATTCCTCCCAGCCATTTGGAATACACCCATGCGTACATGAGTAGAGTGATTTCTGTCATTGGAGGGAGTGAGTGGGGGTTTGTGGTTGCCTTGCATCACATGCTACTGATAGAGGAAAGAGAAGCTCTGCTTAAGATAGCATATCAATGAATAAGTAATGGCTTCTCATTTCAGTATGGCCAACCAGTCTTTGGCCCAGGGGTAATTCCAGATGCAGACAGAATGAGTTTGCAAGTGACAGTTGTGAAGAGGACAATCTCTCGTGGACAGATTCTCGTGGGCATGAAATGGCGAGAATCGGTCGAGGCTCACATAGAATTATGTGTTTATGAGCAGCAGTAGTTCCTGGTTTGTTGTTTTTGTCATTGATTATTTGAACAAATCAGGATTGGGCGAAGGTGGGATGATAAACGGTTTCCACTAGATTCCACAGCTAGTAAAAATTGGCTATATCGAAAACAGAATAGCTTTTTGGCCATGATAAACACAGATGAAATGAGTGGAAGAGAGGGTTTTGGCCGAGAGTCTCCGTTTGTGAGGGAGGAGACTTTGCTACCTTCCTTTGCACAAAGGTAACCATAATTGTTAACAGCATTCCCCCCAGAAGTAAAACAACAACATTTCCTGGTGTTGTGCTCTCATGACCTCAATCTTACTGCTCTGATTGTGCCAACCAGTCCCCTCAATATGATATCACAGGCTGAACCAACGCTGTTCATTCATGAATGGTTTGTAGCTTCAACATCAAGTCTCAATGTGCTCACGTTCCTCGATTTGCATTTTTCAGTCAACAAAACATTAAGAGCATTATTGAGTTGCATCCCCCCCCTCCCCATTTTGCCCTCAGAACAGCCTTAATTCGTCGGGGCATGGACTCTACAAGGTGTCGAAAGCATTCCACAGGGATGCTGGCCCATGTTGACTCCATGTTGACTCAAGTTGTGTCAAGTTGGCTGGATGTCCTTTGGGTGGTGGACCATTCTTGATACACCGGGAAACTGTTGAGTGTGGAAAATCCATCAGCTTTGCAGTTCTTGACACAACCCGGTGCGTTTGGCACCTACTACTATACCCGTTCAAAGGCACTTAAATCTTTTGTCTTGCCCATTCACCCTCTGAATGGCACACATACACAATCCATGTCTCAATTGTCTCAAGGCTTAAAAATCCTTCTTTAACAGCCTGTCTCCTCCCCTTCATCTACACAGATTGAAGTGGATTTAACAAGTGACATCAATAAGGGATCATAGCTTTCATCTGGATTCACCTCGTCAGTCTGTCATGGAAAGAGCAGGTGTTCT
Source organism: Brachymystax lenok tsinlingensis (assembly GCA_030435695.1). Lineage (NCBI taxonomy): Eukaryota > Metazoa > Chordata > Actinopteri > Salmoniformes > Salmonidae > Brachymystax > Brachymystax lenok. The sequence goes on from CM059803.1 coordinate 16,421,785, forward strand.
TAATGATTTGTATACTCAGTTTACATTACACTTTCACTAATGAACATCTTATATACCACATAAGCCATTTAAAATGCAACTGGTCTGTAAAATGGGTTACACAGGAAGCACTTTGAGTAACTCAAGGAGGCTCAAGTATGTCCTCATTATTATAGTGAACTATAGAATATTTTCAGTCTACTGTACCTGGGGCCTCGTCTCTCCCTACTTGCCTTTGAATATTAAATGAAAAGCCAGACAATTCATAATGGAGGTTTACATTTCCCCACAGTTGAATTTACTGATATGACCTGTAACATTGATCGCTAATTGGATCTTCCAGCCAGGAAACTTTTCATCTGAAGCCAACTACACTGAACAAAAATATAAATGCAACTATTTCAAAAATTGTACTGAGTTACAATTCATAGAAGGAAATCAGTCAATTAAAATCAATTCAATAGGCCCTAATCAATGGATTTCATAGGATTAGGCAGGGGCGCAGCCATGGTAGGGCATAGGCCCACCCCCTTGGGAGCCAGATCCACCCCCTGGGGATCCAGGCCCAGCCAATCATAATGAGTTTTCCCCCCACAAACTTTATTACAGAGAGAAATACTCAGCAAGCCGGATGTGGTCCTGGGCTGGCGTGGTTACACATGGTCTGCGGTTGTGAGGCCGGTTGGATGCACTGCCAAATTCTCAAAAATGACGTTGGAGGTGGCTTATGCTAGAGAAATTAACATTCAGTTCTCTGGCAACAGCTATGTTAGACATTTCTGCAGTCTGCATGCCAATTGTGTCTTGAGACATCTGTGGCATTGTGTTGTGTGAGAAAACTGCACATTAGAGTGGCCTTTTATTGTCCGCAGGACAAGGTGCACCTGTTTAATGATCATGCTTTTTAATAAGCTTCTTCATATGCCACACCTGTCAGGTGGATGGATTATCTTAGCAAAGGAGAAACGCTCACTAACAGGCATATAAACAAATTTGTCCACAAAATTTGAGAGAAAGAAGCTTTTTGGAACATTTCTGGGATCTTTTATTTCAGCTCATGAAAAATGGGACCAACACTTTAGGTGTTGTGTTTATATTTTTGTTCAGTATATGTACAATATGGCCGGTGCACATGAGGAATGCACAGCAACATTAAATAATTGAATGCACTCTGCAGCCTGGGCCGTTCCTCTGACAGAGGCTTTTCATCTGTGTGCTTCTAACTTTTGTTATCTCATTGGCATTAGGACGTCTAAATTTTATTCAAATTTAAATCTAGGATGACGTGTCTCCTGGTAGTTGAAAGCTATCCCCATGATATCATGAGATTGAAATCCATCTTGGATTCCCTTTAAATACTTCAGGGTGACTGATTACCATTATTTAATTATCTATTAAAAAGCAATTAAGAGACCTTTTACTGAAACAAAAACATGTTGGTTTTTTTCCTTCGTATTCATAACATGCCTCTTATCTTATTTCCAATTGCAATTAAAGGGCAATTTCACCAATGCCCTTTCATTTTCTCCAGCACAATACCAGTGTCTACAAACGGCGAATTTCTATGTTTTATGGAGAAAAAAAATGCAAGTTAAAAAGTTCTACCTAATGACATCATCAAAAGTGTGGTGGTTAATTTCTTTACTATCAAATGAGAGACAAACGTATCACACAAGTCAGAGTTATACTTAAAATACATATTTAATAGTAAGAGCTTTGCAATAGCAACGGCTTCTCAAGGAATTCATCACTTTCTCTGATGGTTCGTTGAGAGAGGCGACACAAAGGCTATTGAGATCTTTTATAGCAATGATCCACCCCCCTAGTCTACATAACAAACCAGATGTTTGGAACAGGTCACAAGGTGAGAGTTTTTAAAGGAGAAAGGAGCATCCCTCAGCCAGATAGCATTCGCTATAAATTATGTTCAGTTTGGCCCCTAAGACGAGGTTCAGATCTCGTTCCTGTTACTTCATAGCACAGAAACACCAACTCATCCAATGGCATAAATCAATTGTCAACTCCAGATACTCCCATCTCAAGTAAAACCCCTTCTTGACCACACACCTGGACAAGCTCACTGAGGGGAGTGAGCCTCTAGGTCATACACTATCCCAAGATAAGTGCAACATCAGAGATGACATACAATAGTTCCAGACACTACCACACACATCCCCCCAAAGTAAAAGGAGGGAGTGACTGGCGCACAGACATTGTGGAGACAAGTAATTGGTTCCCCATTAATCACGCCATCCCTTCACATGGTTTAAGAATAGGTAAAGACACATTCACATATGAAGACAATGTTCCCTCCTGTCCTCTTCCCTTTCTGATATTCTGCATAGCACCAGGGACATGTGAAAGACAAGCCTGACCTCTCCCATTTCTGGGCCCCAAGTGACTGAGCCCCAACTGAGGAAAGAAGTGCAACTGCCAACACCAGAGTCCAAAGGGATACATTCTAATAACAAGTATATCACATAAGCATATTATGCAGATAAGACATCTTAATTATGTTACTCAACTAATTCTGATTATTCCGTCCACAAAAGTTAAAACATTTTAAAAACAGTGATGTATTCGCAGTGACATGGGGAGCAAGAATATAGATTTTGAAAATGACTGGTTTTCTTTCTTTTAATCAGGGGTTGGAACCAACATTTTCCAATCGTTTCGTTCTGAACAGAACCATTATTTTTTTGTTCTGTTCCGTTCTACTGTCCGGTTCGAACCAAAAGAAAAGTACCGGTTTATATAGTTTTTGTTCCTTTTTAAACCTCTGAAATATACTTTTTTTTACATTTAGCTCAACATTAAATTACTTCACCAATCAGTGTGGACAGAGCAGCTTGCTGTGGAGCAGGTACTCAATTTATTCTATATAGCAAATTGTATTTGCCGTAACAGCATGGTTTAATCATAATGAAAGACAAACACACACACTGTGCTGCCAGTCACAGTGTAGGGCGCCAGATGCAACTGAAATTTTGAGGGCGAGAGAGGATGGAGGAAGCTTGCCTTGAAGCGCTGGGCATCTTGTTATGACATGCATTACCTGAATTAAGCCCACAGAATGATACCCATGGAGGAGTGGCTTCAATGAAGGAACGTTGAATGTCTTTGCACTTCTGAGTTGGATTAACGTTGGACCAGAGCAAACGTTATCTTGCTAGCTAGCTATAGCTAACAAGCTTGTGTGGGTAGAGCAGGACTATAATTAAAAACACGTCTTACCTTTTTGTAGTTAATAAATCCAATGTGAAACGTGATAACTATAGTATCCTTAACTAGCATTGAAAAAGTAAATCCATTCTTCTGTAATTAAACATCTCTACCTAATTTCTGCATTATGTCTGTACCGTTGTCAGTAGGCTACAGAAACCTACAGTATGCTTCAGAGGGGAGGGAAAGGTAGCCTACACACACACGCACACCCACTGGCAAAGATTTCCATCTGGAAGGCAGACCCTGGAATAATTCCTCGTTCCTGTGCTAGTCGGAACTAGGAAACTCGAGTTTCCTAGTTAAAACTAGCAAGTGAACGTGGCATAAGTTTCTGAGTGTCACGACTTCCACCAACGGTGGCTCCTCTGCCTGTTCAGGCGGCGTTCGGCGGTCGTCGTCACCGGCCTACTAGCTGCCACCGATCCTCTATTTTCTTTCTGTTGATTATTCTTATTGTTTGCACCTGTTTTCGTTTTTTTGTGGTTGTTAGGGCTATTTAAGCCGGTTAAGCCCGCCTCCTTTCGAGCGGGCTTGTTTGCTGTTCTGTTGGTGTTAGTGCATGTCCTGTGTTTGGGCTGCTCTTATTTGTGTTCTGGTTTTTCGCCTGTGTGTTCTGGCGTTATCCATTTGTTACAACCACATTAAAGTCGGTTGTTCCGTACACTCTGCTCTCTGCGCCTAACTCCACAACCACCACTCCTAGCTGCCGTGACAGAAGCCCGCACCTATTCATGGAGTCAGCAGGAGCAGCTACTCCCCCTCTTCCATCTATGGAGGAGCGTGTCCTCCATCACACAACCGTCCTCCACCGTATCGGGTCAGCGATGGACCAGATGATGGAGAGAATGGACCGATGGGAGAGGAGTGGTCTCCTTCCCTCGCCCCCAGATCCTTCCCCGCTTCAACAGACTCCGCCGGTGGCGTCCGGATCCAGCTCGCTCCGTCTCGCCCCCCTTAGGGAGTACGATGGGACAGCGGCTGGATGTAAGGGGTTCTTGCTCCAGTTCGAGTTATACCTGGCTACCGTCCGCCCGACTCCCTCTGGGGAGGAGAGCGTGAGCGCCCTCGTCTCCTGTCTGACGGGTAGAGCCCTGGAGTGGGCCAACGCAGTATGGGATAGCCCAGACTCCGCAAGGGACCACTACCCAGAGTTCGCCCGCCGGTTCCCGGGCCGTGTTCGACCACCCACCAGAGGGCCGAGCGGTGGGTGAACGGCTGTTTCACCTGAGACAGGAGACGAGGAGTGCGCAGGACTTCGCGCTGGAGTTTCGGACCCTGGCTGCTGGAGCGGGGTGGAACGACAGGGCCCTGATCGACCACTACCGTTGTAGTCTCCGGGAGGACGTCCGCAGGGAGTTGGCTTGTCGAGACGCTACTCTCTCCCTCGATGAGCTAATCGACATGTCCATACGACTGGACAACCTGCTGGCGGCTCGCGGGCAGTCGGGAAGGGCCCTGTTTGTTCCACCTCCCGGCCCTTCCGCTCCAATCCCTATGGAGTTAGGTGGGGCCGCATCGAGGGGAACCGGAGGAGGAGGCTCCTCCTGCACCAGTTGTGGTCGGAGAGGACACACTGCCGATCGGTGCTGGAGGAGCTCCTCTGGGAATCGAGAGGGCAGGTGAGTCAGCACCAGACTCACCCAGAGCTCCCTGTTGGTCACATGTTTTTACTAATCTCTTTCCCTGAGTTATTTCCCTCTCTCCAGCATAAGGCGCTAGTCGATTCAGGCGCAGCTGGGAACTTTATGGATCGCGGACTCGCTTTGAGACTAGGTATTCCGCTAGTGTCGATAGAGCAACCCTTCCCCGTGCATTCCCTAGATAGCCGACCGTTCGGGTCAGGGCTGGTCAGGGAGGCCACGGTTCCGCTGGACATGGTAACGCAGGGGGGTCATGGGGAGTGGATTAGTCTATACCTTATTGATTCACCTGCATTTCCAGTGGTGCTGGGGATTCCCTGGCTGGCTACGCACAATCCTATGATTTCGTGGAAACAGGGGGCTCTCCAGGGGTGGTCAGAGGAGTGTTCAGGTAGGTGTAAAGGAGTTTCCATCGGTGCCACAACGGTGGAGAGTCCAGACCAGGTTTCCACTGTGCGCATTCCCTCTGAATATGCCGATTTGGCTATCGCCTTCTGTAAGAAGAGGGCGACCAAATTACCACCTCATCGACAAGGGGATTGCGCGATAAACAGGTTAGGTGGGCCATGTTTTTTACCCGATTTCAGTTCATGATCTCCTATAGGCCAGGTTCCCAGAATACTGAGGCCAACGCGCTGTCCCGTCTCTATGACACCCCGAGGAGCGGTCTATCGAGCCTACTCCCATCCTTCCTGCTTCATGTCTGATAGCACCGGTGGTATGGGAGGTGGACGCGGACATCGAGCGGGCACTACGGTTGGAACCTGCGCCTCCTCAGTGTCCTGCAGGTCGTCAGTACGTGCCGCTTGGTGTTCGTGATAAATTGATTCGGTGGGCCCATACGCTACCCTCTTCAGGTCATCCGGGGATGGAGAGGACCGTGTGGGGTCTTAGGGGGAAGTACTGGTGGCCCACGTTGGCTAAGGACGTGAGGTTTTATGTCTCCTCCTGTTCGGTATGCGCTCAGAGTAAGGCTCCTAGACACCTGCCTAGAGGGAAGTTACAGCCCCTCCCCGTTCCACAACGGCCGTGGTCTCACCTGTCTGTGGATTTCCTCACCGATCTTCCTCCGTCCCAGGGGAACACTACAATCCTGGTCGTTGTGGATCGGTTCTCTAAGTCCTGTCATCGGCACTACGGGGTGCCTGAGGACATTGTTTCTGATCGGGGTCCCCAGTTCACGTCCCGAGTGTGGAGGGCGTTTATGGAGCGTCTGGGGGTCTCGATCAGCCTGACCTCAGGTTTTCACCCTGAGAGTAATGGGCAGGTGGAGAGAGTGAACCAAGAGGTGGGTAGGTTTCTGCGGTCGTATTGCCAGGACCAGCCCGGTGAGTGGGTGAGGTACGTCCCATGGGCGGAGGTGGCTCAGAACTCACTCCGTCACTCCTCCACGAACATGTCACCATTCCAGTGCGTGTTGGGCTACCAGCCGGTCCTGGCACCGTTTCATCAGAGCCAGACTGAAGCTCCTGCGGTGGAGGAGTGGGTGCAGCGCTCAAAGGAGAACTGGAGAGCCGTACAGGAATCACTAAAACAGGCTGGTGGGTGGCAGAAGAGGAGCGCTGACCGTCACCGCACTGAGGCCCCCGTGTTCGCACCGGGGGACCGGGTCTGGCTCTCGACCCGGAACCTGCCCCTCCGCTTGCCCTGCCGGAAGCTGGGGCCGCAGTGTGTGGGGCCATTTAAAGTCCTGAGGAGCATAAACGAGGTGTGTTATAGGTTACAGCTTCCATCTTACTACCGTATTAACCCCTCGTTTCACGTGTCTCTCCTCAGGCCGGTGGTAGCTGGCCCCCTGCAGGAAGGTGAGGTGCCCTTTGGACATCGAGGGGTCCCCGGCGTACACAGTCCGCTCCATTCTGGACTCTAGGCGCCGGGGGAGGTGCTGGGTACCGGTGGAGGATATCTTGAATCCATCACTACTGAGGGAGTTTCACCGCCTTCATCCGGATCGCCCTGTGCCTCGCCCTCCGGGTGGTCCTCGAGGCCGGTGTCGGCGCGTTGCGGGAGCCGCGCGTCAGGAGGGGGGTACTTTCACGACTTCCACCGACGGTGGCTCCTCTGCCTGTTCAGGCGGCGTTCGGCGGTCGTCGTCACCGGCCTACTAGCTGCCACCGATCCTCTATTTTCTTTCTGTTGATTATTCTTATTGTTTGCACCTGTTTTCGTTTTTGTGGTTGTTAGGGCTATTTAAGCCGGTTAAGCCCACCTCCTTTCGTGCGGGCTTGTTTGCTGTTCTGTTGGTGTTAGTGCATGTCTTGTGTTTGGGCTGCTCTTATTTGTGTTCTGGTTTTTCGCCTGTGTGTTCTGCCGTTATCCATTTGTTACAACCACATTAAAGTCCGTACACTCTGCTCTCTGCACCTGACTCCACATCCACCACTCCTAGCTGCCGTGACACTGAGTGACAAAGTGAGGGCTTTGCATGTTCAATTTGTTGGAATATTTGTGGGCCTGCAAAAAAACGCCTGGAACGTTATTAACGTTATTAACCGGTTCCCACGCTTTTAAAATAACAGTTCTGTTCCAGAACAGTATAAATAACTTTTGTTTTCTGTTCTGTTCCTCAAATAATTTAGTTATTTGGGTTTTCAGTTCTGTTCCCTGAATTGGTTCCAACCCTTGCTTTTAATCCTACCCTGTGATATCACAGAGAAGCATTTTAGACCCCTCTCAGTCCTCAGAAACACTGCACTTCCCTGGTCCACCTTCATGACTTTAACCTCATAAATACCTGACTCCATCAGCTAGTTATAATCTCAACTCCACTAGATTCAGAATGTACTCCCTATCATGAATGATCATACAGGAGTTTTAAAAACCACGCTGCAAGCTTTATGAGCAGGATGAGGTAACCCGACGAGGACAATGCATTCTGTATAAAGCACAGGCTGCAGAGCCAGGCCTGGAATGAAAAAGCAAGTAAAAGGGGAAAGATGAGTGCATATCATCAGTGCTGTCATGTGAAAAGGGCTACACCCCTACCTGGTCCAACTCCAACCTACACTGCAGATCTGTCTCTCACTGGAGCTCATCGAAAGAAAGAAAAAGGCATGCTGAAATCCCCAATAGTTTACGTAAATGTTTAATTCCTCCTATGTTTTTCAGCTAAAGTTGCAGAAAAGAGAAGCAAGGTTGTGAAAGGAGCAGGCAGCACATCACCGTGTATGCCAGTTAAGGGGCAACAGAGGGGGGATGTGTGCGCCCGCAATCTCTCTCCCTCTCTCCCGTGCACAGCTAACATCTCTAACGTCTCAAAGCCATGCAGGGAGATTGGCTCTGTGTTTTGTGTCTAGCCTTTCTCTTTCTCTTCGCCTCTTGACACTGATGTACACAGGCAGCTCACTTCTCAATGTCTCAGCAAACCAGCCCTTCTCACCTGAGCAGATCTTTGAAGTTTGAAATCCATTTGGAAGAAAGTGAAATTGAATGGTGCAATCTGTATCTGTTACTGGTGTATCTGTTTGTTAGAGAAGCTGATGGTCATCTCCTTCTGGCTGTGCATCTGTAAGAACTCAAACATGAAAGTATTCTGACAGTTTTTTAAATGTAATGTTGTCTAAAGAATGGCCTACTTCCATTACGAAGCTATGAGAAAATCCCACTTGTAATAGTGTTTCGCCATCTCCTCTATGACTTTCTTTTTTGCAAAGATCTGTAAGGCTCAAAGAGGTCACAATATATTCAACCTAGAAGCTGTAGACAACATGGTATGTTTTAAGAGGTTCTACCTGAACATCAACATCAACATGAACATCAACATTATATGGAGGTCAAGATTAAGATCCAAGAACTTCAGTCTCACCACGTATTCTCAATCTCACTGCAACATTTGATTGATTCCACCTCCTCACAGAAGTCAGGCAAAAAATATGTTTGGTTCTTAGAACCCTGCATGTTCCAGAACCATGTTGTGTTCCATCCATCAAAGCCGCAGATGGTGATGGACATGCAAGTAAAACACATACTATGGCCATTACTAGGCCTCCTACAGGACCATATCAAACACATTTCCCTAAGAGCACTGACACATGTCACATAGCATTACTAACCAATGCCATTATGGTTAGTGAAGTGAGAGGTAGTCATTGCCATTGCTCAGTCAAATTAGGTTTGGCAGGACACTGTTTTTGCATCAATCATATTTGTTATTCATGGTGACGGTCTGGAAAACATGAAGACACTATATGGTCGTATTTAAAATTTAATTGAAGACATTTTCGTGGTTTAGAACATATGGGTTATTACACTGTTTCTGAGCTTAGTGTAGCCTATATTTACAGTTCAAGTAGTACAGATTCAATTAAAATTCATTTTTACATTGGGTATGTAAGCATCACGGTTGACTTTATGACTTTATGACTTTTCATGTGTCTCTCCTCAGGCCGGTGGTAGCTGGCCCCCTGCAGGAAGGTGAGGTGCCCTTTGGACATCGAGGGGTTCCCGGCGTACACAGTCCGCTCCATTCTGGACTCTAGGCGCCGGGGGAGGCGTGTTAGTGTAGTGAGCTTAGTGTAGCCTATTCTGGACTCTAGGCGCCGGGGGAGGCGTGTAGCCTATTCTGGACTCTGGACTCTTAGTGTAGCCTATTCTGGACTCTAGGCGCCGGGGGAGGCGTGTTAGTGTAGTGAGCTTAGTGTAGCCTATATTTACAGTTCAAGTAGTACAGATTCAATTAAAATTCATTTTTACATTGGGTATGTAAGCATCACGGTTGACTTTATGACTTTAAACAGAAAGTCTGTCTCCTTCAGACTAAAATCAATTCACAATAACTCAATGTTTACCAATTAAAGCCCAGTTGATAGCTTCATTAAGCTCTTTCTGAGCCAGTCTAAGATGACCTTGCCTTAGACCTGCTGAGTTTTCATATTCCCCTTTCACTTTTCCCATAGACTTATGAATCTGGACTCGATCTTGGTCTGATATTAATTTTCTTAGGCTTTGAGATGAAAATCGATGGAGGAGTCTGAGGACTCTGACAATGATATGGAGCATTCTGTTTCACACGTTTGTTTTTGCCTCAGCAGCAACATCAGCAGCAGCCAGCCCCATTGAAGGCATCAGTGTCAAGATCTGATGCTTTTATTTAGACTCAATAATTGACTAACTGAGAGAAGAGTACACAGACAGGTAATGTATTCAGTGAGTTAATGCCTCTGCCCCTTACACCGCCACGGCACACACCATAATTGCTTTTAGAAGGGCCCAAGACCAGACTGATGGCCTCAAACAGGAGACGAGTGAGCGGCTGTTAAGATCTGTCTTGTTAAGGGATGCAGTTTGCCCCAAGAGGACACGCCCGTTGGAGGTAAAGAATGGCCAATCCTGTTGATAAACACAGGTTATCTGCCAGGGTGGTAGCATATTAGCCTTCGGGTTGTTGTTGATGAGCGTAATGGTTATTGGTAATTACATTTCTGCTCCCTCACAAGACGTGCTACAGCTGCAATTATTATCTAAAAATGTTTATGGTCCTTCAAGATCAATGGTTTTACAGATTTATATGCAATGAGTGTGGTATGTTTTACTTATTTTTTACGTTTGGAAAGCAATAGCACCCCTGGTGTGCACTTCTGGTAATGCCATATACCCCAGTATGGTACAGGAAAGGTATGAAAATCTGGACACTGCCCAACCCACTTATTGTTTTACCTAATTCAATCCAATTATTGTACAATGCCTTCAGAAAGTATTTATACCCCATGACTTATTCCACAATTTGCTGTATGACAGCCCAAATTCTAAAATGGATTACCTTTATAAAAAAAAATCACATACCAACACACAATACCACATAATGACAAAGTGAAAACATGTGTTAAGAAATGTTTGCAAATTCATTGAAAAATAAATAAAGGAATATCTAATTTACATAATTAATCCTAACCCTGAGTCAATACATGTTAGAATCACTTTTGGCAGCAATTACAGCTGCGATTTTAGGGTAAGAGCTTGTTGTCTTGGTAAGCAACTCCAAAGTATATTTGGCCTTGAGTTTTAGGTTATTGTCCAGCTGAAAGATGAATTTGTCTCCCAGTGTCTGTTGGAAAGCAGACTGAACCAGGGTTTCTTCTAGGATTTTGGTCTGAAACCTATCACATTTACATAAGTATTCAGACCCTTTCCTCAGTACTTTGTTAAAGCCCCTTGGGCAGCGATTACAGCCTAGAGTATTTTGGGCATTGACCCTACAAGCTTGGCACACCTGTATTTGGGGAGTTTCTCCCATTCTTCTCTGCAGATCATCTCAAGCTCTGTCAGGTTGGATGGGGAGCGTTGCTGCACAGCTATTTTCAGGTCTCTCCAAGTCCGGGCTCTGGCTGGGCCACTCAAGGACACTCAGAGATGCCAATCCTGAATTTTCTTGGCTGTGTGCATAGGGCTGTTGTTGTGTTGGAAGGGGAACCTTTGCCCCAGTCCGAGGTCCTGAGCGCTCTGGTGCAGGTGTTCATCAAGGATCTCGCTGTACTTTGCTCCGTTCATCTTTCCCTCGATCCTGACTAGTCTCCCAGTCCCTGTCGCTGAAAAACATCCCCACAGCATGATGCTGCCATCACCGCGCTTCACCGTAGGGATGGTACCAGGTTTCCTCCAGACGTGATGCTAGGCATGTACCTTTTACTGAGGAGTGGCTTCCGTCTGGCCACTCTACCATAAAGACCTGATTGGTGGAGCGCTACAGAGATGGTTGTCCTTCTGGAAGGTTCTCCCATCTACACAGAGGAACTCTGGAGGTCTGTCCGAGTGACCATCGGCCAGGCTGCCAGCTCTAGGAAGAGTCTTGGTGGTTCTAAACTTCTTACATTTAAGAATGATGGAGGCCACTGTTTTCTTGGGGATCTTCAATGCTGCATACATTTTTTGTTACCCTTCCCCAGATCCTTGCCTCAACACAATCCTGTCTCTGAGCTCTACGGACTATTCCTTCGACCTCATGGCCTGTTTTTTGCTCTGACATGCACTGTCAACTGTGGGACCTTATATAGACAGGTGTGTGCCTTTCTAAATCATGTCCAATCAATTGAATTTACCACAGGTGAACTCAAATTCTGAATCTCATAGCAAAAGATCTTAATTCTTATGTAAATAAGATATTTCAGATTTTTATTTGAAATACATTTGCAAAAAAAATCACTTTGTCATTATGGGGTATGGTGTGTATATTGACAGTGAAGAGGTGACTTCGGGATGCTGGCCTTCTAGGCAGAGTTGCAAAGAAAAAGCCATATCTCAAACTGGCCAATAAAAAGAAAAGATAAAGATGGGCAAAAGAACACAGACACTGGACAGAGGAACTCTGCCTAGAAGGCCAGCATCCTGGAGTAGCCTCTTCACTGTTGACGTTGAAACTGGTGTTTTGCGGGTACTATTTAATTAAGCTGTCAGTTGAGGACTTGTGAGGCGTCTGTTTCTCAAACTTTGCTCAGTTGTGCACTGGGGCCTCCCACTCCTCTTTCTATTTTGGTTAGGGCCAGTTTGAGCTGTTCTGTGAAGGGAGTGGTACACAGCATTGTACGAGATCTTCAGTTTCTTGGCAATTTCTCGCAATGAATAGCCTTCATTTCTCAGAACAAAAATAGACTGACGATTTTCAGAAGAAAGGTCTTTGTTTCTGGCCATTTTGAGCCTGTAATCGAACCCACAAATGATGATGCTCCAGATACTCAACTAGTCTAAAGAAGGCCAATTTTATTGCTTCTTTAATCAGGACAACAGTTTTCAGCTGTGCTAACATAATTACAAAAGGGCTTTCTAATGATCAATTAGCCTTTTAAAATTATAAACTTGGATTAGCTAACACAACGTGCCATTGGAACACAGGAGTGATGGTTTCTGATAATGGGCCTCTGTACGCCTATGTAGATATTCCATAAATAATCTGCTGTTTCCAGCTACAATAGTCATTTACAACATTAACAATGTCTACACTGTATTTCTGATCAATTTGATGTTATTTTAATGGACCAAAAAATTGCTTTTCTTTAAAAAACAAGGACATTTCTAATTGACCCCAAACTTTGAATGGTAGTGTAGGTACTACAGACTGGGTCAGGGATAGCTTGAAAATGTCAGTGAAGACACTTGCCAGCTGGTCAGTGCATGCTCTGAGTACACATCCTGGTAATCCGTCTGGCCCTGTGGCCTTATGAATGTTAACCTGTTTATAGGTCTTACTCACATTGGCTCCTGAGAGCGTGATTACATAGTCGTCTGGAACAGCTGGTGCTCTCTTGCATGGTTCAGTGTTGCCTGCCTCGAAGCCAGCATAAAAGGCATTTAGCTAGTCTTGTACGCTTGCGTCATTGGGCAGCTCGCGGCTGGGTTTCCCTTTGTAATCAGAGATAGTTTGCAAGCTCAGCTACATCAATTGAGCGTCAGAGCCAGTGTAGTAAGATTTAATCTTAGTCCTGAATTGACGTTTTAACTGTTGGATCGTCAAAGGTCAAAAAGGGATTTCTTATAAGCATCCGGATTAGCTGCAGCTCTGGTATTTAGCTCATTGCAGATGTTGCCTGTAATCCATTGCTTCTGGTTTTGATATGTACATACGGTCATTGTGGGGACGACATCGCCGATGCACTTATTAAAGAATGATGTGGTAAATTCCTCAATGCCATCGGATGAATACCGGAACATATTCTAGTCTTTGCTAGCAAAACAGTCCTGTAGCTTAGTATCCGCTCTTAATGGGAGCACTTCCATATTGAGAGCATCGTTGGTAGTTCCTGTTTGAGTAAGTCATTTTAAGCAGGAATCAGGCGAGCAGAAACGTAAGACTTCCTTAATATTAGAGATTGAGCACCAGCTGCGGTTAACAGTGAGACACACCTCGAATGGAGCTCATCCATTTTGTTCTCCATTGACTGTACATTCGCCAATATAACGGAGGGTAGAGATGGTTCATGTACAGTTGAAGTCGGAAGTTTACATACACTTAGGTTGGAGTCATTAAAACTTGTTTTTCAACCACTCCACACATTTCTTGTTAACAAACTATAGTTTTGGCAAGTCGGTTAGGACATCTACTTTGTGCATGACACAAGTCATTTTTCCAACAATTGTTTACAGACAGATTATTTCACTTATAATTCACTGTATCACAATTCCAGTGGGTCAGAAGTTTACATACACTAAGCTGACTGTGCCTTTAAACAGCTTGGAAAATTCCAGAAAATTATGTCCTGGCTTTAGAAGTTTCCGATAGGCTAATTGACATACTTTGAGTCAATTGGAGGTGTACCTGTGGATGTATTTCAATGACTACCTTCAAACTCAGTGCCTCTTTGCTTGACATCATGGGAAAATCAAAAGAAATCAGCCAAGACTTCAGAAACAAACTGTAGACCTCCACAAGTCTGGTTCATCCTTGGGAGCAATTTCCAAATACCTGAAGGTACCACGTTCATCTGCACAAACATTAGTACGCAAGTATAAACACCATGGGACCACGCAGCCATCATACCGCTCAGGAAGGAGTCTCCTAGAGATGAATGTACTTTGGTGCATAAAGTGCAAATCAATCCCAGAACAACAGAAAAGGACCTTGTGAAGATGCTGGAGGAAACCGGCACAAAATTATCTATATCCACAGTAAAACGAGTCCTATATTGACATAACCTGAAAGGCCGCTCAGCAAGGAAGAAGCCACTGCTCCAATACCACCATAAAAAAGCCAGACTACCGTTTGCAACTGCACATGGGAACAAAGATTGTACTTTGGGGAGAAATGTCCTCTGGTCTGATGAAACAAAAATATAACTGTTTGGCCATAATGACCATCGTTATGTTTGGAGGAAAAAGGGGGAGGCTTGCAAGCTGAAGAACACCATCCCAACCGTGAAGCACGGGGGTGGCAGCATCATGTTGTGGGGGTGCTTTGCTGCAGGAGGGACTGGTGCACTTCACAAAATAGATGGCATCGTGAGGAAGGAAAATTATGTGGATATATTGAAGCAACATCTCAAGACGTCATTCAGGAAGTTAAAGCTTGTTTGCAAATGGGTCTACCAAATGGACAATGACCCCAAGCATACTTCCGAAGTTGTGGCAAAACGGCTTAAGGACAACAAAGTCAAGGTATCGGAGTGGCCATCACAAAGCCCTGACCACAATCCCATAGAACATTTGTGGGCAGAACTGAAAAAGCGTGTGTGAGTAAGGAGGCCTACAAACCTGAATCAGTTACACCAGCTCTGTTTGGAGGAATGGGCCAAAATTCACCCAACTTACTGTGGGAAGCTTGTGGAAGGCTACCCGAAACGTTTGTCCCAAGTTAAACAATGTAATGTCAATTCTACCAAATACTAATTGAGTGTATGTAAACTTCTGACCCACTGGGAATGTGATGAAATAAATCATATCTGAAATAAATCATTCTCTCTACTATTATTCTGACATTTCACATTCTTAAAATAAAGTGGTGATCCAAACTGACCTAAAACAGGGAATTTATACTGGGATTAAATGTCAAGAATTGTGAAAAACTGAGTTTAAATGTATTTGGCGTAGGTAAACTTACGACTTCAACTGTACTCGCCGACTTAGTTTCGCCATGGTGCCCACACATCAGCCTCTCTTACACTGCCTTTAGCTTTTCCAAGTGTCTGGGATTAGGGCCTGGTCCGGGGTGAGCACCTCTACCTCGTCAGCTCTGGGATTCGATCCAGCAACCTTTCGGTTACTAGCCCAACGCTCTAACCACTAGGCTACCTGCCTCCCCACTTATGTCCCGTTGACTTGTTGAAGTAGAAATCTTCATTCAAATCGCGAGGTTAGTGATTGCTGTTCTCATGCCCAGAACTAATTTTCAGTCACAGGAAACGATGGTGGAACATTATGTACAAGAAAAAGTTAAGATCAATGCAAAAAAAAAAAAAATAGGAGTATGAGGAGTATGTCTGTAATAAAGCCCTATTGTGGGGAAAAACTAATTCTGATTGGCTAGGCCTGGCTCCCCAGTGGGTGAAATCCATAGATTATGGCCATTTTTTTTATTTAAATTCACAGATTTCCTTATATGAACTGTAACTCAGCAAAATCTTAGAAATGTTTGCATGTTGCATTTATATTTTTGTACAGTATACATCCTTTCGTGCATTCACCAGCAGTTGTCCTAAGCTCCATAATGTTTAAAATTAGTTAGCCTACGGTTGCATGAAATGCCACATGAGCAAGTGTTATGGGTGAAAGATTTCTCTATTTGCCTCCAACCATTTTTCAACAGTAACCTAATGGCCAGTTTAACACTTGAAAAGAGCCAGAAGGGCAACAGTACAGCGTCCCACTTTGCGAACATCACTGAAGGCTTAAGCACTCTTCAATCTGGTTTTAAAGTGCCATTTAAAAAGGATCATAACAATGCCTCTGATGGTTGCCCTGTGACGATGATCTCTGCTGTATGTTACTGCATTCATGTCAGATAATCAGTTTCTAAATGGTCCACATACACTGCATAATGAAGATAGCAATTTCTCTGTGAGAGTCACATTAAATAAACACACATTGCTACTTCACATCAAATCAGAATTGTTTCACCAGATGTTAGAACATCGCTTGCGAGCTCAAATGGCATCCTCTACTTCGATAATGCTATTAGACGCACCGATTCTCTCTGTTCGTTGTCGCTTGGTTTTGTTTAATAAAATTCTATGACATACTGCAAATACTATTGACCTTTACCTACAAGTACAATCCATTATTGGAAACTGCTTTTATTTAAGTAGCAATAACTTACCATTTTGTAAGCTACGTCTTTCAGAAATATATTGTATATTTTCATATTTCTCTGCAAATTGACTCCCTTGGTTATTTCCACAGAAACACACAATTATCACAAAATCCCCTTGACATTCAGATAATAACTTATCTGATCAGAGGATTTTCTCCCATCCTCAAGTTGTTCTTAGAACTCATCTCATTCAAATAATCAAGTGGCACTAATTTCTTGTTCATTTCTAGAAACACAAAATATGAGCAAGTTTAACAGCAGTGGTGTAGTAGCAATTGGTCTCTCAATAATAAAACTTAATTTAAGGGTTGTTGAGTGTAAATGTCATACTTTGCTCAAGCTTTTTAATAAGACTGTTTGACTTTGGAAATTATTAGATTAAAAGTACATTGCTTCTTTGGGGTGTCTGATCTTTTCTTTCTGCAATGTCAGGCACACAGCCAAGCTCTAGCAGAGGTCAATGAGAACATTTGGCTTGTTCTGGTGTGCTCTAGACTCTGCCAATTAAAATACATACTGTAGGAGTAAATCTGGGGTCAAACAGAAGACAAGAGGTTGCCATCTAAAGAACACCTGGAAACAACCTACTTGATTTACACAAACCTGAAATGATTAAACTGACCCTTGCTTGGCATTGCAATTATATCTCATCAGTAGCTGTGTTTAGGACAGATGCCAATGACACTGGGCTGTGCTTTTATGGCTCTGAGCCTGTGGAGCATGCCTTGGTCTATAGAGAAGAGAGGAGAGATGAGGAGAGGAGAAGAGCTGGAAGGAAAGAGACCTTCAGGTCAACATGTAAGCCTAGCATATTAAATCACTAAAATCAGGGCTGAGGAGCTGCAGTGTCCTTGAGGATGGCCCTAGGACTCCTGGGCTGACATATCCAGCCATCCAGCTGGCCACACTGCACTCACTTCACCTACCTCTAAAGGCCTGGAGCAGAGGGTCAGTAAGCAGAGAAAAGAGGGGTTCAGTGTACTAGATCTGGAGGGGAAAGGAAAGGTTTGATCGATTGCCTCAAACGTAAACTATCTGTTTATTGTAGCAGGCTATCTCTGAGGGGACAGAGCTGCCCTGAATTTAACTCCATTATGATTGAGGTAGTTGTGGCATTGATGTACAGACAGTTCCCAAGCGGCAGAGAGTCAATCTGTACATAACCATTTCCACTAATGCACATACAGTATGCTTTCACCACTGTCTCTGGATGTACCTGGAGACCCTTTATTCACAATTACCCATCTCATATGATGCATCTGAATAGGGCTCTGGTCAAAACTGTTGCACTATATGTGGAATAGGGTGCCATTTCAGAACCAGCCATAGAGTGCAGACAGAACTGTCAGATCAGATTTAACTATTGCTGTATGTGAGTCAATTAGAAGTACAGGGAATACAGTAGTCCTGACTAAGATAAACCACCTCAGGACATGTCACACCGCCGCAGGGTCAACACTGAAAAGACACAAAACAGGTTTTCTTAGAAACACGATTTCACACATGACCTAGCAGCTTCCAATAAATGTTTAGCATCTTTTCAGGCCCAGTCAGGTAGGAAACGCTTGACCACAAACCCTCTACCTGGGCAAGTGATGTGGTCTGCTTCAATAACTACAACTACATACTACCAAAACGAATGTATAGACGTATTGTTATTTCCTAGCTGTTTATGCTTTGTGTTGCAGTGTTTACCATAAGCTACCATACTGAACTGGTGCTCTTGCAAGAATGTATCCTCGACCAACAAAGTGAGTATGGTGGCATCCTAGGCAGGGACATTGAAGATACAATCTGAATTTTTTCTCGACTTCCCAACTATTGTCTGCAACAGCCCAGGTGAGATAGCCTATGTACCAAAAACAAACACTATGTTAGTACATTTATCTTAATTTAAATGTCAGCAGCTCAAACTTGTGAGAAATCAATACCAATATGGACAAACTTTCCTTCCATCGTGTAACTTCAAACACTGCCTTTCAACAGCAGGAAAAAGACGAGGGTACAATTCCAGGAAACAGAGTATGCTGTCACAATAGTTCCCTGCCTCAGGTTAAATACCTAAACAGGAGTGCAATCTAAGAGGTGTGTTGCGTTTGTATGGGAGGGGGTCTTCACAGCTTGCTTGACTGTTTAATGATTGTACGGAACAAATAATAAAACTGACTGAGGTGTACAACATAAACCTGTGTTCTGTGTAGGGATTTATTACAGACTTAGTCTATTTTACTGACTGAGGGAGGTCTGGAAAGAGATAATTAACCAGTAAATGAGAATTGATCCTTCTCTGTCTATCTGCTAATGTTGGTGTGTACAAATGTCTATAACGGGTGGGTGTCTTATTGTTTTTGCCCTTTTATTTGTTCTGTCCTGACATTGTTCTCTAGTATGATGTGATATCAGAAAGAGGGCATTACATCAAAACCATGGACATTTCATACTGTTACTATACATGTATCTCATCATTTTGTTTCAACATTTCTGAAACTAAGTGCTGCTGAAGGTCACTAATGCAATACAAATCTGATAAATCTTTACACTTCTGAATTAATGTGTTTTGTCCTAGTTGTCTAACGTTCAAATGGCCATTTGTAATCGAGCATCGTGACTGCCTCAGAGAAGAGAGAGTGAATTCCTCTGTGTGATGGAGGGTAGATGACTCATAGAAGCTAGATACCATGTTGTCTGACGTGCACGTTGACTGGACGTGCACGTGCACGCTGACTGGATGATGTCCAAGCTTCTTACTGTAGCTCTCTGTCGCTGCTTCAGGCCAGGTAGAGGATATGGCATGGCACAGTAGGGAATTGAGCAGACATAGAAAATCTCAGATCAACACAACTTGACTATCATTATGCTAACATTGCAGTGCATGTACATTTCTTAGTGGTTATGTTTTTACTGTCATCATTCAGGCAATGTCCAAAAGTGTGCAGGGATAAAAACAGAGAGTATGTCAATTTATCACAACATGTTTGCTGATATATACCATCACTCCGACATCCCACTTGTCACTTCTCCATCAAATTTCACTACTCCCAGAATCAATAACTGTCATGCATCCATCGATCACATGAATTCAAATATATTTAACCTACTAACAACTGTGTGGTCTGTCTCTCTTGTGACCACTCATCCATCTTTACAACTACAAATCTACATGCATTGCATACAGTATCTTCAGACAGTAGGTCACAGAATGTTATTTGGTTGATAGGTACATTTTTCAGGGGAGACAGCTGCAAGCGACTAATCCTGAGTTATTTTTGAGGAAACTGTGAGATACCATTGATTTGCTGCTTGGGTTCTGTTTTGGAGATGTGGTTGTTTAAAGATGAATATCTGGAACGCCTGGGCTTAGTGTTAGATTTGGAGACAGGGGGAGTGCTGTAGTGGCAGCTATGAGACAAGCTCACAGGACATCAGATGACATCAATGGTTTTGAGGACTTACAATTGCAAGTAAGCATAGGAACAGTTTGTAAATGTAGACCAAAATCAAAAGACTTACTGACAATTTACAGTGTCACACATTCAAGGAGTGAGCTTCAAGGAGTGCTGAAGAAGCGATGTACAGTAATTGGAGAAAATGCCAACATTAAATTAGCAGCATGATTGTAACACTGGATTTTCTCCAAAACAATCCCCTCTTTTCACAGGGGGAAGGGTAAGAGGATTCCTCGATTAACACAGTGTTGAACATTATTCATGTTGTATGTCTACAGTGTTAGATAAAAAAAGAATTATGCTATCATGCCTTGAGAATACACAATGTCAAATGACTATGCAGAGGGTCAGAACATTGGAGCTGATATCACAGGTATAGCTTGTCTTGTGTTCCTACCAAAGCACTATACATGTATATCTCCTCTGCTGTTAAAATCAGTGCAGATGGTGTTAGTCTCCACAGAGTTCTCTCAGGAAGTGAAAAAAATGTAACAATCCATTTTAAAAACAAACTCAACATCCTCCCCTCCCCACCATGCAACATTCACTCCGCAGACCTGCAAACTTACAGTAATTAAATACCACAAATTAATTTGAGTGAAACCAAGCGTTTACACACAGCGAGCAATGCACAAGTGGAGACCACCGCACCGTGCCCCTTCACCACTATGGATGGTGATTAGCAGCTAGTGTTCTAGCTTCCTGTGATGGGATTTGCACACAGAATCAGCTAAACTAAGAAAAAAGAGAGCAAAACTAAGAGGCAAGGGACATGTTTCTGGGCACTCCTCTCTCATGGATGTACTGGGACTTGACCGCTGGGGCCAGGGTCGGCTAAGCGACTTGAGTCTGAACTAATCCTGTAATAAAGGAGTGGCTCCGCTATGGCCGGAGCTCTATGTGGAAGAGAACAACCACAATGAACAGCTAGAAAGACAGCTGCAAGGATCAAGGCTTCCCTGACTGTAAAAGTCTGGTTGAGTGACACTGCAAAACCACTGGCCTGTAAACCTGCAGAAAACAAATTCCTGCAAGTATTTTGAGATGCTCATTTGCTTTTCTTCCCTTGTTGGCTTTGCCTGCATGGGATTTTAAAAGTAAGAGAATTCACTCCTTAGATTTATTGGGCATGGATGGGTGGTTAAAGGGCTGGAATGGCTGTCTTGAATTACCTGATTTAGTGTGGCTACACCAATTTACACTTAGTGCAGAATAGGAGTCCAATTCTTCTTAATTACCACAGAGCTACGATGCTGAGGATCCATGAAGGTGACAGGACACACCTTGGCAGGCCTGTCTCAAGAGTGATAAAGAGAGCTACTGGCTACTGAGGTAGCTGCTGAGAGCTACTAGCATTTGTGTAGTTGTGCTTCAGCTCACACAGTTGTTCATCTTCATTCAGTCTAGTTTTGCCAAATACTCAGCTACTGTCTTAATTCTCAAAGGTATACCATTGAAAATAATTATTGTTCCCCACATTCCCTACAGCACAGGCATTCTACAGATTCCTGTAAATGTCTGCCCAGCATCCTGCAAACAGAGCAGAGCCATCCTTTCATCACATTTTCCAAATGTATTTATTTTTGTGTAAGGTTTTTACAGCCCATGATGGTTCCTGTGTTAATCCAGAGAGAACGCTGTCTCAAATTGTTGAGATGCTGAGAGGAGGAAGGTACAGTGTCTGAGGGTCTACCATATCTGTCTCTAATGAGGGAAGAGAGTGTCTCTCTGCTTCACAGACAGCACAACAGACAGCTAGTTAACCCTCCTTTTACAGCTAACTACAGGCTCCCCAGTGTTCTCCTCGAAGCTACTCTCACCTCCCACCCCTCCACTCTCTGAAGACATCCTCCCTGCTGCGTAGAAGGCAGAGGTACAGGCATGTTGTGCCTTAGAAGACTGTACACCTTGATGGAGGTGGCCGAAGCGCCCCTATTCTTCTTTGAGAACACATGGTTATGTCTCAGCAACTCAACAGTGGCACTTCATCCCACCTTCATGCCCATGTGACAGCTACAGTGCTGATACAGTAGTCTACACAAGACCGAGTTAAGAGCTAACATGCACAGGGCCAGAGACGACATCTCCAAGACATGATCACAAAGCTGGATCCCTTATTAAAACCAGCCTCGTTGTTGGTGGGTAATCAATTGCAGTCGCTATAGTGTCATAACCAGCCCTCTGCAAATTAGCCTGAGCGC
Organism: Brachymystax lenok tsinlingensis; assembly: GCA_030435695.1. Classification (NCBI taxonomy): domain Eukaryota; kingdom Metazoa; phylum Chordata; class Actinopteri; order Salmoniformes; family Salmonidae; genus Brachymystax; species Brachymystax lenok. The sequence continues at coordinate 16,444,007 of CM059803.1, forward strand.
TAGGCTCCTGCTTATGTTGCAGTTAAAATGCTCAACTGATGAGAACATCACAGAGCAGGAGCAGACAGGGCCAACCATGGAGGGAGGGAGCTTTCAAACCCCAACCGGATCCCCAGGCGGACATTACGTAATCTGGGAATAAAATATTCATACAGCACAATAGGGACGGGATCCTGCCTACTGCTCCAGAGTGCTGAGTAAACACTTTACCCAGCCTCAGCTGCTCTAAGACTGGGAGAGGGAAGTGGGGAAGAAAGAATGAAGCATTCTGACAACAATAGCAAGCATGCAGTGTGTTATAGCCACTACCCTTAGGCATGGCAAGGAACAGTAGGAAGAACGGTTGGGACCCAAACTGCTTGTTCAAATCAAATAAAATATGGATGAGGCAGATCCCCTGACCTCGGCACAGGAAACAGTTGACTCACCAAGAGTTTACTGGGTATAGCTTATGTGCGGCTGGGACAGTCCTATCCTCAGCTAGTGTAATAAATATTGCTATTACTAGATATAACTGTTGACACCTGAAATAGCTGCTTCTTGCACAAACACACCCCGCCTTGCACACAGACATACTCTGTTCCCTCCTGATACTAGACACACACACACGCACCCAGAAACAGATAACTGACTGAAGCGCCCCACGCAGGCACACACTGTTAGTTCCGACAAGGCCACGCAGGCACACACTGTTAGTTTCGACAAGGACATCTTGTGACCAAAAGACACACACACACACAGACATGTCAAAACAACTTGCACAACGCACACACATAACTTCTCCCTTTTGGTGAGCATTTGAGGACAAAGGACTTACACCAGAACAAATGGGAGAAGGACACCAGCAAGACAGAGGAAAACACTGGACCCAAGGACCAATCAGACGAGAGGAACCTCCTAGACTCAATCTACATCATTTATTGTATAAAATGTCAATGCACAATGTTTCGGGGCTCTTCTGCTAGTTCCCTCTGAGCTAAATGAACGAGTCCGTGCACGCTTTGTCAGATATCTTTACCTCTTAATAAACTGCCTTAATATCATACCTTATCCACCTGGTCCAGCGTCTCAACTTGGTCTCACTCTTCTAGTAACTGTATCATCAACACTAGTCTGCCAGGCTGAGAATCTGGTACTTTCTGCTTTTAAAATAAAGAAAAAGGTGCAACAGTTAAGTGTAAAACACCTGAAATTGACCATGTTGAGGTAAAAATGGTCAGTAAAATCTCTTCGACCCTGTTATGACATTAAAAAGGAAGTGTGTAGCCTACTGACTGTCATTATATAGAGCTCACCTAGAGCCCCGTTTCCATTGGCACTTTGAAGTCATCCCAGGATTGGCTGGCCTTGGTGGGCTAGATCAAATTGCATTCCCACTGCATCCAGAAATGATGTCATGTTGCTAGGTAGCCAATATGTGACTGCAGTTGGCTTTGCTAATGTTGCTAGCTAGCTAGCAAGAAGTTGAAGAATTGTATTCAACCTCGCCATGCTGTAACTAATGTTACCTCATACTACTACCAGTACCAGCTAGACACACACAGAGCCATGTATTTAGCTTGCTGACGTTAGCTAGCTAGCTAAACGGTAGCGTTGTTGCTAGCATAACAGGCTAGCTAGCTATCTTAATTCCTACCTTGATCCTACTTGACATGGCATTCGGAATTACATAGCTAGCTAACCAAGCAAACCAGATTTGATATGATGTAGCTAACTAGCTCGCTTACAATATGACCTGGACGGCCAAAATTCCTGCTAGCTCACGTTCAACTCTGAAACAGCTAACCGAGGGTTGACTGTTTTAATAAAAGTTTATTGTGTAGTGCAAAAATGAATGCAGGATCTAGCTATGGGGAAAATTTGTGTCATGTCTGACTACTGCAGTACTGCTTATCCATGTGCTAGCTAACAGCAACAAGCCCTGATGAGCTAGCTAAACATTGTGTCAGCATCCAGCAGTGATCAGATTGGTGGTTGCATAGTAACGGCGTCGAGCTAACATCAGTTGTGAAACTGGGCTGCGCTGCCCCCGGTTTCCTTCAACCCAGCTAGAATTTTAGAATTCCATTCGAGGCAGCTTTAATTTTACCCTAATTTGGCACTAATTTTAAGTGCCAGCAGAAACGGGGCTCTACTGAACGACACTTAGTTGGTGTACCACTTGGTCATGAGCCCTTCATCACTGTAACTGAATTAGAAACAAGAGCAATCTGAAACCAGCAATCTGAAACCAGTGCAATCTGAAACCAGTGCAATCTGAAATCAGTGCAATTTTCTCCACACATCTTTCTGAAGACTTCATCCCACTTTGATCAAATCTCTTACCACCATCATCCAATCATCTGAAGAACACACACTCATTCCTCAACAGTGAGGATGAGAGAGACAATAACATAGGTTGTGCAGATGAAAGATACAGTATCAAGTCAAGTTCTTGAAATAATTAGAAACAAGAGGAGTATCTGCGGCAATACCAACCTCATTCACTAATGAAGAGGACCCATTATATCGAGCTAATGATGGTGATGTGATCCAGGCGGAGGCAGGCTGAGGTAGGCCAGCATGGTGTGAGCACAGCACTGGTTATTATATCCTTACCCCAAACACAGACAGCTACTGCAGTAGAGTGTCTCCCGATGGTCCTTGTTGACTTTTAAGTTCTGGGGACATTTCCCAGCTTCTCGATTTGATATTCAAATTATATTTGCACAAAGCTCAAAAGGGTACTTATCAGAGCACATAGCCTTGGAAATCACAACGAGGTGCATAGCTGCTTTCTGGCTTTTATTCAGTTGAACAGTCAGCTTTTTGTGCAGGGGGCGATTACAGTACGTGCTCGCCACTGAGGTGACCTGAGAAGCTAAGAACACTGATTACACACAGTTTAAATCCAACCAGCTTATGCTCTGCATGCCCCCCAAGCATTATCTGTTACTGTCACTGTCTGGCACTGTGAACACAATACAGAGAACACAGATCGCTGATATTGTATTATGGGAATTATGTTATTCAAACAAGCCTCAAGCATCCAGTCTTCCTTCCGATGTTCCAAATATTCTATGAGCGTCATAATATTGTAGCTACATTATAACACAGCCCAACTGTTTGCCCATTGTTCTGCCTGGAAACTTCATCATTCCTTATGAAAGGGCCTGTCTTGTTGTGTTTGTGTTTGTGTTTACTTTTGTTTTCACACTGGCACGTTATGTTTGGATCCTGAGAGCAAACATAATACTGTTGAGGCTCGTTTTAGATCTTTAATAAGTGTTGAACGAGCTCAAATGGTTACATGCATGACTTGGCCTATTTAATTAGAGGCAAAACCTTACTAAGGACTCTTCCCAAATTAATGTCATTATGGGGAGACGCTGAGGACTAATGATGAGCCTCAACTGTCAGAACAGTGAAAAATATTTCTGGTTCTAATGGGACTTTATAGAACTTACAAACCACAAAGACCACATCCAACTGAGGCAAACGCAGATGGCCAAAATACAGGCAGAAGACTAGATATGTTGGTTTGATAAGAAAAAATATATTGGAATATTGGTTTAATGAGGGGATTAATCCATGGGATGAAATTAGATTCCATTTCTTCCTGGTACAGGACCTCCTATGGGTTTACGCTCTTGCCTAATCATAGAATTACATATAAAATCCCTATTAATTCAATAGGATCTCTGTGGGCCTAGTCGTAAAGATCTGTCATTTAACTTTTAAAATGTATTACCTTTTATTGTGGCATAAACCCAACCAGTCAGGATGTTTCATCTGATTGTCAAACAATCACTTCAAAAGGCTCCTTTACTAGGCTACCCGCGCACGTTCATCCCCTCACAACAGTGGTGAATGGAAAGAGACATCTGTTACACAAAGCACCATAAAGTGTAAGGACATTTGGCGATTGTCATTAGGCCATAATGTACAGTGGGGCAAAAAAGTATTTAGTCAGCCACCAATTGTGCAAGTTCTCCAACTTAAAAAGATGAGAGAGGCCTGTAATTTTCATCATAGGTACACTTCAACTATGACAGACAAAATGAGGAAAATCAGAAAATCACATTATAGGATTTTTAATGAATTTATTTGCAAATTATGGTGGAAAATAAGTATTTGGTCAATAACAAAAGTTTATCTCAGTACTTTGTTATATACCCTTTGTTGGCAATGACAGAGGTCAAACGTTTTCTGTAAGTCTTCACAAGGTTTTCACACACTGTTGCTGGTATTTTGGCCCATTCCTCCATGCAGATCTCCTCTAGAGCAGTGATGTTTTGGGGCTGTCGCTGGGCAACACAGACTTTCAACTCCCTCCAAAGATTTTCTATGGGGTTGAGATCTGGAGACTGGCTAGGCCACTCCAGGACCTTGAAATGCTTCTTACGAAGCCACTCCTTCGCGTTGCCGGGCAGTGTGTTTGGGATCATTGTCATGCTGAAAGACCCAGCCACGTTTCATCTTCAATGCCCTTGCTGATGGAAGGAGGTTTTCACTCAAAATCTCCACGATACATGGCCCCATTCATTCTTTCCTTTACACGGATCAGTCGTCCTGGTCCCTTTGCAGAAAAACAGCCCCAAAGCATGATGTTTCCACCCCATGCTTCACAGTAGGTATGGTGTTCTTTGGATGCAACTCAGCATTCTTTGTCCTCCAAACACGACGAGTTGAGTTTTTACCAAAAAGTTCTATTTTGGTTTCATCTGACCATATGACATTCTCCCAATCCTCATCTGGATCATCCAAATGCTCTCTAGCAAACTTCAGACGGGCCTGAACATGTACTGGCTTAAGCAGGGGGACACGTCTGGCACTGCAGGATTTGAGTCCCTGGCGGCGTAGTGTGTTACTGATGGTAGGCTTTGTTACTTTGGTCCCAGCTTTCTGCAGGTCATTCACTAGGTCCCCCCGTGTGGTTCTGGGATTGTTGCTCACCGTTCTTGTGATCAATTTGACCCCACGGGGTGAGATCTTGCATGGAGCCCCAGATCGAGGAAGATTATCAGTGGTCTTGTATGTCTTCCATTTCCTAATAATTGCTCCCACAGTTGATTTCTTCAAACCATGCTGCTTACCTATTGCAGATTCAGTCTTCCCAACCTGGTGCAGGTCTACAATTTTGTTTCTGGTGTCCTTTGACAGCTCTTTGGTCTTGGCCATAGTGGAGTTTGGAGTGTGACTGTTTGAGGTTGTGGACAGGTGTCTTTTATACTGATAACAAGTTCAAACAGGTGCCATTAATACAGGTAACGAGTGGAGGACAGAGGAGCCTCTTAAAGAAGAAGTTACAGGTCTGTGAGAGCCAGAAATCTTGCTTGTTTGTATGTGACCAAATACTTATTTTCCACCATAATTTGCAAATAAATTCATTAAAAATCCTACAATGTGATTTTCTGTATTTTTTTTCCTCCTTTTGTCTGTCATAGTTGAAGTGTACCTATGATGAAAATTACAGGCCTCTCTCATCTTTTTAAGTGAGAGAACTTGCACAATTGGTGGCTGACTAAATACTTTTTTTCCCCACTGTATGTGTCTACTGCTGTCCACACGTGTTTCGATTTCGGCCACTCATCTCTGCCTTGGCAAAATTTCTGTGTTCTCGTCTGACCACATCACATTTTAGAGCATAGGCTATACCACTCGTTTTCAAGTCCTTTCACTCATTTATCATGCCTCTGACATGCAGTAATGATTAATAATGGTGTAATAGCCTCCAGATATTTTGGCTCATGTTTTACCGGTACGGCGTACCCCTACTATTTATTTTGCAGGGACGCTGTACCGGATCGTACCGCCTTACTTTCACCCGTGTGTAAACCTATTTCTTCACATGAATGAGTTGATGCCCATACAAGAGCGACATGGTGCATTTTCACAGACACAGAGCATTCCTGAAATGTGAGATATTGAATACGCCTCTAGCTACACTATGTAATATCACCTTTGAGAGAAGGCATGGAGTAAAAGCCTATAGAAAACGTGGGGAGTGTTTTTTATCACATCAACATTTCCATAATGTTGGAAACAGATCTTTATCCTTTCATGAAAAAAATTAAAAACACTTTTACCAGTAAAAGCAACCTATCCTTTTGATGACACCGTCAGCTACAGATTTCTGTCACATTGCTTTCATTGCAGCCTTGCTTGCATTCTCACTTGCAGGGCGTGCTGCCTGCCAGCCTACAAACGACTGTTGAGAGAGACTACTTTCATAGCCACCACCATCATTCACAGCCATTAACCAATAAGTGTAAGGCACTTACCCTGAAGAGTCGCAGGATGTTGGCCACCATGATTGACACAGAGCTGGCGGAGGCCCCGATGACGCCCACCACCCTCTCAGGCTTGGTGATGATGGGCGGCCCTCCACTCAGGCATTTGATGTCCGTCCCATCCTTCTCGATGAGCGCCTGGACAAAGGTGAGCGACTGCTCCAGGGCGTGGGTGTCTCGTGAACAGGTGTCCAGGATCCTGGCCCCCAGAGTGATGTTGGGCAGCAGCTCGTGGTCATTGTTGATGCGGTCCAAGGCAAACAGCATGGCCTCCAGTCTATGGATCCCCTTCTCCTTCTTCAGCTCCCCACAGGCTTTCCCATTGTTGCCTCTGGCGTGCACAGGAAATAGTCCACCCAGTGAGATATCCCCGTCAATGCGGATGGAGTTGAGGTGTGTGTGGCCAGGTGTCTTTGGCTTGGCCCCCAGGACCACCAGGATACAGCAGGTCAGGAGCAGGACCTGACAGGGCCCAGCCGGACCACCTCTGTGGCAGTCAGTCTGCCCCCTCTTCATACAGCTTCCCAGAAGAGTCATGACGAAAGGCTAAGCTAAACCCGCAACCAATTAAATTGAGTCCCTTTAAAAAAAAAATCCCACAAACAAATGTCCTAAAGGTTAGCAGCAATATCCCTCAGAGCACAGAACTCTTCAGAAGTCTCTTCTCATGTCTCTCAGCTTTGACACTATCTCAGTAATACTAATTAGCTTTCTCTCTCTCTCTTTCTCCACTTCCTTGTGGGGTATTCTCTCTCCCTGCAGTTGGGGTATGGAGATGGTGTGGAGTTACTAAACAGTTTTGACTGAGGTGGGAGTGAGTCCGTGGAGAGCCATCTCAAGGGGCATTACAGAGAACAAAGGTGGGAGATAAGCCTTCTTTTCTCCACTCCTCCAGAGCCAGTCAGAAGCGTTTAGCTTCTCTCTGGCTCATCCCCCTGGAGCAGGCAGAAAGTCCTCAGTCAGCACGAGCAGACCTGCAGGTACTCAAACATGGCCACCCTCCTCGAGCTCAGAAAGACAGCAGACTTCTGAAAGATAAAAGGAGAAAGGGATGAGATTCTGAGAAAAAGAGGGGAGAATGGGAGAGCTCTGTTAAAAAAGAGTGAGAGCTGAAATTGGATTTCATTGGTCTGATCAACAATAGATTTCTCAGTGAGGGGGTTTGCTGCATATTAGTTTCCCACATGGTTCTTATAACAATTCTATCTCAATTGTCGTTAACTCCCACGTACTGCTTTTCAATTCAATGACACATTAACTACTTTTTTCACTAACTCTCGACTGTGATGAAGCAGATAAGAAGCAGAGTCATGCTTCCTCAATGCTTTTGCATTTGATAAACATATCTGAGCATAAACAACAACATCGGAGGGTCACAGTTTCTATCAAATAGGGAATCCAGATATTCAAGCAGACAAATCACCAAGTCTAATACTGCGGTCGTATATATGTTTTTTTCCATTTCACACCCTTGCTTCACTTGCTATTAGAGCAAGTGCCTAAGCGGCACGAGTCCATAGGCTGCTTCGTAACCACGTCCCGCTTTCTTCATGTGGAGAGCAGAATCTCTCCAGGGTGTTTTACCAGGACGCTCATAATCAAAGTAGGAATATCACTTAACTGATGGACATCTGCTTGGACCCCACATTCCCCTCGCTCAATTCTCCTCTCCAAACCCATCATCTCAGCTTTATGGCTTCTGTCTCTACTTGAACATATTGGTGTGTGTGTGTGTGTGTGTGTGTGTGTGTGTGTGTGTGTGTGTGTGTGTGTGTGTGTGTGTGTGTGTGTGTGTGTGTGTGTGTGTGTGTGTGTGTGTGTGTGTGTGTTTCGTCCCCCCACAGCAGGCTCTTCTCTTCCACTGTGCCAGACTAACAAAGTGGTTGATATATGCCCAGTGGGAAAGACCTGCAGCTGAGTCTGTGTTTCTTCTCTCCCCCTATGTCTGTGTTTGTGTATCTCTTTCTCTTCTACCTCTCTTTCTCTCTACCCCCTCTCTCTTCCTCTCTTTCATTGACTGTCCCATGCATAGACAATCAGTCCAACAGCAACAACCTCTGCAACAACCTCATACAGCTGTCAGCCATGCCTGGCTTGTTCTGTGATGGAGGCTAGGAAGTGCACTGTGGCTTTGATGTCAGGTAGCCTAGTGGTTAGAGCGTTGGACTAGTAACCAAAAGGTTGCAAGATTGAATCCCCGAGCTGACAAGGTAAAAATGTGTCGTTCTGCCCCTGAACAAGGCAGTTAACCCACTGTTCCTAGGCCATTGAAAATAAGAATTTGTTCTTAACTGACCTGCCTAGTTAAATAAACCTAAAAAAAAGGATTCGAGTAGGAAGTAGGAGGAAGACAGAGGTCAAAGAAGGGAATAGATGCTTTTCTGCAGAACCCTATCAGCCTACATCAGGATTTACAATATACTGTATCGGGCTGCCTTAGTATGCTGTCATGCCTCGTGAATTATAGACAGCAAATCAAATGATAAAAATGCCCCGCTCCAGTAACTGTACAGTAAAAAGATACAGAGAGAGAACTAGCTGCTTTGTGCTGGCTTCTCCTGTCCTGCTGGAATCCAAAGGGAGATCTTATAGATCAGTCTTCTATAACACAGCATCCATAATGGATGAAAGCTTCCCAGGCTCAGCTGAAGCACAACATCTAGTTCTGGAGAGAGGGATGAGAGGGGGAAGAAAGTGAAGCAGATGCAGCTCAGGGTCCATGGAGGATTAGGGCTGGCTTGGCAGAGCACAAGGGAGACACTCACTGACTCCCTCCCTCTTCAAATGAGGCTGGGAAGAAACCAATGTCTTCAGTAAATCAGGAAATTGGTTTACAATGCTGTGATGGAGACGGCCTAGCTTGAAGAGGACCTGTTAAAAAATAGTATAGCCTTTTGATCGACTGTGAATAGTTAGCATGTTGCTAGCTAATCTATCTCAGGAAGATGTTTAGGCTACTCCATACTTACTCCACTCATAGACGCTAACAAACTTTAGCGCATATTGATGAAGGTACACTATATATACAAAATTATGTAAACACCCCTTCAAATTAGTGGATTTGGATATTCAGCCACACCAGTTGCTGGCAGGTGTATAAAATTGAGGACACTGCCATGCAATCTCCATAGACAAACATTGGCAGTAGAATGGCCTTACTGAAGAGCTCAGTGACTTTCAACGTGACACCATCATAGGATGCTACCTTTCCAACAAGTCAGTTTGTCAAATGTATGCCCTGCTAGAGTGGCCCCGGGCAACTGTAAGTGTTGTTATTGTGAAGTGGAAACGTCTAGGAACAACAACGGCTTAGCCACAAAGTGGTAGGGCACACAAGCTCACAGAACGAGACTGCCGACTGCTGAAGCCCGTAGCTCGTAAACACCATCTGTCCTCGGACGCAACACCCGCTACTAGGTTCCAAACTGCCTCTGAAAGCAACGTCAGCACAAGAACTGTTCGTCGGGAGCTTCATGGCCATGGCCGACCAGCCGCACACAAGCCTAAGATCACCATGCACAATGCCAAGCGCTGGCTGTAGTGGTGTAAAGCTCACCACCATTGGACTCTGGAGCAGTGGAAACGCGTTCTCTGGAGTGATGAATCACGCTTCACCATCTGGCAGTCCGACAGACAAATCTGGGTTTGGCGGATGCCAGGAGAATGCTACCTGCCCCAATGCATAGTGCCAAATGTAAAGTTTGGTGGAGGAGGAATAATGGTCTGGGGCATGTTTTCATGGTTCGGGCTAGGTCCCTTAGTTCCAATGAAGGAAAAGCTTATCACTACAGCATACAATGGCATTTTAGACGATTCTGTGCTTCCAACTTGTGGCAACAGTTTGTGGAAGGCCCTTTCCTGTTTCAGCATGACAATGCCCCTATGCACAAAGCGAGGTCCATACAGAAATGGTTTGTTGAGATCGGTGTGGAAGAACTTGACTGGCCTGCACATAGCCCTGATCTCAACCCCATTGAACACCTTTGGGATGAATTGGAACACTGACTGCGAGCCAGGCCTAATCGCCCAACATCAGTGCCCAACCTCACTAATGTTTTTTGGCTGAATGGAAGCAGGTCCCCGCAGAAATGTTCCAACATCTAGTGGAAAGCCTTCCCAGAAGAGTGGAGGCTGTTATAGCAGCAAAGGGGGGACCAACTCCATATTAATGCCCATGATTTTGGAATGAGATGTTTGACGAGCAGGTTTCCACATACTTTTGGTCATGTAGTGTATCTTCTTCCCAGGGAGACTTTTGTTAAGATGCCCGATGCTTGCTGTAAACATGAACACGCATCACTTGCGGTAGGGTTCAATTACTACACACCTTTATAAGGTTAGGGTTCCCACACGGCCATATTTCCATGTTACAGCATTTGTTTATGGAAAACAGATGAAAGACAGAGTCGACTACCTGTGCTAATTAGCTATTTGTGTCTCAGAACACCTGCATGTAAACGGAAGACAGGCCATACAAACTTGTCACTGAAAATACTTTTGTTTGCAAAGAAAACGGTTAAAACAGTCTACAGTAGGTGCATATTTTGCATTTGTGAAATTATTTTGATTTGATAGGAAAGTAGAGGGCTTTTTGTTTCTAGAACCATACCGCAATTGAGAATCGATTCCCGTTTAGATGGAGTGTATGGCTGTTTTGGCTGCCAGAGCCAATTAGCCTCTGAACAGAACATGTAAGGTCCTTGGACTATAATGAGTAGGCTCCTTTAGTCCAATATTGGGCCAGGTAGACCCCGTCAGTGCCAAGAGAGTTATATTGGCAGGAATGCCGGCTTAAGCCTAGTCTTTTTTATTACTCAACCCTTTCAGGGATTTGTTTGTTTTGTAAGTCTTTTTGAACCTTTTTTGGTAACCTCAATTTTGTATCACCTAATAAATAAAGCTACACCTGATTTTACCCCTCCTTTTGCGTCATACCCTCATGGACGTAAGACCTGTTACCGTTTTCACAAATCTGTACCCAGAAGGTAATGATCTTCCTGAGTGGCCTGTACTCTATGTGTTACCTCAGCTGCAAACAGAATTACAACATTATGTGGGTGGCCTGAAAAAATAATCTCTCTACCCAGGGTAATCAGCTCTTTTGATATTTCTCCATGAGATCATAATCTAAGCATAATAATGCAACCTGGACTCAGCGGTAGAAGTAAATCCTGGACACTCCAATTAATATGATATGCTACGTTTTGTATGGCATGTATTAATTTGTGGATGTCCATCATATGATATGTTACAAATTGCAATTCGTACAATATGTTACTAATTTGCAAAACATATGATACGTTACGAATTCCAATTTAAGGTTAAGGTTAGGGTTAGGAGTTAGGTTAAAGAGTTAAGGTTAGGGAACAGTTAGCTAACTTGCTAAGTAGTTTCAAAGTAGCTACAAATTTGCTAATTAGCTAAAATGCTAAAGTTGTCCATGATGAGATTCGAACATGCAACCTTTGGATTGCTAGAAGGTTACGTTAAACTTCTACCCACCACACCGACCAACCACCCTACTTTGGTTTTTGTCTTAAGTAACCTTATGTCTTATGTAACCATACCAAACGTAACATAACATACTAATTTGAGTCCTGGATTTACGTTTACCATGTTACGTCAAGTATATGAGGCCAGGCTGGATAATTTAAAAAGCTGCAGGCCAGTTATCTGCATGAGTCTCATTTCCAAATCTCCTTCCCCCCAGGTTGGTAAGATTACAAAGCTAATACAACAACAAGGAAGGTAATTACAGCATAGTGACCAAACAGAGCAGACAAATAAATTGCTTCAGCGCTGGACAATTCTCCAGTGAAATGACATGAAATGACAAGAAACCAGATCAGAATAACAAGCCCTGGCACTTTGGCGCAAGGCGGCAAAAAGTACCACATATCGGATCTCCCATTCCCAGGAAATAAATCAGTTTGAATATTACTCAAATTGCCTGAGTTTGTTCTCACCCTCTCCCCCTCTGTCCTTCTTCCTCTCTTCCTCTCTCCGTCCCCCACAGTCCCCCCAGCCCCTCTCTCTCTCTCTCTCTCTCTCTCTCTCTCTCTCTCTCTCTCTCTCTCTCTCTCTCTCTCTCTCTCACCATGCCCTCTTAGCCAATGTGGACATGAAAGTTATGTGCCTGGGTTATGTGCCATGCCTTTTTCTGTCAGAGTCAGAGACTGCATGCACGGTGGCATCTACACCAGATGTTCTAGACACAGGACCCAGATGGGAAGAGGAGATCAACATAATCTGTCTGTCTGTTGAAGAAGAGTAAGAGGTGTAGAGGGCAATTGCTGACTACACAGCAACTCGGCGGGAATCAAAAAACATCTCCTCATTACAACTCCAGTTTCTCAACATCCACTTTCATCCACAGCCCGTAGCCTGTATACTGCCGAACTGATGTCAGGTGTCACCGACAAACATTTTACTTTACTTGACATCCCTAATTTACAGTGTATGAGCTACAAGAATATAGTCTGAGAGTGTGCATGTGTGTGTGTAGGTGTGTTTAGGAATGTATATAATCCAGGATGCACAGGAAGACCGGTTGGTGGTCATTGAAGCTTCTAGTTGCTCGGCGTGCACATCACTGACAACCTGAAAGTATCCATCCACGCAGACAGTGTGCTGAAGAATGTGCAACAGTGCCTCTTCCACCTCAGGAGGCTGAAGAAATTAGTCTTGGCCCCTTACAAACCTACAGCACCATTGAGAGCATCCTGTCGGACTGTGTCACCGCCTGGTACAGCAACTGCACCGAGCTCTCCAAAGAATCACCGCCTGGTATGGCAACTCATCACCGGGAGCACATAGCCTGCCCTCCAGGACCTCTACAGCACCCGGTGTCACAGCAAGGCCAAGAAGATCATCAAGGACCTCAGCCACCCGAGCCACGGCCTGTTCACCCCACTACCATCTAGAAGGTGGAGAATACGTGCATCAAAGCTGGGACAGAGAGACTGAAAAACGGCTTATATTCCCAGGCCATCAGACTGTTATTAAATAGTCAGCACTAGCCGGCCTCCGCCCAATACCCTGCCCTGAACTTTAGTCGCTGTTACTAGTTGGCTACCACCCGGTACTCAACCCTGCACCTTAGAGACTGCTGCCCTATGTACATTGAACACTGGTTTCTTTAATAATGTTTTAATACTGTTTTACCAACTTCATATTATGTATATACTGTATTCTAGTCAAGACTCATCCTATAACTACTTCTGTACACACCTTTTCTATTCATATACTGTCCATGATGTCTATATACACCATCATATACATACAGTACAGTATATATTTATATTCTGGACATTGCCTGTTCTAATATTTTTTTATTTCTTAATTTCTTTCTTAAAATCTGGGGGATTTGTGTGTATTGTATTGTAAGGTATTACTGCACTGTTGGAGCTAGAAGCATTTCGCTACACCCGCGATAACATCCACCTACACCCATCATACACCTACACCCTTCATGTTATGAATTACTTGGCATCAACTGTATGTTCTGTTATGGGCCATCATAATACCTGGCTGGTGTATACACACAGACACAAATTGAATGCATCAGCTGCAAACAAATGGTCCCTGGACCAATATGTCTGTCTGGATAGAATAGGTAGCCAGAGTGGGGGGCTCAACTCAGTTCAATTTCAGAACACAGAGATGAAGCCTGGTAATGCCATGCACTGTACTAATATGGCTCTCAGAGTGCGGCTGGGCAGCCATGCGTCTGACAGTGATATCTTAATCCGACAGGAGACTGCTGTTTGGCCGTTATGCTTCATCAGCACTCATACTTAGGCCCCAAATGGGCAATAGGATCACAGTGGGGAGCAGAAATTAACTATTGTGTTTCAAGAGACGCCTTTCTGTCTCAATTATAGTACACATGACTGGTGCATGATTCTCCTCGGTGTCAATATACGAGAGTCAAATGTTTCATTGCCTTGAAGACACAAGTGTCTGCCTTCTTATATCAGGAAGGGCTCATACCAATCACTTGTTGGCATATAAACAAATATACACCCACATACATCCACCAGCACACATACAACAATCTGTGTCCATCTCTATCCAAGCTCAAAGAGGTCTTATAGGTTTCCATATCCATCAGACAGACACTGGGGGAATCCACATCCAGTAAAGTCTGTCAGCTACTTTAAAGGTAATAAAACTGAGCCAGTGAGATCAACCACCACTGTGACTGACTGTCACTTGAGTGGGAAAGAGAGAAAGTATTTCCTCACTGTCTGAGATTGGTAGCAGTGTTGGCAGTTGATGTTATTCTTCAATAACACAGACCCCAAAGCAAATCAGGGAGAGAAAAATATATTTATTCAAAGAGAACAAATCATAGTTGTTATGCTGGAAAGTAGATGGTAGATGGTCATTCTTCCCTGTCCTCAATGGTTTCTCCTCTGAACAAAGATGTTGGCAAAATATGTAGAGATGTATGCGATGTTTTGAAATAAAGGCCTAGAATATGATTGAAAGCTTTGTAAATAACATCACCATGTAATTGTATTTTTATTTGTTTAGTTTATAACCCAACCCTAGCCTGTTGACCAATTAGAATTCCTTGCAGTAAAATTGGGCCAATGGCCAGATGACAAGTATCCCGTTTTAGGCTCAATAGACAATTCGAACCAATGAGATCTTGCCACATGTAGCTATGAGTCCCGGAATGAAATTCCTCCCGTGTCCCTGACCCATTCATCTTCAGTTCCCCATTACAGAAAAACAACTATTTCAATTGATCACTAATTCCCTCTTGACCTTCAGTCCTCTGCGTTGTGTATTTATCTTCAAATATTCTTACAGCAGTGACAGATCCTAAAGGAAACACTGTATCAAGCAAGGAAACACTGTATCTTTATTTGCATAAGGGATGTTTTTTAAACAGCAGCACTAATACATTTACATATTAAGGAAAGTAATCGTTATAATTGTTACCCTTTTTCAACATGTCTGGGAGAAATTGTGTACCAAAATGAAGATGAAAATAAATATATTTTAAAATCTTTTTTAGGACCAATAGTTAATTGCTTGAATGTTTTATATTTTCTTTGAGTGTGTGTGTGTGCGTGTGTGTGTGTGTGTGTGCGTGCGTGTGTGTGTGTGTGTGTGTGTGTGCAGCTATGTCTTACTATACTTGTGAGGACATTTTGGGGACAACAATTGATTCCCATTCAAAATTCTACTTTCCCTTCTCTAACCCTAACCCTAAACTTAACCCTTAACCTAAACCAAACCCCTAACCCTAATTCTAACTCTAGACCTAAAATAGCCTTTTTGCAAGTGAGCACCGGCAAAGTGTCCTCACTTCTCTGAATTGTAGTTGGTTTACTATTCTTGTGAGGACTTCTGGTACTAACAAGTATAGTAAAATGCAACGAGATAAAGAGATAAAGGAATATAAAGAAGGTGAGAGATGGGTACTTCAATGATACTTTAGTTCTCAATCAGCCCTGGAGATTGCTAGCTTTATATCTCACCCTTCCCGAGGACACTGAATAAAGTCAGATTGCGGCAGTTGTAGCCAGATTCTTGTTACCTAACAGTTCATCTATTATGAATGGATCAGTAAGGTGCCAGAGGGACAATCATGGAGACAACACAGGAACTTCTTTCAGGAATATGACCAGAAAGAAAATAAATTATACACAGAACTACAATGCATGTATTATAATCTTGGCAAGTATCACGTTCATTTATTGTGAAATGTTCTGTGCACAATGAGCCAGAACCGAGGTAGAGAAAAAAAGTGAAGAGGGGCGGTGAGAGAGAGAGAGTGAGAGAGAAGACAGAGCAGAGGGGAAGAGAAAAAGGGAAAGAGAAGAGAGAGACAGAGAGAGAGAGAGAGAGAGGAAGAGAGAGAGACAGAGAAGAGCGAGAGAGAGAGCAACAGGTTCATTACATGTATTCTAACTCCATGTTATGCTACCTGCATTCATCCCAGCTCTATAACAGACTTCAGACACTCACCATATTCAAACACTCCCTCTATTTGCCATCAGCTTACTCACACAAGGACATAGGATATTCGGAAAATGCTTATTCACTAATTAACAGTTTGGTCATTATTTTTGTTGACCAAATCGTTCACAAAATTGTCTTTCTTTCTAGTTGCCGCTGTCCTTGGTGCTAGTGTTGCTAATGTTGTTGGTGTTAGTGTCCTAAGTCAGGTGATAACATACGTTGAAATGAAATTGGACAAATATTGAGCAAATAAATGTGAGCAAAGAAACACAACGTTCAAAGGACCGTCTGTGTACAGTCCATACCCGGCTAGCACACAACGTTCTGAGAACCATATGTTTCTTATAGCTTGGTGAGAGTGTGGTTGTCCTATGGTTATTGTGCATACAACCTTCCCACATTCTGGGAATGTTGCAAAATACCAAGCTAGCATAACGTTCTGAGAACCATACTTTTCTTAGGTGGGATTTTCAGTACTTCAGCATAATGTTAAGAACATGTTTCTTCAATGGTCACACGTGTTCTTAATGAGTGCTTATTTCCTTTGAAATGGGGTCTGGTTGAATAGAATAAAATCAACAGCTTTGTATGAGTAAAAGAAAAACATGGCATGCTAGTTCTGTCCTGGTGGTGCAGGGGACAAATTCCATGGATAGAGAACAGAAAATCATAGGTTTGAATCTTACTGATGCGATGCCTGTAAACGGTGCATAATCGGTGGCAGGGAAAATAATTAAGGATCGGCGATGGCTAGAAGGTCGGTGAAACATGTTCTCAGTACATTTAATTATTACTTCAAATAACATAATTTCCATTCTTAGAACGTTACTAAAACCTTCAGGGAACCTTAGTAAAATGTTCTCAGAACCTCCCTGCTACCTAAAAAGTAATATTCCCAGAACATGCTAAATGTTCTCCTCCGTTCTCAGAACAAAAAAAACGTTCTGTTTTACCGGTCAAGAAACGTATGGCTTCGTTCCCAGAACCAATGGGAAACCAAAAACTTATGCTCCAACAACTTCCAAGGAACCAAATGTGCCAGTTAAGAAAGCCCTGGTGTAGCGTGACGCTATACAAACTCGCTGGAAACCCAACATTGTCTCTGTGCAGTAGGCTATCTGAGACGTGATCGGTTTTGTTCAGCATCAGGCAGTGATTACAGTGAGGGAAAAAAGTATTTGATCCCCTGCTGATTTTGTACGTTTGCCCACTGTCAAAGAAATGATCAGTCTATAATTTTAATGTTAGGTTTATTTGAACAGTGAGAGACAGAATAACAACAACAAAAAAAGCAAAACATGACTTAGTACTTGGTGGCAAAACCCTTGTTGGCAATCACAGAGGTCAGACGTTTCTTGTAGTTGGCCACCATGTTTGCACACATCTCAGGAGGGATTTTGTCCCACTCCTCTTTGCAGATCTTCTCCAAGTCATTAAGGTTTCGAGGCTGACGTTTGGCAACTCGAACCTTCAGCTCCCTCCACAGATTTTCTATGGGAGTAAGGTCTGGAAACTGGCTAGGCCACTCCAGGACCTTAATGTGCTTCTTCTTGAGCCACTCTTTTGTTGCCTTGGTCGTGTGTTTTGGGTCATTGTCATGCTGGAATACCTCCTCCTCCAAACACGGCGAGTTTTGGTCTCATCTGACCACAACACTTTCACCCAGTTGTCCTCTGAATCATTCAGATGTTCATTGGCAAACTTCTGCTGGGCATGTATATGTGCTTTCTTGAGCAGGGGGACCTTGCGGGCACTGTAGGATTTCAGTCCTTCACGGCGTAGTGTGTTACCAATTGTTTTCTTGGTGACTATGGTCCCAGCTGCCTTAAGATCATTGACACGATCCTCCCGTGTAGTTCTGGGCTGATTCCTCACCATTCTCATGATCATTGCAACTCCACGAGGTGAGATCTTGCATGGAGCCCCAGGTCGAGGGAGATTGACAGTTATTTTGTGTTTCTTCCATTTGCGAATAATCGCACCAACTGTAGTCACCTTCTCACCAAGCTGCTTGGCGATGGTCTTGTAGCCCATTCCAGCTTGTGTAGGTCTACAATCTTGTCCCTGACATCCTTGGAGAGCTCTTTGGTCGTGGCCATGGTGGAGAGTTTGGAATCTGATTGATTGATTGCTTCTGTGGACAGGTGTCTTTTATACAGGTAACAAGCTGAGATTAGAAGCACTCCCTTTAAGAGTGTGCTCCTAATCTCAGCCCGTTACCTGTATAAAAGACACTTGGGGGCTAGAAATCTTTCTGATTGAGAGGGGTTCAAATACTTTTTTCCCTCATTAAAATGCAAATCAATTCATAACATTTTTTTGTTGTTATTCTGTCTCTCACTGTTCAAATACACCTACCATTAAAATGATAGACTGATCATTTCTTTGTCAGTGGGCAACCTTACAAAATCAGCAGGGGATCAAATACTTTTTTCCCTCACTGTACATGCTTCTTTATTCTGTTTATAAGCCTACAGTATGATGCAACCAAACCCTTACCCTGCCAGTGTTAAAAGGCACTATCTACGTAGTTCCTCTCAGGGTCTCCTCCGCCACTATGCATGAAATGTGTCAATTATTTACAGCCTGGCCTTTTAAGTTGCTCTGTAACGTGTGTACAAGTCACACTGGTGGGATTTGAGCTAGTGGTTGAGGAGGAAAAGTCTGTCTTTGTTCTGGATTTCTTCAAAATTTGACTGTAAAGGTACACAATGTCTCTCTGAGAGACTGTGTAAAAGTGAGAGAGGGAGGTGAGGGAGGGAGATAGGGGGAAGCCAGTGAAGCAACGAGCAAAGCTAGTAGCAGGAGTTCCATGTGTGTCCCACTTTGCATGGGCTAATTTTACATGTGCCACAGTTTACAACAAGCTCTTTGAGCCTGGCTGGTCTGTGGTTTACCATAAGCAATTGAATAGAATGTGCCCTAAATATGCCATGTGAATGAGATACAGTGAACCACTGCCGCATGCTCACCCAGCTGCAAGGCTCTAGCCTCATATTATACTGTAGGGGTTGCTCTACAGACCCACTCAAATAACACTAAACCAAGCAATATATTTGCTTCGATGATAATGCAATACATCATTTCATATGCTACTCGATATTATACTTAGGATTGTCTAATGGTCTTATAAATCAGAAGGGCGAGGCTGACAGGGTGTAAATATTGGCGGAGGTGTAGGCGACAGACATACACTTGGAATTGTTGCAGGCAGTCCAGACTCCAGACAGAGTATCAGTGATCACATCATGTGAGTTAGATGTTCAACATAGAACGACAAGGATTCCTTTTCTCTCCTTCTGACAGATAAATGTTGCCAGCGTGTGCTTTTCAGCAGGTGCCAGGCGAATAAGGAAGAGTATTATTCTATTTGATACTCAGAACAGATGTTGCTGCTGGTACACACACAGACACACACGCACCAATACACTCACACACTCTCCTGCAGATCAATACACATGCGTCACTAGGGCTGGCAAAATTACTGTATAACTGTGTAACCGACTGTTATTGATGAAAACCGCCATGAAAATAAACAACCATTATAACCGTTTAAAAAAATAATTTTAGGGTGTGGAACAAACAGCTGACTGAAGACGGGACGGCCGAGCAGTCGTGCGGTTGAGTCCGTTTCTGCTGTAACTTGGCCTCTACACAGGGATGAAACTGTTGCTCAGATGAAACAGGCAAGGTGTTGTAGCAAACAAATCTTCAGTTGCCTAGCCAAAATTATTAAGATTATTATTATTTATAAAAAATAATAATTGCTATTCGAACGGTTATTACGGTGACCGCGGTCATTTGGCTGACCAACAACCGTCATCCAAAATTCCATGACTGTCACAGCTCGAAACATCACAAGGCTCGTGGGGGAAGGGATGGAGAGAGAAAGGGAGAAAAGGTTGGTTCATAATATCAAAATTAGATGGAAGTGGTGTGTGTGTACATGTATGCGTGCATGTGTGAGATCTGAATTGCAAGTGCTAAGCGGTGAATATAGCTTTAGTCTCCATGGTAAATGCATTTATCCATGGTCATTTATTGTTTGCCACTTGCTCTCATGACTCACCTCTGGTGTCTAAGAGGAGTTGTGATGTGGATAGTCTGAGAATGACTACAGCTAAAGGTGTATTGCAACTAAAAGCATCATGAATGGACATGTTGACTTTGCATCAAAAACTAATAAGCTCCCTGCCAAGATAGAATGGGATACACACCAACGCATGTGACCACCTTTTATTGTACACCTAAAGGAAACACGAACTTTCAGGGTAGATATGATGTAACATCAGCTCCCACATCAAACACCAAGCTTGATCATAACAATCAAAGGTTTGTCATGTCTTCTACCCAGAAAACAAATGGAAAAATACTGTGGCATCTACTAAGCACCACATCCACCCTACTGAACAGACAGCAATCTGTTCTCATGCAGTGGCTCAGTAATGGTTGGCACATCACAAAGCAGCAGGCAGCGGTGCAGTCAGGGCAGGTGGTGGCAGTGTGCCAGAGCCCTGAGTAGGCAATGGCTATGCCTCTGTTCTAGGGACACAGGAGTGGAAGATTGGGGGATGGAGAGAAGGGGGAGAGAGACCACAAACTGTATTTATGAGGAGGATTCCAAATGCTTGGGAATCACACAATGGCTATGTCACTGTTCTAGTCAAACCTCCCAGCTGGTAAGAAGACAGGAGTGAAGGAGGGGGATGTAGAGAAAGGGAGATATGATAAACTGTATTCGTGAGGAGGATTCCAAATGCTTGGGAATGTCACGGTAACGTTGTTCCATTTATGGTCCTGAAAACAGAAGACATTAATATTGCATCCCTTCTGCGTTTTTCCACCTGTCAAAGAGCGTTTTAATGTTTAGGCACACATGGATGGAGAAGGTAGGGATCTTTAGCATGACAGCTCTTCCATTTGCCTCTGATGCTTTCCTTTGCCTGCAGGCCAGGGATGAGGGATCGTCTTGGAGGGTTGCATGTTCCTCATCAATCTACACACAATACCCCATAACGCCAAAGCAAAAACAGTCTAAACATTTTTTTTTTGCAAATGTATTAAAAATATAAACAGAAATACCTTACTTACATAGGTTATCAGACCATTTGCTATGAGACTCGAAATTGAGCTCAGGTGCATCCTGTTTCCCTTGATCATCCTTGAGATGTTTCTACAAATTGATTGCAGTCCACCGGTGGAAAATTCAATTGATTGGACATGATTTGAAAAGGCACACACCTGTCAATATAAGGTCCCACAGTTGACACTGCATGTCAGAGCAAAAACCAATACAGGATTGTGTCGAGGCACAGATCTTGGGAAGGGTACGAAAACAGTAGCCTCTTAAATTGAAGAAGTTTGGAACCACCAAGACTCTTCCTAGAGCTGGCCACCCAGCCAAACTGAGCAATCAGAGGAGAAGGGCCTTGGTCAGGGAGGTGACCAAGAACCGGATGGCCACTCTGTTACAGCTCCAGAGTTCCTCTGTGAAGATGGGAGAACCTTCCAGAAGAATAACCATCTCTGCAGCACTCCATCAATCACGCCTTTATGGTAGAGTGGCAAGACGGAAGCCATTCCTCAGTAAAAAGCACATGACAGCTAGGGCTGTTACGGTGTCCGTAGTACCGCCACACCGGCGGTCATGAGTCATGATGGCAGTCAAAAATACATGTGACCGTTTAGTCACGGTAATTATGCTTCTCCAAGCTCTGATGCTGCTGATGGTCATTAGTAGCTTACCAAACTTGCTAACTGCCAGGTACTCAGCACTCTATTGTCCTTATGATCACTCTGACATCAATGCAAATGTAATCGAAAATCTAATCGAACACTTCATGAGAGCCCGTGAGCCAATGTTGCACAACATTACTATAGGCTATGCAATTGTGTGAGAGTTTGCCAAAAGGCACCTAAAGGATTATCAGATCATGAGAAACAATATTCTCTGGTCTGATGAAACCAAGATTGAACTCTTTGTGCCAATCGTCACGTCTGGAGGAAACCTAGCACCATCCCTACTGTGAAGCACGGTGGTGGCAGCATCATGCTGTGGGGATGTTTTTCAGCGGCAGGGACTGGGAGACTAGTCAGGATCGAAGGAAAGATGAACATAGAAAAGTACAGAGAGATCCTTGATGAAAACCTTCTCTAGAGCTCTCAGGACCCCAGACTGGGGCGAAGGTTCCCCTTCCAACAGGACAACGACCCTAAGTACACATCCAAGATAACGCAGGAGTTGCTTCGGGACAAGTCTGTGAATTTCCTTGAGTGGCCCAGCCAGAGTCCGGACTTGAACCCGATCAAACATCTCTGGAGAGACCTGAAAATAGCTTAGCAGCGATGCTCCCCATCCAACCTGACAGAGCGTGAGAGGATCTGCAGAGAAGAATCGGATAAACTCCCCAAATACAGGTGTGCCAAGCTTGTAGCATCATACGAAGACCCGAGGCTATTATGGGGTATTGTGTGTAGATTGATGAGAGGGAAGAAAACAATTGAATCCATTTTAGAATAATACTGTAACGTAACAAAATGTGGAAAAAGTCAAGGGATCTGAATACTTTCCTAATGCACTCTAAATGGCCACAGTTTTAGGTTTTATTTGAATAAGAGCACATTTTCCTCCCAATTCAGATGACATGGGCGGAGAGCTTTTGAGGATCTAGTAATAATCACTGTACTTAGCTCCCCCTGGTTCCTTCTGACATCACCACAACAGGGTGGTTCAGCTTCACCCCATCTCACAGCATGAATCCCATATTCCCATTTCACACGGAAAGAACACTTCTATAAAACCTTTAGTCTGGGGATTAAGTCCATGTCATCAAGACCAAAGGCTATCCAACTTCACTTTGAAGCTAGGAGTAGATCCCTGTAAGAAGAGATTAATGGGAAAACAGAGGAGGCTCCAGGGTTGGCAGATAGTGTCAGCTAGCCAGGGCTCTAGCTCTGGGACTAATTCAACATTTTGAATGCTTTAGTAATGATTGCAGCAAAAAAGTAACATGACAGAACCAAAAACCAGGCATGTCTAAAAGGGACTCACTGTGATGTTGACAGAGACTCCTGATACCAGCTCAGGAGTTCAGGGGAGCGAACACGCATCAACCAGCCAACGCATAATGTGCCATAGGGTTGCCACACCACACACAACACTGCGTCAGGATCTGTGAAAACATTGTTCATGTGCCATAGCTGTAAGTGAATGCCATGCAACTGACTGGAATAGCGATGAGTGGATACGCACTAATTGGAAGAAGGTACATTTCTTCTACGTGTGTATTCCTCTGGTAATACCAATCATCATGTCTTTGTTTGGGGTGCTGATGTGCATCCAAGCCTTTGTTGATACGCATGGTTTGTGCTGTGAGTTCTGTGTTTTTATTGGATTAATTATCTCAGTATCACACAGAAATTAATCTGTTGGGAGGAAGGTAAGCTTGTTATGGGTAGACTGCAATTGCAGTACTGTACATCTTTACTGTGTAGTGGAAATACAGCCTAATCTATTTCAATGTTTTCCAATGATGCAACCTGCGTGACCACCACAAAGCCCACTATACAATCCTATACCTCAAAAAGATAACATCAAGGTCGCGGAATGTCATATCACTCTCTCAGCGTAGTCCCCTCATAGTCCTTGTCTGGTTCATCATTCTCTGACACTGGTCTCTAGGCTAGCCTTAAGATCCTGTCCTTCTCTGCTCCAGCCCAGTCTGGCACGATGAGTAGATGGGCTGTGAAAAGAACCATCTGACCTGTGTTTGAGGCCTGCGGACGGGTTTATAGAGGATTCTGTGACTTGTCAGAAGCTGTTATTCACCCAGAGCTCTGAATCACAGGGACTAATTGTTGGCTGGGAGTTTTACAGTGTTAGGCTAATAAGAACTGATGACAGCCTGTCCAACTGTCCATCAATCTGTTTGCATTGTCTGCTAAGACTAATGGATAAAGCAGTGCCTCTCATTCAGGAGTGCTCTCATAGGAAAATAATAATCATCACCATTTATATCATTGGTATAATCATCATAATCGTCATCATCGTTACTGAAGTGCCTGTAACCAAAGTTACAAAATAAGCTCTGTTTTCCCAATGGCAGAAGTGCCTATGTGTGACCTCACAATGTTTTATTTATTCTTTACGGTTTTCTGACGCTCTGGCAAATATCTCCATCATCTTAGAGAAAAAGAGAGAGTAAACCTAACTTTTACAGTTGGTTCAGGTCCAGAACCTTTACCCCTCCTGCGCCCTGAAATATTAGTTAGAGTGAGAGACAGGTTATAGTGCAGTCTCTCTCTCCTTCCCTTTCTCCCTCCCTCCCTCCCTTTCTCCCTTCCTTCCTTTCCCTATCCATCCCTACCTAGAAGTACTATGAGCTTCTCATATTTACAGGCTTGTTGTATGCATCCTGGGTTTTTACAAAATATGAGCATAATTTTTTTACTTCCTCCCACTTTATCTCAGTCCCTCTCTCTTTTTATCTCTCCCCTCTGTCTCTTTTGGTGACTTCTCCACTGTGGAAAATGAGAAAACCTCCTCTTTGAAGCAGAGCTTGCGATGTACCACACCAATTTCGTGTAAGGCACACCTTTAAGTGGAGCTTGGGAGACGATAATTGCACCTTTCATCTGCCTTGTTAAATCTAAGATCAAACAAGACGGGGCAAAGCATGAATGAGACACTGCAATCTACCGTACTGGCTAAGAGGTAGATGGGTTAGCAGCCCCGGAATACAGCCATCTGTGCTGTGCTTGAGTAGAAATTAAGTTTAATTAATTAGTCACTTGGGTGGTACTTTGGTTAGGCACCTGCTGCATCTGAGAAAGCAGGAATTGCCAAGAAAGTTCCTGAGTGTATTTGAGTGGGTAATAACAATCATTTAATATCTGAAAGTAGCATTAAACGGTAGCTAAGTGAATAGGAAGATAAGGGTC
Source organism: Brachymystax lenok tsinlingensis (assembly GCA_030435695.1). Taxonomy (NCBI): domain Eukaryota; kingdom Metazoa; phylum Chordata; class Actinopteri; order Salmoniformes; family Salmonidae; genus Brachymystax; species Brachymystax lenok. The sequence goes on from CM059803.1 coordinate 16,469,197, forward strand.
GATCGATGACAGTTGATATTCCTTTACTTCATAAATTGCCTTAAGGGAACAAAACACTGATGTATGATCATCCCAATCTACACTGCATGGATTTACCAAGTGAATGATCTTATTGGAACTTAAGGTCACCATTCCTTGATTCCATACTGTATGAAGTCATTTGACAGCTCTTGTGACACAATGGCACTCTCAATGCTCTCCATTGAAAGCCTACCGTCTAGCTAAATCTGTAAAGAAACCCTGACATAACTGTGTGCTTGTTGCTCCAACCTGCTTAGTGCTTTGTCTTTAGAATAATTTGTAGAATTTCCTTAATTTTATTATACCTTTATTTTACTAGTCCAACACTCTAACCACTAGGCTACCCAAAACTTGCATAATAATGTATGCAAGTTTTGAGATCCATTCTTCCACTTGCATTCATCACGACCTGACAGCTCAACATGAAGATAAAGTATTCACCCTCCTGGCCAGAAGAAACGGAGGAGGAGAAATGAGAATAAATGTCATTAACATGAAGCACCTCATCAGAGGTAGTTAAGTGTCTGACTAAACAAGTGTCCAACTAACAGGATCCTTCTGAAAACAATCCCTCCGTTTAGATTTAACCTTGATATCTATCCAGTCTTTAACAAGTGAGACTGACCGAACAAGTGTCCTACAAACAGGATCCTAACATTGATATATATCCAGTCTTTAACATAGGAGAATACGAGGAGAATATCCATGTACGTGTTTCTGCGGATCCACCAGGATGTAGAGTAAGACACTGAACACTGCACTGATACAGTAGGACATGTCAAACAGGGATAAAGGCTCTTGGAGCTGCCAGAGGAAGGAGCTATGTTAGAGCCAGAAGAGGCTTTGAATACCTTTAAAGCCGTTAGGGGAACTTAGTAGCTTGAAGAACAGTGGGGTTGCTGATACTACTGTAGGTGAGGTAGAGGAAATGAACATGCTGGGAAAGACAGCAGGTCTAGGTAGCCTCGTGCAGTCTGTATGTACTGTACGTCGGTTTGCTCAGTCTTGAAGGGCAGACAATCTTTGGTTAAGTTAGATGAAAAAGGACCTAACAATGACCTATACTACCAATATGTAACGTGCTATTCAGACTGCCACTCAGCAGTTAGTGTAGGATCAATTATTATTATTATTATTATTTTTTTTAAGGGGTGGACCAGCTTTAATATTGAGGATAGATTGTTGCTTCCATCAATGTAATTGTCTGCATCATTTCCAATCCCCCATATATTATTTTGGTAAATATATATATCTATATATATATATACACATACATACACATACCATTCACACATATATATACATACATACACATACATTTACACACACACACTTTTTTCAGAATATACCTTCTTTTATTATTCCCTGCAAACCCTACCACTGTTCCCCCAATTGGAGTAAACTAGTAAACAATTACATTTAGGCTTCTACTTCTAGCTTATACATACTATAAACATTTTACTGACACAATCCATTTTGCAATAGTTATATTTTGTTTGTTTTTAGTCCTGGCCTTCCTCTATTTCTGATGTCCATCCAGTTTGATTTCTATTTGACATATATTTGTAACTGTGCTATTTCACAAAGGTTCTGAACCTATATACATTTTACAGACCCTGTATGTTTTACATTTGTTATCTTGTTGTTATTAGTCCCACCCTTCAGCGCCATTCAACCCCTCTCATCTATCTCTTAACACCATCCATATTGGATTTCTAACTGTGCTGTGATGCTTCACAAAAGTACTGAACCTTTCTATTCTCATAGTTTCTACAGATTGTAAATTAAAGATAAAAAAAAAATCTAAAATAATTATTATATTATTGATCTATGGACTATGACTTTTCAAATCACCTAGTATTGCTATCTGCAGCGTTAGCACTAGGTACATGTTACAATTCTTCAGCCATTCCTAGACCTGTGACCAAAAACGTGCTACATACGGACAGGACCAAAATATATTCTCGAATGACTTCTGCCTCCTCGCAGCAAAATCTACAGAGCTAGGAAGATTGTATATATATAACATTCTATTGGTTGCAAGAATTTTGTATGATAATTGAAATAAAAAAATTATACGTTTTGAATCCGGTGTCAATTCATAAACCATGTGCAATGGAATCGGTACATCGAAAATTATTTCGTTTTCAAATAACCAAAAGTGAGCGGTTGTAATCTGAATAAAGGGAAAAAAGCGACGGACTATGTATTTTTGTAAATAACAGGTGGTGCACGATATCTAAGGACGTCTTGAGCTAGTGCTCGCCTGAGGTAGAATATCTCATGATAAGCTGCAGACCACACTATCTACCGAGAGAGCTTTCATCTGTATTTTTCCTAGCTGTTTACATACCACCACAGTCAGAGGCTGGCACTAAGACAGCATTGAAGGAGCTGTATTCCACCATAAGAAAACAAGCAAACGTTCACCCAGAGGTGGCGCTCCTAGTAGCCGGGGACTTTAATGCAGGGAAACCTAAATCCGTTTTACCTCATTTCTATCAGCATGTTAAATGTGCAACCAGAGGAAAAAAAACTGAAGACCACCTATACTCCACACACAGAGACGCATACAAAGCTCTCCCCCGCCCTCCATTTGGTCAATCTGACCATAATTCGATCCTCCTTATTCCTGCTTACAAGCAAAAACTAAAGCAGGATGCACCAGTGACTAGATCAATAAAAAAGTGGTCAGATGAAGCAGATGCTAACTACAGGACTGTTTTTCTAGCACAGACTGGAATATGTTCCGGGATTCCTCTGATGGCATTGAGGAGTACACCACATCAGTCATTGGCTTCATCAATAAGTGCATTGATGATGTCGTCCCCACAGTGACCGTACGTACATACCCCAACCAGAAGCCCTAGATTACAGGCAGCATTCGCACTGAGCTAAAGGCTAGAGATACCGCTTTCAAGGAGCGGAACTCTAACCCGGAAACTTATAAGAAATCCCGCTATGCCCTCCGACAAACCATCAAACAGGAAAAGCGTCAATACAGGACTGAGATCAAATCGTACTACACCGGCTCTGACACTCGTCGGGTGTGGCAAGGCTTGCAAACCATTACAGACTACAAAGGGAAGCATAGCCGAGAGCTGCCCAGTGACACAAGCCTACCAGACAAGCTAAACGACTTCTATGCTCACTTCGAGGCAAATAACACTGAAACATGCAAGAGAGCACCAGCTGTTCCGGAAGACTGTGTGATCACGCACTACGCAGCCGATGTAAGACCTTTAAACAGGTCAACATTCACAAGGCTGCAGGGCCAGATTGATTACCAGGATGTGTACTGCGAGCATGTGCTGACCAACTGGCAAGTGTCTTCATTGATATTTTCAACCTCTCCCTGTCCGAGTCTATAATACCAACATGTTTCAAGCAGACCACCATAGTGCCTGTGCCCGAGAACACTAAAGTAACCTGCCTAAATGACTACCGACCATTAGCGCTCATATCTGTAGCCATGAAATGCTTTGAAAGGCAAATCCTAGACCCACTCCAGTTTGCGTACCGCCCCAACAGATCCACAGATGATGCAATCTCTATTGCACTCCAAACTGTCCTTTCCTACCTGGACAAAAGTAACACCAATGTGAGAATGCTATTCATTGACTACAGCTCAGCATTCAACACCATAGTGCCCTCAAAGCTCATCAATAAGCTAAGAACCCTGGGACTAGACACCTCCCTCTGCAACTGGATCCTGGACTTCCTGACGGGCCGCCCCCAAGTGGTAAGGGTAGGTAACAACACATCCGCCACGCTGATCCTCAACACAGGGGCCCCTCAGGGGTGCGTGCTCAGTCCCCTCTTGTACTCCCTGTTCACTCATGACTGCACGGCCAGGTACGACTCCAACACCATTATTAAATTTGCCGATGACACAACAGTGGTAGGCCTGATCACCAACAACGATGAGACAGCCTATAGGGAGGAGGTCAGAGACCTGGCCGTGTGGTGCCAGGACATTAACCTCTCCTTCAACGTGATCAAGACAAAGGAGATGATTGTGGACTACAGGAAAAAGAGGACCGAGCACACCCCCATTCTCATCGACGGGGCTGCAGTGGAGCAAGTTCCTTAGTGTCCACATCACTAACAAAGGTCCAAGCACACCAAGACAGTCATGAAGAGGGCACGATAAAACCTATTCCCCCGCAGGAGACTGAATAGACTTGGCATGGGTCCTCAGATCCTCAAAAGGTTCTACAGCTGCAACATCAAGAGCATCCTGACTGGTTGTATCACTGCCTGGTATGGCAACTGCTCGGCCTCCGACCGCAAGGCACTACAGAGGGTAGTGCGTACGGCCCAGTACATCACTGGGGCCAAGCTTCCTGCCATCCAGGACCTCTATACCAGGCGGTGTCAGAGGAAGGCCCTAATAATTGTCAAAGACTCCAGCCACCCGAGTCATTAACTGTTCTCTCTGCTACTGCAAGGCAAGCGGTACCAGAGCGCCAAGTCTAGGTCCAAGAGGCATCTAAACAGCTTCTACCCCCAAGCCATAAGACTCCTGAACATCTAATCAAATGGCTACCCAGACTATTTGCACCTTTGTTTTTTAGCCATGGATTTCTAATCCCTTAATATTATTGCTGGATCTAATTTTAACAGCTAACATTTCGATGGCAATAATAAATAGATATGCCGATAGTGGACAACCTTGTTTTACTCCTCTTGACAGTTAAAAACTTTCTGAGATGTAGCCATTATTTACTATTTTACACCTAGGGTCACTATACATAACATTAACCCATTTTATAAGAGATTCTCCAACATTTAAATTTTCCAGGCAGTTATATATAAACTCCAGTCGTGCTTTATCAAAAGCCTTTTCAAAGTCAGCTATGAAAACCACACCTGGTTTCCCAGATATTTCATAGTGTTCTATTGTTTCCAGTACTTGTCTTATATTATCCCCAATGTATCGTCCCTGTAAAAAACCTGCCTAATTAGGATGTAGGATACATTTACATTTGGCACCAAATCAACAATCAAACATCCCCATGTCTTGCACCACATGGCTTCCAAGAAGATCCATGGCAGGCAGTATGAGAAGATTAAAGAGATTTAAACTTTCGCTGTTCTCTGTTGCGCAGCTAATATGCTTCCCCATACAGCTTTTCTGTGGGATATTGTGCTCATCTGTTAGAGCCACTGTTTCACCGTCTGGATCAGTCTCTAACTGAGAAACTGAGGTAAATAAAGGCATACGAGTCTACAGAACAAGAGAGTTCAGTTGACATGGATACCTAGACCTGTTTTATAGAGACGTCCATGAAAAAACAGCACATCAGAAATAGTCCCTAGAAAAATCCACATTTTCAATGACTGCATTAGTTGTGGGTGGAAGAAAGGAGATTGCTCTCTCAAATGCATCATCTCCATTTGAACCCAAATTAATGCTCAGTTATCATCTGAGAGTCACTGAATGCACTAACATGGTTTCAGCTGAAAGGGGCTGTCTTCTCTGTACCCACATTTACAGAACAGCTGTTCTCACGGAAGGAAAAGGGGATTTGCACAAGCAGTCACAAATATGTACAGTGGGGAGACACTGCACTGAGAGTACCAGTAACATCCCTGCATTAACCCATCAATGTGGAGCTGGAGCACGTGTGCTCAGCGGGACAACCCACAATACTGCAGACCAGAAAGCAAGGCTGTGCAGAGGTAGGGCCAGGGGTAATACATACAGGCTTTGTCTATGTAATATAAGCTCTGTATATCTGCTAATAAAAGACCTGTCAGTCTGTCTATGTTTGCCAGCGGCTGCTTCGCCAGTAAATAATTACAAAGAACAAGAGCTCCCCTGCTCTCACACATAACTCCCAGGGCTCGACACAAGGCATCATAGGGAGAGAACAATGGTCACAGCCACAAGACATATCATTAATCACAGGAGGTAGGGGGAGCTGGGGCCTGGGGGGATTTCACCCCCGGATTATCCACCCCAAGGGGGAATGAGTCAGCCCCGGTCCCCTAGGCCTAGTAGGTGAAGGAGCTGGAGGGAAATGTCAGGATGGTGAGGCCTGATAGACTCTGTTCCTGTCGAGGCGCTCCCTCCGCTGGGAGGATGAAAGGGCCAGGGCATTGATTTCAGTTCAGGGAGGCAGGAGGGATGGAGAAAAAGGGTATGAGAGTACCGAGAGCTTGGTGCTAGACGAAGCCTTCAAAGTAGCAGTCTTTCTATCCTCAGCTGAGCTAAATGTAGTCCGATAAAGTGTGGCAATACCCATGTGGATACAAAGAAATAGCTCAGTCTACAAACTCAAATGATTCAGGTCACTATTGGACGTTTCTTTTACCCTACCTTGAAAGCACAGTTGGACTTTCTTTTTAACGACTTTCATCATCTTAGACCAGGGGTTCCCAAACTTTTTCACTCAGGCACCCCTTCCAGTCTTGGGTGAACATCCCACCCCCCAACCCCCTCCCCTTCGTGCACACACTCCTACACAATTCGTATGGACACAAGCACTGTTCATGCACTGACACAAACTGTTCACACCCCTCTTGTTGGCGGAGAGAAAATGTTGCAATTTTAAAGCTCATTTCCTTGTAAGTCTATTCATTTTGTCATATCTAAGTGTATTCATGTATTAATTGAGTGATTCAAAAATTACTACAAAATCTATGGGCTAAAAAACCTAGCTAAAAACGTTACCTGACATGGGCTAGTTGATCTGGACATTTCTGACAAGTTTATAATAACTATTTTAGGTATGCAATGACTGACATGACAAGAGGAACTGATGACGCACTACTCAATTTCAAAATTGCACCTTCAAGAGTAAGTTGAAAGGCGGACTGAGTTCCTTTAGGTTGGGGAGCCCTGCGCCCCCCCTGCCAACCCCTCACTTTGGGAACCACAGTCTTATGCAACATATATAGCTGTACCTGTATACTGCAAAGCAATAGTTTCACTGGCTTTAGCCCAATCAAACCCCAAATGACAAGAGCCATGAAAAGTGATTTCCACCCGCACAAAGAAACATGTGAAATGTGATTTGCAGATGAGCCACGACAGGTAAAGAGGTAGGATTGTCAGCAGAGAGATTTAAATTCTTCATGAGGCTCACACTCCATAGCACACAGAGCATGAGGTTGGGGAGAGGTTCAGGTAGGTTACCCTACTGGAATACAACAGCTCTCAGGTCCAGGGACTGAGTTACCAGAAGCCCTACTGTTTGACCCACCCTGCCCCTAGAGAGGGGGGTCAACTGCGCCCTAGGCTGTTGTCTAAACCTGTGTGATTAATGGTGCATTAACACGATGGCAGTACATAACCACTTTCTCTTTCTCTCATTCGCTCATGTTGGCCTCTGCATTATTAATGCAGACACAAAGAGCTTAGTTAATGAGCCAGAACTCTCTCAGTGGATCAGGCATAACTTGTTCACAGAGGCTCCCGTTATCTAACCTTTCTGCATTTCAGTCAGTGGTTGTTGTATTATAATTTTGTGGAAAATAGCAAAACTTCGTCAGAGTTGGATGTCGATCATCAACCAGATTAATTTCCCTGGTTAGTTCATCAGAGAAGTCCATGTGATTGACTCCCGAGACCAGGACTCTATTTCATAATGCACTACTTCAAAGGAAATAATCACAGCAATGGTTAGGTTATTGGTTCCATTGAGACCAAATGTCTATCTCAGCTCACTGTAATTATATGAGGTCTACACAAACCAGCCTAGCTCATTCACCATATACCCACGACAAACAGGGCAGATAAAAAAGGACTAGATTATCTCAGCTCATTTCAGGTTAACACAACAGGATCACGGCAGAACCCAATCGTGTGCTCTTTCATTACCTCTAGCTCTAGCAGTGAAGGCGTGGGAGTGAAACGACTGAGATGGTTATCACACTCATTGACCAGCACATCGATTCCACAACAGAACAGAACAGAACAGGAGGCTCTCCTCTTGTCTGCCTCTTTTGATTGAAGTTAAAGGAATGTGGATGTTTAAATGGACATGTACAGACATGTGATTGTGGTAGTATCCCTATCAGAGGAGCTCTGGCATAGCCAACGCCCACGTTTTGGACCACTTTAAGGGTTTATAGACTAATTGCTATGATTACAATGTCTGTAAGATATGAGAAACAAAGGTAGATTTGTTCCTAAACCCTTTAAAAAAATATACAAACTGGATGACGTGAATATATCTGTTGAATACTAGTATACTAATATATGATGTACAGTACCAGTCAAAAGTTTGGACACACCTACTCATTCAAGGGTTTTTCTTTATTTGTACTATTTTCTACATTGTGGAATAAAAGTGAAGACATCAAAACTATGAAATAGCACAAATGGAATCATGTAGTAAACAAAAAGTGTAGTAACCCCCAAAAATCTATTTTATATTTGAGATTCTTCAAAGTAGACACTCTTTGGCTTGATGACAGCTTTGCACGCTCTTGGCATTCTCTCAACCAGCTTCACCTGGAATGCTTTTCCAACAGTCTTGAAGGAGGTCGCACATATGCTGAGCACTTGTTGGCTGCTTTTCCTTCACTCTGGGGCCAACTCATCTTAAACCATCTCAATTGGGTTGAGGTCGGGTGATTGTGGAGGCCAGGTCATCTGATTCAGCATTCCATCACTCTCCTTCTTGGTCAAATAGCCCTTACACAGCCTGAAGGTGTGTTGGGTCATTATCCTGTTGAAAAACAAATTATAGTCCCACTAAGTGTAACAGTATTGCTTCCGTCCCTCTCCTCACCCCTACCTGGGCTCAAACCAGGGACACTCTGCACACATCAACAACTGACACCCTCGAAGCATCGTTACCTGTCGCTCCACAAAAGCCACGGCCCTTGCAGAGCAAGGGAATCAACTACTTCAAGTCTCAGAGCGAGTGACGTCACCGATTGAAACGCTATTAGCGCGCACCCCGCTAACTAGCTAGCCATTTAACACCTGTTACATAAGCACAAACCAGATGGGATGGCGTATCGTTGTAGAATGCTGTGGTAGCCATGCTGGTTAAGTGTGCCTTGAATTCTAAATAAATCACAAACAGTGTCACCAGCAAATCACCCCCACACCATCTCCCCCCACCTTCAGGTGTCACATGCTTCACGTGGGAATCACACATGCGGAGATCATCCATTCACCTTCTCTGCGTCTCACAAAGACACAACGGTTGGAACCAAAAATCTCAGATTTGGACTCATCAGACCAAAGGACAGATTTCCACCGGTCTAATGTCCATTGCTCGTGTTTCGTGGCCCAAGCAAGTCTCTTCTTATTATTGGTGTCATTTAGTAGTGGTTTATTTGCAGCAATTCGATCAGGAAGGCCTAAGATGGCGCCAAAGAGGATGGCTGACGTTCTACATGCTCCTTACCAAATGGGCTATTTTGTTAGTTTTTTTGCCTTGTTTGTAACTTATTTTTTTACTTATTTTGTACATATTGTTGCTGCTACCGTCTCTTATGACCGAAAATAACTTCTGGACATCAGAACAGCGATTACTCACCACGAACTGGAAGAAGCTTTTTCCTTTAACGAGTCCGACGAGACGGATATACTGCTCTCCCGGGAACAGGCCCAAATCCCTGTGAAGAAAAGACGGAGGAAAAGAGGACGCAGATCGTGCTGCCTTCTGAGAATCCGTAGGTGAGCGAGGAAACTCCCAGTGCCATCCGTCCTACTTGCTAACATGCAATAAAATTGATGACCTACGATTACGATTATTCTACCAATGAGACATTAAGAACTGTAATATCTTATGTTTCACTGAGTCGTGTTGAACGACAACACGGATAATAATAGCTGGCGGAATTTTCCATGCACCGTCAGAACAGAGAAGCTACGTCTGGTAAAACGAGGGGTGGGGGTGTAGGTCTTTTTGTCAATAACAGCTGGTGCGCAATGTCTAATTTTAAAGAAGTCTCGAGGTATTGCCCGCCTGAGGTAGAGTACCTTATGATAAGCTGTAGACCACACTATCTACCAAGAGAGTTCTCATCTATATTATTCATAGCCGTCTATTTACCACCACAGACCGATGCTGGCACTAAGACCGCACTCAACCAACTCTATAAGGCCATAAGCAAACAAGAAAATGCTCATTCAGAAGCGGCGCTCCTACTGGCCAGGGACTTTAATGCAGGCAAACTTAAATACGTTTTTACCAGCATGTGTAGCCAGAGGAAAAAAATCCTTTACTCCACACACAGAGATGCATACAAAGCTCTCTCCCGCACTCCATTTGGCAAATCTGACCATAATTCTATCCTCCTGAAACTAAAGCAGGAAGTATCAGTGACTCGCTCAGTATGGAAGTGGTCAGGTGGCGCGGATGCTATGCTACAGGACAGTTTTGCTAGCACAGACTGGAATATGTTCCGGGATTCATCCAATGACATTGAGGAGTATACCACCTCAGTCATAGGCTTCATCAATAAGTGCATCAACGACGTCGTCCCCACAGTGACCGTACGTACATATCCCAAGCAGAAGCCATAGATTACAAGCAACATCTGCATCGAGCTGAAGGCTAGAGCTGCAGCTTTCAAGGTGCGGGAAACTAATCAGGACGCTTATAAGAAATCCTGCTATGCCCTCAGACGAACCATCAAACAAGCAAAGCGTCAAAACAGGATTAAGATTGAATCCTACTACACCGGCTCTGACGCTCGTCGGATGTGGCAGGGCTTGAAAACTGTTACGGACTACAAAGGGAAACCCAGACGTGAGCTGCCCAGTGACGCGAGCATACCAAGCGACCTAAATGCCTTTTATGGTCGCTTTGAGGCAAGCAACACTGAAGCATGCACGAGAGCACCAGCTGTTCTGGATGACTGAGGCTGGTAACTCTGATAAACGTATCCTTTGCAGCAGAGGCAACTCTGGGTGTCACGGCCTGATCTGTTCCACCTGTCTTTGTGAATGTCTCCACCCACCTTCAGGTGTCACCCGTTTTCGCCATTAGTCCCTGGGTATTTATTCCAGTGTTCCCTGTTCGTCTGTTGCCAGTTCGTCTTGTCAAGTCAACCAGCGTGTTTTTCCGTGCGCCTGCTTTTTCTTATCTCTCTTTTGCTAGTCCTCCGGGTTTTGACCCTTGCCTGCCTTGACTCTGAATCGACCTGCCTGACCATACTGCCTGCCCTGACCTCGATTCTGCCTGCCACTCTGTACCTCCTGGACTCTGACCTTGTTTATGATCTTTTGCCTGTCCACAACCATTCTCTTGCCTGCCCATTGGATTATAATAAATATTAGAGACTCGAACTATCTGCCTCACGTGTCTGCATCTGGGTCTCGCCCTGTGCTCTTATACTGGGTCTTCCTCTCTTGTGGCGGTCCTCATGAGAGCCAGTTTCATAGCACTTGATGGTTTTTGCGACTGCACTTGAAGAAACTTTCAAAGTTCTTGAAATGTTCCGTATTGACTGACCTTCATGTCTTAAAGTAATGATGGACTGTCATTTCTCTGCTTATTTGAGCTGTTCTTGCCATAAAATGGACTTGGTCAATTACCAAATAAGGCTATCTTCTGTATACCACCCCTATCTTGTCACAACACAACTGATTGGCTCAAATGCATTAAGAAGAAAAGAAATTCCACAAATTAACTTTTAACAAGGAACACCTGTTAATTGAAATGCATTCCAGGTGACTACCTCATGAATCTGGTTGAGAGAATGCCAAGAGTGTGCAAAGCTGTCATCAAGGCAAAGGGTGGCTACTTTGAAGAATCTCAAATATAAAATATATTTTTGATTTGTTTAACACTTTTTTGGTTACTACATTATTCTACATGTGTTATTTCATAGTTTTGATGTCTTCACTATTATTCTACAATGTAGAAAATAGTAAAAATAAATAAAACCCTGGAATGAGTAGGTGTGTCCAAACTTTTGACTGGTACTGTATATTCACTGAGTTTACGTAATGGTTGAAAATCTAAAGATGCACCACCACAGCGCCATTGTGAGCAGAACAATAAACCCGCTTCTTAGGAGAAGGTTCAGCAGCATAATTCTGCAAATGAGTTCATAAAGTAACAATTAGTGTGGCCAGCTGTTATTATCCCTTCAGACTACTGTAGAACTGGGACAAAGGTGGCAATTAAGGAACGTTTTCCTGCAAGACTGGATCTCTGAACAGATGTACAGTAATTATTGCATGAGGTAAAACTACACCGTGTTTCCATTAAAGGTCTATGTTGTAGTTAGTAAGATACTCCTCAACAGGGCATTAATTACTTGATAGTAATCTAACTCATTTCTCACCATAAACAACATAATAGTCACTTTAAAACAGATTTGCGAAGCAAAGTAAGCGTTCATTAGACTTGTCTGGCCAACGCATACAGCCATTCTAACAAGAACTTAAATGACATCATTTTACCGGTCATACATTACTTAAATGAAAAGTTCCTTAAACCCACACCCATAATACACAGCACTAAATAGTGTTACTTTCTAATTGAAAGTGTCACCTTCAGAATACACTGATGCTAACACATTCACAAAATTATGGATGAAAATACACCATTATATTCAAGTTATTATATAACAACCACGAGGCTTTAATCGCCTTCCTTTAACAACATCTAAATGGATGAGAGGAGCACTTTCTGGTTCCCTCAGAGTTCATCTCTAATTCTTGTAAGCCATGAGCAGAAATATCCACTTCACAGGATATCTGTCAGACGGAATAATAAATGTGATGTCCATACATTTAATCACTTGGGTGCCACAGAGATCTTGAGGACAGGAACTGATGTTTGTTTAAGTATAATTGCAACCAGTTGAGTTAAAACCTTGACTGAGAGGCAGTAACTGCTTCAATCTAGAGTGTTCTTAATCCAAATTGTGCTCTGCTGTTTGTTATTGTCAAACTCTGAGCTAATCAATGCCTCCTTTGTACTCTTAATCCAAAAGTCCATGACTTCACCAAGTAATTGAACTTATCTTCATACTGACTGTTGGAACTACTCTTTTGGAAGAGGAATTAGTGCACAAAGTAAACCTAATTTAAACCATGACCATCAGAAAACAAAATTGGGTCTATTTCTATCTAAAGACTGGCAAAATGGCAAGTTCATGAACCCCATACATCCTTGGTCTCAACTGTTACTTTTCCTGGGTGGTATTTGGTTGTAAATAGTGTCTCATAACCTCAACATACGGGCCACTGCTATTTTCTCCTAATTTCTCTCACTTTTTCCACTGGACAGTGTTATCCCCTTCATCAATCTCGGTGACTGGACCAGATGGCCCACCATCCTGAGTTAACACACACACACATGCCGTCTGCCCAATCAAACAGCCAGCCCAGAACAAGACTGCAGTATTACTACCAACTACCACTCTAAAGTTTTATTTTATTTTTTTACATTATGGCATACAGTGGGGAAAAAAAGTATTTAGTCAGCCACCAATTGTGCAAGTTCTCTCACTTAAAAAGATGAGAGAGGCCTGTAATTTTCATCATATGTACACTTCAACTATGACAGACAAAATGAGGAAAAAAAATCCAGAAAATCACATTGTAGGATTTTTAATGAATTTATTTGCAAATTATGGTGGAAAATAAGTATTTGGTCACATACAAACAAGCAGGATTTCTGGCTCTCACAGACCTGTAACTTCTTCTTTAAGAGGCTCCTCTGTCCTCCACTCATTACCTGTATTAATGGCACCTGTTTGAACTTGTTATCAGTATAAAAGACACCTGTCCACAACCTCAAACAGTCACACTCCAAACTCCACTATGGCCAAGACCAAAGAGCTGTCAAAGGACACCAGAAACAAAATTGTAGACCTGCACCAGGTTGGGAAGACTGAATCTGCAATAGGTAAGCAGCTTGGTTTGAAGAAATCAACTGTGGGAGCAATTATTAGGAAATGGAAGACATACAAGACCACTGATAATCTTCCTCGATCTGGGGCTCCACGCAAAATCTCACCCCGTGGGGTCAAAATGATCACAAGAACGGTGAGCAACAATCCCAGAACCACACGGGGGACCTAGTGAATGACCTGCAGAGAGCTGGGACCAAAGTAACAAAGCCTACCATCAGTAACACACTACGCCGCCAGGGACTCAAATCCTGCAGTGCCAGGCGTGTCCCCCTGCTTAAGCCAGTACATGTTCAGGCCGTCTAAAGTTTGCTAGAGAGCATTTGGATGATCCAGATGAGGATTGGGAGAATGTCAGATGAAACCAAAATAGAACTTTTTGGTAAAAACTCAACTCGTCGTGTTTGGAGGACAAAGAATGCTGAGTTGCATCCAAAGAACACCATACCTACTGTGAAGCATGGGGGTGGAAACATCATGCTTTGGGGCTGTTTTTCTGCAAAGGGACCAGGACGACTGATCCGTGTAAAGGAAAGAATGAATGGGGCCATGTATCGTGAGATTTTGAGTGAAAACCTCCTTCCATCAGCAAGGGCATTGAAGATGAAACGTGGCTGGGTCTTTCAGCATGACAATGATCCCAAACACACCGCCTGGCAACGAAGGAGTGGCTTCAGAAGAAGCATTTCAAGGTCCTGGAGTGGCCTAGCCAGTCTCCAGATCTCAACCCCATAGAAAATCTTTGGAGGGAGTTGAAAGTCCGTGTTGCCCAGCGACAGCCCCAAAACATCACTGCTCTAGAGGAGATCTGCATGGAGGAATGGGCCAAAATACCAGCAACAGTGTGTGAAAACCTTGTGAAGACTTACAGAAAACGTTTGACCTCTGTCATTGCCAACAAAGGGTATATAACAAAGTATTGAGATAAACTTTTGTTATTGACCAAATACTTATTTTCCACCATAATTTGCAAATAAATTCATAAAAAATCCTACAATGTGATTTTCTGGATTTTTTTTCCTCATTTTGTCTGTCATAGTTGAAGTGTACCTATGATGAAAATTACAGGCCTCTCTCATCTTTTTAAGTGAGAGAACTTGCACAATTGGTGGCTGACTAAATACTTTTTTTCCCCACTGTATATACATTTTAAAAAAATGTTCCAGACAAGAAATTAGGAAAAAGCAAAGGCTTTGATTTCTGGTCAAGCAGATGGAAAAGGGGTATTCAAAAACATCTACCAGAAAAAGTCTTAAAAGGTATTAGAAATACATCAAAATCAAATCAAATCAAATTTTATTTGTCACATACACATGGTTAGCAGATGTTAATGTGAGTGTAGCGAAATGCTTGTGCTTCTAGTTCCGACCATGCAGTAGTATCTAACAAGTAATCTAACAAATTCACAACAACTACCTTATACACACAAGAGTAAAGGAATGAATACGAGTATGTACATATAAATATATGGATGAGCGATGGCTGACCGGCATAGGCAAGATGCAGTAGATGGTATGGAGTACAGTATATACACATATATATATATATATATATATATATATATATATATATATATATGAGATGAGTAATGTAGGATATGTAAACATTATATAAATGGCATTGTTTAAAGTGGCTAGTGATACATTATTTCATCCAATTATAATTATTAAAGTGGCTAGAGATTTGGGTCGATGGCCGAACGGCATAGGCAAGATACAGTAGATGGTTTAGAGTACAGTGTATACATTTGATATGAGTATGTCGGATACGTAAACATTATATACAAAATTGTTTAAAGTGGCTAGTGATACATTTGTTACATCCAATTCCTATGTATAAAGTGGCTAGAGATTTAAGTCAGTATGTTGGCAGCAGCCACTCAATGTTAGTGATGGCTGTTTAACAGTCTGATGGCCTTGAGGTAGAAGTTTTTTCAGTCTCTCGGTCCCAGCTTTGATGCACCTGTACTGACCTCGCCTTCTGGATGATAGCGGGGTGAACAGGCAGTGGCTCGGGTGGTTGTTGTCCTTGATGATCTTTTTGGCCTTTCTGTGACATCGGGTGGTGTAGGTGTCCTGGAGGGCAGGTAGTTTAACCCGGTGATGCGTTGTGCAGTCCTCACTACCCTCTGGAGAGCCTTACGGTTGTGGGCGGAGCAGTTGCCGTACCAGGCGGTGATACAGCCCGACAGGATGCTCTCGATTGTGCATCTGTAAAAGTTTGTGAGTGATTTTGGTGACAAGCCGAATTTCTTCAGCCTCCTGAGGTTGAAGAGGCGCTGTTGCGCCTTCTTCACCACGCTGTCTGTGTGGGTGGACCAATTCAGTTTGTCCGTGATGTGTACGCCGAGGAACTTAAAACTTTCCACCTTCTCCACTACTGTCCCCTCGATGTGGATAGGGGTGCTCCCTCTCCTGTTTCCTGAAGTCCACGATCATCTCCTTTGTTTTGCTGACATTGAGTGAGAGGTTATTTTCCTGACACCACACTCCGAGGGCCCTCACCTCCTCTCTGTAGGCCGTCAGCGTCGTTGTTGGTAATCAAGCCTACCACTGTAGTGTCATCAGCAAACTTGATGATTGAGTTGGATGCGTGCTTGGCCACGCAGTCATGGGTAAACAGGGAGTACAGGAGAGGGCTGAGAACGCACCTTGTGGGGCCCCAGTGTTGAGGATCAGCGGGGTGGAGATGTTGTTTCCTACCCTCACCACCTGGGACCGGCCCGTCAGGAAGTCAGGACCCAGTTGCACAGGGCTGGGTCGAGACCCAGGGTCTCGGAAAGCTTAATGGCGAGCTTGGAGGGAACTATGGTGTTAAATGCTGAGCTGTAGTCGATGAACAGCATTCTTACATAAGTATTCCTCTTGTCCAGATGGGTTAGGGCAGTATGCAGTGTGATTGCGATTGCGTCGTCTGTGGACCTATTGGGACGGTAAGCAAATTGGAGCGGGTCCAGGGTGTCTGGCAGGATGGAGGTGATATGATCCTTGACTAATCTCTCAAAGCACTTCATGATGACGGAAGTGAGTGCTACGGGGCGATAGTCATTTAGCTCAGTCACCTTAGCTTTCTTGGGAACAGGAACAATGGTGCCCCTCTTGAAGCATGTGGGAACAGCAGACTGGGATAGGGACTGATTGAATATGTCCGTAAACACACCAGCCAGCTGGTCTGCGCATGCTCTGAGGACACGTCCAGGGATGCCATCTGGGCCGGCAGCCTTGCGAGGGTTAACACATTTAAATGTTTTTCTCACATTGGCTGCGGTGAAGGTGAGCCCGCAGGTTTTGGTAGCGGGCCGTGTCGGTGGCACTGTATTGTCCTCAAAGCGAGCAAAGAAGTTGTTTAGTTTGTCTGGGAGCAGGACGTCATGGTCCGCGACGGGGCTGGTTTTCTTTTTGTAGTCCGTGATTGACTGTAGACCCTGCCACATTCCTCTTGTGTCTGAGCCATTGAATTGTGACTCTACTTTGTCTCTATATTGGCGCTTAGCTTGTTTGATTGCCTTGCGGAGAGAATAGCTACACTGTTTGTATTCAGTCATGTTTCCGGTAGCCTTACCCTGGTTAAAAGCAGTGGTTCGCGCTTTCAGTTTTGCGCGAATGCTGCCATCAATCCACGGTTTCTGGTTGGGGAAGGTTTTGATATTTGCTATGGGTACAACATCACCAATGCACTTGCTAATAAACTCGCTCACCGAATCAGCGTATACATCAATGTTGTTGTCCGATGCTATCCGGAACATATCCCAGTCCACGTGCTCGAAGCAATCTTGCAGCATGGAATCAGATTGGTCGGACCAGCGTTGAACAGACCTGAGAACGGGCGTTTCCTGTTTTAGTTTCTGTTTGTAGGCTGGGAGCAACAAAATGGAGTCATGGTCAGACTTGCCGAAAGGAGGGTGGAGAATAGCCTTGTATGCATCACGGAAGTTGGAATAACAGTGGTCCAGGATTTTACCAGCCCTGGTGGCACATTCGATATGCTGGTAAAATTTCGGGAGCCTTGTTCTTAAATTAGCCTTATTAAAATCCCCAGCCACAATAAATGCAGCCTCAGGATATGTGGTTTCCAGTTTACATAGAGTCCGATGAATTTCTTTCAGTGCCGTTGATGTATCAGCTTGAGGGGGGATGTACACGGCTGTGATTATAATCGAGGAGAATTCTCTTGGTAGATAATGCGGTCTGCATTTGATTGTAATGAATTCTATGTCAGGTGAACAAAAGGACTTGAGTTCCTGTATGTTGTTATGATCACACCACGTCTCGTTAATCATAAGACACACACCCCCGCCCTTCTTCTTACCAGAGAGATGTTTGTTTCTGTCGGCGCAATGCGTGGAGAAACCAGGTGGCTGTACCGACTCTGATAACGTGTCCTGAGTGAGCCATGTTTCCGTGAAGCAAAGAACGTTGCAGTCTCGGATGTCTCTCTGAAAGGCAACCCTTGATCTGATTTCGTCTACTTTGTTGTCAAGAGACTGTACATTGGCGATTAAAATACTCGGGAGAGGTGCACGATGCGCCCGTCGACGTAGCTTCACCAAAGACCGCCGCGTTTCCCTCTTCTCGGCGCCGCCGTTGCTTTGAGTCGCCGGGTGCTATCCAGTCTATTGTTGTGTTTGGGTTAACAAACCGAGAATCCTCTTTGGGAAAGTCGTATTCCTGGTCGTAATGTTGGTAAGTTGACGTTGCTCTTATATCCAATAGTTCCTCCCGGTTGTATGTAATAAAACTTAATATTTTCCGGGGTAACAATGTAAGTAATACATAAAAAAACAAAATACTGCATGGTTTCCTGAGAACGTGAAGCGAGGCTGCCATCTCTGTCGGCGCCGGAAGTAGAACAACAATGTTGAAGTAAAGACCCTTGACAACTAGTATCAACACTTATATTTAGGTTTGGATAAATTTCTCTGCCTTCTGTAAGTTTAAGAAACATTACCTTGTGCCTTGAAATTCCATTACCAAAACCCCACATAACGTTAAGATATTTTCTCATTTCTCTCCCTCGTGAGGAGGGAGAATAATGAAAGTTCACAGAAGTAACAAGTAAAGATAGACCTACCAATTAGTTATAGTGTTTTTACTGATATAAAGTTTGTCTATGAATTATTAAGTGATTCAAACTCGTAGTTCTGTTACCAAATTGGTAATGCAATTACCGAAAAATCTGTAATGGAATTACTGCAATTGAATTGGCTACAATGGGAAATCATAGTAGTCACAAACCACAGTTGGGTCACCTGCTACTGTCAGCTGTTTTTTTCTCTTTCTGTCATCTGGTGGTCCAAGCAAGACTTTGAAAACAGTTTAGAACCCCCCCCTCTCTCTCTCTCTCTCTCTCGCTCTCTCTCTCTCTCTCTCTCTCCCTTTCTCTCTCTAATCTGAACCAAATGTGGTCTTGTTTGGGGGCGGAGCTCAATAGAATAATAGCCAGTGTGTAGAATAATACTCAAATATGTAAAAGAAGGATATTGCATATTTCTACCTTTGTGTACCTATTCAGGATACATCACCATGAAGAGAATGATATTCATATCAATAATTATGCACTTCTGTAGTACAGATCAGGGATCAGTTACTGGATGTGCTCACTGTGACATTTCACCCCCTTTCCCATTGTGCCACTGAAGAGTTCACTTCACTTCCTCACCTCGCTGTCAGTCATGACAGTTGACATCTTTGGAAAATAACTGAATCTGAAGCAAATCTATCCAGTAGGTAACTGTTTGTTCGGTCAAGCCCAGTGGTGGAAAAAGTACTCAATTGTCATACTTGAGTAAAATTAAACGCACCTTAATAGAAAATTAAAAGTGTAAGTCTGTCCTGTGACCTCACTTTTCAGCTGTTAAAACATACTTCACGTTTATTTGTCAGATATACCAGACATACACACACCCACCCACACGCATGCATGTACACACAGCCTTCATTAGATTTGCACATGAAGGCGATCCATTGATCCACTTGGCTAAAATGTTGGCTGTTGCTAGGCTATTTCCTTTATTGTTGCCTTTATGTCTTCTTTATGTCTTCTTTATGTCTTCATGCAATGGCACTTCTCTATATGTTATTCTATTCCAGACCCTGGGGCTGTGAGACATTATCTCATGAGATCATATTCAAGTTGCTAAATCACACATTTTGTGACTTTCTTTTAGTCTCTCAATAACACACAGTGAGAGAACAAATTAATTCCTGAAACTACATGGACAGAGAGAATGAAAGAGATGGAGGCATGGCAAGAGAATGAGAAATAGAGAAAGAACAGTCCCTTTTGCTTTCTCAACTTTAAGCCCAGCAAATAGCTGTGTCTCTACAGCAATTAATTAAACTGGCAGTTGTGTGAACTCTGCACAGCCCTCCAAGCTTCAAAGCAGAGGATATATCCTGGCGCTCACAGCTAGGCTCTGATCTAGCTCCTGATGTGGGGAGCTGCTGCTTACCCACCAAGACCTCAGTCAGACGAAGAGACGTGACCAGAGGAGGAGAGGAGAGGGCCAGAGTGGGATGACTGAGTCCTCCACCAGCACATCTCCAACACTGTCCAGAATATCAATGCTGGGAATGACCAATAACTGAAGCTTCAGAGGGTTAATATGGCTATAGATCACCTACATGTTCAAGGTCTGACCGCATTGGGAGAAAATTGTTATTGACACCATGGGCCAGATTTTCACCTGCTGTTTCTTAAAAAGCAAATTAGACATTGAGGACAGAGCCAGGTAACAGGTAACATAAGGTTAGGAGAAAGAGTTTAATGTGTTAGCTTTTTTTGTGCTTTATCCCTATTCAGCTCGTACAAACGCTTAGCTAATCTGACCACTGTGAGGTAAACTAATCTCATCTCCATTATACCTCGAAACAATGTAATTCAGCACAGCCGAGGGTGCAACCACAGGCAAAGACCACTGAGCAGAACTGTGCTGCCTACCAATTAACATTTTAAAAGGAGTAATTCTGCCCTGTTTGTTGGATGTCTGACTATGGTTGATGCAGGGTGTGACTGTCCTGCCATTTTGGATCACTCCGGGCGTTAAGGTTCAACCAGGCTGAGGCAACAGACAAGCTGCTTTGGATCCCACAGCCCTGTCACTGCTCCTGGCCCTCCCCTCTACCTGGAGAAAAAAAAGATTTCCAAAAGGGTTATTTGGCTGTCCCCATAGGATAACCTTTTTTGGTTTTAGGTAGAACCCTTTTTGGTTCCAGGTAGAACTATTTTGGGTTCCATGTAGAACCCTCTGTGTAAAGGGTTCACATAGAACTCAAATCTGATAGATGTCTAAAATGTCAAATGTAAATATTTTACATACATATCTCATATTACTGTATTGATGAATAATGTCACAAAATGTATCATTTCTACAGTTCTTTATTGAAAAAAAAATTGTTATTCAGCACAATTGACTGTGTAAAATGTCCTAGCAGTACTACTTATTTCTCAGAGAGTGTGGCGGATATATAGCGTTTAGCAACAAAACATTATTATTTTTCTCTCTGAAATGAAACCATCAAGGTTTAGATTTCAAACAAATATTGTTATTAATATCTGTTATTGAACAATCCCATGCCATGATTAGATAGTGAAAAAACACCAATCTCTTTCATAGGTTCTTTAAACAATAAAAGCAAATTTACCAACATTTCTGAAAAGTGATATATATCGTCTTGGAATGAAACTCTTAGTATGTAGAATTCAGTGCACACTCTTCATAAACCTGGGCCCTCTTTCTTGTCACTTATTCAGATGAGAGCACAGGGTCCCCCGCTTCACTTCAGCACAACCTCAGAAGGCATCCCTCATTACGTAACCCCTTGGCAGCAACTAGAATATGCAATGGGTCCTGCAACAGGTAACAAGGAGATATCCCTCAATGATGGCTAGCTAATGTAGCTTTTGGTAAGCCAGACACTACATGCATGGGAGAGACTTAAGATGCCAATACACAGCTCACTCTTCCCTCTGTATTTAATAGTTTCATATCATACACCATGCTTTTAGCCTATATACCATGCTTGAGATAACCCAACCAGGTTCTTGATTAAAACAGTCTTCAGTCCAGGCTTAGGGCCCTCACTCTGGGTCTGTGAAACAGGTCCTATTATTGTCCTATTCCCTCACTCAGGCTTTTGGCAAGAACATACAGTATCTTCTCAAACAGTGAACAGAAGGTACACACTGGCATGCCTGTACGTGCCCACCCGTCTGCATGGGAATCTGGTAATCAGTCCACACCAACATTAAACAGTGTGTTGGACAATTAGCATCCCTCTCATTTGAAAGCAAGATGGAAGTATTTGCCCACTCATTTGTTAATTACCTCAACTGCTAGTGCTGCCACCGTGGACCAGCGCCATTAATCATGTTAATTATCAGCCTGTTCCCCGTCAAGGAGGGGATGGCAGAGGACCCACTGAGCTCCGATGGTGAACCTTGCACCCTGGCACTGGATGGATCAACAACAGCTGGGCAAACTGTGTTTGTGCTAACAGTGCTGGACTAGCATTCTGAGGTGATGGCCCCCTCAATGATGGGACTGCTCTTGATCCCTCCCACACACCCAAAGAGCAATAGGTCTACATGCAATCCAGTGGAGGCTGGTGGAGGGAGGAGCAAAACTGACACCAGCATTGTCTGATGCAATCCTCATCTAAAGACTTGTTGGCATAGGTGGTTTGAATAATAACATTTCAGATGTTGAATTTCAGACATTCTATTATTCTCTCTTTTCTTTAACCTTTATTTTATCAGGGAGTCATATAGAGACCAAGGTCTCTTATACAGATGAGCCCTGAATTACAGAAAATACATACATCAATGAAAGAAGAACATGGTCATAAAAAAACAATCACATTCATCGGTAGTAAGGTCCTCAGTCAGCTTTCTGAATTGCCCTAGAGGCACCAAAACATCACATTTAAGAACATGTTAAAGACACCAAAGGATTTTCCAGAGTTAACCATCCCTGAGACCGGGTGTAGTAATTTTGGAAAGATGTAAGGTACAGTGGGACTTCTTGTAAAAGGGATTAATAAATGAAAACATAGCAATATTTTAACCTACGTGACATCAAAGACGACCCACCAACTTTCTGGTAGAGACTTCAGTGATGAGTACTAAAAGTGTCGCCGGTAATAAAGCACAGTGCTCTATGATAAACTGCATCTAACGGCTTTGATGAAGTGGCAGCAGCCTTCACATAGATGATGCTGCCATAGTCTAGGACCGATAGGAACGTCGACTGAATAATCTGCTTTTTATTATTTAGCGAGAGGAAGGACCTATTTCTATAGAAGTAGCCCATTTATTTTTCAGCTTCTTTACTAACTCATCAATATGCTTTTTAAAAGACAGCTTTTCCTGTATCCAGATGTGCAGATATTTGTAAGCAGGGATACGATCAATATGGACACCATCCAAAGTACATATGCTTAAATCATCAGAGTTATTTTTATGACCCTCTAGAGAACAACATATCCCTAGTTTTACCTGCATTCAATACTAATTTCAAGTCAATAACGTTTCTCTGTAATACAATAAAGGCACTGTTGTTCAGATAGAGCCTGGTCAACCGTGGGGGCAATAGCATACGTAACAGTATCATTGGCATACAAGTGCAGGTTACATTTTTTACAGACAAGTCGATATTGTACAGGACCCAGAATCGACCCCTGTGGGACACCTTTCGTAACATCCAGGAAACCTGATTGAACACCATCAGTACATACACATTGAGTTCTGTCTGTCAAGTCATTTTGTAACCAGTTACATGCAGCCTGATCTAGGCCAATTGTGGAAAGCCTCTGAATTAGAAATGTCAATGTAGAGGGCAGCACAAGGTTGCCTTTTATCCATACAGTTAACCACATAATTTCTAACTAAGGATGCAGCAGAGATGCTGCTATGACCTGGTCTATAACCCGACTGATGTACATTTAGAATACATTTCAAAGATAAGAAAGATCTTAGCTGAGAATGAATCAAGGTTTGTAATATTTTAGCTAGGCATGAAAGTTTAGAAATAGGGCGATCATTATTTAGGTCACTCTTAGAATCAGGTCAGAGATAAAGATCCTTTTCACTCTGCAGGCCCGTTTTTTAGCTGCCAGATGAGTAATACGAACAAAAACCTGTGTTTATATTGTACCCTCTGATAATGGCAGCTGAATTATTCAAACTAATGGGCTTTTGATCATGGGTAGAAAAGGATCAACAGACAGACAGCTGTATGATAATTGTGAAATAATGTCTTGGTGGGAAATAGAATAAATACAACAAGCTGCATGGGGAAAACAAGAGCAACAGATGGATATTTCATAGGGGAAAAAAACATGCATTAGTGTTTTTTTTTCTCCTTGTGAATCATCTCTTTATAATGTCTTAGCTTATGACTCTTAACTGGAGCAAAATGAGCCCATTTGTTTTAAAACATCCTCAGATCCTCAGAAAACTCACAGACTAATTATAATCATAATTTGTCCTAACAGGCCAGTTAAGCATGTGGCCCTCCTGAGGCCTGCTCCACCTGTGTCCTCGCCTTGAACGAAGAAAGAAAAGTGCATCACGCCGGTAGATAAGAAAATAAGAAAATTACATTAATGTGGAGAAATTGTCTGAAATGAAAGGGGGGGGGAAATAGAGCGAAAAGGAGAGGCGCCCTCCTCCCCTCCCCTCAGTGTTGTAGAGGAAGTGTCAGGAAGCTAGCAATAATCTCCTGGATTGTGACATGGGGAGAGATCATAGTGCCTGTCACTGGTACTCCCCTCCCGTTGATTAAGGATTTTCATCCTCCATTGGGCCCAGCTCAGAGCTCTTGGGCCGCCAGTGCTTTGTATTGTGATGTGTAATTTCATACACGCCGTCATCCCGTCTTGATAGAAAACTAATAGAAACTCTCTCCTCAGATCCTAATGAAGAAGGATCCTCAGATGGCCATGCTATCTCATTTATATTACCATTCTATCAACTTGCTTTATGGCGATTAGACATGTACCATGTAACAAAGGGGGGTGAAGTGAGAGAGAGAGCCGGAGCAGCACTAACAGAATTAGAGATTTTACAGTGCATGGTTCCTCACAAGCCTTTTATTCCTGAGCCTTTGTTTGGTTTAAAGCTGTATCAAGGTGCAGCTAAAAGCCAAGCACCAGGATCTCTAGAGATTCATTCAATGGTGAGAGCTTCGTCAGTGTTCTAGCGTAATATGATGGCTTTACAGACATTGATAGTGAGTGCTGATGGCTGACTAGCTAAAAAGTCAATACTGCTGAGACACTTTGACTGTAAGCAAGTATAATGTACGGTACATCCACAGTACATGAGGTACAGTACATTTACAGTACATGATGTACAGTATGTCAGAAATGGCTAGTCCTCACCACAAAATAAAGTAAAACCTGAGCTATGGAATCCACTTCCAAACGTGACCTCTTTCTCAACGTTTCTATTACTACAGTGGAATTTACTACATTTACTAAAATGGCATGTACGTAGGTTATATAATGAGACTGAGTAGCATAATCTATTGATGTATAGTGCATTCGGATTCAGACCCCTTGACTTTTTCCACATTTTGTTAAGCTATGGCCTTATTCTAAAATATATTAAATAAATAAAACATCCTCATTAATCTACACACAATACCCCATAATGACAAGGTGAAAACAGGTTTTTATACATTTTTGCTAATTTATACAATCTAAAAACAGAAATAACTTACATACTATGTATTCAGACCCTTCACTAAGAGATTCGAAATTGAGCTCAGGTGCATCCTGTTTCCATTGATCATCATTGAGATGTTTCTACAACTTGATTGGAGTCCACCTGTGGTAAATTCATTTGACTGGACATGATTTGGATCGGCACACACCTGTCTAAATAAGGTTCCACAGTGCAAGTCAGAGCAAAAACCAAGCAATGAGGTCGAAGTAATTGTCCGTGGAGCTCCGAGACAGGATTGTGTCGAGGCACAGATCTGGTGAAGTATACCAAAAAGTGTCTGCAGCATTGAAGGTCCCCAAGAACCCTGTTGCCTCCATCATTCTTAAATGGAAAAGTTTGGAACCACCAAGACTCTTCCTAGAGCTGGCTGAGCAATCAGGGGAAAAGGGCCTCGGTCAGGGAGGTGACCAAGGACCTGATGGTCACTCTGACAGAGCTCCAGATTTTCTATGTGGAGTTTCTAAGACAACGATCTTAGAGATTGAACTCTTTGGCCTGAATGCCATGCGTCACGTCTGGAGGAAACCTGGCACCATCCCACAGTGAAGCATGGTGGTGGAAGCATCATGCTGTGGGGATGTTTTTCTACGGCAGGGACTGGGAGATTAGTCACGATCGAGGGAAAGATGAACGGAGCAAAGTACAGAGAGATCCTTGATGAAAACCTGCGCTCAGGACCTCAGACTGGGGCAGAGGTTCACCTTCCAACAGGACATAAACCCTAAGCCCACAGCCAAGACAACCTAGGGGTTGCTTCGGGACAAGTCTCTGAATGTCCTTGAGTGGCCCTGCCAGAGCCTGGACTTGAACCCGATCTAACATCTCTGGAGAGACCCAAAAATAGCTGTACAGAGAGACGCTACCCATCCAACCTGACAGAGCTTGAGAGGATGTGCAGAGAAGAATGGGAGAAACTCCCCAAATACAGGTGTGCCAATTTTGTAGTGTCATATCCAAAAAGACTTGAGGCTGTAATCTCTGCTAAAGGTGCTTCAACAAAGTATTGAGTAAAGTGTCTGAATACTTATGTAAATTAGATATTTCCGTTTTTTATTTGTAATACATTGCAAAAATGTTAACTGTTTTAGCTTTGTCTTTAAGGGGTATTGTGTGTAGATTGATGAGGGGGAAAAACAATTTAATAAATTTTAGAATAAGGCTGTAACGTAACAAAATGTGGAAAAGAATGCTTTCTGAATGTACTGTTGGTTGACACCATTATTCTCCCCTCGTAGCTGACCTCGGCTACATTGACACAATCCTCTAATAATCCTGTATTCACCCTGCAATAAACCCGAAGACAATGGAGCCTTTCTTCTTTTAGTGACTGCACTGAACAGTTTGTTGTGATCAGTGATGTATTGCTATTTTTTTAGGTGAGGGAGCACAAAAACAAAGGAAATTACATCATAAATTCCTCAATCAAAGTTTGTACCGACAGATGTAGACAAATTTAATAGCCTATCATTATAGAATATACATTTAAAAAATGCATCCTACATGTGCAACGTCTGACTATGCCCACACATAGGTTATTGTCTAAAGAAACATTTACATTTGTAATACCGTCAAACACCAAGTTAGGCATAGGCTACTTCATTGCAAAGAATTAGAGCAGACTATTATCCTTTCCTGTATTTTGTTCCAACCAAAGCATATATCCTGCCTGGTGGTGTACTCTGTTGAGTTTTAAAATTCACAATTCGGCTTGAGATAACCATCCTAAAATCTCATTAGAAATGATGAGGTGTTTTGGTGTAACAGTAACGTTACAGCCCTACTATGCTATGGTATTACATTCAGTTCTGTTGTGTAACATGCTAATTATCATTGTGTGATCCTGCTCGACATTGATTCTCTGATCTAACTTTACTAAACAAGCACCATTGTGAGAAGGAATAATATTTTATTTGTAGTAATAATAATAATAAATGATAAGTATGATTATTATAGGCGTAAGCATCAGATCTTGATGAAATGTCATTTTAAGCGAATGGACAGAAAGGACATTTTAATGGAAAGGTGCTGAAACGACAGCGCCAGGATCATGTAATGATGTTGATTAAAGAAGTTGAACTAACTTGTGGTGGTGAAGGATAGTTGGAGGATAGATCTGCCGTTCAGCCAGTTCAGGAACAAACAACAATAATTTGCAGTATAGCCTATTAGGTTTATGACTACGTGGTATAGCTATTTGTAGGCTATAGCCCAATGTAAAAACAAGTCGGAGGTTTACATACACTTAGGCTGGAGTCATTAAAACTCATTTTTCTACCACTTAACAAATTTCTTGTTAACAAACTATAGTTTTGTCAAGTCGGTTAGGACATCTACTTTATGCATGACACAAGTAATTTTTCCAACAAATGTTTACAGACAGATTATTTCACTTATAATTCACTGTGTCACAATTCCAGTAGGTCAGAAGTTTACATACACTAAGTTGACTGTGCCTTTAAACAGCTTGGAAAATTCCAGAAAATTATGTCATGGCTTTCTGATAGGCTAATTGACATCATTTGAGTCAATTGGAGGAGTACCTGTGGATGTATTTCAAGGCCTACCTTCAAACTCAGAGCCTCTTTGCTTGACATCATGGGAAAATAAAAAGAAATCAGCCAAGACCTCCGAATAAAAATTTTAGACCTCCACAAGTCTGGTTCATCCTTGGGAGCAATTTACAAATGCCTGAAGGTACCACGTTCATCTGTACAAGCAATAGTACACAAGTATAAACACCATGGGACCACGTAGCCATCACACCGCTCAGGAAGGAGACGCGTTCTGTCTCCTAGAGATGAATGTACTTTGGTGCGAAAAGTGCAAATCAATCCCAGAACAACAGCAAAGGACCTTGTGAAGATGCTGGAAAAAACAGGTACAAAAGTATCTATATCCACAATAAAACGAGTCCTATATTGACATAACCTGAAAGGTCACTCAGCAAGGAAGAAGCCATGGCTCCAAAACCGCCATAAAAAAAACAGACTATGGTTTGCAACTGCACATGGGGACAAAGATCGTACTTTTTGGAGAAATGTGCTCTGGTCTGATGTAACGAAAATAGAACTGTTTGGCCATAATGACCATGGTTATGTTTGGAGGAAAAAGGAGGATGCTTGCAAGACGAAGAACACCATCCCAACCGTGAAGCAGGGGGGTGGCAGCATCATGTTGTGGGGGTGCTTTGCTGCAGGAAGGACCGGTGCACTTCACAAAATACATGGCATAATGAGGAAGGGAAATTATGTGGATATATTGAAGCAACGTCTCAAGACATCAGTCAGGAAGTTAAAGCTTGGTCGCAAATGGGTCTTCCAAATGGACAATGACCCCAAGCATACTTCCAAAGTTGTGGCAAAATGGCTTAAGGACAACAAAATCAAGGTATTGGAGTGGCCATCACAAAGCCCTGACCTCAATCCTATAGAGACTGTGTGGGCAGAACTGAAAAAGCATGTGTGAGCAATGAGGCCTACAAACGTGACTCAGTTACACCAGCTCTGTCAGGAGGAATAGGCCAAAATTCACCCAACTTATTGTGGGAAGCTTGTGGGAGGCTACCTGAAATGTTTGACCCAAGTAAATTCTACCAAATACTAATTGAGTTTGTGTAAACTTCTGACCCACTGGGAATGTGATGAAAGAAATAAAAGCTGAAATAAATCATTCTCTCTACTATTATTCTGACATTTCACATTCTTAAAATAAAGTGGTGATGTTAACTGACCTAAGACAGGGAATTTTTTGTAGGATTAAATAAATGTATATAAATGTATTTGGCTAAGGTGTATGTAAACTTCAGACTTCAACTGTAGGTTAATGTCAATGCACTGTTTGCGAGGAGAGCTTTATTGCGAATAGGCATTTCATTGTACTGTGTAGCTTACAGTCTGTATCATAAATAAACTTTGATTTGATTTAGCTTGGACACATGGTTACAATATACCCAATTAAAGAATAAAAGAAAACAAAGAGGTGAACTATCAATTCATATAATTTATTTGCATAGATTAAAAATGCTATCAATTCAATTGACCAAGTAGTGAACATAAATCACTACCATATAAAATTGCAGAGCCATAAAATTAAGTTTTTGGTGTGGTGTATTCATGCATCTCTAAAACATGACCTCCAACTTGGCCCAATTCACATTTCCAATTGCCCACCCTGACATACCAAGCTAGAACAGGACCTATGTCTCAACCAATAGCCAATGTAGGCTACATATCCCAAGCAGGGCTATGGCAACTTCCAGAGTGTCAGGCTCCTTCGGCTTTGCGGTGGCAACTCTAGTTTGGGTGTCCTCCGCCAAACAGCGTCGCCATAACCAAGTGGTCACATATCTTTCTGTGTTTCACTGCGCAAGAGGGGTCCGTGATTTATGAGCAACCTTTTTCAACGTTCTGATTGGCCAAAGTGGTCAAGACTCCAACGGGCCTCCGCAGTGCACACAGGTAGCCTAATAGTTCTTCATCATTCTCACCACCACCAAAGAGAAGACAGGGAACAAACCACCATTTACCTACCTCTAGGCTGCTATACATAAACTCAGCAAAAAAAGAAACGTCCCTTTTTCAAGACCCTGTCTTTCAAAGATAATTCGTAAGAATCCAAATAACTTCACAGACCTTCATTGTAAAGGGTTAAACACTGTGTCCCGTGTTTTTTCAATGAACCATAAACAATTCATGAACATGCACATGTGGAACGGTCATTAAGACACTAACAGCTTACAGACGGTAGGCAATTAAGGTCACAGTTATGAAAGCAAGCATAGGACACTAAGGAGGCCATTCTACTGACTCTGAAAAACACCAAATGAAAGATGCCCAGGGTCCCTGGTCATCTGCGTGAACGTGCCTTAGGCATGCTGCAAGGAGGCATGAGGACTGCAGATGTGGCCAGGGCAATAAATTGCATTACCCGTACTGTGAGACGCCTAATACAGCGCTACAGGGAGGATGGACAACTGATCGTCCTTGTAGTGGCAGACCACGTGTAACAACACCTGCACAGGACCGGTACATCCGAACTTCACACCTGCGGGACAGGTACAGGATGGCAACAACAACTGCCTGAGTTACACCAGGAATGCAAAATCCCTCCATCAGGGCTCAGACTGTCCGCAATAGGCTGAGAGAGGCTGGACTGAGGGCTTGTAGGCCTGCTGTAAGGCAGGTCATCACCAGACATCACCGGCAACAACTTCGCCTATGGACACAAACCCACCGTTGCTGGACCAGACAGGACTGGCAAAAAGTGCTCTTCACTGACGAGTTGCGGTTTTGTCTCACCAGGGGTGATGGTCAAATTCGCGTTTATCGTTGAAGGAATGAGCGGTACACCGTGGCCTGTACTTTGGAGCGGGATCGATTTGGAGGTGGAGGGACCGTCATGGTCTGGGGCGGTGTGTCACAGCATCATCGGACTGAGCTTGTTATCATTGCAGGCAATCTCAAGCTGTGCGTCACAGGGAAGACATCCTCCTCCCTCATGTGGTGCCCTTCCTGCAGGCTCATCCTGACATGACCCTCCAGCATGACAATGCCACCAGACATACTGCTCGTTCTGTGCATGATTTCCTGCAAGACAGGACTGTCAGTGTTCTGCCATGGCCAGCGAAGAGCCCGGATCTCAATCACATTGAGCACGTCTGGGACCTGTTGGATCGGAGGGTGAGAGCTAGGGCCGTTCCCCTCAGAAATGTCAGGAAACTTGTAGGTGCCTTGGTGGAAGAGTGGGTAACATCTCACAGCAAGAACTGGCAAATCTGGTGCAGTCCATGAGGAGGAGATGCACTGCAGTACTTAATGCAGCTGGTGGCCACACCAGATACTGACTGTTACTTTTGATTTTGACCCCCTTCCCCTTTGTTCAGGGACACATTCAATTTCTGTTAGTCACATGTCTGGTGAACTTTGTTCAGTCTATGTCTCAGTTGTTGAATCTTGTTATGTTCATACAAATATTTACACATGTTAAGTTTGCTGAAAATAAACGCAGTTGACAGTGAGAGGACTTTTCTTTTTTTGATGAGTTTATTTATTTGGTGTGTCATTTTATAGTAATTTATTTCATATTTATCAGAATACATTTTCCAGAAACAGTTTTATCAGTATTCTCAAGTCAAATTTTTTAAAGTGAGGGAGTGCCACTCCTCCGCTCTCTGGCAGCACTATACCCCTGATTGTGATAAGAATATCTCATATATAATTCAGTACTTCTTACATAAAATGGTAAATATTTGCACAACACAGCCATGGTATGTATTTTTTTCAAATGTTTAATCTTTTTGATCCCATGCATGCTTTATGTCCCTAAATGATTCAACCCTGTGATGTTTTGCAGTGAAATATAGGAGTAGAGCATGTCTCTACAAATATTGACTATGCTGAAGACACTCTGTGGGGTTATTTGTTTTCTAAGCTGAATGTGATAGTTACCAGTGGACATCTGGGTTCTGTCTAATGCCCACCCATTAGTCTTTCCATTAGTCTTTCCATTCAGACTATGCACATTTGGGGTAAACGTTTTCGAAAAGCAACTATTTTAACATCACAACAAAATGTTTTGAGGGTTTATTTGATTTGACAAAGAAAAGTGACTGGTTCTTAAATTTTGTTTACTCTTCCGTAACTGGATTAAACACAGTGTTTATTAACTGTGGTTTTTAGTTCAGGGCACATAATTCCATCAATGCATGACAGATAGTACACAAAGTTTCCTCTAAACTCTACATTTGTGTGAAATCTACAACTCTAAGGACTAGTGGGTATGCTCATGCATGATTAGGAGAGAGATAACTTCTTCACACTAGGCATTGGAACAAGGGGTCTGCACTCAAATCAAGTCTTTGATCTTTTTACTTTGCATGAGGGTTAGGATTCCACTTAGCCATCCTGAGGAAAACCTTTGTGCCGTTTCTGTATAAGAATCCACATTCCCCTTCTCAGCCTTACCGTGTGAAGACAGTGAGTGTCACAACCCTGTGACGCTGTGCAGTATCACAGCTTCTCGCTGATTAAATTAACTGGAGCTTTATTTAGTCCTGTGTTTGTGCTGCAGCTCTTCCACTTCTTCCCTTTGTTCTCAACGTCAGGCATCAGATGATCTACCTGGATGTGATACTGTACTGTACATTTTCAAACTGGGCCCTCAAATTGTAGCCTGAATCTTAGAAATCACGGTCCAAACAATAACAAACAGTGTTTATACAGTATGTGTTTTGAAATCATAGCTGACTACAATCAAATAAATATATATGATAATAATACAATAATTTATTGTATTTTGATACTGTTCTTAATACTGTCTCTTCTGTCAAAATACAGATGGCAGGGCACCCCTCAAGATGGAAAATTACACAGGAAATAATCTGGAAGAAAATCTATAAAAGGTACCATGGTGAAATGACTATCTGATGAACCCTCACTCTACCCACATCCCCTACCCCCCATTATTGAAACAACGCTGCAGGATAGCAGGAGTCAATGGCACATAATGCATACCAGTGCTATGAATGTATGAAGTTTAATAGAGCGTGAAAATGGCAGTCTAATGACAGAGATGGATTTTTCATTTGGAACACCGAGCCTGAACCTGCCTGGCTGTGCCGCAGCGCAGCTCACTAACACACTGAGATGAGAAGAGAGGCTAGATTCTAGAGTGCCTACAAAGCACGGCTGAAAGGGTGCATCCAAGGCTTTTTATTCATGTGATTATCATAATCATATATGTCACAGTAGACTAGTCTGCTGTCTTTTCTCAAACACAGACAGCACAAGTGCTGGTGCCCTGACGTTTAAATACTTTAAACATCTACCTTGTGGCGATACCACTGTATTGTTATGTTCATGATTAAAACACACAGCCTAATTATTAGTGAGGGACTATCAACAAATCTTAAGGACGCAAACACAAGTCAAATACATGGTTGGTAAGAGTGGTTAAATTACCTTGAAAGAGAGCAGCCAGGCTCTACCTATTCTACTGGCTTTCCACTGACACAGCCCCTGGTTAGAGGGGAATAAGACAATCGAAGAGTTAACACACACAGGGAACTTTATCTACACACTAACGAAGATGAACATGGGGATGGACATGGTGTTACAGAATCCCCATGCCGAGGGCACTGTGTGGGACTAATTTCCAGCGTGTGTTGTTGTTTATGTCTGGCTGGCACCGCGTAGTCTAGCTCTCCCCCTCATATGTGAGATGTGGCTTCAGCCAATCAGACTGTCCCCATGCACCCTACACTTTGCCCATGCACTGATCATGCATGCTGTGATTGATCAGATTCTCCTAGCAAGCCCAGCACTGTCCAGTCGGGTCCGTTGCATGCTCTCTCAGTCGTATAAGTATTAGCCGGGCCTGAATTTTGTTTTTTCCGGTGTCAGAACATGGGTGGACATACATGCATGTGATGCGTGATTACAAAGTAAGATGTCGCTGCTGTTGTAGTATGTGTTAGAGTAGCAGTATTCTATGTAGTTTTCATTACTGTTATTATTATTATGTTACTATTGATATTGTCTGCAATGATGAGTCCTTGCTCTTGTGTGTTGCTGTGCAGTAGCCTACTATTTGTATAATATACAGTCCTTGCCATTGTTCTTACTTAACAGTAAATCCAGGACACTCAAATTGGTATGATATGTTACGTTTGGTATGGTTTCATAAGACAGATGGTTACTTCAGGTAAAAGTAGGGTGGTTGGTTGGGTGGGTGTATAATGCGAACGTCTAGCATCCCAAAAGTTGCGAGGTCGAATCTCATCAAGCACGTTAGCCACCTAGCCACCTTGCTAAAATTAATAACATATAGTACATTTAGCAAATTCATAACATATAATAAGAATTGTACTTAACATATCATACGAAATGGGTGATGGACATCCACAAATTAATACATAATATACAAAACGTAACATATACTAAATGGAGTGTCACCGATATATGTAAATAATTAAACGAAATGATCTGAGAACAGGTTGGGTTATTAGGTTATTTATTAGCTACGGTCCTTGTTGCTCTATCCCATATCCCATTCTATCCTACTCTGCATATATCTATTCAGGCCAGTGTATTTATCTCCTGCGTAGACAATTTACTATCTCTCTGTTTCTGTCCATCACAGAACCATCCCCATATACATCCACATGTTCATCTTCCTCAGTGTGTAAATAAAGTTCCCTATGTGTGTTAACTCTTGGCCTGCTTTATTCCCCTCTAACCGGGGGCAATGTCAGTGAGTCACAAACCAGTAAAATGCGTAGAGCCGAGTTACAAACCAGTAAAATACGTAGAGCCGGGTCACAAACCAGTAAAATACGTAGAGCCGGGTCACAAACCAGTAAAATACGTAGAGCCGGGTCACAAACCAGTAAAATACGTTGAGCCGGGTCACAAACCAGTAAAATACGTTGAGCCGGGTCACAAACCAGTAAAATATGTAGAGCCGGGTCACAAACCAGTAAAATACATAGAGCCGGGTCACAAACCAGTAAAATACATTGAGCCGGGTCACAAACCAGTAAAATACGTACAGCCGGGTCACAAACCAGTAAAATACATTGAGCCGGGTCACAAACCAGTAAAATACGTAGAGCCGGGTCACAAACCAGTAAAATACGTAGCGCCGGGTCACAAACCAGTAAAATACGTTGAGCCTAGTTGCTCTTTTTCAGACCTAATGCATTAAAGGCTATCACAGCCATGTACAAATATTTCCTTTACATGAATCAGACGTTCAGGGATATATCGCCTGAAACATTTGAAGAGAGCTGCAGTGGATGGTGCTGTCATGTTTCAGGTTATGATGCTGTTGGAGCCTGCTCTCATGCTATAGCATTAGTATTGATTGGGGAGTCTACAGAGCTCCTATTACAGCACGGGTGTAAAGAAAGAGCAGGTACAGCAGATGTGATGAGGACCTCAGACCAGGTGCAAGTAGACTAGAGCAGCACGCTTCTATGGAAGAATGTTAAACAAACATGGTGAACAACCGGTCGTATATGAGGATGTGTTTGCCTGCAACTTTGGACTTTCCAGATTAACAAAACATAAAAGGGGATCCAGTTGGATTTAATTTTATTTGACCATTTAAAATGGTTTATTATTACACCACGCAACAGATACATACTGTATAAATTGTAAGCCTGCCAGAGATTGGGTCAGTCACCAAAGTGTGAAGAGTTGAAGCAAGCTTCAGGAAGTCAGATCACACAAGACTGTTTTTAAACTATGTGTTTTGGGTACTACTCACAATTTCATTTCACAGAGAGATCAGGGAGGGATGTGAGACAACAGCCCAAATGAAGAGGGATGGGTGTGTCAGACAGACATCCTGTGTCACTGGCTAGGCCCCTGCATTACTAATCAGTGGTGTAAATAAAACAGTGGTGTAAATAAAGACGTGTGGTGCTAGCTGGAGAATGAAGAGGAGAAAGGCCATGGTCAATGAAGAGGCTTCGCTCTCTGATTAATGAGCTCTTACATATTATCCAGGCCCCATTATGAGATATAGCCTACACACAGTAGCCCTTCAGTCTAATTATGAGACACAGCATGAATTACAATGTAGCCCATTTTATTCTGAATGGCAAATGCATGCTAATTTACTATGGTGTTTGCACAGTAGCAGTAAAGTATGAAATAATGATAATACAAGGGGCTGTATTATCGATGATCAGTCAGATCGACCAAGATACTTTTTCATTAGGCCTAAATGTGTGAGATTGATGAAGTAAGTAAGCCTCTAAAACAAGCGGAGCTTAGCAACAATGCCAATCAAGTGGTTACAGTATAGTTTCATTAATGCCACACACACTTTAAGTTATTTTCTTGTACTTACAGTACCTCAATCACGGCAGATAATTAACGAGGATTTGCAGTCTTGATCAGGAGGAAAAGAGAAAAGACAGCCAGCTAGTAAGTTAGCTAACGCATCCCTACAGGAACTGATGCTATTTCTCCTCTCCCTTGTCCCTAGCTTCCTCTTGCCTTGCTTACGTTCAATTGTAGAGTTTGGGGGAAACAAGGAGAGCATAGCGATGCAATAAATCATGACCATTGTGTGCTGACAGTGAAACCTACAGTATATGTCTCTGCTGCCTTTTGCATTCATCTCTCTTTAAGCCACCAACAGGCTATTGAGAAAAGTTAATGTGAACAGTGGATCTATAAACGTTTAAAGTGCAGCGGATGGACAGTCCAGACTAAGACCTTAGTGGCTAACATGGACTTGTATGGCCACTGCAACAGCTAAGGGATATTAAAATGGTCTAGGACCAAAGGCTTTGAAGCACTCCAGCATTAAACCACACAATTAAACACAACAATATATTCCATGTAAAACCTTGAGGCAATAGAGCATCAACGCTGACATAAAGGCAAAAATAACAGTTAATTTCTTCCATGTTCCCATGTGTTGATAAAGGCTGCCGCTGCTGTGACATATGAAAGGAAATCAGGCCAGTGGGAGCAGCAAGAGCTGGTTGATTGTTAACGCCAGGATTTAGGGGCCATTCTAGGCTGTTCCCAGCCTGCCTGTGGCAGCATCTGTATATGAGGGAGGGAGTCCTCCAGGACTCTGGTGAGAAGAACAATGCCTAATCTGGTGGGGCTGTGGCTGGGTTTGATGCCTCTCTGTAGGGTACAGACAGACCCTGGCAGTGTGAGATATGATTTATCAAGCCTACAGATGTAGGATCTTAATTTGATCAATCTTTTCTTTCAGAGAATATTCCTGCACAGCATGAAATGCAAACGTGTAATGTATCCAAGGTTTAAAAAGTATTCTAAAGTGTGTAACTTCCACTTTAAAATGTCAGACTTGATTTGCCCTAATAAAACATTTATCAAACCCCACAAAAAAATGTCCATTAATTATAATCCACATAATAATGCACATTTCCTGTTGCTGTAGCAAACTGTCTCAAATTAAGATTCTACATATGTAACTCTGACTAGCCACTGCAGATGGATGAACAGGGAAGAAATACCCCATTTTGAGAGCATAGCAACTTCTCTGGAATTGATACAGATAAAGGAAGAGTTTTTGCAAGAGAAACGTGGGTGACTCTGATGTACCCTATAATAGGGTAATCAGGTAAATGAATAGGTTAAATCAATGCATTTTGCGTATTTGTCTAAATAAGACATTATCAGCTCTTGGGGTGTGAGAGATCTATCAGCCTATTATCTCTCAAGATTTCTGCTTGCTTGTGTGTCATGGAGGAAATTGATTTGAGAGAGCCGCTCTCCCTTTATAGGTCTATGCCATAATCCTGTTTGTATGGATGTTTGCATGCATTGGAGCACTGAAAAGGCACACACACATGAACACTTACTCAGTGGGGCTGAGCAGTCAAGCCACTCTGCTCAGAGGAATAACAACCGTGAGTTATGACATCCCCCCTAAAACAATGACGAATGCTTCGCCTTGTGAGATGAGGTGCCCCCTCAGGAGTTGAGAGAGGGGAAGCTGTACCGCCGTACCGGAATGAATAGATTGTTCAGTCCGTTGTTTATGTCGTAAATCTCAGAAATTAGCCACAGTGTGAACAGATGTCATCTCTGATCAGTGTCAGCCGGCCTATAATGAAGTGGATCAAACTGTGGGCACATTTCAGCTCTCATGCACTTGTGTGATCAGACTAGAGTAGACAGTGGCCATTCCGAATACCCACACTGGCGTTCTAAATAGTAGGCTTTTTGGGTATGCATAAATAGAAGGTTTTATAGTATGTGAAATTTCAAAAATTAGTTTTCTCTAAATTCCAGGATGTCAAACTCATTTTGGCTTTTCATCAAGTAGAGTTGTCTTTTCAGAGTTGTCTTTTCACATTCACATGTGTTTGACAACAGCTGATAATAAGAATATCCCCGCCATGAACGAATAGCGGGGACAAAGCGTGATTGCGCATTCGATTATGCTTTCTTAGTATGGATGAGTATTATGTTGATATTTGTTGCTTAGAGCATACGTTTTTACGGTAGTACTATTAGTACACAGTATGTCGTTTTAGTAAGTAGAAGCCAAAACCGATTTCAGACACTGTTTGTTAGTGTAGAGACATGTACTCACGCAGGTGCGCATACAAACGAACACAGACAGCAGTAGGGGCCATCACACATTGACATTACATTAACATCAACAAATCACAAATAACCGCCCACTGGCAGAGCCACCAAACACTTGTGTATGGATGGACCAGATAACACCAAACTGTGCTAGCTAAATCATGATAAACAGTGTCACAACAGGTTAGTTTCTAAATGGCAACAACCTAATATGGTGTAAAGGTGGCATGAGAAGGGATGTAATGTAATTTCCTCCAACAGCACCATGGTGCAAGCTGTGTAATTCTATTATATTTTTTATTTAACCTTTATTTAACTAGGCAAGTCAGTTAAGAACAAATTCTTATTTACAATGTCGGCCTACACCGGCCAAACCCGGACGACGCTGGGCCAATTGTGCGCCACCCTATGGGACTCACAATCACAGCCGGTTGTGATACAGCCTGGATCTGACTCAAATTAAGATGGTGTCAAATTAAGATAGTGTAAAACCATCTTAACTTTTCACATGCATGCAACTGCAGATGGTCGTGCCATGGAGCACCACGCCCCCATTGTGAGCTCCTATTGGAAATTAATGACCCATTGGAGAATCTGCCAAAGCCAGTCTGATAGGTCCATTATAACAGTGGGTGAGCACAACAGACCAGCACTTAATGGTACTGGCATACTCCACAGGTTTCTTGGCACCATGATTCACTTCCAACCTAAAAATGTTATGCAAAATTATTATCCTTACATAAATTTATTAGAAGAGCCACTTCACTTCCATTTTTGTTCGTATTGGATAAATGGCACTACAGTGTCATGTGGACTCAGAAACTGTAAAAGTTGGACACAAACTAAAGGCAGAAAAATACCAATTGCTCTAGGCCTACATTAGGGAAAAAATCTGCTTTTAGGAAAATATTTTAAGCTTGTTAAGAGACTGGCAGCATTTTGATATGGTTTTAGGGGCATGTTGTTTTGGCGCTAATATGATCATCAGACTGTGATCAAAACTCGGCAGACATCAGGCCCCCTGATGAACAGATGGTCATAGCCAGGAGGAGCAGCAGAGGAGGTGAACCAGAATGTGGACTGGACACTCCATGAACATGGAGTCATTCGAAAACTCAAAACTAAAGAAACTTCCAAATATTTAGACTTGAGAGGGCAAAGTGGCATCTGATGGTCTGATAGTCTGCTCCCTCAATATGTTGTTTTGGCTCTTTTAGTCTAGGCATGATCCAGTAACACGCAATGACCCTGAAAAGGGATTAAGAGCAGCTCGTTGAGATCCTTGACATTGCGTATCTGTAACCTCTGAAGTAAGAGGTGCGACAAGTGTATGTAGGGGAGGGAGGGGGGTCTACAACCTGTTTGAACTCTGTCAGCTCAGAAAATGAATTGAGATTGAAACTCAGAAATTGTTCATTATAAATCCCAATACAATTGAAATTGATCCCCTAAATTGACTGAATCAATCATGGAACTGATCTCAACCCGAGCAGATATCAATTATTTATCCCATTAAGTACAATAAATCTGCTTAACCAAGGTAGTGTGGGGAGAGTGAGGTTGTAGTGCAACCATTTTGATTATCTCTCTATCTCTCCCTCTCTCGCAATACAACTCTCTCGTGAAATTTCGACCTGAAAGCTTTTGGACATCAGAGCAATGTTGAGGGAATCCTATTTGAGTCAGAAAAAGATGCTCATATGATAGAGAGCCTATTTAACTGACAATCTCTTAGAAATAAATATAAACTATTGGAACGGATTTTGGCACAAGATGTAGGGAGTGTTGGAATATAACAAATTAAATGACAGTTAACGGAAATGTATGCTTACGAGACAAAATTCACAAATTATACAGCACAACGACAGAGTCATGTCTTAAGTGTAAAACTAACAATGACTCAATAATTCATGCCTTCTGGGAGTGCTATAAAGTCCAAAAGTTACAGAAAGAGTTAGCTGGCTGTCAGAAGTGTTACAATGTAAGTTTACTATGAATCCGTCTATCTGCATATTTCCAGTGGCGTGTATTCATGGATTCCAAGGGAAGCCAGGCTTCCCCCCAAAAATAAAAAAATAAACAAT
Source organism: Brachymystax lenok tsinlingensis (assembly GCA_030435695.1). NCBI lineage: Eukaryota > Metazoa > Chordata > Actinopteri > Salmoniformes > Salmonidae > Brachymystax > Brachymystax lenok. Next base: position 16,509,953 of record CM059803.1, read on the forward strand.
GTTTTAGTCTCTCTGTGTTTCATAAATGTCCTTCAATTCGCAAGGCTGAATGTATCTCCCGAGAAAGCATCAAAGCGAATTAACGAAACAGCGGCCTTTTGTCTCAGTATGTGTAGTCTATCTATGTGATGCTGTCTGGTCAGAAAGAGTATGACATTGTTGCCGTCTGTAGCATTGAATGCAAGGGAAGCCAGCGAGCATTTGGCATCCCTTGATAATTTTTTAAATAAAATAATAGCCAATCAACGTTGAGCTAAACTGAGTGAGCTCAGCTGTTAATGGACCTGGCTCACCAAAAATAAATGTCAAGGGAAGCCAGTTTGGCTTTGGCTTCACACCAATCATATCAGAAAAAAACTGAATTGTTCCATCTCGTTGTGTTGTTGTCCTCTGGTGGCTAGCTAGCTAGCTAAAATCCCCCCTTTCCTAAATTAGCCATGGATGGATTTGGACTTGTGGTTTTACCTAATTCTCCGTACTGGCCAATGATCATAACGGCAATTATGTTCCAACCATAAATGTATACACTGTGTCACTGGCCTGAGAGGATGGAAGTTCAACATGTAGCTAGATGTAGTAGGCTAATGTTAACTGGCTGGCCTGGCACATCATTACCCATCAAAGGAAGTTAGGCTAGCGAGCAAGCATAGCCAAGTAGAGAAGGACAACAAAACCTAAACGAGTGTACTGTATGACAGAGTGATAGACCGTTTAGGTAACATAAAAGAGGAGGATGGCATTGGCGTTTCTCTACAAGTAGGGTGAGTCGACATGTTGTTTCTACTTGCACGCACACACAGAAATCAGTAACATGGACGGCCACATCATATTAGCGTATTAGCGTACATTGATAGGACTAAATCGTTTTTTGATAGGTGATTAGATGATGTTGAAATGTTGAAGTTGAAATGGTGCTGGAATAGTGGAGGCAGCGCCTGTTTTCTTTGCGACTTGCGGTAACTCTCCTGTGTTCTAAATCAATAGTTGTTTAGTAGTCCGAAAATGTCTGAAACATTAACTTGATTGACCATGCTGTAGGTCATGTAACTGCTTGTTACATGCAATATGTTTTGTGGACTCCACCGGACAGATTTTGTTCTCCGGTATTGTGATGAAACAAATGTGTGGTTGAATTTTTTCCGCCACTGTGCTGTGTCTTCTTATTGTCTCGGCCTTAGGCCTATATGTCAGGATGGCAAGGCATATGAATTTACAGATTATAGAGCAAACAACACAATTAACACAACATATAGGTTGTAATATGGCTTTTTTCCCTGGCTTGGCTTCCCCGGTAATTTTACCTACGCACAGCTAATGCATATTTCAAGACATGACATATGGGGGTGCGGTGTGATACTCAATGGGTTGGACAATATTATTTTCATCACTTATATTGAAGAAGCCATTACTTAAGAAGCTATTACCGGTGTGGATACGGTGGGAACATGTGGGTCTGAACAAGTGTGATGTCATTCATGTTTGTGTAAATGTATTTATGTGAATGTTAAGTTGTTTGTTTTTCTCTATGTATGTTTGTTATGTTTTTTTCTTGTCAAGGAAAAGCAGCAAGAAAAGGTTAAAAAACAAAGTGCACAAAGAAATCTAGACAAACTCTCTCTCAATCTTTCTCTTCCCTCTTTCAATAAAATGCTGAAAACTGATTGGATCTGACAATCCTTGACAGACACCTTCCTAAACATACATTGTATATATTATATAGCATCCTTGCATTAGCACTTGAAAATAAGAGGGAATAACACCAAAATGTGGAATTATTGAAAATCCGGTAGCCACACAGGCATATCCCATTACATGAATTTTGCCTCCTTGTGACAGTGGGGCGGCAGGTAGCCTAGTGGTTAGAGTGTTGGACTAGTAACCGAAAGGTTGCAAGATTGAATAACCGAGCTGACAAGGTTAAACCTCTGTGGTTCTGCCCCTGAACAAGGCAGTTAACCCACTGTTCCTAGGCCATCATTGAAAATAAGAATTTGTTCTTAACTGACTTGCCTAGTTAGATAAATAAAATAAAATAGTGAAGTTTAATTAAACCCAATATTCAACATTAAAATCTTAACCCAATCTTAACAAAGAAAGAATCTCACTTGAATAGAATCTTAATTTAATTCATTAATTTTCATTCTGAATCGTACCTGCTGCTTTTCAATTGATTACATCCCATTATCTGTTCTCATCTGAATGGCAGCTAAATAGAGCAGGAAAAACAGAGGGGCTTGCTAGGGGGGCTTGCTTTGACACAGCTGATGAAGGGGCTCATTGTATTGTGTACACGGTAACGAAGAATGTTAGCCTATTACAGCCCGAGCCCACTGGGCTTTAGAGTCCTTGGAGGTGATTCATCTGTTGAGTATCTGGTTAGGCGTCAAACCAAAACATTTAAAGGGATAAATGTATTTGGACTACATGAGTGCATGCAAAAGCTAGTGCAGCAGATTTGCACGCGCACACTCACACACAGTGTGAGCAGTGCACACACACACACGCTGAAATGAAACGAATGAATATCCCTCAAACATTTTGACAGACAAGCAAATATACACTCTGGATTCAGCCCACTTGATATCAAGGTGCATCAAATAACTTTTGAATTAGCCTGCTTTGACCGCACTCTCACTTTGGACTTGAGTGTGCAAGAATGCCAGTATGTTTTTATAAATCAAATATCATGATCCATCTGATATCAGGACAACAAAAGAGTAATCTTTCCCCAGTTTTTGCAGTCATCTAAAGCAGGGATGGGCAACTGACAGCCCGTGGCCCCCCCTTCTGTAGGCCTGAGGTTCCAAGCTTTTTTGTAACTCAGTCGAGGTTTTCACCTTACAGTTGAGAGCTAGAATAGTAGAATACATAAGGTGCAATTTAGAAATTTGGTTGTGCATCAACAGTTTTTCTCTTGTCATGTCAGTCACATTAATTACCGACCGGGGTCCTCCATTGGTTTTGGTAGTCACACTCACTCTGATATCATATTAAAAACGGCAAACGTTTCTTACCGCCCCTGGGCAAAATTAATAGATTTTCCTGAAATTCTTTAGATAATTTCTCAATTTTCTTAGGGCCCCCAAAGGGCTAGGGCAGGCTCTGACTGCATGTGTGGGTATGAATGTGGTTATGCAAACCCACAAGCAACCCGAGCCATTGCGGTCCCTCATGATGAGTTCAGATTTTTTGTGGCCACCACCCCCATCGAAGTTGCCCCTCTCTGACTCAAAGGATGCAGATCTACTAGAGAATGCAGCGATTCTACAACCTTCAAGAATAAACATTTGAGCTAAACTTGGAGACAAAAAAAAATCATATCAGCAATGATATAACAATGCATAATGTGTATGTACTGGAGAAGTATCATTCTATTAAATAATCACATGTAGCCCACCACATGATTATTTTCAATGAGCCAAGAGAAAATTAACTCTTACCTTTGAAAGAAACCCACTGGATTTTATTTCAGAAAAAATAGTTTATGAAGACCAAGTTGAATTGATACCGTCCACTCTAAATTTATATTTTCAACGACTGCGTCTTTCAGCATGTGCAGAAATACGGATTCTTTCCAGAGAACTCCTCTTTGGTCAGAACCCGAGTTTGAGAAAAACAGGTGTAAGGATACAAAGGCATATGTTTAGTCCTGTAGTGGAGGATACAATAGCAGTGCCGAAGAATTACGAGAATAGAACCTTCAGGATTGTACCTGTCTTGATGGCTCGGTAGTCCAAATCCCACTGGTCTCAAGACTCCTAACAAATCCTGTCACTTCTCAAACTGCTTAATGACTCTGCGTGCTGAAACCGCTGTCCATTGGCGAGTGGTGCTGAAAGGGTTCCTGCGCTGGTTATTTTCTACTTTATGTGACTGTAGCTTACAAAGCCACCCCCTCCTACCTCTGAAGGAAATTAGTCTTTAACGTCTTACAAATCCATCCGAATACTGAGCTTTATCGTGCAATTCTGACTCTGGCAATGAGAGTGACTGATAATAGTACATTCCAGCATGCTGAGTAGAGGGGTTGCGCAAAATCGATGCAAGAAATATTACATCGAAATCAGTTTCCTTTTAAACAAATCAATGTTTCGGTGCAAATAAGCGGTTGAAAATATCAATAGGGGCGACGAATTATAAATTTATATCAGAAGATAGTGAGAAAAAACATTATAGCCACGATTATTCTCTGCTCTTTTTACACAATTGTGTCTAACCTTACCTTAAAGTACACGATAGAAGATATAGCCTATAGAAATACGGCCTTTTAAGTGATCACGTTTTTTTAGGTGTTTAGCCCAACTTGGGAGTCAGTTCGAGATCACAACAAAATAAATAGACCGATTTTGTCATGCATTTTTTTCAACACGTTTATTTCATAATAGACACAGTTTCTCCTGTCCCTATTTTTCTCCTCACTAGAAGCTATGATGGGGAACAACATATCGGAGTCTGTTTTGGTTTTAAGGTTGATAATAGGCTAATGACCTTACATTACACTGGTCGTTCTCTTCTAACTTTTATGGAGCAGAATAGGTGCTGCATTGAAGCGCACTCGCTTTTATCCAAATTCAACAATATCAAGGTTCATCACTAACGTTAAGCAGGTTCTATGAGGGCAGTGAAACGCAGCTCGATTCTGGGCGATCCAAACCCTACCAAATCATCCAATATAAAGCATAACTATAGGTATATTGCTAAATGTGGACATGACGCTTTGTGGTATCTAGTGTGAAGTTCATGACGGTCTATTGGCGTTAATGGAACTTTTGAATAGGCATACCTGAAGAAAATAATTATCCATGACAAATTACAGAAGAGAACAGAGAGCAAATGGCTGGAGAAACATTTGTGGCTACTTTGGCTTAGTGAGAAGCTGTTGTGGAAACACGGGTGGGTGCGGTGGGAATTTCTCCTGTGACTGGCCAGTCAATGAATTGCATTATAATCATTCTGAAGGTTGACGGCGCCGACTAGTGCCTCGTTTTGTCAACAACTGCAATTCTGTTAATAAAGTCTAGAGTTACCTTCAATGCGTAAAATTACATCCTTCCTGACATCCTTTCTAGGTTACTCAGTTTGGTTGTGTATTGGAATACAAAAATGGCTTAATCAGGGATAATAAAAATATGATCATTATAAACCAGGATAAAAAATGTTAGCAGACAATTAAACATGTCTCCATGCCTTCTCACACTCCACACGCACACACACACACACGCAAACACACACACACACACGCACGCACGCACGCACGCACGCACACACACACACACACACACACACACACACACACACACACACACACACACACACACACACACACACACACACACACACACACACACACACACACACACCATATCTATAATGATTGGAACCTCTGGTAATCAGGGTAATCCAGAGCAGGCCTATCTTTGTTCATTAACATGTTATGTTTGTCATTACCTTCCTGATTGCAGATATTGATTCCATCTCTTCATTGTTGAGTTTAGTGCATCCTTCCAATAATGAGGGAATAGCTTGAACCCTACCTACCCATTCAAATGGGAAACCAGCAAATGGTTCCCATTTGGGTGTCTATCTCAGAACATTCCCACGACACTGAGCACATTCCATCAATTATTTGTAGTTTTGAACATTGACAAACCATTGAATAATTAAATAATAATTTATTTTTTACAACCGAATCTATATTTTGTATTTAAATGGCATGTAGAAGGGTCCAGACACTTTTTTTGTGATTTCAAATGTTTTTGAGAAACTTACCCCAAAGAGCAAATCACTTGTAGTATGGGGGCCCCAGAGAAACCTTAACAAAGGCTCCAAAAACACCCAAATACGTCCTTTTAGAAATGACAAAGCTCTCGGTATAGTGATGCAAGTCTTTAGATGTTGTACACATGAAATTTGTAATTCCAAATATTCCCTTTTGCGTGATTGTATGCATGCCAGTAAAGCCACTACACAACACTAAGCAATACATTAATTGCACTATAATGGTGACAAACGGTGCCCACAAATTGTTAGGGCCTACATAAAGGTGCTTCAACAACAGAGTCACAACACCTTACCACTGCTAAACCTCAGCGGAGCCTTGTCTGGCAGCGAAACAGTTCATTCAGCCTAATTCACTGCCTTTAAAAAAAACATAGCTGATATGGCTGACTTGATTAAACAAAGGTGGTTTCTACTGACAATTTAGATGTACAAACTCTGGCATAAGGGGACAACAACCGTATAAGTGGCAAAGCGTAATTTCTATTAAGACATTAATGAGGGAGGTAGGACAGATGTAGTCAATATAACCATTTGTTCAGCACTTTTGAAATGTACAGAGACAGAATTCAGAACATGGGCCACTCTTACAGTATTCTCCTTGTACACCATTTCAGAACCGTAGGAGAAATAAAGAGGGCAAATAAGCAGACAATGAAAGCTCTTACAATATTCAATGATTGCCACGCCCTGATCTGTTTCCCCTGTCCTTGTGCTTGTCTCCACCCCCTCCAGGTGTCGCCCATCTTCCCCACTTATCCTCTGGGTATTTATACCTGTGTTTTCTGTCTGTCTGTGCCTGTTCGTCTTGAAGCTTACCTCTCTTTTTCTCGTCCTCCTGGTTTTTAACCCTTGCCTGTCCTGACCCTGTACCCGCCCGCTTGACCACTCTGTCCGTCCCTGACCCTGAGCCTGCCTGTCGTTCTGTACCTTTGCTCCACCTCTGGATTACTGAACTCTGCCTGTCCCTGAGCCTGCCTGCCTGCCATCCTGTACCTTTGCTCCTACTCTGGATTATCGACCCCTGCCTGCCTTTACCTGTCGTTTGCCTGCCCTTGTGGTTACAATAAACATTGTTACTTCACACAGTCTGCACTTGGGTCTTACCTTTATTCCTGATAATGATTACATTTCTCTAAAACAGGCTATAGGCTACATGTGCACCACCAACAGCTAACAGCTTACTAAACAACATACACTTAGTATTACTTTCTTAGCTACATTATACATATCTCCCTGGTATATTACATCATTTATGCAGCATACAAAACATTTTTGGACTCACCTTGTTGTGCTGTGCTCACTTGAACAGGAAGATGGTGTGGCGGTCCTTCGTGGGCAAATTTTGTCATCAAACTTTGTCATCAAATCTGTCATTCTCTGGATTTATGGTGCTTTCCCAACAACTGGGAACTCTGGAAAAAAAACAAGGTTAAATCATGATGACTTTCCAAACTTGCAATTCCGAGTTGGATTACCGTATTAACGTATTTTCCCAGTCTGAGCTTGTTCCAACTTGAGTTCCAAGTTGTCTTGAACGCACTGAAGTCAGATTTCCCAGTTTCCAGTTTCCAGTTGTTTTGAGAGCGGCAGAGGTCATGCTGGATTGACAGCATGGCCAACGTTGAATGTTTACACTTTTAAGCTTGTAAAAGAGACCCTTAAACCCAGACTTGGGACCACACACCCACTCTGCTGAATAGCAGGCTAGTGATTGCTTTGTAATGCTTGCAGTTAGCGACTGATTCCTTCCAAACCACTCATTGTTGAATTTGCAATTTCCAACTTGTTGTGTAACGTTTATGTCCAATTGCCGATGAGCACTGATACATTTTATCTATAAATTCTCTTCATTATTTATTGAAAAGGATTTGCCATTAGATTGTCGACATGATTCATGAGGATGACTGCTAGCTTGCTAGCTAATATTTTGAAAGTCCAGTCAAAGCTACTGTAGATATAACGGGATTTGACATAATTTTTATCTGTGGCCAATGATCTTGAGCCTTCTTGGATGGGCACTTCTAAGGTAACTCTATGGTAGCACCCAAGGAGCTTGACCCTTAGACTTTGCGGTGATGTAGTGTCCCCATGAGTGACAAAACAATGAGCCAATCACGGCGCAACTGGAGAACATTACCATCCCCTACGCTCCGTATTTTCCGCTGGCTGCCCCACCACCACAGAATGCACTGAGCTAGGCTGAAACACCTGCATTTTGGAGCTGCCTTACTCAATAAAGCAAAAAAGAGACCAAGTTTGCATGTGGCTTTATTAACTCAATTATGATTATTTGTAAAAAAAAAAAAATACATTGTTTGCAAACTGATATGTGACACGTATTAATGCCAAAATAACATTCAAAACAAGGCAGGCTTTGTCCCACCTGCCCTGAATGACGGGTCACCACTGTTTGTATCCTAATTTACAGAGAGGAATCGCTCGAGTCGCAACAAAATGTAATATAACTTTGCGGATAAAGTTATGACACAATTTCATGTGTACAACATCTAAAGACCTGCATCACTACACTGAGAGCTTTGTTGTTTCTAAAAGGACATATTTGGGTGTTTTTGGAGCCTTTAAACATGTTTTTTCAGGGCCCCATACTACACAATGATAATAAGGAAGTGATTTGCTGTTTGTAAGTTTCTCAAAAACATCTGAAATCACACAAAAGGTCATGAAAAATGTAGATTTGGTTGTAAAAAAGATATTCTTGTTTAAATTGTACTTAATTTATTATTTATTATTATTTATTTATTTATTACTTAATGAACTTATGATAGTACTCAGTATTAGACTACACGCATTGTCTCCCAAGACAAAGGTCATTGAAACAAAATAAGATATGTCCATCTCTAAGTAGAAGAGTAACAACTGTATTTAAGTTACAGTGAGGGAAAAAAGTATTTGATCCCCTGCTGATTTTGCACGTTTGCCCACTGACAAAGAAATTATCAGTCTATAATTTGAATGGTAGGTTTATTTGAACAGTGAGAGACAGAATAACAACAAAAAAATCCAGAAAAACGCATGTGAAAAATGTTATAAATTGATTTGCATTTTAATGAGGGAAATAAGTATTTGACCCCTCTGCAAAACATGACTTAGTTGGCCACCAGATTTGCACACATCTCAGGAGGGATTTTGTCCCACTCCTCTTTGCAGATCTTCTCCAAGTCATTAAGGTTTCGAGGCTGACGTTTGGCAACTCGAACCTTCAGCTCCCTCCACAGATTTTTGTTTGACGGTGGGGATGGTGTTCTTGGGGTCATAGGCAGCATTCCTCCTCCTCCAAACACGGCGAGTTGAGTTAATGCCAAAGAGCTCCATTTTGGTCTCATCTGACCACAACACTTTCACCCAGTTGTCCTCTGAATCATTCAGATGTTTATTGGCAAACTTCAGACAGGCATGTATATGTGCTTTTTTGAGCAGGGGTACCTTGCGGGCAATGCAGGATTTCAGTCCTTCACGGCATAGTGTGTTACCAATTGTTTTCTTGGTGACTAACTGTCACCTTCTCACCAAGCTGCTTGCCGATGGTCTTGTAGCCCATTCCAGCCTTGTGTAGGTCTACAATCATGTCCCTGACATCCTTGGAGAGCTCTTTGGTCTTGGCCATGGTGGAGAGTTTGGAATCTGATTGATTGATTGCTTCTGTGGACAGAAGAGTGTGCTCCTAATCTCAGCTCGTTACCTGTATAAAAGACACCTGGGAGCCAGAAATCTTTCTGATTGAGAGGGGTTCAAATATTTATTTCCCTCATTAAAATGCAAATCAATTTATAACATTTTTCACATGCGTTTTTCTGGATTTTTTTGTTGTTACTCTGTCTCTCACTGTTCAAATAAACCTACCATTGAAATTATAGACTGATGATTTCTTTGTCAGTGGGCAAACGTACAAAATCAGCAGGGGATCAAATACTTTTTTCCCTCACTGTACGTACAGTATATATTCCTATTCATTTTTCCCTTGCAACATTGATAGTACTCTTAAAATTGGATACACAAAGGCACTTTATAGTGGTTGCAAGGCAAGCAAGTGTTGGTCCTTATAGTCTTTATTAGTAGTCTGAAATTTGTATCAATCAGCATGCAACAGAGAAGACCTCCAGAGCAGGTTGAGAGTGACTGATGTTGTTTATCCTGATGCCATGCACTGCATAGTAAAGGTCTCAGCATTAGCATCCCATCAATACAGACTCTTTCTCTGCATCAACTTTAACAAACATTAGACACATCTTGTGTGTTAAACCTTGATGCAGTTATACATAAATGTATACATTTCCAATGGTTGCATTACAATAGATAATTTTATAAATCTATGAAGTAGTAGAAAAGCTATGTTTTGTGATTATATCATTAGTGGTTGTGACAGATCTCAACAGGGTAAGGAAACAGCAATGAACGACAAGGACATAGATAGCCAGTGAAGTGGCATTATGGCTATTGGTGCGGTTTGACCATGTCAAGTTGATGAGATACATTTATTGAGGAGACAGCTAAAACCTAGGCTTAGACATTGTCAAAAGACAGACACAGTTCTTCCTATCTCATGCATGAGTTCCAGTCCAGGAGGACTTTTACAAACGTTTGACTGTCAGAATCTTTTTGCCCACTGTTTTCATCAAAAACCTGTGGCGCAGTGGTAAGCCATTGGCTTTAGTAATCTACAATCAGTTGGAATACAAGGTTCACTTCTTACATCATGCTTCCCCTTTTTGCCTTCAACAATATATATATATTATTTTTAAACAGTGAATCTGCTTAAAACTTCTTCAGAATTGGTGGGTCCCAGTTGAGTGGGTCCCATCATCATGACAGTTGAGCTAACGTAGGCTAATGCGATTAGCATGAGGTTGTAAGTAACAAGAACATTTCCCAGGACATAAACATATCTGATATTGGCAGAAAGCTTAAATTCTTGTTAATCTAACTGCACTGTCCAATTTACAGTAAATATTACAGTGAAAGAATACCATTCTATTGTTTGAGGAGAGTGCACAGTTTTGAACATAAAAAGTTATTAATAAACAAATTACGCACATTTGGGCAGTCTTGATACAAACATTTACATTTGATACAACTTTGCACATACACTGCTGCCATCTAGTGGCCAAAATCTAAATTGCACCTGGGATGGAATAATACATTATGGCCTTTCGCTTGCATTTCAAAGATGATGGTACAAAAAAAATACAAACAAACGGTTGTTTTTTTCTTTGTATTTTCTTTTACTAGATCTAATGTGTTATATTCTCCTACATTCCTTTCACATTTCCACAAACTTCAAAGTGTTTCCAACAATGTGCAGAAAGTGTGGCTTCACATAAAACTTTTTTTTATAAACAGTGGGACTTCACTGGGATTTGACCCAATAACCTCACGTCTCTGAATGTTCCACAGTTCCCTACTCCTGCTAAACTACCATTCAGATGAAAATCCATGTACAAAATCCTAACTACATTTGTAAGTACGGTGTCCAGTAGAGGGCAGTGTTTGAAAGCAGCTTTGAATTGAAGAAAGCACCGGAACCATGGCGAAATCAGTGGGATCTTGCGTTTTGCAACACATGGTTTGAAAAAGCACTTGATCAAAGGAAGCTTCGGACGTCGTTGATGACTTGCTTCTGATAAAGTGATGAAGGAATTGGCACACGCCCCAGAGCTCCGGTATCAAACATAATATCACTTATCGTGACGTATTTCATTACGCCATATGTCATCTTCACAGAGTCTTGCCCCGCTACTGAACGGACAAGTGTAGTGTGTGTAATGCAAGATTGAGTAGAGCCTGATTCTAGTCAGAAATTGCATTTAATTTGGGAGATTTCTAAATATACCTTCTTATTCAAGACAGTATAAATATATTATTTTAGTTGATAATAAAATATGTTGTGTTTAGTTTCTTTTTCCTCAAGTTGTTTCTCTAACTTTATAGCAAGTCAAGCTAGCTAAAAGCTAGGCTAGGTTGAAGATACCATTGTAGCTAGCAACCTCCACCTAATAATTATCATTAAAAAAAACGTAATTATCTTCACAATAAACTTAAACGGAAGGCAACAGTCATATAAAATAATACGCTTAACAGCCAATGTGTATTATCTATCATTACTATTAAAATAGTACCCACTTAGGGACAGTATAGTTACCTGGAGGAAAATGGAGGAGGGTCATGCTTTTTCAATTTCAGTCAAGTTTAGGGTTTAGTATTTTTTTAAATCTAGTCCAGGGCAGGGTCATGTAATTTGTAATTGATGAAATTTCAATATTTCTCAGCGTTTGAGAATTAGTTGCTTATTAGGCTATATATCAACTTGTGCCCGATGCCGCCCCTCATCTCTGATTCTCTGCTGGGCACACAATATCAATTGTGCCTATAGGCTATTTAGTGTGGTCTCATTCAAATGTTCCATAGCCTATAGACTATAGGCTACGAAATGCATGCTCAGAGAAGCACAAAGAAACGTTTTATTTCTAAGATAACTGTTGGGATGTTGTAAATAAAACTATGCAGCACTACATACTGCAATGGATATTCCAACCCTGCTTTTGCTGATCAAAAGTTTTTGTTTGCTGCTTAACCAATGGCTAAGCTGTGTAGGGCTACAGTGGCAGTTCAGGAGGAGAGTTAAATGTTTCTTCACAAAATTATTTTTGATTAGGCCTAGTCCAAAAAAATCACTATCTAGCCTACAGGCAATGTTCTGTTCAGTTTGAGAAGGAGAGCGCAAAGATGAGAAGGAGTACTAGAGGTCAACTTTGATAGCTTGATCCTACTTGATTTTACTAAATTCTTGCCCGTGATGTATTTATCAGAGTTGTTGATCTCACAATAAGCCAGATTTGAGGAACTTACATTGTAGTGCTGAACCTTGAAGCAGCAACCGCGGCACAATCAATCGTAAATCGACAGCTCATGGTGATGAAAGTAGACAAATTTGAGTAGGCATAATTCATTGACACCGTCTTCATTTTAATTAGACTTTGCTAACAACAAGAGGGCTTTGTGTTGTATGTGTTATAGGTCTACCTTTTGAAAGACGAAATTAGGCTATAGGCTGCTTTATCCATAGATGTGTCAGTCAATTCCTCCACCCACCATGCACTCTTTAAATAGCCTACCTCTACGTCAGTGAAGGGCTGTTAAGTTCAGACCAAGACTCAAATTGAGGGGTATGAGAGGGAATGACAATTGGCCAATCTTTTATTAAGGAAAATGGCAAAAAGCACAGGCCTACCCCTTGTTACCTCAAGATTTGAAATAAATAAAAAATATCTGATTAAATAAAGTGATCAGTGGTGACCTGTCATTCAGGGCAGGTGGGGCAGAATTCTAGCCCCTTGGGTGCTTCTATAGAGTTACATTAGAAGAGCCCATCCAAAAAGGCTCAAGGTCATTGGCCACAGATAAAACGACGTCAAATCACGTTACATCTACAGTAGCTTTGATTGGACTGATCATGTCAGCTTCATACTTTCAAAATTTTAGCTAGGAAGCTAGCAGTCATCATCATGAATCAAGTCGATAATCTACTGGCAAATCCTTTTCAATGCTTGTCATATGAAGAGAAATTAAGAAGAGAAATTATAGATAAAACGTATCAGTGCTCATCGGCCATTGGACATAAACATTACACAACAAGTTGGAAATTGCAAATTCAACAATGAGTGGTTTGGAAGGAATCAGTGGCTCACTGCAAGCATTGAAAAACATTCACACTAGTCTGCTATTCGGTGGAGGGGATGTGTGGTCGAAGTCAGGGTTTAAGGGTCTCTTTTCCAAGTTTAAAAGGATAAACATTCAACATTGGCCATGCTGTCAATCCAGCAGGACTTCTGCCGCTTTAAAAACAACTGGAATCTCGGAACTGGGAAATCTCAGACCAGTGAGTTCAAGACAACTGGGAACTTGGGAAGAAAACGAGCTCTGACTGGGAAAATACGTTTTTAACGGTCATCCAACTTGGAATTCCATGTCGGGAAATCGGGCCTCTTTCTAGAGCTACGACCTGAAGATCTCGAACATCATGATTCAACCTTGTTTTTTTTCAGAGTTCCCAGTTGTCTTGAAAGCACCATAAAACCAGAGAATGCCAGACTTTGATAACAACATTTGCCCACGAAGGACTGCCCTGCCACTTTCCTGTTCAAGTGAGCACAGCACAACAAGGTGAGTCCAAAAGTGTCTTGTATGCTGCTGCATAAACTATGTAAAATGCCAGGGAGATATGCATACTGTAGCTAAGAAAGTAATACTAAGTGTATGCTGTGTAGTAAGCTGTTAGTAGCCCATGTGCATCACCCTAATTATTTGGTCCCTTTTCCCCTCATAACTTAGCCTACTGTTCTGACTTGGTGGTGCACATGTAGCCTATACTCGGTTTTAGAGAAATGTAATCATGTTGTAAGAGATTTAGCATTGTCTGCTTACTTTATATGCCCCCTTTATTTATCCTTAAGTTTTAAGAATACAGGGAGAATACTGGTAAGAGCTGCCCAGCGACGCAAGCCAACCAGACGAGCTAAATGCCTTTTACGCTCGCTTCGAAGCAAGCAACACTGAAGCATGCATGAGAGCACTAACTTCTCTCTGTAGCTAATGTGAACAAGACCTTTAAACAGGTCAACATTCACAAGGCCGCGGGGTGGATTACCAGGGCGCGCATTTAGAGCATCCGCATCCGTGTCGTCTTCACTGACATTTTCAACCTCTCCCTGACCGAGTCTGTAATATCAACATGTTTCAAGCCAACCACCATAGTCACTGTGCCCAAGAATGCGAAGGTAACCTGCCTAAATGACTACCGCCCCGTAGCACTCACTTCGGTAGACATGAAGTGCTTTGAAAGGCTGGTGATGGCTCACATCAACACCAACATCCCGGAAACCGTAGACCCACTCTAATTCGCATACCGCCCCAAAAGATCCACAGATGACGCAATCTAAATCACACTCCACACTGCCCTTTCCCACCTGGACAAAAGGAACACCTATGTGAGAATGCTGTTCATTGACTACAGCTCAGCGTTAAACACCATAGTGCCCACAAAGCTCATCACTAAGCTAAGGACCATGGGACTAAACACCTCCCTCTGCAACTGGATCCTGGACTTCCTGACAGGCTGACCCAAGTGGTAAGGGTAGGTAACAACACATCTGCCAAGCTGACCCTCAACACCGGGGCCCCTCCAACACCATTATTACATTTGCTGATGACACAACAGTGGTGGGCATGATCATAGATAACGATGAGATAGCCTATAGGGAGGAGGTCAGAGACCTGGCAGTTTGGTGCCAGGACAACAACCTCTCTCTCAATGTGAGCAAGACAAAGGAGATGATCGTGGACTACAGGAAAAGGAGAACCGAACAGGCACCAATTAACATTTACGGGGCTGTAGTGGTGTGGGTAGAGAGTTTCAAGTTCCTTGGTGATCACATCACCAACAAACTATCATGGTTCAAAATCAAATCAAATCAAATTGTATTTGTCACATACACATGGTTAGCAGATGTTAATGCGAGTGTAGCGAAATGCTTGTGCTTCTAGTTCTGACCATGCAGTAGTATCTAACAAGTAATCTAACAATTTCACAACAACTACCTTGTACACACAAGTGTAAAGGAATGAATACGAGTATGTACATATAAATATATGGATGAGCGATGGCCGAACGGCATAGGCAAGATGCAGTAGATGGTATAGAGTACAGCATATACATATGAGATGAGTAATGTAGGATATGTAAACATTATATAAAGTGGCATTGTTTAAAGTGGCTAGTGATACATTTATTACATCCAATTTTTTATTATTAAAGTGGCTAGAGATTAGAGTCGATGGCCGAACGTCGTAGGCAATATGCAGTAGATGGTATAGAGTACAGTATATACATATGAGATGAGTAATGTAGGATATGTAAACATTATATAAGTAGCATTGTTTAAAGTGGCTAGTGATACATTTATTACATCCAATTTTTTATTATTGAAGTGGCTAGAGATTTGAGACAGTATGTTGGCAGCAGCCACTCAGTGTTTCAGTCTCTCGGTCCCAGCTTTGATGCACCTGTACTGACCTCGCCTTCTGGATGATAGCGGGGTGAACAGGCAGTGGCTCGGGTGGTTGTTGTCCTTGATGATCTTTTTGGCCTTCCTGTGACATCGGGTGGTGTAGGTGTCCTGGAGGGCAGGTAGTTTACCCCCGGTGATGCGTTGTGAGGACCTCACTACCCTCTGGAGAGCCTTACGGTTGTGGGTGGAGCAGTTGCCGTACCAGGCGGTGATACAGCCCGACAGGATGCTCTCGATTGTGCATCTGTACAAGTTTGTGAGTGTTTTTGGTGACAAACCGAATTTCTGTTGCGCCTTCTTCACCACGCTGTCTGTGTGGGTGGTCCATTTCAGTTTGTCTGTGGTGTGTACGCCGAGGAAATTAAAACTTTCCACCTTCTCCACTACTGTCCCTTTGATGTGGATAGGGGGGTGCACCCTCTGCTGTTTCCTGAAGTCCACGATCATCTCCTTTGTTTTGTTGACTGTTACGTACGCCTCTTGGAGGAGGGAACGTAACACCCTGCTACTTGCAATTCCCCGTGGAGTGAAAGAGGTATGTGACTGTAGGTGCGGGTAAGGATGACAAAGGCAGAGAATTTACAGTTTACAGGGAATTTATTCCTTCACATGGTAATTTTGGGGAAAAGGGGCTGAACGGAACCAAAGCAAAGAAGGTAAAAGTTAAAGCCCCCTCTCCTTCCTTACCTGCCTACCCACAACTTACCTAACTTAGCGCCACCTGGCGCGCTAACCAAAATACAGGGGGTGGTCCGTCCAGGTCTTACCTAGTGTGCATAGACAGTAAATACTACGGGTTATGTATGCCCGCAGGCCTCTTGCCTAAGGACTCCCTAGGTGCCTTCTCCTTCCCCCCTGGGAACAAACACAGAAAAATACAAACAATTCAAATAATAAAAACAGTCCTTTGGACATAAACATACCTCCGCAGGACCGGTTACAAAATACTTTAAAAAAACTTGTCTGAGCAACAATTATCAGCTCTATCTCAGATACAACCAACACAGGATTTAACCAAACACAGGATCTAACCATCAGCTCTATACCATCAACACTAATCAAAATACAGGACTTAACCATCAGCTTCCTCTAAGAAACAACCAACACAAGCTATCACCCTCAGCTCTCTTCTCTGAGCAAAGGAACACTGGCTTATAACAGCTTCAGAAGGAGTCGGTATTTGAAGACAGCTGTGTCCTCTGACGAGAGGGGGCGGGGTCAGCTCCAATTAGCCATGAAGTCGACCAATCAGCTGCTTGGGGGATTCCAGGAAGCCATTTCCTGAAATACATACAAATACACAAACCACAACACAGAAACTGGGGAACATAACATTGACGTTGAGTGAGAGGTTATTTTCCTGACACCACACTCCGAGGGCCCTCACCTCCTCCCTGTAGGCCGTCTCGTTGTTGTTGGTAATCAAGCCTACCACTGTAGTGTCGTCTGCACACTTGATGATTGAGTTGGAGGCGTGCTTGGCCATGTAGTCATGGGTGAACAGGGAGTACAGGAGAGGGCTGAGAACGCACCCTTGTGGGGTCCCAGTGTTGAGGATCAGCGGGGGTGGAGATGTTGTTTCCTACCCTCACCACCTGGGTGCAGCCCGTCAGGAAGTCCAGGACCCAGTTGCACAGGGCGGGGTCGAGACCTAGGGTCTCGAGCTTAATGACGAGTTTGGAGGGTACTATGGTGTTAAATGCTGAGCTGTAGTTGATGAACAGCATTCTTACATAGGTATTCCTCTTGTCCAGATGGGTTAGGGCAGTGTGCAGTGTGATTGCGATTGCGTCGGCTGTGGACCTATTGGGACGGTAAGCAAATTGGAGTGGGTCTAAGGTGTCAGGTAGGATGGAGGTGATATGATCCTTGACTAGTCTCTCAAAGAACTTCATGATGACGGAAGTGACTGCTATGGGGCGATAGTAATTTAGCTCAGTTACCTTAGCTTTCTTGGGTACAGGAATAATGGTGGCCCTCTTGAAGCATGTGGGAACAGCAGACTGGGATAAGGATTGATTGAATATGTCCGTAAACACACCAGCCAGCTGATCTGCGCATGCTCTGAGGACGCGGCAAGGGATGCCATCTGGGCCGGCAGCCTTGCGAGGGTTAACACATTTAAATGTTTTACTCACGTTGGCTGCGGTAAAGGAGGTTTTGGTAGCGGGCCATGTCGGTGGCATTGTATTGTCCTCAATACGAGCAAAGAAGTTGTTTAGTTTGTCTGGGAGCAAGACATCGTGGTCCGCGATGTGGCTGGTTTTCTTTTTGTAGTCCGTGATTGACTGTAGACCCTGCCACATACCGTTGAATTGCCGTTGAATTGCGACTCTACTTTGTCTCTATACTGATGCTTAGCTTGTTTGATTTCCTTGCGGAGGGAATAGCTACACTGTTTGTATTCAGTCATGTTTCCAGTCGCTCACCCTGATTGAAAGCAGTGGTTCGTGCTTTCAGTTTCGCGCGAATGCTGCCATCAATCCACGGTTTCTGGTTGGGGAAGGTTTTAATAGTCGCTGGGGGAACAACATCACCGATGCACTTGCTGAAAATCTCGCTCACCGAATCAGCGTATTCATCAATGTTATTGTCCGACACTATGCGGAACATATCCCAGTCCACGTGATTGAAGCAATCTTGAAGCATGGAATCAGATTGGTCGGACCAGCGTTGAACAGACCTGAGCACGGGTGTTTCCTGTTTTAGTTTCTGTCTATAGGCTGGGAGCAACAAAATGGAGACGTGGTCAGATTTGCCGAAAGGGGGGTGCGGAATGGCTTTGTAGAATAACAATGATCCAGGATTTTCCCGGCCCGGGTCGCACATTCGATATGCTGATATTAGGGAGCCTTGTTTTCAGATTAGCCTTGTTAAAATCCCCAGGTACAATAAATGCAGCCTCAGGATATGTGGTTTCCAGTTTACATAGAGTCCAATGAAGTTCTTTCAGGGCCGTCGAGGTGCCAGCTTGAGGGGGGATATATACGCGACTGTGATTATAATCGAAAAGAATTCTCTTGGTAGATAATGCGGTCGGCATTTGATTGTAAGGAATTCTAGGTCAGGTGAACAAAAGGACTTGAGTTCCTGTATGTTGTTATGATCACACCACGTCTCGTTAATCATAAGGCATACACCCCCGCCCTTCTTCTTACCAGATAGATGTTTGTTTCTGTCGGCGTGATGCGTAAAGAAACCAGGTGGCTGTACCGACTCTGATGACGTATCCCGAGTGAGCCATGTTTCCGTGAAGCAAAGAACGTTGCAATCTCTGATGTCTCTCTGGAAGGCAACCCTTGCTCGGATTTCGTCTACCTTGTTGTCAAGAGACTGGACATTGGCAAGTAATATACTCGGGGGCGGTGCGCGATGTGCCTGACCAGAAGACCGCCCCGTATGCCCCTTCTCCTGCGGCGGTGTTGTTTTGGGTCGCCGGCTGGGATCCGGTCTACTGTCCTGGTTGGTGGACCAAACAGAGGATCTGCTTCGGGAAAGTCTTATTCCTGGTCGTAATGTTGGTAAGTTGACATTGCTCTTATATCCAATAGTTCCTCCCGGCTGTATGTAATAAAAGTTAAGATTTCCTGGGGTGACAATGTAAGAAATATAAAAAATATAAAAAAATACTGCATAGCTTCCGAAGAACGCGAAGTGAGGCGGCCATCTCTGTCGGCGCCAAACACATCAAGACAGTTGTGAAGAGGGCACGACAACACCTTTCCCCCCTCAGGAGACTGAAAAGATTTGGCATGGGTTCCCAGATCCTCAAAAAGTTGCGTCACCGCCTGGTATGGCAACTGCTCGGCATCCGACCGTAAGGCGCTACAGAGGGTAGTGCGTACAGCCCAATAAATCATTGGGGACAAGCTTCCTGCCATCCAGGACCTACAGTTGAAGTCGTAAGTTTACATACACCTTAGCCAACTACATTTAAACTCAGTTTTTCACAATTCCTGATATTTAATCTTAGTAAAATTCCCTGTCTTAGGTCAGTTAGGATCACCACTTTATTTTAAGAATGTGAAATGTAAGAATAATAGTAGAGAGAATGATTTATTTCAGCTTTTATTTCTTTCATCACATTCCCAGTGGGTCAGAAGTTTACATACACTCAATTAGTATTTGGTAGCATTGCCTTTACATTGTTTAACTTGGGTCAAACGTTATGGGTAGCCTTCCACAAGCTTCCCACAATGAGTTGGGTGAATTTTGGCCCATTCCTCCTGACAGAGCTGGTGTACCTGAGTCAGGTTTGTAGGCCTCCTTGCTCGCACATGCTTTTTCAGTTCTCCCCACACATTTTCAATAGGATTGAGGTCAGGGCTTTGTGATGGCCGCTCCAATACCTTGACTTTGTTGTCCTTTGGAAGTACGCTTGCGGTCATTGTCCAATTGGAAGACCCATTCGTGACCAAGCTTTAAAGGCACAGTCAACTTAGTGTATGTAAACTTCTGACCGACTGGAATTGTGATACAGTGAATTATAAGTGAAAATAATCTGTCTGTAAACAATTGTTGGAAAAATTACTTGTGTCATGCACAAAGAAGATGTCCTAACCGACTTGCCAAAACTATAGTTTGTTAACAAGAAATTTGTGGAGTGGTTGAAAAACGAGTTTTAATGACTCCAACCTAAGTGTTTGTAATCTTCTGACTTCAACTGTATATATATATGTATATATGCATCTACTTTGTAGATGAACAGGGCCGCTGAGTGCTGAAGAGTGTAGCGAGTAAAAATCGTCTGTCCTCGGTTGCCCACGTCAGAACTCTTATTTCGGGAGCTTTATGAAATTGGTTTCCATGGCCGATCAACCGCACACAAGCCTAAGATAACTATGCGCAATGCCAAGTGTCGGCTGGAGTGGTGTAAAGCTCGCCTCCATTGGACTCTGGAGCAGAGGAAACCCGTTCTCTGGAGTGATGAATCCCAGTCCAACTGACGAATCTAGCCACGAAGTGCTTTGAAAGGCTGGTCATGGCTCACATCAACACCATCATGCCGGAAACCATAGACCCACTTCAATTCGCAACCGCCCCAACAGATCCACAGATGACGCAATCTCAATCGCACTCCACACTGCCCTTTCCCACCTGGACAAAAGGAACATGTGAGAATGCTGTTCATTGACTACAGCTCAGCGTTCAACACCATAGTGCCCACAAAGCTCATCACTAAGCTAAGGACCATGGGACTAAACATCTCCCTCTGCAACTGGATCCTGGACTTCCTGACAGGCCGACCCCAAGTGGTAAGGGTAAGTAACAACACATTTGCCATGCTGATCCTCAACACTGGGGCCCCTCAGGGGTGCGTGCTTAGTCCCCTCCTGTACTCCTCACCCACAACTGCGTGGCCAAGCACGACTCCAACTCCATCGTTAAGTTTGCTGACGACACAACAGTGGTAGGCCTTGTCACCGACAACGATGAGACAGCCTATAGGAAGGAGGTCAGAGACCTGGCAGTGTTGTGCCAGGACAAAAACCTCTCCCTCAATGTGAGCAAGACAAAGGATCTGATCGTGGACTATAGGAAAAGGAGGGCCGAACAGGCCTCCATTAACATTTACAGGGCTAAAGTGGAGTGGGTCGAGAGTTTCAAGTTCCTTGGTGTCCACGTCACCAACGAACTATCATGGTCCAAACACACCGAGCCAGTTGTGAAGAGGGCACGACAACACCTTTCCCCCTCAGGAGACTGAAGATATTTGTCATGGGTCCCCAGATCTTCAAAAAGTTTACCACCATCGAGATTATCCTGACCGGTTGTGTCATCGCCTGGTATGGCAACTTCTCGGCATCTGACCGTAAGGCGCTACAGAGGGTAGTGCGTACGGCCCAGTACATCATTGGGGCCAAGCTTCCTGACATCCAGGACCTATGTACTAGGCGGTGTCAGAGGAATGCCCAAACAATTATCAAAGATTCCAGTCACCCAAGGCATAGACTGTTCTCTCTGCTAACGCACGGCAGGCGGTACCGGAGCACCAAGTCTAGGACCTAATGGATCCTTAACAGCTTCTATCCCCAAGCCATAAGACAGCTGAACAATTCATTAAATGGCCATGCAGACTATTTACATTGACACTGCTGCTACTCGCTGTTTATTATCTATGCATATCACTTTACAAATTACCTCGACTAACCTGTACCCCCGCACATGGACTCGGTAAGGGTACCCCCTGTATATAGCCTCGTTATTGTTATGTCATTTTCTTGTGTTACTTTTTGATATTCTTTTTTTTTTTTTACTTTAGTTTATTTAGTAAATACTTTCTTAACTCTATTTCTTGAACTGCATTGTTGGTTAAGGGATTATAAGTAAGCATTTCACTGTGTTGTATTCGGCGCATGGGTGTGGCCGATGCCAGGAGAACGCTACCTGCCTCAATGCACAGTGCCAACACGCGTCCACATACTTTTGGTTATGTAGAGTATGTCCAGCAATAAGTCTTGAACCATTCTGTGATGAGAACCGGAGAATCACATTAGCAGTCATAATAGTTAGGAAAGTTTGATTAAAATGCATTTGAATGAAAGAGCTCTCAGGTTCTCTCTCTATGAGTCAAAGTGACAGCGCATGCCTCAACACATGAAACACCCTCTTTTTACAACTGTTAGATCATCAATAATAGTTAGCTTTTCTTGAATCATGAATTATGAATGGCATGTTATGATGTCTGCTGCTGGGTTTTCTGCCCATCCTTAGCACCTTGGCCTAAAGAAGTGAAAATCAGTGACGGCTGTGTGGAATGATTCTAGCCCTCTGGCTTCACAAAACCTTTCCCTGACCCTGCTGGGTAACTCCTCGATCAGACCGACAGCATCATTGCACTTTGGTCCACCAGAAGTACATTCATTTCCAATGGAACACTGCGTTTGCCTTGCAGCATTGCATTGCAGAGGCAGTTGCAGTGTGTTCTGTGTTGTATGCGTAGACTTCACAGAAATAGTAGCAAAAGGTCAATGTTCAAATGTGTTGCACATCAACAAAAAATAATGAAAAAAAGTTTGAGTCCAGAATTGATTACGCAGCATTGATACAATTATGCTGTCGATCTGATTGAGGCTTTACCAGTCATACTTTTTCCTACAGACAGTGAAAAGCACTGGATTTGGTTTATTATGAATAATCTTGTTGAGTGTTTGTTTTTCACAATAATCCAGTTTTGCTTCCTTTTCTTTCCAGCTCACAATCAATAGGTAACTTTTTTTATGTCAAGATGACTTGTGTTCATGGAAGAACGCCATAGAATTACAATTAGCCTTCTAGTACCACTAGAACCACTAGAAGTAGAGCTTTAAGTAGTGATTGTCTGCAGAATACTGAGAATCCACCCCTCCATTAGAGTGATGGTTCTATAGGTCTGCATCATTACTCAGGCAGGAGGTTGACTCACATGAAGAAAGGAAGTAACAAAATTGGATACTTAAAGGTAATCTTCCAGAATGAGTAAAACAACTCACGGTCAACACAGGCCATTAGAGTTCCCAATAGCCCCTAAAACCAAAAGAAACAATACCTTTAACTGAACAGTACAGTGTTTCGGTAGACTTAGAATGGTCCTCATTTGAAACCCCTTCTGTTTCCCAGATGTTTGTTTCTTTTGAATAAGACTTACCCATCTGCGTAGGATTGTCTAATACCAGAAATCCACCTAGCACATTGGGGGTGACGTAACAACGGAGCCCCGTTCATTTTCAATGAAGGGAAGCGAAGTGGGCGGGGACTGTTAGGGCGAAATGAGCATGGGTGAGGGAGCGTTAACAGAGCGGGACCAAAGTTGGAGAAAGCTGAACTTTATGCAAATACTCCGCAACATTGACCAATGGAAGCTCACTATAGTTTCCTGACTCAACTGGATTGGCAGTTGATACCTAGCACAATTTAGCTTGCTTGCTAGCACCAACATGAGGGTAATGCAAGCTTGGCTATCCGAATGTATGCGTTAAAAGGATCTTCGCCGTAACGCTGTAGGAGTCATTTTCGCCTACGTCTGTGGTTGTGTAGGTGTTACGGAGGTAAGAACGTGCCGTAAACTCAATCCACAGCTTGCATGGAATATCGCGGATGGGGCTCAACCCTTAGGAACGTTGTCAAGGAGGGTGGTCATGTGTGCTGCCAAATAGGCAACCACATACAGATAATTGTAAGGTCCCTCAGTCGAGCAGTGTATTTCAAGCACAGATTCAACCACAAAGACTCGGGAGGTTTTCCAATGGTTCGAAAAGGGCACCTATTAGTAGATGGGTAAAAAAAAAAAAAAGCTGACATTGAATATCCCTTTTAGCATGGTGCAGTTATTAATTACACTTTGGATGGTGTATCAATACACCCAGTCACTACAAAGATACAGGCATCCTTCTTAACATCATGAGGCCAAAGGTGACTTTAAAACAGTTGCAGAGTTTAATGGCTGTGATAGAAGATAACGGAGGATGGATCAACAACATTGTAGTTACTCCACAATACTAACATAAATGACAGAGTGAAAAGAAGTAAGTTTGTACAATACAAATATTCCAAAACATGCATTCTGTTTGCAATAAGGCAATAAAGTAATACTGCAAAAAATGCAGCAAAGAAAATAACTTTTTGTCCTGAATACGAAGCCTTATGTTTGGGGGAAATCCAACAACACTGACTACCACTCTTCATATTTTTCATGAATACATTTAAAAAAATATATAATTTTTCTTCCACTTTGACATTACAGCGTATTTTGTGTAGATTGTTGACAAAAAATGACATGTACATCCATTTTAATCCCACTTTGTAAAACAACAAAACTTTGAAAAAATTGTAAGTAGCCAAACTACACCACTCTTTATTAACGAGGCGAGGTCCTCAGATATATACTAACACCAACAATATAATACAGGTTATTTTATCAAAGATGGAGCATGGAACCAAAAACAACAGATTCCAAAATGAAAATGTATTTTATTTTCCATTAAGCAATTATGTAATTCAGTAAGTGCGTCAGTTGTTTCAAAATCTCGTTTTACAACCATTTAGCTTGGTTTGCGTTCATTTCACAGTACAATCTTTAGCTGTCAGCTTTAACAACTTGCACAATACATAATAATACTAAATTATAATACAAACAAACAGTTTCTCAGTAGGCCTACTGGAACACCTAGGAAGGCGTGCCAAGGGAGGAACGGATCTACAATGTACTATGGCACATTTAATTGTAAGTATATGCATTCTAAGGTTCAATATTGTCAAACTGCATTCGCCGTGTAGCATTTACTGTGATATGTTCTCTGCAGAAGTCAGGGCATTCATACTTCTTTCGCTTCGCAGAGCTGTTGTGAAGGAAGTTGTCAAGGAAGTGAGTTTGTGTTTATACAGGACCTCCCGCCCCCACTTATCATCAACCAATGCGGAGCCATACAGAGCTATACAGAGCACTCCACATTGTTAAAAACATTGGGAGGCGCACAGCGATGCAGTACAGAGCTCAATTTGGCCTCTGCAAGCCTCCAGAGGCTCCGCAATTGAGTCACACAGTCCGCACGGGGCCCCCGGATCGCATTGACAGTGTAAGCATGAATTGGCTTTTAGCCTCATTCACATTACCCATAAGCACTCCGTTACATTTCGGGAAACGCAACGCCCCCTTGCAGTGGAAGGCTCCGTTGTGAGACAGATGCCACATACTTTGTGTCGTCTTCAGTCCAGCCAGAGCCCGTTGAAGAACATAAACTTACCAAACCACAGAAGAAGATAAAAATATTGATGGCTTTATGGGATAGCTAGCAACTTGGAAAACAATAACTAATTCCTATAATGGAGTGAACATTATTTATAATAAAGGTTACATGGTCCCTGCAGCAAAATATATTTGACCTAAAACCTCCCTGAACGCTTGAAAAAAACAAACACGTGACCCTCCCCTATACCCAAAATAATAATTAAAACAGAGTGGATAGCAGAGAGCGTGGATAGCAGAGAGCATGGATAGCAGAGAGCGTGGATAGCAGAGAGCGTGTCTAGCATTTACCCTCACTTCTTGGACAGACCAGAGCCTTAGATATGCAGTTTTAGAAACTATTCTTTGTACTGTATTACATGGCAATGTGGGAAGTTCGGTAGGGCAAAGGGCTGCGGGCCAGAAGGCTGTTGGTTCGCTGACCACCATGGACAAGAGTAGGGGTGGAAAGATCTCCTTTATAGTAAAACCATTGCATGAATCTATCATCGCATTTGCAGGTCCAAGAAAAAATTGCCTTTTGTAAAAATGTCATGCAATTCTACATAATTTTACATACTAGCTGTGTTTTTTTGCACAACACAAAAATTACAGTCTAAGAATGGACAGAGAGATAGGCCTATGAGTTCATCTTATAATATTTCTCCAATGCCAAATCAGTGTGTCTGTGTTGGAACTCATAAAACTGCCCGTTTGTAAATAATAAAATATGAGATGTCATTAGGAATCTGAACATGGTATTTTCAAAGGTTAGGCCTACCTTTCCACCCCAGACAGAGTAGATCCTACCTTTCCACCCCAGACAGAGTAGGCCTACCTTTCCACCCCAGACAGAGTAGGCCTACCTTTCCACCCCAGACAGAGTAGGCCCACCGACACAGAAAAATTGAAGCTTTAACTGCTGGCAACTCTTCTTCTGTGGCTGCCTGAACACAACGAGAGAAGGTCACAAGTGTTTGTCTAAAAGCTGTCTGTGTTTAAACATCTTCTATTGTACAGAAAGTGAATTGCTTAATCAATTGATAGCGACATAATTAGATTACTTCCCAAGCAAAGTCTGCCTCTGAATGTCAAAGAAACTAAACACTGATATCTCCATATGCATCGGAGTCACATCTTTCCCATTTCCTGGGTATTTTACAGCTTGTTTCTAGCATAAAGCATCACGGACCAAAGTGCTGTTATAGATCACTTTCAGTGGTGATTTTAGCATGTAAATCTTGGTGAGGCTAACTCCCCCAATTTTTATTTATGCATGCCAGCAAAGCCACTACACAACACAACACAACACTAAACAATACATTAATTGGACTATAACGGTGACAAGCTGTGCCCACAAACTGTTAGGGCATACATAAAGCAGAGTTCCAACAGCAGTCCCAACCCCTTACCACTGTTACACCTGGCTATCAGCGGAGCCTTGTCTGGCAGCGAAACAATTCATTCAGCCTCATTTACTGCTTTTTAAAAAAAACATAGCTGATATGGCTGACTTAAACAAATGTGGTTTCTACGGACAATTGAGATGTACGTACAAACTATGGCATAAGGGGACGACGAGCTGATAAGAGGCAATCCGTCATTTTAATTAAGACATTAATGAGAGAGCTAGGACGGAACTAGTCAATGTAACTATTTGTTCAGCACTTTTGAAATGTACAAGGACAGAATTCAGAACAACAAATCAAATGTTATTTGTCACATGCGCGCCGAATACAACAGGTGTAGGTAGACCTTACCATGAAATGCGTACTTGCAAGCCCTTAACCAACAATGCAGTTCAAGAAATAGAATTAAGAAAATAAAAAGTAAAACAATAAAATTACATAACAATAACGAGGCTATATACAGGGGGTACCAGTACTGGTACCAGTCTATGACTTGGGTGACTGGAGTCTTTGACAATTTCTAGGCCTTCCTCTGACACCGCCTAGTATATACAGTTGAAGTCAGAAGTTTACATACACTGAGGTTGGAGTTATTAAAACTCGTTTTTCAACCACTCCACTAATTTCTTGTTAACACACTATAGTTTTGGCAAGTCGGTTAGGACATCTACTTTGTGCATGACACAAGTAATTTTTCCAACAACTGTTTACAGACAGATTATTTCACTTATAACTCACTGTATCACAATTCCAGTGGGTCAGAAGTTTACATACACTAAGTTGACTGTGCCTTTAAACAGCTTGGAAAATTCCAGAAAATGATGTCATGGCTTTAGAAGCTTATGATAGGCTAATTGACATCATATGAGTCAATTGGAGGTGTACCTGTGGATGTATTTCAAGGCCTACCTTCAAACTCAGTGCCCTTTGCTTGACATCATGGGAAAATCAAAAGAAATCAGCCAAGACCTCAGAAAAGAAATTGTAGACCTCCACAAGTCTGGTTCATCCTTGGGAGCAATTTCCAAACGCCTGAAGGTACCACGTTCATCTGTACAAACAATAGTACACAAGTAAAAACACCATGGGACCACGCAGCCGTCATACCGCTCAGGAAAGAGACGCGTTCTGATAACAGGGCACAGATAACAGCATAAAGGGCAACAAGGTAGAGACAACAATATATCATGCGAAGCAACCACAACTGTCAGTAAGAGTGTCCATAATTGAGTCTTTGAATGAAGAGATTGAGATAAAACTGTCCAGTTTGAGTGTTTGTTGCAGCTCGTTTCAGTCGCTAGCTGCAGCGAACTGAAAAGAGGAACGTTCCAGGGTGTGTGCTTTGGGGACCTTTAACAGAATGTAACTGGCAGAACAGGTGTTGTATGTGGAGGATGAGGGCTGCAGTAGGTATCTCAGATTGGGGGGAATTACTACTACTGTAGAGAATGCTAATTTAAACTGGATTGTTTGGGCATTTTCCCCTTACTTCTAAAACATTCTGAATGATGGTGAATGAGGCCCAACATTTCTCTGCGTGACAAACCTGCCCATGTTTTGTTGTCATGTGTTGCTGCCATGCTATGTTGTCTTAGGTCTCTCTTTATGTAGTGTTGTGTGTTGTGTTGTGTTAATTATTAAATAAATCCCAGCCCCCGTTGCCTTTTGGTAGGCCGTCATTGTAAATAAGAGTTTGTTCTTAACTGACTTGCCTAGTTAAACAAGTGTTACAACAATCTTTCCTCTCGGTCAACAGGTGACATATAAGCATAATTTATTATACAGCTAACATCTGTATGTACCTGGTCCATTACATCAAATTTAAGTCAATTTAAGAGAATTACATATGATTTAGGTGCAGGTAGGAGGCTAATCTTAGGGTATTTCAACTTCCAGTTTATGCTCTCTGATGCTGAAATAGAAATGTATAGCTTTCAAAGGCTATATGCTTCCATACTGAATAGGCTTACGCTAGTAAATACCTACCCTTAGTAAATTCCATCCTAATATGATGATCCTTATCATCAGCAGCACTTTAGGCTCATTAACCATGCATTGTATTCCCTTTGAGCAGAAGTACTTGCATTAAGGAGTATTGATACTGTAGTACAGTTAGTGGCCAAGAAAGAGTTCGCTTTATTTTATAATGTGGATATACAGTAAGATACAGTATGCTTGCTGAATTGGAGCTTTGCAGTGTCGATGCTTCTTTATTAAAAGTTAATAGGTGTCTGATGTTGCAGAGATAATCGATGGGACGTAGCCAATGATGGTTGTCTGAAAGAAGAAGTGTATTTCCTGGTCCCCGGCTACATCTTCCTCATCTGAGCCATCAGCTTCTCTAGACTATGTTTAGTCTCCTCGACTGTCTCACCTGCCACTGTCTCCTGGGAACAGGACAACTACATTACGAAGAAAGATTAGTCATGGTTCGTGTCCGAATACCCGTACTAGCGTTCTAAAAAGTAGGCATTTTGGGTATCCGGAAAAAGTTTTATGGTATGTGAGAAATTTCTGAAATTTAGTATAATTTCCAGCCATTACTATGAGCCGTCCTCCCCTCACCAGCCTCCACTAATATATGGTAACTTGGCTTGTCTGTTCTCACCATACAGATACTATGGTATTAAAATATTTGTTTAGTAATGACCTTCTCAAGCCACAATGACGCCTTCTGGGAGGTCGGGGACAGGGCCTGAGGCTGCCTGGACACCAGTCACCTCCGACACTAGCTAAATACCTGACAGAGCAAAAACATACAGTTGAAGTCTGAAGTTTACATACACCTTAGCCAAATACATTTAAACTCCGTTTTTCACAATCCCTGACATTTAATCCTAGTAAAAATTCCCTGTCTTAGGTCAGTTTGGATCACCACTTTATTATAAGAATGTGAAATGTCAGAATAATAGTAGAGAGAATGATTTATTTCAGCTTTTATTTCTTTCATCACATTCCCAGTGGGTCAGAAGTTTACATACACTCAATTAGTATTTGGTAGAATTGCCTTTAAATTGTTTAACTTGGGTCAAACGTTTCAGGTAGCCCTCCACAAGCTTCCCACAATAAGTTGGGTGAATTTTGGCCCATTCCTCCTGACAGAGCTGGTGTAACTGGGTCAGGTTTGTAGGCCTCCTTGCTCGCACACGTTTTTTATGTTCTGCTCACAAATGTTCTATGGGATTGAGGTCAGGGCTTTGTGATGGCCACTCCAATACCTTGACTTTGTTGTCTTTAAGCCATTTTACCACAACTTTGGAAGTATGCTTGTGGTCATTGTTCATTTGGAAGACTCTTTTGCGACCAAGCTTTAACTTCCTGACTGATGTCTTGAGATGTTGCTTCAATATATCCACATAATTTTCCTTCTTCATGATGCCATCTATTTTGTGAAGTGCACCAGTCCCTCCTGCAGCAAAGCACCCCACAACATGATGCTGCCCCCTGTGCTTCACAGTTGAGATGGTGTTCTTCGGCTTGCAAGCCTCCCCCTTTTTCCTCCAAACATAGCGATGGTCATTATGGCCAAACAGTTATATTTTTGTTTCATCAGACCAGAGGACATTTCACCAAAAAGTATGATCTTTGTCCCCATGTGCAGTTGCAAACCGTAGTCAGACTTTTTTATGGCGGTTTTGGAGCAGTGGCTTCTTCCTTGCTGAGCGCCCTTTCAGGTTATGTCGATATATGACTCGTTTTACTGTGGATATAGATACTTTTGTACCTGTTTCCTCCAGCATCTTCACAAGATCCTTTGCTGCTGTTCTGGGATGCATTTGCACTTTTCTGACCAAAGAACGTTCCTCTCTAGGAGACAGAACGAGTCTCTTTCCTGAGCGGTATAACGGCTGCGTGGCCCCATGGTGTTTTTACTTGCGTACTATTGTTTGTACAGATGAACGTGGTACCTTCAGGCGTTTGGAAATTGCTCCCAAGGATGAACCAGACTTGTGGAGGTCTACAATTTCTTTTCTGAGGTCTTGGCTGATTTCTTTTGATTTTCCCATGATGTCAAGCAAAGAAGCACTGAGTTTGAAGGTAGGTCTTGAAATACATCCACAAGTACACCTTCAATTGACTCAAATGATGTCAATTAGCCTATCATAAGCTTCTAAAGCCATGACATCATTTTCTGGAATTTTCCAAGCTGTTTAAAGGCACAGTGTCACGACTTCAGCAGAAGTCGGTCCCTCTTCTTGTTCGGGCGTTGTTCGGCATTTGTCATCACCGGTTCTCTAACCATCACCGATTCCCTTCCTGTGTGTCTATTGGTTTTGATTGTACACACCTGTTTGTAATTTCTCCCAATCACGCCCCTGTTATATTCCTCCCTTTCCCGTCTTCCCTTTGTGCGTGATTGTTTGTTGTGTTTCAGAGCAGTTCGCTACGGTTCCTAGTTTTGCTCTGTGAGGATTGGATTTATGTTTTCGGTACTCCGGGTGGTTGTAATTTACACCTGTGTATTTTTTGGTTTATTTAGATTGTGTGAGTATTTATGTTTTTCCAGTGTGCCTTTGTGTTTTCTCTGGCGACTGTATTAAATACTCTTTATACACAACCTACATGTACCTCCTGCGCCTGACTCCTGCTACATACCACAGACATTACACACAGTCAACTTAGTAAATGTAAACTGACCCACTGGAATTGTGATACAGTGAATTATAAGTGAAATAATCGGTCTGTAAACAATTGTTGGATATTTTCCTTGTGTCATGCACAAAGTAGATGTCCTAACCGACTTGCCAAAACTATGGTTTGTTAACAAGGAATTTGTGGAGTGGTTGAAAAACGAGTTTTAATGACTCCAACCTCAGTGTATGTAAACTTCCGACTTCAACTGTAGGTCAGTAACGGCACCTAGATAGGATCACGTACCCTGGACATTACATTGAGACAATATAAAAGCTCTAACTCACTCCAATTGTTCTCCTCGTGAACCATTTCCTCCTCTTCCACCTCCTCTAAAACATTTTTCGGCCGCTCTATCTCTATATTTATATCTCTTTTTCTGTGGGCAACAAAGCACACAACACTGTCAGTTACAACTATACTTGGTCATATACTGTACAACCCCTCACACACCCTATGACATGATGGGCAAGTTAGAGAGAGCGACAGAGAGAGATAAAGAGACAGAGAAAAAGAGGAAGATAGAGAGAGATAAAGAAAAGCACAAAGACCGGCAGTGACAGAAACAGAAAGAGAGAGGAAAGAGCCTTGGCTACCTTAGTCATTCTGCTGTTTCCTGCAGTGGCGGTCATTGGCCTTCATGGCCATAGTGGGGAAGAAGTTATGCATAGTGTTGTAGCTCAGGTAGTGGCTGACCATACCAAAATTCAACAGGTACCTGTTAGAGGACCACAAACCACTATAACACTCAGAAAAATGGGTTCCAAAAGGGTTCTTCGGCTCTCCCCATAGGAGAACCATTTTTGGTTCCAAATAGAACCCTTTTTGGTTCCAGGTTCTAGCTGGAACCAAAAAGGGTTCTTCAAAGGGTTCTCTTATGGGACAGCCAAAGAACCCTTTTATGATCTAGATAACACCTTTTTTCCTAAGAGTGTAGGATGTATTCATAGGAAACCTTGTTATGGGTATTTGTAAATGATTGGCTACGATCAGGGTCGAGTTCATTAGGGCAAACCGTAGCAAAACATTTCACAAAAGAAAACAAAAACAAGTGTTTCTTATTGGACAAGTTCAGGTAGTGTCTCCGTTTTAGTCAGTTTTCTTCCATTTTGTGCCTAATGAATATGACCCAAGGCTCAGGTCCAAATTAATGTAATTCAGATCTTACTTGTGTACATTTTGGACCAGGATCCCTGCCACCACACCATGTTGGCTGCCATCACCAGGGGAGGAGCGCATTCCCACAGGGACAAGGAGATTAGTACACTGCACAGCACTATTGCAGTAACTTCTGTTTTTTATATACAGTATATGCTGAACAGAATATAATGTAAATAACATGTAAAGGGTTGGTCCCATGTTTCATGAGCTGAAATTAAATATCCCAAACATTTTCCATACACACAAAAAGCTTATTTCTCAAAAGAAATTGTTTGCGTCCCTGTTAGAGAGAATTTCTCCTTTGCCAAAATAATCCATCCACCTGACAGGTGTGGCATATCAAGAAGCTGATTAAACAGCATGAGCATTACAATCATTACACAGGTGCACATTGTGCTGGGGACAAAAGGCCACTCTAAAATGTGCAATTTTGTCAAAAAACACAATGCCACAGATGTGTAAAGTTTTGAGGGAGAGTGCAATTTGCATGCTGACTGAAGGAATGTCCAACAGAGTTGTTTCCAGATAATTACATTTTTATTTATCTGCCATAAGCTGCATCCCCTGTCGTTTTAGAGAATTTGGCAGTACATCCAACCGGCCTCACAACCGCAGACCACCTGTAACCACGCCAGCCCAGGATTGTCTGAGAGACACCCAGAGAACTTATGAAACGGTGGGTTTGAAACCGTCTCAGGGAAGCTCATCTGCATGCTCGTCGTCCTCACCTCGTCCTCATCACTTGACCTGACTGCAGTTCGGTGTCGTAACCGATTTCTGTGGGCAAATGCTCACCTTCAATGGTGGTAGGTAGCCTAGTGGTTAGAGCGTTAGGCCAGTAACCAAAAGGCTGCTGGATCGAATTCCCGAGCATACAAGGTAAAAATCGGTTGTTCTGCACCTGAACAAGACATTTAACCCACTGTTCCCTGGTAGGCTGTCATTGTAAATAAGAATTTGTTCTTTAATGACTTGCCTAGTGAAATGTAAAAAAAAATATTTAAGAAATTGCCACTGGCATGTTGGAGAAGAGTGCTCTTCATGGATGAATCCTGGTTTCAACTGTACCGGGCAGATGGCAGACATAATATAAGCTACGGACAACAAACACAACTACATTTTATTGTTGGCAGTATGAATGCACAGAGATATCGTGACGAGATCCTGAGGCCCATTGTCGTGCCATTCATCCGCCGCCATCAACTCATGTTTCAACATGATAATGCATGGCCTCATGTCGCAAGGATCTGTAAATAATACCTGGAAGCTGAAAATGTCTCAGTTCTTCCATGGCCTGCATACTTACCAGACATGTCACCCATTGAGCATGTTTGGGATGCTCTGGATCGACGTGTACGACAGCCTGTTCCAGTTCCCGCCAATATCCAGCAACTTCGCACAGCCATTGCAGAGGGGTGGGACAACATTCCACAGTTCACAATAAACAGCCTGATCAACTCTATGTGAAGGAGATTTGTCGCACTGCATGAGGCAAATGGTTGTCACATCAGATACTGACTGGTTTTCTGATCCACGCCGCTGTCTTTTTTTAAGGATCTGTGACCAACAGATGCATATCTGTATTCCCAGTTGTGAAATACATAGATTTGTGCCAATTAAAAATATAGACTCATTTCTTTATATGAACTGTAACTGAAATGTTTGTGTTTATATTTTTGTTCAGTGTATATATATTTGTGGAGGTTTATTTATTTTATTGATATTAGGAGAGGGGAAAGCAGACATGAAAGGTAGGACAGGTTGCCAGAGAAGCGCAGTGGGTCGGATTCTAACTGATGCCAACTCTAGTAGACTAGGCCATACATGTGTGCCAGAGTCCGCAGCACTAACCACACAGGCCACCAAATCTTATGTTATGAGTGAGTTTAAATACATTTATTTAGACTAAATAGAAAACAATTGCTTATAGAGTAAGTGTGTGTTGTGAACCGCTTCTACCCTATGTTCTATTGCCG
Organism: Brachymystax lenok tsinlingensis; assembly: GCA_030435695.1. NCBI lineage: Eukaryota > Metazoa > Chordata > Actinopteri > Salmoniformes > Salmonidae > Brachymystax > Brachymystax lenok. The sequence continues at coordinate 16,544,697 of CM059803.1, forward strand.
AACATGAAATCGCTGGAGACTAAACTGAACAAGCTATGTTCAAGACTATCCTATCAACGGGACATTAAGAACTGTAATATACTATGCTTCTCAGAGTCTTGGCTGAACAAGGACATGGATAATATACAGCTAGCTGGGGTTGTTTATGCATCGGTTCAAATTATACCTATCAACTTTGCCCAAACAAATTAAACATCATTTATAATGCATCCTTAGTTAACCTTTTATGAATATTAACGATAATATTTCACTCGGATGATATCCTAAACGATATAAAAGGAAAATAAAGTGGGGAGCGCTCACGGTCTCGGGCCCGGGAAACGTTATTGATATCCGTGGTCCCTTCAGTATTTCTTCTTCTGTATGGTTCTGTTCAATGATAAAGCCTCCAAACACTCTCCAAAAGACTGTTGACAACTAGTGGAAGCCATAGGTACTGCAATCTGGGAGCTATTATACATTGATTTCAACAGGAAGTCTATCAAAGAGAGGAAATGTCACACACAAAAACATTCTGGACAGAAATTCCTCTGGTTCTTGCCTGCTATATAAGTTCTGTTATACTCACATACATTATTTTAATCGTTTTAGAAACTTCAGAGTGTTTCCTATCCAATAGTACTAATTATGTCCATATTCTAGTTTCTGGGCCTGAGTGGCAGGCATTTTACTTTGGCCACACCAGACTCTCCAAAACCGTCACTTCTGCTGCCGCTCCCTAACTAGTTTTAAGGAGTTTACCACATCAGTCTCTGGCTTTATTAATAAGTGCATCGACAATGTCGCCCCCCCAGTGACCGTACGTACATATCCCAACCAAAATCCATGGATTACAAGCAACATCCGCACTGAGCTAAACGCTAGAGCTAGGGCAATTTCAAAAAGCGGGACACTAATCCAGACGTTTATAAGAAATCCCACTGCATCCTCTGACGAACCATCAAACAGTCAAACGTCAATACAGGACTAAGATCCAATCCTACTACACCGGCTCTGACGCCCATCGGATGTGGCAGCGCTTGCAAACTATCACGGCTTACAAAGGGAAACCCAGAGCTGCCCAAAGACGCAGATCTGGATGACTGTGTGATCATACTCTCCGTAGCCGATGTGAGTAAGACCTTTAAGCAGGCTAATATTCAGAAGGCAAGTGTCTTCACTGACATTTTCAAACTGTCCCTGACCCAGTCTGTAATACCTACATGTTTAAAGCAACCACCATAGTCCCTGTGCCCAAGAACGCCAAGGTAACCTGTCTACATGACTACCACCCCGTAGCACTCCCATCTGCAGCTATGAAATTTTTTGAATGTCTTGTCATGGCTCACATCAACACTATCCCAGAAATCTTGGACCCACTCCAATTCGCATATCGTCCTAACAGATCCACAGATGACTCAATCTCTATTGCACTCCACACTTCCCTTTCCCACCTAGACAAAAGGAACACCTACAGTGAGGGGAAAAAAGTATTTGATCCTCTGCTGATTTTGTACGTTTGCCCACTGACAAAGAAATGATCAGTCTATAATTTTAATGGTAGGTTTATTTGAACAGTGAAAGACAGAATAACAACAAAAAAATCCAGAAAAACGAAAGTGAAAAATGTTATAAATGGAATTGTATTTTAATGAGGGAAATACGTATTTGACCCCTCTGCAAAACATGACTTAGTACTTGGTGGCAAAACCCTTGTTGGCAATCACAGAGGTCAGACGTTTCTTGTAGTTGGCCACCAGGTTAGCACACATCTCAGGAGGGATTTTGTCCCACTCCTCTTTGCAGATCTTCTCCAAGTCATTAAGCTTTCGAGGCTGATGTTTGGCAACTCGAACCTTCAGCTCCCTCCACAGATTTTCTATGGGATTAAGGTCTGGAGACTGGCTAGGCCACTCCAGGACCTTAATGTGCTTCTTCTTTAGCCACTCCTTTGTTGCCTTGGCCATGTGTTTTGGGTCATTGTCATGCCCATCCACGACCCATTTTCAATGCCCTGGCTGAGGGAAGGAGGTTCTCACCCAAAGATTTGACAGTACATGGCCCCGTCCATCATGCCTTTGATGTGGTGAAGTTGTCCTGTCCCCTTGTTTCCACCTCCGTGTTGGACAGTGGGGATGGTGTTCTTGGGGTCATAGGCAGCATTCCTCCTCCAAACACGGCGAGTTGAGTTGATGCCAAAGAGCTCCATTTTGGTCTCATCTGACCACAACACTTTCACACAGATGTCCTCTGAATCATTCAGATGTTCATTGGCAAACTTCAGACGGGCATGTATATGTGCTTTCTTGAGCAGGGGGACCTTGCGGGCGCTTCAGGATTTCAGTCCTTCACGGCATAGTGTGTTACCAATTGTTTTCTTGGTGACTATGGTCCCAGCTGCCTTGAGATCATTGACAAGATCCTCCCGTGTAGTTCTGGGCTGATTCCTCACTGTTCTCATGATAATTGCAACTCCACGAGGTTAGATCTTTCATGGAACCCCAGGCCGAGGGAGATTGACAGTTCTTTTGTGTTTCTTCTGTTGTCACCTTCTCACCAAGCTGCTTGGCGATGGTCTTGGCCCATTCCAGCCTTGTGTAGGTCTACAATCTTGTCCCTGACATCCTTGGAGAGCTCTTTGGTCTTGGCCATGGTGGAAAGTTTGGAATCTGATTGATTGCTTCTGTGGACAGGTGTCTTTTATACAGGTAACAAACTGAGATTAGGAGCACTCCCTTTAAGAGTGTGCTCCTAATCTCAGCTCGTTATCTGTATAAAAGACACCTGGGAGCCAGAAATCTTTCTGATTGAGAGGGGGTCAAATACTTATTTCCCTCATTAAAATGCAATTCCATTTATAAAAAATTTCACATGCGTTTTTCTGGATTGTTTTGTTATTCTGTCTCTCACTGTTCAAATAAACCTACCATTAAAATTATAGACTGATCATTTCATTGTCAGTGTGCAAACGTACAAAATCAGCAGGGGATCAAATACTTTTTTCCCTCACTGTAGATGTTCCTTTTGTCTAGGTGGGAAAGGGAAGTGTGGAGTGAGAATGCTGTTCATTGACTACAGCTCAGCTAAGGACCCTGGGACTGAGCACCTCCCTCTGAAACTGGATCCTGTATTTCATAATGGGCCGCCCCCAGGTGGTGAGGGTAGGCAACAACACATCCGCCACGCTGACTCTCAACACGGGGCTCCTTAGGGGCGCGTGCTTTGTCCCCTCTTGTACTCCCTGTTCACGACTGCGTGAACGGAAGTAAATATTTCCTCTGTCCTGGGAATGTTCATTTTTAGGTTGCAGAGAGGTTCTGAGAACATTTTACTATGATTCCCTCAGTTTTCCTAGGAGGTTTTATTAAGGTTCTAAGAACGGAAATTATAGGTTATTGGAATGTTTTTATTAACTTACTTAAAACTTTCACTGAATGTTTGAGTAAGACTTTTAGTAACACTGCTAGCATAGTTTGGGTTAACTGTTTTGAACTCCTAGCACAGATGCAAATTAATTTGCTTAGGCATTAATCATGCAAACACTTAAATTTTTTGTTGTAGCACGGCATCAGTGAGATTCGAACCTATGATCTTCTATTCTCTGTCCATGGAATTAGTCCCTACAAAACTGTTTATTTTTGTCAAGTCAAACAGACCCCACTTCAAAGGACACCGGCACTCATTAAGATCACGTGTGGCTAATTAGTGGGCACAGCCAAAACATCTGAACACACTTAATTAGATAGAGGATAGAGAGAGTTTTGTTGACGTTGAGAATGGAATGTGTATGTTTTTCAATAACATTTTTAGAATCTTCTTAGAATGTTACTAATGTTCTTGTGTGATTTTATGTCTTGAGAACATTACTTTAAATAGAACCACGAGGAAACCTGTAGGAAACGTTATGCTGAAATATTGAAATTCCCACAGAAGAATGTTGTTTCTTAACATTCTCTGAACCATTTGAGAACATTCCCAATGTCAAACCAGCTTTCCTAGAACATTAACAAAAATGTATATTTAAATATAACCATGTTGGAACTTTTAGGAATCCTTCTTTTAAAATAATGAAAAACCAAGAAAATAACAATTTTTTAAAGTTCCTTAAATGTGCTGAGAATGTTCCAAAGCCAAGAAACTATCCTGCACCAAGGTTTAATTCAAAATAACCATAGGACAACCACAATCTCACCAAGCTCTAAGAAAAATATGGTTTTCATAACGTTATTTGCTAGCTGGGATTTTACCGATCCATATAAGATGCTCCTGACAACTAGCAAAACAAGTAAAGTGCACATTTAGAAAGCATTTTTTTGATTTATGGCAGGCATGCCATTCACAATAGCTGAAAATAATAGTTTGAGGAATCAGGCAAAAAGGAGTTGAATGCTAATTACTTTATTTGTTTAAATAGAAAGCTCTTAATGCAAAAGACAAGATCAAGTTCCAATAAAGGAATCCCTTTTTCCAATCACCCTTTTATCAGATGCAATATACAGGACCCGGGGTGAAGACCCAACTGCTGTAAATTCAATTGGTGCCAAAGACTGTGTGGTTTTCAGTTACACCACAAGCACAGACCGTCTCCACAAAAGAGGGGAGGGGTGTTAACAAATAGAACTAGTAAAGAAAATGGGTGTGACATTACATAGAGTCCTTATGTTTACGTGAGAGCCCATTACACCTATTGAAGACAATTCACTAATTGGGAGGAAGGGCAATTGCATTGGGAGGATGGGCAATTGCATTGTTATTACAGAGTTATAAGAGGAACTTCATGTAAAGTGTTACCACATTGGGTACGCATTGCAGTTCACCTATTTCCCCCTGTAGCTCTAGAAACTCATACCATGGGCTGAAAGCAGCAAAGTGACATGGGCTCTTATACCTGTAAGCTACACTGCATGAAAATGGATTGCAGTTTATGTGATATCCATTGGGCTTCCTCAGTGCTTCTACTTTATCAGTCTCTGCAGCTCATCTTAGAGAGGGGTGTACGTAAACAGTACCGATGTATTACTACACTGTGTGAACTTAGTCCAATTTACCAAAGAAAAGTGCTGCAGCAGCTGAATGTCATTGTTATGTGTTGCACAATCCTATCTATCTAGAACACAAAGGCAACTCTGCTATTGAAGCAGGATCAGGCATGAGTCATATGTGGTTTTAATCTCAATTCAAGCAGTGCTAGTCAAAAAACAACAACAATACATTTCATTTAAGTTGGATGAGCCTCTAAGAAGTGAAGGGGTAAAAACTGTAACCTAAGATGAAACCGCATAAAAAACATTAAAAAATGTAAACATGGAATGTAAGATTTGCAGACGAAGCCAAATGCATACACTATCATGATAAAAACAAAACATACTCACACACACTAACATAAACATTGTTTGACGATCACCAATCAGGGCACCTGCACCTCTTCTTTGATTTTGCACTTGCAAAACCCACCTTTTCAGTCTTTTAAAACAAAAACACATTAATTCAATGCTTATAGAGCAAGCCACAAACGAAAGAATAGACATGTGAAAGTGGGTCCCCACACTACTGTCCCTGCCCCCTTGCCATTAAATCCCAAGAACTTGTCTCTTCCCTCCACCCCTCTCATCTGTTACATCATCCGTGACCTTTCTATTGGATATGGCGGCAGTCAGACTTCACCCTGAGTGAGCACATTGATAGAAAGATAGAGGTCATTACAAGCTCTGCTCTCAGAGAGGGTCTGTACTTTCAGAGAAAACAAATGCCTGACTCTGGCACTACTGACTCTACTGGAGGTGGTTTAATTACTGACCAGTGTCACATCTCAAATGGCACCCTATTCCCCTATATAGGTTGGGCCCTGGTCAAAAGTACTGCGCTATATATATATATATATATATATAAGGAATAGAGTGCCATTTTGGATGCAGCCCCAGCTCTAATTGGCTCCTGGAAACTCAGACTGTGACACGGTCTGGATGTGACAGTTAAGGCTAGTCCTTCTCTGATGTCTGTACTGCCCTTTGTGTCACTCCCATTAACCTTTCTCTTCCATCTCATTCCCTGCCTTTTTATGCTCAATTAAGGCCACAAATTAAATGAGTATGGAGTGGGGAGGACAGAGGCTTTGTCATAGATTGTGTTTAAGGAAATAACTGCACCTAACTGTATCCTGATGAGTCTGCTATTCAAAAGGTGGAGGTAATTTGTATGTATGGTTTTGGATAAGTCACAGAGTATATATTGTTGATGCAAGCTGCTTTAAATACTCTTGATTGTGTATGCTTAGTGGTGTGAGTAAGTATGAGTGCCTGCCTGTGTGGCTGTGTACAGTATATTGTGCCATCTCATTACTCACCACTTCCTCTCCTCTGGTACAAATCAATAACATTTTTAAGTAACTGTCCATTGAAATCTAACTTTTAAAATCTAATTCGGTTAACTCATATACAAATAATATTGTTGACTCGTCCTATTGTGAATGGTCTGGGTGTAGCTGGTGCAGAGTTGTCAGGCGCAGGACAGCAGAGATTAGTACCTCAAGTAAATTTACTCAAAACACGTACTCATTACAATAAGAAGAACCAAGCCCACAATACGGACCAAAAACACAAAAACAATCACACACAACAAACATGGGGAAAACAGAGGGTTAAATAATGAACATATAATTGGGGAATTGAAACCAGGTGTGTAAAACAAGACAAAACAAATGGAACATGAAAAGTAGATTGGCGATGGCTAGAAGACCGGTGACGTCGACCGACGAACGCCGCCCAAACAAGGAGAGGGACCGACTTCGGCGGAAGTCGTGACACCAATACTCGTATTTGTGGCCAAAGCATAAATTTGAGAAAAAACACTTAAAAAACTATCAAAACAGCTGTCTACTCGCATTAATATATTTAATGACCGGTATACGTCTACACCATCCTGTTGTTGGAGTATGCCCACATCATTCCAAAACAGGAATGATGCTTTTTAGCATACTTAATTACCACATTTTGCAAGGAAAACCTTTTTACCCATATTGTAAGTAATTATAGGTAATATATCATAGAAATACGGAAACACTGGAACACTTCTTTAAGATAGGAAAAGCAGAGAAACCTTCCCCCAAAACACAACAACACGTTATAACAACACAGCACTTCATTGAGAAACAAAAAATTGCAGAATGAAGCCATGAAACCATGTGGCTGCCCTTTGGGAGTGTGTGAGCTCTGGTCTGATGTTATTGCAGAGTAATTAATCACAGGCTGTAACTGCATTCACAGTGTCCCTGTTGGTTAATTGGACTGCAGCTAAAGAACGGCCTAATGGCATGATTTATTCATCTAGCCAGCCAGGTGGAATGCCACCCTGCCCCCAGGTACCCAACCGCCTGCCCGGCTAGCTGGCTGTATGGAAGGTTCACTCCAGTAGCCCAGGTACTCCCAACTACTCGTTACCCCGGCTACTCCTGCATCCACTTAAAGGTTACACTCCCCAGATACACTCTACTCAAGAGGGACCAAAGCAGAGTGGAAAGTAAGGGAGTCAGTGAAGGCATGATTACTGTACATGGCCCTGGCCTGCACATGATAGTTGAGGGTTCGAGGCAGTGGTGTTTACTAATGATGTGTGGTGTGATCATATTCTTGGGTACAGGCCTAGTAGGTTTTGTCTAATAAGTACTTTGTCTAAAATGCTTTGAATTTCAGATGGCTACAGCTATGCTAAGTCATGACACGTACTGTAGAAATACTAAGCATTGAGAAAGCTGCCATTTTTTTCTGTAGGGTTATAAAGGGCAAAAGCTGGTCTTGATTTGATGAAAACATCTCATACTAGGTCATCACAAATTGGATAGTTATCATGGTTAGTTCCTTAATAAGAGTGCCTGTATCTGGAATGATTGTTTCAAGAGCCTATATCACCTGCCATGTTATATGTCGCCCATAAATGTACTTTCTTGCCTGAAGTGCTATGATGTGAGTGCCTATTTTCTTTCATCGCAATGGCACCACACATATCATGATTACTTACAGTCAGTCAGAGTATGGAGCAGAGAGGATCTTATAATGTAGAGTGGCAGGGCCCATATATCAAAGCTCAGGCTACTCCATCACTGGCAGGTTTTTTTTCTATGTTACTGGGGTCCCATTACCCAGAGATAACCACACTTTAATAGTTAATGCAGCTGTGGGGCCACCATCTGAATTACAAATGTAGCCATCCGTCTCGCCCAGAGCCCTGCAGGCCAGGCAGTAGCGCACCACAGTTTTTCTTTTGACAGAAACACTTAAACATTCATCAATAGACAGCCGTCTGACACCAGGGTCCATGGATACATCACAAATGGTTAGTGTACTATACAGGGAACAGAGCACCATTTGGGATGCAGACCAGAAGATATTGAGCACTGTGATGTGGTCAAGGCTAGAGAGACCAGTTGCCTGGTGTCAGAGAGTGTAATATCAAAGTGGAATTATGTTGTTTTTTTTAAACATTATTACAAATTAATACAAAATGAAAAGCTGAATTGTCTTGAGTCAATAAGTATTCAACCCCTTTGGCAAGCCTAAATAAGTTCAAGAGTAAAAGTTTGCCTCGCATTGGAGCACCTATTGGTAGATGGGAAGAAAAAAAAGCAAACATTGGAATATCCCTTTGAGCATAAGTTCAGTGCCGGTCAGTGCTGTTTTAGATGAGGGTGGACAATTTTTGGTTTTCATAAGCATGACCTAATTTCTATTACAGCATATTGGATGACTGTCATTCATATTCCATTTACCCAGTTCAATGAAACATTGATAGGTTTAGGCTACTACTTGATACTCACATTTTCCCTATACCCATCATGAGGTTGCTACAACCTAGCCTATGAATGAAAGTTTACAATGTAGGTGGTCACAGGTCGAGAGAAAAATTGAGGTGACAGACAGTGACACATGGACAAACAGTGACACACATTCAATACCGCCTTGCACACTATTGCCTACATCTAGCTGATATAGGGTGTAATCATTAGTCCAACAGTTGCAAACGAGAGTTTCTATTGGACAAATTCAGGTATTTTTATCCCTGTTTTGTTCCGTTTGCTTCCGTTTAAGAAACGTTTTTAAATCGGGGGAATGAATACACCCCTAATCACATGTAAATACAGTTCACTTTCATAGCAATCGTTGTATTCCTTCTCGCATCTATGCGCTCTCCTCCTCTCACCTTTTCCCTTTGCTTGTGGACTTCACTGCACAACACATCAGCTTTACATGGCCAAGCGAAAAACAAACCATATCATAACCACTACACACAGCCTACATCATTGTCACATATTAGCTATAGTAACTTCATAGACAACATAGCTAATAAAACTAATGCGTTAGTAAACCCACTACAATCATGCAGTAACATTACAGTGTACAGTCAGTAAGCAATTTATCACTTACAAAGGTGGGCTCCGGGCGCAATACATTTGTAAACCCAAAAGCTTACCTTGACTTGGAAGAGTTCCAGTGTTGTGTTGGATAGTCCGAGCCAGCTAGCTAACATAGCATCCCTCTGTTTGACCAGGATGTTTGAGTAGGCTAAACTAGCTAGCTGCATTTGCTAGCTAAGTAAGTGAAACTGAAACTGGAGAAAAAAAATGACCATCTCTCTCTTGCTTCTCCTTCATTTTGGAAGAAACTAATTTGTTCAAAACTGTTCAACTATTGTCTTTCTCTCACTTTGAATCAACTACTCAGCACATCTTATGCACTGCAGTGCTAGCTAGCTGTAGTCTATGCTTTCAGTACTAGATTCATTCTCTGATCCTTTGATTGGGTGGACGACATGTCAGTTCATGCTGCAAGACCTCTGATAGGTTGGAGGATGTCCTCCGGAAGTTGTCATAATTACTGTGTAAGTCAATGTACCCAGACGAGGACGGAAGCTAGCTGTTCTCTGGCTACACCATGGTGCTACCCTACAGAGTGCCGTTGAGACTACTGTAGACCTTCATTGCAAAATAGTGTGTTTTAATGAATTATTTGGTGCCGAGATTATATTTAGTATAGTTTTATCTAAAAAGGATAACTTTTTTAATGTTTACAATTTTTATTGTTATGTAATTCACTGAGGAGAATGGTCCTCCCCTTCCTCCTCTGAGGAGCCTCCACTGTTGAAGTTATTAATCACACTTTGGATCAGTCACTACAGAGATACAGGCATCCTTCCTAACTCAGTTACTGTCGAGGAAGGAAACCACTCAGGGATTTCACCATGAGCCCAAGGGTGACTTTAAAACAATTACAGAGTTGAATGGTTGTGATAAGAGAAAACTGAGGATGGTTCAACAACAGTTACTCCACAATACTAACCTAATTGAGTGAAAAGAAGGAAACCTGTACAGATCAGAAATATTCCAAAACATGCATCCTGTTTGCAATAAGGCACTAAAGTAAAACTGCAAAAAATGTGGCAAAGAAATTAACTTTATGTCCTGAATACAAAGTGTTAGGTTTGGGGAAAATCCAACACAACACATTACTGAGTACCACTCGCCATATTTATGAGCATGGTGGTGGCTGCATCATGCTTTCGCAACAGCTAATGGGGATCCTAATAAAAAACCAAGTGTTATGGGTATGCTTGTCATCGTCAAGGACTAGGGATTTTTAAGGATAAAAATAAATGGAATAAAGCTAAGCAAAGGCAAAATCCTAGAGGAAAACCTGGTTCAGTCTGCTTTCCAACAGACACTGGGAGATGAATTCATCTTTCAGCAGGACAATAACCTACAACACAAGGCCAATTATACAAGGAGTATATTAAACATTAAGAACACCTGCTATTTCAATTACATACACTGATCAGTTGAATCCAGGTGAAATATATGATCCCTTACTGATGTCACTTGCTATGTCCACTTCAATCAGTGTAGATGAAAGGGAGGAGACAGGTTAAAGAATGATTTTGAAATATGGATTTGGTATGTGTGCAATTCAGAGATTGAATGGGCAAGACAAAAGATTGAAGTACCTTTGAACATGGTATGGTAGTAGGTGCCAGGTGCATTGGTTTGTGTCAATAACTGCAACGCTGCTGGGTTTTTCACGTTCAGCAGTTTCCCGTGTGTATCAAGAATGGTCCACCACCCAAAGGACATCCAGCCAACTTGACACAACTGTGGCAAGCATTGGCGTCAACATGGGCCAGCATCCCTGTGGAACGCTTTCGACATCTTGAAGAGTTCATGCCCCAACGAATTGAGGCTGTTCTGAGGACAAAATGGGGGGTGTATTAACTCAGTGGTGTGTATACTTAAGTAAATTAGACATTTCTATATTTCATTTTCAAGAAATTAGCAACATTTTCTAAAAGCATGTTTTCACTTTGTCATTTTGGGGTATTGTGTGATTTTATTTTAATCCATTTTGAATTCAGGCTGTAACACAACAAAATGTGGAATAAGTCAAGAAGTATCAATACTTTCTGAAGCCACTGTACCTGACTAAAACCACCTGAGTTCTTGGGAGGGTCCACACTAGATTTGGCAACGTCCTCATGATTGATGCCAGAAAAAGAAGTGTATCGATTGAGGTTCTTCTTCTCTCTCCCAGACAGAGTGCCCCTTCAGACCAAGAAAAATAAGTGTCTGCCACCTTTCCCTATCTGAGTTTGGATGAACTACGGTATTAAGCTAGCTGTTTAGATATTCACCCCTCTTCTACTTTGTTTGCAGTGATTTCAATGCAGAGGAACACATTTTAAAAGTTGCACTTGCAACTCAGTCAAGCACCTTTTTTGTAAAACCTATTTGTATTCCATGTATCTCTATGCTGTTGAGTCTGGCTCAAATGTGTCTTATCACAGCCTTCTGTAGAGATAACATGCTGCTGTCTGTTCTGGTAGAATATAAAGGCCATGATAAATCTGAACACGGACTGCCTCAGTAAGTAACCGCAGCACAGATGCAGCATAGCACCACCACACCCTCCCTCTCCTGGGACTACAATAAAGCTGCCACAGAGGGAGGCGACAGGCACAAAATGGGTAGGCGGGCCCCCTCTCGCTTTTGATCAATCAGGTGAGAGACAGAGCGAGATAGGAGGAATTCTAAAACTCCAGATCCACAGTCGCCAAGGTGACTCATGCATTACAGCAACGAACAGAGCTGAACATACGCTCATCAGTCAATCATTGACGTCATTTGAGTTCCATATCTCCCTCCCCTGGTTTGGTGCAGACTGGCTCAAAGTCATTTAGCCTAGATAAACTGATTACTTAATTTAGGCCCTTGATTGTAGTGACAATGTATTCATGCTTTCACAAGACGGAGTACATTAAAGTATTGGAAAAGCGCAGGTGACAATTTAAAAACAGATTAAGTAGTGATAACTTGACAGCATATACTATTTGTATCTCTATTGTTTTTATATTTGGGCTTCCCAATTCACACTTTAGTCTTGGGGCTAAAACTGATAATGCTCTGCTCTTTATCAAGGCAAGACTACACTCTGCTGGAGTTAATGTAAATAGCACTCTAGTATGTCTGTCTCCAGTCACTTGTATCTCTATAATGGCATCGACTACTCTAAGGAGAAGTAGGTTTCCCTGGCAACAGAGATGAGCTGCTCATTTTAGTTTTATTGTCTTTCCTATCCCATGAGGGTATACTATGTTGAGGGACAAGTCTACACAAGAACAGATGGACATTGTGCATCAAAAGACAGGTGTTTCATTAGCTGTGTTTAACTTAGAGAAAGAACACTCCACTAAGAGACAGCTGGATGGGAGTTCTATGAAAAGTAGTTATGTGAAAAATAATAACGCACTATGATGTTGGACTGTGATGTTGGATATGAATGACAATAATTTGTCCTTCAGATCATATACTTACAGGATGCCTATATCGAGATGCAGCTTTCTTGCCTCCTAATGTCCACAAGATGGTGCCATACACCATACTGTGTACAGCCCTTACTCAGCCATGTACTTCTGTAGATCTGATTCTGAAAGGATTGTATAAATAAAAGCAATATGGTAATAGCTCCACCATGTCCTCTGATAGGCTTTGTAAAAGTTTGGACATTACTTACACTTATCCAATCCTTTCAGATCTATCCAAGTAAATGTTATTTTTTTTTTATTTAACCTTTCTTTAACTAGGCAAGTCAGTTAAGAACAAATTCTTATTTACAATGACGGCCTACCCCGGCCAAACCCTGACACCGCCCTATGGGACTCCCAATCACAGCCGGATGTGATACAGCCTGCATATGAACCAGGGACTGTAGTGACGCCTCCTGCACTGAGATGCAGTGCCTTAGACCACTGTGCCACTTGGGAAAAATAAATAAATACCAGCGCTATATTCATTATATGAGCAGCACGTGCCCCTTCCTGTGTTTGTGTGAGTCAGACACCACTCATCATAAACTTCAGTGAATCAGCCTGCCCCCATACCCCGCCCCCTCACCTCCATCCGCCCCCTCCGCTAAGAAAAATGACACCCTCTCCCATCCCGCCTGCCCTGTTCCCTCATTCACCCCTCCTGAGGTCCTGTCTGGAGAACTGTGCTAAGTTTATGTGTATATGTCTCTCTCTCCCTCCCTCTTTCCTCCCTCTCTCCTCCCTCCCTCCGTCTCTCTCTCTCTATCCAATCCCTTAACTCTCCCTTCTCCTTCCGTATCTCCATCTTGCAGGACGAGTGTGTGCGTAGTATGAGTCATTTCCAGATCCAGCCTGGGCCAATTCTAGCCGCACATGCAGGGGGAAACCCAAGCGCAGTCAGGAATAGGATGTTTTTGTCCACATCTGTTAGCCGGTTTGGCTCTGCAGAGCTCTGCGGTTTGCACAGGGCCTAAAAATGGATTTCTAGAATGGGCTGAATGTGTAGAATGTGCTGGAGGGGGAGTGGGGGGTGGATGAGCATATAGGAGGAGGAAGAAGAAATACAGAAGGGGGGTTAGTTTGACAAAGTGCCCCCAGAGTTTATTAGGATTCCCCTAGAGCTGCCTGTGGTCTCCACAAGCCAAGTGCTTCAAGGAGTGCTTTGAGTCTGGATTGGACGTGATTTGCTTTTTGGTGTATTTCATTTTGTGTTGTTGCTGAATTTTAGCTGGACTGTTTTGCAGCCTTTTGTGGCTGGTGATAAGAAAGCTATTTGTTTTTTGTACATCTGCTACTGGGGGTTTCCTTATCACTTTGGAATGCTGAATTCTGCATGATTATTCATCTATTGAAATTAAAGTATTTATATTCAAGCCTGAGTGTAATCTTACAACAGACAGCTTTGTAATGCCACAGTACTCACAATTTAGAATACAGGTGTTGTCCACTTTCTGTGAAATACTTTTGGTGGTAATTATACACTGAGTATAAAAAAACATTAAGAACACCTGCTCTTTGCAGGACATAGACTGGCCAGGTGAATCCAGGTGAAAGGTATGATTCCTTATTGATGTCACTTGTTAAATCCACTTCAATCAGTGTATATGAAGGGGAGGAGACAGGTTAAAGAAGGATTTAAGCCGTGAGACAATTGAAAGGTGTTCCTAATGTTTCGTATACTCCGTTTAGACTGGAGTTGCTTACCAACACAACATTGAATGTTCCTGAGTGGCCTAGTTACAGCTATAACTTAAATCAGCTTGAAAATCTATGGTAAGACTTGAACATGTCTGTTTAGCAATGATCAACAATCAACTTGACAGAGCTTAATTTTTTTTATAATAATGTGCAAATATTGTACAATCCAGGTGTGCAAAGAGACTTCCTCAAAAAGAAGCATTGGAGTCAACGTGGGCCAACATCGACACCTTGTAGAGTCCATGCCCCAACGAATTTAGGCTGTTCTGAGGGCAAAAGGAGGGGGTTCAACTCAATATTGGGAAGGTGTTCCTAATGTTTGGTATACTCAGTGATATTTCAAATACTTTCCTGGGGGAAAGTTTTTGAAAAGGGTATACTTTTTTCACCATGTGAGAACACTTAAATTTGAACACAGTTCTGTTATTTCTTACACAGTTCTGCAATGTCTAATAAAAAAATATTTAAAAGTATATCAGCTACAGTCCATCATCCCCTTGTCCTACTCCAGGCTGATGCTGCATGGTTCAGCAGCAGGGCTCATCCCATATTTGGGAGGAGGACATTCCTTAGGCACACACACTCTCTGGGCTGGTTGCCCTGTGTTCATCCCAGTATAGAGGAGCTCAGCCTGAGCATAGCAGAGACATGGGGGGAAATTGGGGGTGGATGAGTTAGGGGGACTGGGGGAAAAAGAGGAAGGAAGTGAATAGAGTGAGATGGAGAGCTGGCGTGCCAGGCAAGCACATGCTGAGCAGAACATTGGATTCATTCAGAAAAAGAGCACTTCTCTCCATTCATTCCCCATCCAATCCCCCCTTTAGCCCACTCATCCTATCTGACCACCATGTACAGTAGCATACATACACTGTATAACTCACCAGATTCTGTACACACATGCTCAAACCTCTATTTACCTAACAATTCCTTTACCTAACTATTTACCTCTGACACCATCACAATTTCATTAAAATTTGAAAATATCTAACTGAAACAGGGTCAGAAAATGTGTTAAAAGTATCCTAGCTATTAAACCGTTTTTTTATGTTTTACAGAAGTACCAACTATTATTGGAATTATTCAATAATGTGCCAATTGCTCAATAAACATATCGCACTGCTGTTAGTAATTACTGCATTTCTTTACAATCCATACTTAATCAACATAGAACATTTATGCAAAGGTACAGCAAGAATGTGTCATTTTATTTATGTAGGGCAGCTTAAATTAATTAATTTGTTGTTTTATTTGTGTTTGTGGGCTTATTGGTGTGAAACTGAGCCCTAGACAGACAGATGGAACCTATAGATAACCATATAGCAGCCTAGCAGGCACATGGAAAGCATTTGTCGAGCCAGGGGGGTAGGGATTGGGAAGTGTTCAAGTTCCGTCCTATTATGGAGGATGGGAGGTGTGTGTCTGAGGGGGAGGTGGCAAGGTATAATACACTTCTCCATTACATAGATGGCCCATTGTCGTCTGTCCCTTATCCTATGTTTTGGCAGAGTGGGGGATACAGAGCCATTTGCTGCTAATAGTGTGTCCCAGTGTGTCCCAATCGGACAGCAGTCAACAGTGTGACACCTATCTGTTTCACATGCATAGTGACCACATCCACTCCAGATGGGGGGATTTACATCCAAGAACAGATATAGGTCTAGTCTAGTGGTCTACCAATGGAGGAGGATGACTATGCATGCAGTACGTTGGTAGTTAAGTCATGCAGAAATCAGAGCAGTATACAGGATATACCTGATAACAGACAGATATTTTCATTGTTTCTTTTCATTTCATGTTTTTTTAATCTATACTGAACAGAAATATAAACACAGCCTGCAACAATTTCAAAGATTTTACTGAGTTACAGTTCATATAAGGAAATTAGTTAATTTAAATATATGAATGAGGCCCTAATCTATGCTCCAGATACTCAACTAGTCTGCTTCTTTAATCAGGACAACAGTTTTAAGCTGTGCTAACATAATTGCAAAAGGGTTTTCTAGTGATCAATAGGACTTTTAAAATGATAAACTTGGATTAGCTAGCACAACGTGCCATTGGAACACAGGAGTGATGGTTGCTGATAATGGGCCTCTGTACGCCTATGTAGATATTCCATAAAAAATCTGCCGTTTCCAGCTATAATAGTCATTTCCATCATGAACAATGTCTATACTGTATTTCTGATCAATTTGACGTTATGTTAATAGGCACAAAATGTCCTTTCCTTTCAAAAACAAGGGCATATCTAAGTGACCCCAAACTTTTGAACGGTGGTGTATATATATTACAGGCATAAATACTCCTTATTTTGCAACAGCTCTGGTGGACATTCCTGCAGTCAATATGCCAATTGCATGCTCCCTCAAAACTTGTGACATTGTGTTGTGTACCAAAACTGCACATTTTAAAGTGGCCTTTTATTGGCCCCAGCACAAGGTGCCTATCATGCTGTTAAATCAGCTTCTTGATATGCCACACCTGTCAGATGGATGGATTATTTTGGCAAGGAGAAATGCTCGCTAACAGGGATGTAAACAAATTTGTGCACAACATTTGAGAGAAATAAGCTTTTTGTGGGTATGGAAGATTTCTGCAAATGTTTACTTCAGCTCATGAAACATGCGACCAACACTTTACATGTTGAATTATAATTTTGTTAATTGTAGTTTATCTATCTTGTAGATTTAAATATATTGTTATAGTTCACATAATGCATCTTAAACCAAGCTTAAAAATGACATGAATAAACTATTTAGTGGCACATGCTGAATGAATTAAAACACTCAAACACACTCTTTAAGCCACACACCTTCATTTGTAGATACACTCAGAGTGGGATTTAAAAAAAAACAAAAATAATGGAGAAAATGACATAACAATACAATACAACTTAATTTACTTGATTTCTAGTATACAGTACCAGTCAAAAGTTTGGGCACACTTACTCATTCAAGGGTTTTTCTTAGTTTTTACTATTTTTTACATCTACACACTAACCCGTATCCCCACACATTTACTCGGCACTGGGCTACTGTGTTACTTTTTATTTTTACTTGATTTTATTTAGTAAATATTCTCTTGACTCTATTTCTTGAACTGCACTGTTGGATAAGGGCTTGTAAGTAAGCATTTCACAGTATGGTCTATTTGGCACAGGTGACAAATAACATTTGATTAGATTTTTTTATCAAAACTATGAAGTAACACATGGAATTATGTAGAGAAACGACAGCCCATCATTACTTGAAGGTCAGTCAATCCAGGCTGGTAACTCTAATGAACTTATCATCTGCAGCATAAGTAACTCTGGGTCTTCCTTTCCTGCGGCAGTCCTAATAAGTGCCAGTTTCATTGTAGCGCTTGATGGGTTTTGCAACTGCACTTGAAGAAACGTTAAAAGTTCTTGAAATGTTCCGTATTGACTGACCTTCATGTCTTAAAGTAATGATGGACTGTCGTTTCTCTTTGCTTATTTGAGCTGTTCTTGAAATTATATGGACTTGGTCTTTTACCAAATAGGGCTCTCTTTTGTATACCACCTGTATCTTGTCACAACACAACTGATTGGCTCAAACGCATTAAGAAGGAAAGAAATTCCACAAATTAACTTTTAACAAGTCACACCTGTTAATTGAAATGCATTCCAGGTGACTATCTCGTGAAAATGGTTGAGAGAATGCCAAGAGTGTGCAAAGCTGACATCAAGGCAAAGAGTGGCTACTTTGGAGAATCTCAAATGTAATATGTTAACACTTTTTTGGTTACCACATGATTCCATGTTTTTTCATAGTTTTGATGTCTTCACTCTCATTCTACAATGTAGAAAATAGTAAAATAAAGGAAAACTAGTAGAATTAGTAGGTGTGTCCAAACGTTTGACCAGTACTGTTTGTAGTCATCTAGGAATTACTTTCTATGAAAGCAACATCACATTAAAAAAATATAAGTTGAAGGTACATAATTCATTATTTTATATTGCTGGGGTAGTATTTTGTAGCTCAGTTGGTAGAGCATGGGGCTTGTAACGCCAGGGTAGTGGGTTCGATTCAAGGGCCCACCTGGGGTTGGGGGTGGATGGCGGGTGTTGGGGTGGCCCACTTATCATATCTCCGCCCTCAATGTTATCGCTACTGTGAGGACGCCTCTTTAAATTGCCCTAAACTCCTTGAGGCTGGCGCATTTTCTTTATCTTCAAGAGAGACAGACAGCTATTTTTAGCACGCTTTGGATCGGCAGCTTAAATTTTTAATCAGGTAAATAAACAAATTCTACAATATGTTTTACTTCTAGTCTAGGGGCTCTATTCTATAGTCTGCTTCTCTAGCTGTTGTGCTGCACAGACTGGAATTTAAGGGGCGGGCGTTGTGTAGTCTCTGTCGAATATAAAACAAGAGCTTTAGTTAAAGGATTCAACCGGTAAAACAAGCGACTAGTTTGTGCGGGAATTCGTTCGAGGGCCATAATCTTCAAGGGATCAAGGTAGGAGTAATCCAAACCATTGCGTTGAACACAAAACTGACCTTGCATACGGTCACGTTTGCGTGTTATTTTGACATATAAATCGATAGGCTGATAAGCGTGAATGTTGTGAATGTTATTTGATAACGTCGGTGTGCTGATTTTTGTACTCAAACAACGATATTGCATACAATCTATTCCGACTGAATTTCGAAAGACGGTCTACCTCGTTTGTCCTATTTTTGTTTTCATTTGCCCATTCTGCGCACTGGAGCTACTGGGTATCCGTAGCGACTGGGCTTTAAACATTGCTGAGCTGATGCAGCATACACCAAGCCAGGACATTTCACTACTTGCTTGGTATACACTGTCTCCGTTGCGCGCGGCATCCTTCTGTATGTAGGCTATACCAGGGTTTCCCAAACTCTGTCCCCACTTTGCTTTTTGCCCTGGCACTACACAGCTGATTAAAATACCTAACTCAATATCAAGCTTTGATTATTCTATGGCTATCGTGCACCCAGGGTGGGGGGCCCCAGACCGTGTTTGGGAAACCCTGGGCTATTCAATCGGTTCACACAAGCTGGTTGACTGGCATCCCCCGTTTATATATCAGTAGCCTATACATATATATATATCAGTAGCCTAATGGAGCACAAATGAGACGCAAACAAACAGTTCTGCAAATACATTGGGATAAATGCAATACACATTATGGCACTGTACCTACTATGTAATTACACTGTAATAAGACTGCTAATGTAATAACAAAAAGTCAGTTGTTTTGGAGATTTCTTAGTATGATATTGTGGTATATGTTATTTACATGCATTGTGAAAATCGGCTCTATTAAAACTTTATTTTTTACTTTTTTTTTTTTTTTTTTTAAATCTTAGGATTACTAATCATGAGTGACAAGGGTACTGTCTCACCAAAAGAGGAGGGCGCAGAGAAGAGGGGACGTGGAAGACCAAGGAAACAGCCACAGGTGAAAAGTGGTACTGATGTAAGTAGCTTTATAAAACAACAACACCTTTTTTCAGTATAATAGATCATGTGTGGGCAGGAAACACTCTGTGCCCTACTTGGTTACGGCTCCCGGGCCTGGTTATGCCAACAACAACACAGAGTTTTCCTGGTTACGTTAACTGGTCAACCAAAACCTGATCCTGCAGCAGGTCTCAGAACCCACCACAAAGCCGTAGAGTTGCCCATCAGAGGTGTCTTATTCCTATGTAGTTTCACCATGGAGAACTGCTGACTCCATTGTGTCATTTCTCTAGATGTGACTTAGTGTAAAGAGTCATTGGATAGGACTCTCTTTTTACCTTTCTCCCTCCTCACCAGCCCTGGCTGTGTGCATATGTAATGACGATCAACCGGTGGTCTGGCAGGCTGTCATTGATATGTAACCTGAACCCCTTAAACCAGTGGTAACCCACATACCCCACCTCTGCTTCTAACTGATTGGTTTATGTAACCGGAGTAGAAGCAATGATTGGTCCATGTTGCTGTCACTCTCCTGAGGGTGTTGTTGGTATTGGATTGCGTTGTTGCTAGTAGCTGCTGCTGTAAACAGACTGAGGAGGTAATAAAAACCTCCATAATATACAGCCAAATGCATTAATCATGTTTATTTGTGTTTGCTGGTGAACCGCCACCATCCCCGTTGAGTGATCATTTTAGCATTTTTGTCATGCCAATTTACCACACAATACCATGAATGTATTGTATTGTGCTAATGAGTTTTGCAATTGATGCAACAGTTAAATCTGCCCTAGAAGTCTATTCTGAACACAGGTCTGCACAGTGGTATATTATCTTTGTGTTATACTCTACCAATACTTCCTACGTACCTCTTATTTACAACTACTATATTTTTGGTCTGATCTAAACCACTGTCATCTAAACCACTCAGCTTGTTACAGATAATGGAACTTGGCAATGTGGCTGTGACCACCTGTTAGTCTTAAAGTAGCAACAGGTGTCAGTTGCACTGACCTTGAACAGTGCACTCTTAGTGTCATGAATAACAAAGTATTCCATGTAAGAAGCTGTGTGTCATACATGGACTTAGACTAAGTTGTTTGCCCTCCAGAAAAGATACTTCATTCATCATTACGTCCATAGTGTCAAACCTTCGGGTGCAACAACTATAGAACCACCATTTTATGTGTTGGGCATCTTTGACTGTTCAAATGTAACTCTGTGCTGTCCACCTGACCATTTCCCATATTTTTCTTTCAGGAGCCCAGTGGGTCCCCTACTCCAAAGAGGCCCAGGGGAAGGCCAAAGGGTAGCAAGAACAAGACTGTCACCAAGGGCAAGGTAAGGCAATATGTTAGCCCTATTTTACTCAACCAAATGAATTTAACCTGCTAGACTGTCAACTAGGCTTAGCAGCCACCTTTCAGTCATCCTGCAAAAACCACATTAGACATTTGATCGTGCAGGCCACTGTTGACCAAAGATTACCTTTAGGGTCAGATGGAACAGCTGTCACCAGCTCCCATAGTTTTAGTTGTCCCCATGGTTTTAACTTGATACTACCCGAGTTTTCAACCTCATCCTCGTAGTCAGGTACTAAGAAATAGTCATGTACCCATGATGGTTGATTATCTTTAGCGATCACAGTGGTAGCTAATCTAATAGGTGTAAAGAACTTATGTGAAAATTACTTTTGGGGTATCTGTACTTTACTATTTCAATTTCTATTTTTATTTTTACAACTTTTACATTTTTCCCACAATATTCCTAAAGAAAATCATGTACTTTTTACTCCATACATTTGACACCCAAAAGTACTTGTTACATTATGAATGTTTAGCAGGACAGGAAAAGTGTTCAATTCATACACTTATCAAGAGAACATCCCTGGTCATCCCAACTGCCTCTGATCTGGCGGACACACTAAACACATATACGTTGTTTGTAAATTATGTCTTAAGTGTTGGAGAGTGCCCCTGGCTATCAGTAAAAAAAAAAATATATATATTTGTGCTGTCTGGATTGCTTAATATAAGGAATTTGAAATTATTTATAATTTTTTACTTTTGATACTTAAGTATATTTTAGCAATTACATTTACCTTTTGATATTTAAGTAAATTTAAAACCAAATACTTTTAGACTTTACTCAAGTAGTATTTTACTGGATTCTTTTTACTTGATGCATTTTCTATTAAGGCATCTTTACTTTTACTCAAGTATGACAATTGGTTACTTTTTCCACCACTGTCTAACCTCTTCCTGTTCAAAGGATGTCCTGTTAAGTATGATTTATAGGTTAACTATAATTGTTTTGGCCCTTTTCACCTCAAGTGAAAAAATAGCAGGACCAGAGCTTCCATTTGTAAGATCTTGGGTTTACTGGCTGCTTAAAGAGACGCTCATTTTTTTGGTTAATTCCCCCTGACTTCCTGTCCTCCAGCTTCCTGTAGCTTGTCATGCACAGTGTGGTGCAGGTGCAGAGGCCGCAAGCTGACATTACCCCCCAACACACAGCCCTAGTTCTTTTCTCCCTCGCATCACCATAGCAACAGACACGTTCTATCCCTCGCCCCAACCCCCACGCTCCTCTAGGCGCTGTGTGTGTGCAGGAAAAGGATATATGTGTGTGTATATATGCATCTGTGTTTATGTGCAAGCAGGGTTGGGGAGTAACTGTTTACATGTAATCTGATTACAAAAATACTGTAACTGTTACATTACCAGCAAAAGTATTACTTTTGAAAAACTACATTACTTCTTGGATTACTTTTAAATTCAGGAAGGATGTTTGCAAAAAAAATACATTATGACACCTTTCTGTTTTCTCAATGACATTAAATTCAGCATTGAAAAAAGGTAGACATTTTTTCCACATTTAGAAAGGAACCAAGATATTTTTTCAACATTCACTCAATGCACCCTGGGTTTTAACAAAGTGCAAGACAAGCCATTCCATCAGAACATGTTATCGGACAGCTAGATATACCTAGTTACATTTAGAAAGCTAATAGATTGCATTTAGTTAAAAGATGAGACATAATAAAGAAGCCTTTCTGTTTTCTCAATGATGTTCAATTCAGCGTTGAAAAAAGGTTTACATTTTTTCCACGTGAGAGAGTCTGACCACAAGTCAGACCACTATGATTACACACCAAATGCGTTTGATGGATCCCTTTTGTCTTCTTATGCCTCTTACCGTGAAAGTATTCTAAAAGTAACTGAAAGTATGGGTTTGGGTAATCAAAAAGTTACATTACTGATTACAATTATGGATAGGTAACTGGTAACAGATTACATTTAGAAACTAACCTACCCAACCCTGTGTGCAAGGATAGAGCTGAAGTGGGCTTGTTTCTTCTTGCCCAATTTCACCAGCTGTCTCTGAGCCCCAGACCAGGTGGCCAGCGAGCTGGAGTGCCCTGTGTGCAGTTCCTGTCAGATTCTGAGATAATAGCCAATGAACCCAATGCCCTCAAACCATCTGCTTCCTAATATGAGTATTAGTGCCCTCTAGTGACAGTAGATTAGCAGGTTTCTGTGCAGTTAGATGAATTGTTAGTTTTTCTTCCCTCGTTCTACAGAAGGCACCAGCAGCCTCAACTGCAGGGATGAAACGCAGGGGAAGACCCAAGAAAGAGGTAAGAGTATCTCTAATTATCATAGGTGTTAATATTATCTTTAACTAATGCCCCATTGACTCTGACTCACTCTTAAGTCGTCACTGTTTGGTTCCCCTCCACATGCTCACTGCTGTTAGAAATCCCGAAGGTCTTAAGTTAGCATGCTTACAGTGAAATTTGGCTTGTACGTAGAAACAAAAGGACGTAAACGAACAATCAAACTCGTCGTCCCAGGCGAACTTCAACCCCAGCACCCCCTGTGATTGGTTGAATAAAGTTGTGGGAAGGTTTCCAGTGGCTTCTGCTTATCTTCCACTGCTCTTCCACCATCAAAAAAAAATATGGCAACCATTGTGCAAATGAAAACATTCAACTTAACCTTTTCTGTTTGCAACAACCAGCTACCAGGTGTGAAGTCAACTACACCTGGAGTCTGTCGCGTCCTCTTTGAAACAACGCACATTCCAGATGGCACTGATAGCTCAAAATGAGGCAAATTTTGGCCTAAAAACTGACCTGTGGGGCTCGTCTTCACGCGATTCTGAAGACAGCTGGGACAAGGTAAGCAATGATTGTTGAATAATATTGTTTTGAAGTAGTTGTGTTGAGGAGAATGTGTTCATTAGGTGTTTTGTGGTATTGAATTTGTTGTTGATGAAACTGTAACCCTTAGCTGTAAATAACTGTACCTAACTATACTTTCATGATGACTCATGTCGTTCTCTTTATTTATCTTTAAGGGAGAACAAACCCCAGAGGAGACCTTGGACTCCGAGGACCCTTATGTGCACTGTCTTTCCATCGTCAAAATGTATTCATTGTATTTACAACAGGGTGAAAAGATTGAGCTGGCGAGAAGGAGGCTAGAGAATAGTTTGCATGCAAGCTGTATGCTGGACGCTATGGTTACATTTGAGGCCAGTTATCCACCAGATCTATACAAATGTTTTAAGTCTGTATATCTCCCGGGCCTGATTGAGAGCCAGCAGAAAGATCTCATGGAAGTCTTGGCAAGCAAGCCTGCACTGGACTGAGAGACGTATTAAAGGATGCTATGCATCACTATTTATGCTATGTTATAGAGCTATTGAGGAACTGTCTTTGCCTTACAAACATGCTGTTTATTGATTTGATATTGCACTGGAGTGAACCACTGTTACTGATCTGAAACACACATCCGTTGGTCCGTATTGTATATGCTTTGTATTATGTACATAGTATTTTATACATATTTACACATCCAATCTTCTTGTTTTTTTTATTACTATTGTTTTCTGCACAAGTGTATGTTGAGTTCATTGTCTTGAGTGAGTCTTTGAAACTGACTAGGTATAGTTGAAAATACATGTTTAAGTTATCTCGATTACATTTTTTTTAATGGTCTTAACTACAATTTCATACATCACTGTTGACATAGTGATACATATTTCACTCCATTCTTCAAAAAATGGTCTAGGATAAAGGAATTGTTGCAAAATTAAAAAAAATAAAACTCTACAGTTTAATCCGGCACAAACAAACCGAACTTTGCCTCCACTGTAAGCATACTCAGGCCTTAAATAAAATAAGTGTGAGTGTAGCTTACTCCCAGAAGACTGTGTTGCATTAGTCACAGCGGGGAATGACCCATAGTTACAGACTTAACTGGGCTCTCTTTTTATGAATGAACTCTCCTGCGCCAGAGTGGGAGGAGTTGGTAGGAGTTTGAGGTAGAGGGGAGGTAAGGCGGGAGGGAGCGAAGGATGCATCACTGAGTGACTCACCACTCAGATGAGTCACTACAGATGGCCAAGTCCTCCCCTGGGGGCTCTAGGGACTTTCGCGCTGGTTTTGTTTATCAGTGAGATGTGATCAGCATGCACACTCCTTCTTCCACTTCAATACTCAGATGTTTCACTAGCAAGGCCACTGTACAAGTCCCTCCCAAATCCTAAAGACTCCCAATAGATACTGTTGTTCATATTGTATGGCAGTTATTATAGTTGAAAGATTGATGCACTTCTGGTGACTTATATTTGATCAGATCCCCTTTTCTTAGTGTGTTGTGTTTTTGGTGTGAACCAGTAGAAACACGGGTTGACTGTGGTCTGTTTGGTGTCTTTTCAGGAAAAGGAGGAACAGGCAGCCAAGGAATCATCTGAAGAGGAGGATGAGAAAGACCAGTAAACTTGCAACCCATGCTACCTCACTCAACATACTGACTTCCTGTCAGCCAGAGCTAGACTGAATCTCCAATACCGGTGCCACCCCAACCTCTTTTCTACTGTTCACTTTCTTGCCTTCTAGATAAAGGAGGGTCAACAACTCACTTCATCCAACCTCTATTTGCAACTGCACTGGAAAACCATTGGATGTTTCTTAAGCATATCTATCAAAGAATCACAGTACAGGTGACAGACAACCAACCGTATGTCGTGGTATTGCAAGTCTTTTATACTGGACAAAAGTATGTTCTGATGAGTTTTTGGACACGCTTCTTTCGAAAGACAGTGTATAGGACATTCTCTCAGCTTAGTGTTACTCATTTTTCCCCTAACACCGGTATCTTGAGCTGATGGGGCATATAAACTTGTTTTCTATTGGACAAAAGGTGAATTTTTCCTACCCTTGCTGTTTTTAAGTGTGAAGTGGTTAATCTATCCCTTACATCTATTTACCAGCGGAGAAGTTGATATGGAGAAAATACAGTATGAGCATTAAAAATATTATTATAGACATGTATAATCTCTGTAGTAGACCTCTCCCTGTTACTCCTTTGATTGTGCAGAATTATTCCTCCCCCTCCCATCCAAAATAAGCTGTTCCTAACTAGCCTCTGATGTGGCTTGTGCTTGTCTCCCTATAGCCTTTTTGGGGCTACACTGGAAAAGGCATGCGTAATCTAAAGTGTACTGTTACTAATCATAGATTTGATCAGACTGATTGTGTGTTATCGTGTTCCTTTGGGTCATAACATACCCTCAAATACCTGAGTAATTGTGCTGCTTTGATGTCTACGAAAACTCATCATAATAATGTCGTAATTGCTTAAGGATGGGTAGGGATTCATTTATTGGGGAGCTACATTCTCACCCCAGGAAACTTTTTTGAACTCTGTGGCATCTGCTGTTCCTCTTAATGTGGTTCTACAGTATTTGTTGCAACCCATGGCCACTTGGTCAGCTCTAGGTGAACTGTGTAACAAACCGTTTGGCCAAACTAGAAGCTAGATTGTTACTGTTGTTGCACTGTTTTATCCAATGGGTCTGTATAATAGCTGATCATTCCTCTCACTGCTTTACATGGCCTGTTGTGTGTCATCATCACTTTGTACAGGATGTTGAAATATTCTGCTCTTTCTGTGAGGAGAGTCAGTGTCTGCTGTCTACTCCAGAAAAACAATGTTGTTTTGTTTGTGTTTCTCAGTGTCAGGGATCTCAAGATCACAGTCCAGTTACTGGGTCTCTCCTCAAACCTATAAGCTGCTACAATCTGTTATAAAAACCCGGAAAACTGCAACGGGCCTGACAAGGCCCAGAATCTCATACCTCACTTGACGACAGCTTACTTTAAACTTTCCCATATTGCATTCTTCAACTGGTTTCAAATGTACAATGTAAACTCTGGCAAGTGTGTGAGAAATGTTTGTATTACGTGGTCTTTTTTTAATCTGACTGTTATTTGGTATTTTAAAGACGACTGCCTTGCCTAGCTACTAGTGAAGGTGTGCTCTCACACCCCCCTCTGCTCCTCTTTGTTTTTAAAGCGAGAGTACAGAGACGGGTCACAAATGTGTGAAGTCATGAAGATCGGTCAGCTTTGCAAATTTGTGTTAGCTGACTGTGGTAGATTGGACAGTGTGTTTTATCTTTTTAATAAATCCTACTTCTGGTGCACTGAAATGTTTGCTTGATTCAGATTGTCATGTGTGTTTAGTGACAAAGACTGTGGGTGTTCTCTCCAGGTTATTCCGTTGTAGGCCTCGTTGCGGCTTTGGCACCAGGCGCTTTTCCATGTATGCATTCCTCAATGGCACCCTATTCCCTGGTCACAAGTAGTGCTTGTGGGATGCACCATGTTCATGTGGAACTCCGGTAATTACATATCCATTCACAGCTGCAACTATTTTGACTATGTACCAACATCATCCATGTTATGTAATTCATTCAAGTTAATGAGATGGGATCATTCTTTTTAATGTACAATGTCTATATTTCTATTGCGCACTATGACAATTTGTATCCAGAAAGGGTCAATAAATACAAGAATTTATACTTTCTTTTTTGGTCATGTCTTGTCCTGCGTCCTCTTCACTGTCTTTTGAGAATAATGTAAGCCAGACTAATGTATACTCTAGACCTATTACACAGTTTGATTGGCTTATCCCCGCTCTTTCACAGTTTCTCCAATTGTTACTGATAACAAATGATTACAAGGATAGGAACTCCTTTCCATTTTATTTTTGCTTTACTTACTTTACGTCCATATTCTCACTAAGATGCATAAAGTTTACTTCATGGACAATCAAATTAGTGCTTCAATTGAAAAGCAACAAAAATAATCAGTCTTGAACAATAGTGTGCAAAATCTTGATAAGTGATGTCAAAATTACATTAAAGTTTGTATTTTCATCAGCAGTTTATCCTGTATTTTCTTTTCAGAACACACTGCATTTTTAAATCGAATACATTTGTTTAATGTGAATGGGAATTAACTCCAACTTCATAAATATTGGAGCGTAATACGTTGAGGGTTAGCATTCAGGAAAAAGTCAATTAGTCAAGTCTAAATTCCACATTAAAATTAATGGAAATACATGATATTTCCCTGTTTAAATTGAAGGGACTCCTACATAGATTTACATGTGCAGATAAGATTATTGATTTCAATGGGAGCCTTCATCTCTCATCCTGAATATGACATTCACAAATGCAAGGAGGAAAGGTGGGTAACCTAGACTAGAGCACATTATTCGAGGATGAATCACTGTTCACTCATTTCTTTAACGACATGAGGTTTCCTGAATACCGCATACAGTCAGGCCTATGATATTCTAATCCTGTTGCCCTGCCTCCCAGACAGGACATTTTTAGGGCAGTAGTCACAGCTAAATAATGGAGAGGAGTGGGTGGGGTAAGGGAGGCTGGTTGACTATCTACATTCATTGGCCATCATGTGACATCCCAGATACAGCCAGAGGGTTCTCTCTGAATGTAATGTTTGAAACAACTTGAGTGAAATAAAAGAGAGAGAACAGGACACAATCTTGCTCTCTCGTCACCACCGTTTTATCACATATCTGGATGATGACGAGGAGGCATTATTTTGGTTGCTTTGATAATGGTATTCACAGTGCAACAAACAAGGAACATTGCAGGACTCAGATTGATTGACTGCACATCTGTGTAATTTATGACATTGAATAGTGAGGGACATAGTAACCTAATTTTACACCACTAAAACTAGTGGTACAAAGGGAAGCATCCCACCCAAGGTCGAGGCTTTGCTAATCTCACTGGTATAGTACTACTTAAAACAGCAACAACGGACATTAAGGCAAATGTTTCAGTAACGCCCACATCATCATACACAAACACAGTTTTTTAAAAAAAACTAATAAATAATCTCAAATAAATAATGTCCACTAGTAGTTAGCCAACGTGTCGTGGTTTAGGGTATGGCTTTTGGGAAAACAGGCATGGCATCAGAGGTTCACATAATAACCAACCTCCCCTTAGCTTAGAGGCTGATGCTGTACAAAGTAAATGCTCCAACAGAGATGATGATGATAATGGCAATGACAAAGATGATGATGCGAAGGCATGACAGGCTGTTCCCATTTATCATGCTTTTTCTAAAACCCCTTTGTGTTTAATGATTGACAAATCTGGCATCTCAAGGGTTAACTCCACTGATCTGTAGGATGGCACAGATCGATGTCCTTCTCGAACACACTCATGCATGGGCATCTTTCATCAACAGGGGACGTTGCTGCTGGTAGGACCGTGCCCAACCCTTCACCACCTGAAGACACATACTAGATTTTAGATAAACGCATCTTCCTCATTACTGTTGTATATGGCATGCATTTGAAGTAAACACCTTGTGCAAATATGACCCACAAAGTGTGCCTAAAGCTGAATTGACTTACACCCATGTCGGAAACAACAACTCAAGCTCCAACAGATCCAGCTCTGAGAGTTTTTCCCCATGTGGACGACACGCAGTTTATACCGCACACAAATGTAAAGTGATAGCACGTCAGGTGACAAAATTCTCTGGAAGAATCAGATAGAAAGGCATCCAACGCGCAGTCAGACTGCTCCGAACTCTAATTCACATAAGTGAGGATACTTAGTTGTTCCGCCTCTCCGCAAAATAAACCTACCTTTACATTTGACCAAGTTCTCAAATATATGTTTACATTTGTTAATATCATCCTTCATAAAATCTTCCTAAAAAGGAAGCAAAGATTATCCTACAGCTCCACTTTCTTGACTGATCTTAATTTTTTTTAAATGTACAACCAAAGATGAGCCACAAGATGCTCCATTTGATACTAATACATCAAAGATACTGGCCAGGGGAGTTTTTTTTTTTTTATATCTCATCAGTGTCGTTTCCAATGGGGGCAAATTAAGCATAGTGGGCAGAATAAGCAAGGAGGTGTGCAGAGCCAAGCACGGGCTAGCAAGATCTTCTTGGTCCTTTTTAGCATGCATTTCCATTAGGGAACGCCTTCTCTGTGAAGTGTGAATGTGCAATAACTGAATTTTCCTTTGGACTCCTAAACAATGCAAGTTATTGAAACTTTGGCAAAGGGTCAAGTCCACAAAACTTTGTGCACTATGTTCATAAAATATTGTAATTTTGGGAACAGAAAACTGTACTGATATCGAATGTTTCATCGATGAGAACATTTGCACAATGTCGGCCAAATGTAATCTAGCTCCATCTTCTCACACTTCCCGCCACCTCTCATCACCATACTTGGTGGTTAGTAGAAGTTCTAAATGGATGCTTCAGATGTATACATCCTGTGAGACATCGGTCTCCTTCCTCTATGTGACTACATTATGTACAAAGGCCTATATTTATGCGTGGCCAATGTCGCCATCTAGTGTTTGTAAAAGTTTTAAGTCTTATTAGTCGTATGGGATAAAAGTGCCACATAGGGAGGGATCCCAGATGTTACCACGGCTTGTCAATTGATTCATAGACAAAGACGTGTTAAATCATACCTTAGTATCTTCCTCTTTCCACAGCATTTCCTGTTCAACTTCATGTAATTCTTCTGAGGGGTCGTAGGTATAGACTGGAAGCAACTGGTGCCTGAGCCTGTCAATTCTAAAACACACAATAGGAAAGGAGTATACCGTGACATGATGACCTAGATAGTGACCTAAATAGTGGCCAATATAAGAAGACACTTTTTGTACATTATTGCAGGATTTCTGGTTATTGTTCAAAACGAGTTGGCCAATTTAATAAGCAATCATACACCTGCTGAGAGCAATAAGGAAGAGAATAAAATGAATTAATAAAAGCAAGTTACCTTCTCTTCCTGCGGACATACATCACCTGCAATAAAAAAAAGTAGTTTAGCTGGTATTTAAAAAATAATATTTTTTTAAACCTGTAGCTCATCAAAGTTGTAATTCTTCACTGTATCAATGTAGGCCAACATGTGATGTCCCTGTTGGCCACTCACCACAGCTGCAGCTATCCCGATGAAGGTGATGAGGAAGAATGGTACCAACACAGAACTGACTGCCACATCCCCGTCTATGATGGCAGGGGGCTGAGTAGTGCTGTTCATTGCATATGTTTGGGTGGAGGGTGGGACAGGCAGCGAATCCCCAGTTGGAGGGAGAAATTGGGTGGCAGCAGTCCTCTCCTCAACAAGTTTCCTCCCAGTTGTTTTTGCCTCATCCTTGTTGTTCATGTGACTTCCACATGTTCTTTCCTCCTTCACAAATCAAGTGTGAAATATGCCTGAGGGAAGCAAAAGACCAAAAGTCACATGCTGGTTAGGCATATACGAAAGAAGAAAAAAGGGCAGAGAAATCCACATCCAGATTTAATATAGCCTGGGCAGCCTACAGGGCTGCCCACTGGCCAGGGGAGGTTTAGTAAACCCTCCGGGCCAGTCAATCATCCACATCAGTGGCCCGCTTCACCAGTGAAAAAAATATTGTAATAATGCTATTTTTCAATCTAGGCTACTGTGTATAAATGATGAAAAAACAGATGAATTCCTGAAGCTCTTAGTTTGTTATGTAGATTAATAATCACATACGCCCACACTAGTTTGAGCGGAATAATCTGGTGGGTAGCAAGAGCGCGCAGCTCTCAAATGGTTGTCACTTCGAGCAGCTCAAATCAAAGTTTATTGGTCAGGTACACAGATTTGCAGATGTTATAGCAGGTGCAGAAAAATGCTTGTGTTTTTAGCCCTATCAGTGCAGTAATACCTAGCAATACAAATAATAAAAATACACACATAGAAATATCATAACAAGCAATGTCAGAGAATGGAATATAAATATATATAATGTACATAAATATAATGGTGTGAAAAGATAATATGGACAGTATATGAATAGAAAAGGTGTGTACAGCAGTAGTTATATGGAATACAGTATATACACCTAGTTGGTAAAACAGTATGCATCTTTATTAAAGTAACCAGTGTTCAATAACTATGTACAGTAAGTCAGAAGTTTACATACACTTAGGTTGGAGTCATTAAAACTCGTTTTTCAACCACTCCACAAATTTATTGTTAACAAACTAGTTTTGGCAAGTCGGTTAGGACATCTACTTTGTACATGACACAAGTACTTTTTCCAACAATTGTTTACAGACAGATTATTTCACTTATAATTTACTGTATCACAATTCCAGTGGGTCAGAAGTTTACATACACTAAGTTGACTGTGCCTTTAAACAGCTTGGACAATTCCAGAAAATGATGTCATGGCTTTAGAAGCTTCTGATAGGCTAATTGACATAATTTGAGTCAATTGGAGGTGTACCTGTGGATGCATTTCAAACTCAGTGCCTCTTTGCTTGACATCATGGGGAAATCAAAAGAAATCAGCAAAGACCTCAGAAAAAAAAATTATAGACCTCCACAAGTCTGGTTCATCCTTGGGAGAAATTTTCAAACACCTGAAGGTACCACGTTCATCTGTACAAACAATAGTACGCAAGTATAAACACCATGGGACCATGCAGCCGTCATACCGCTCAGGAAGGAGATGCGTTCTGTCTCCTAGAGATTAACGTACTTTGGTGCGAAAAGTGCAAATCAATCCCAGAACAACAGCAAAGGACCTTGGGAAGATGCTGGAGGAAATAGGTACAAAAATATCTATATCCACAGTAAAACAAGTCCTATATTGACATAACCTGAAAGGCCGCTAATCAAGGAAGAAGCCACTGCTCCAAAACCGCCATACAAAAAAACAGACTACGGTTTGCAACTGCACATGGGGACAAAGATCGTACTTTTTGGAGAAATGTCCTCTGGTCTGATGAAACAAAAATATAACTATTTGGCCATAATGACCATCGTTATGTTTGGGGGAAAAGGGGGGGGAGGCTTGCAAGCCAAAGAACACCATCCCAACTGTGAAGCACGAGGGTGGCAGCATCATGTTGTGGGGGTGCTTTGCTGCAGGAGGGACTGGTGCACTTCACAAAATAGATAATGAAGAAGGTAAATTATGTGTATATTTTGAAGCAACATCTCAAAACATCAGTCAGGAAGTTAAAGCTTGGTCGCAAATGAGTCTTCCAAATGGACAATGACCCCAAGCATACTTCCAAAGTTGTGGCAAAATGGCTTAAGGACAACAAAGTCAAGGTACTGGAGTGGCCATCACAAAGCCCTGACCTCAATCCTATAGAGCATTTGTGGGCAGAACTGAAAAAGTGTGTGTGAGCAAGGAGGCCTACAAACCCGACTCAGTTACACCAACTCTGTCAGGAGGAATGGGCCAAAATTCACCCAATTTATTGTGGGAAGCTTGTGGGAGGCTACCCGAAACGTTTGACCCAAGTTAAACAATTTAAAGGCAATGCTACCAAGTACTAATTGAGTGCATGTAAACTTCTGACCCACTGGGAATGGGTCAGAAGATAAAGTGGTGATCCTAACTGACCTAAGACAGGGAATTTTTACTAGGATTAAATGTCAGGAATTGTGAAAAACTGAGTTTAAATGTATTTGGCTAAGGTATATGTAAACTTCCGACTTCAACTGTACATAGGGCAGTAGTCTCTAAGGTGCAGGGTAGAGTATCGGGTGGTAGCCGGCTAGAATAGTGACTAAGGCCAGTGGTGACTGTTAAACAGTCTGATGGCCTGGAGATAAAAGCTGTTTCTCAGTCTCTCAGCCCCGCCTTCTAGATGGTACCGGAGTGAACAGGACGTAGCATCGGGTGGCTGAGGTCCTTGATGATCTTCTTGGCCTTCCTGTGACACCGGGTGCTGAAAATGTCCTGGAGGGCAGGCAATGTGCCCCGGGTGATACGTTGGGCTCTGGAGAGACCTGTGGTTGCGGACGGTGCCGTTACCGCACCAGGCGGTTATACAACTCGACAGGATGCTCTCAATTGTGCATTTGTAGAAGTTTGTGAGGGTCTTAGGGGCCAAGCTCAGCTCAGCTTTATTTACTCTTAGATTTGAAAAAAATAATTAGCGTCAAAGTAGACATCATGCAAGACTACAAATCACTGCAAGCTCCTGATTGTCATCTCTAGCTGACACCTTTGCTAACAGTTATTGTGTCAGTTTAAAACTTGCACAAGACAGTTTACAGAATTGCCTATTTAAAAGGAATTTATTCAATTTATCAATTACTAAATTTAGCTAACATTAGATAGTCCAGAGATTCTTACCTTTCCCTCAATTCGGCAGTCTCGTCCAGATCATCATGGCATTTGTAGGTCTTTATGATAGCCACATTAGCAGCTAATTATCATTACATTTTGGGGGGGATAAATACAGGTGAATATATTGATAAGTCACCTTGCCCTAGAGAGATTTACACGGTTATCAAAACATCATGCCAGGGTAAACCTACACGAAACACAGCCCCTATTTGAAATGTTTCTAAAATCCCATATGGGGAAAATAAATGGTGGAAAAACGATTGGAACCATTTACTTATTTGACAGCTAGGTTGTATGGGTATTATGGCACATACTGTGGTACTCTATTTGGATATGCCCTACAATTCTATATCCATGTGATTCACACAATGTCCATATGGATGGACTTGGGTAAAATGCTGCTCAGGTTGAGCTCTGATTTAGTGAACAAACACTCATACAAATAATGTAATGATTCAGAAGAATTTAATGAATCTGCGCAGCGCCCAGGGCGACGCACGTGAACAAGCAAAAAAAGCTGCTGCTGGCCACCACCACCACACGAGTCACGACACCAGGTTGTATGATGGCTTTCTAACTACTAGCCACTACTACTAATCCGATGTTAGCTAGCCTATTATCTATATTTCTTGATTCGTTAAAGTTGTTATGCAAGCAATGTCATACATCGTGCGTTTAGCTTGCTAAATTGAGCAGCTCTAGCTAGCTAGCTGTCGCATACCAACCTGGCAACACAGCTTATTGGCTGGCGCAGCTCAAGTTATTTTGATGTTTGGATTAATAATTGCAAGTGTCTTAGAAGAGTATCACTGCGGATAACCACATTTCTAGCTCTAAATGATGTGTCAAATTTACCATGATTAGAAAAGTAGTTGTAATGAATACTCACCGAATGTTTTTGCTCCTCTGTCACTGTGCAGCTAACCAGGAAGAAAACAAAATAGCACTTTGATTGACAAGCCAACCCACGAATGCAAGCGATGAGTAACGGATGGAAGCAGCCAATGAAACGTCTCTGGAACAGACGGAGGGTGAATGATAGCTATGCGCCTGATGTGTCGGTAGGTGTCGCAAAACCCATACTGTACAGCATTCAAGTACTGTCATAGCCACTTAAACTCTTTGGAATACTACTATGTATTGTGTTTAGTTTTCATTTTTCTTTTTTGGTGGATAGTTGTATGGTGGGTTGAGATTTAGTTGTAAGGGTGGAATTAATCCTCTATCGACTAGGGCTGAGAATTTATTTCTGGCCAGGTAATAGGATCAATAAACATTCTAGAGCCCAATGAAATGCAACAATATTGATTTATTTTCAGTGGGCAAATTGCAGTGGAAATGCCTTTGTGTTGGAGTAGCTTACGCGTGCATGTATGAGGGGCTAGGCATGTATGGGGGGGCTGGAAAAGGTGGTGGGAGCAGTGAGAGAGTGTAATCTCACAGCATTTCCCTCCTTCCAGTAAAAAAGACTGCTGGAATTGCAATTCCATTTTTTTTGAGTGCAGCTGCCTTTGCGCATCCCTCACTCACCCCCCTCCGGCTCTGCCCCACCAGTCCCCTCCCCTTACTAGGCCCTAGAAAACAGAGAACAAGCTTGTGTAAACAGATGTCTCTCTTTCTGTCTCATAGGCAGCCAGTTCAGAGAACATTTGAAAATTATATTGAAAATGGGGAAAGATTGGTGAAGATGCATGACAATTGGATAATGTAATACCATTTTGGTAATTAATACAAATAACTACAGACAGACACAATGAGAGAATACACAGGGCGGATAATGAACAATCCTTAGTTAAAATTGGGGGAGGAACAAGTATAGTGTGAGCAATAGAGTAGGTAGACCATGGTGACTTATGGTGAACGTTAGGAAAAAGATGTGTCCTTGGTCAGGGATGGAGAAAGCTACAGGACTGTTTCGCTAGGACAGACTGGAATATGTTCGGAGATTCACCCGATATCATTGGGGAGTTCACCACGTCAGTCACAAGCTTCATTAAAAAGTGCGTTGACGACAGTGACCGTACTTACATATCCCAACCAAAAGCCATGGATTACATGCATCATCCACACTGAGCTAAAGGCTAGGGCTGCCGCTTTCAATGTGCAGGACACTAATCTGGACGCTTATAAGAAATCCCACCACAACCTCCGACGAGCTATCAAACAGTCCAAACGTTGATACAGGACTAACCCAGCCCCGAGCTTCTCAGTGGCGCAAGCCTACCAAACAAGCTAAATGCCTTCTATGCTCCCTTCGAGGCAAGCAACACTGAACCATGCATGAGAGAACCAGATGTTCCGGACTACTGTGTGATCTTGCGCTCTTTGGCGATTTGAGTAAACAGGTTAACATTTACAAGGCCGCAGTGCCAGATGGGGCTTATGCTGAACGCGTCTCCTTCCTGAGCGGTATGACGGCTGCGTGGTCCCATGGTGTTTATACTTGCGTACTATTGTTTGTACAGATGAACGTGGTACCTTCAGGCGTTTGGAAATGATCCTAACTGACCTAAGACAGGGGAATTTTAACTAGGATTAAATGTCAGGAATTGTAAAAAACTGAGTTTAAATGTATTTGGCTAAGGTGTATGTAAACTTCCGACTTCAACTGTACATGCAGTATTTACCTCGTACCCCTGGACATCAACTCAGTACTCGTACCCCGTGTATATAGCCAAGTTATCGTTACTCATTGTGTATTTATTCCTTGTGTTATTATTTTTATGTTATTTCTCATATTTTCTCTCTGCATTGTTGGGAAGGGCCTGTTAGTCCACACCTGTTTATGAAGCATGTGACAAATAACATTTTATTTTATTTTGAGGGGGATGGAGAAAGTAAAGAGCAATCATATTTGGCACGGAGCAAGTTTGTCCTAATGTAAGACCACCGCTCATGTTGGTGCTGGGGAGATGAAATCAACGTTTTACTTGTGGGTCTAGGTAAACCTAAATTAATTCAGTACATGGACATTTACTGTACATGGACTTGTTGCTCTGCTGTTTGTATGCGATTTGAACCTAGAATAATGTGATTATTTGGGCAGTTCTAAAGAGCACTTCTACACCGGAGTAAGAGGATGAACTCTGAAGAAAAATGTATATTTGTGTTTATTCAATCTAAAGTAAAAAGGTCATAAATGTATTTTCATTAATCATACCCGCTATTTCAATAATCTACAGAAAAGTATGTTATGTTCAAGGTCAGGGTCCTCTAAAGAAGTCCCTTACTGGGAAGTAAGCGGTAGATAAGAATATGTAATACAAATAACTGTAATAAAGATGCCTGTTGAGACAAAAACAGAAGCCATGAATGAATATGGCAAATTGTTATGAAAAGTGATTGTTCAAAATTGTCTTATCCCGCATCTTTCTCTGTCTGTCCATCTCTCTTCCGCTCTCTCTGTAGTTGGGGCTTTGAGTGATAGTCATCTGGGGGTGAGTTCAGCAGCCTTCAGGAATCCTTATTCCAGGAATGGTGAGTCATTCAATGGGCTCAACAAAAACAGACACACTCAGACACATTCAGACACACACACCTCTGTATTAGTGAGATATCATATTACTACAGCATAAGCCCCAACCTTTGCTGTGCACACTTGCAGTATCTCTTTGTAATGACGTAAGCTGGGAGTGAGGAGATTGTTTTTGTACAATAATCAATGAATGTCCACGTTGAAATTAGAGGAAACACCAGAGAACCTTCACCAGAGAACCTATGGGTGAACATGGGGTCAAACAGAAACCGGCTTAATCATTCTTGGAAAGGTAAAAGAGGGCTTACAAGTGCTGACCCCCCCCATCACACACACACACGCCCTGCAGCAAACACACACACACACACACTATTGTTCGTAGTTTCTATGGTTTCCTTAAAGAGCACTGCATTTTTCCCTGTCTTTACTTTCCTAGAAAGTGCGGTGAACTGAAACTGAGCAAACCAGGTAAAGGGATTCATCAAAATACTGTCATAATGCACCTTTGCTATTCTCAATCATTCTCAAGAGGCAGATACAGGGACAGCTATAAAATAGGCAGTTATAAAAATATCACATTTTTATTACAAAATGGTTTATCTAAAAAAAAGTTGCTCTGTGCCAAAATAAATAGATGAGGCTTATACTTGATTTTCACATTTAAAAAGCAGCACATTTCATGGAAAGACAAATAATGGTCCATTCATTTTGCATATCTTCTAGGTTCATTTGGTTTATTGTAGGCTCTCATGTGAGGCTTATAGTAACTAAAATGTTCTGGAACGTATTCAGTCTAATGACTAAAAACAACAATTCTATATTTAATCATATCCCCTCAAGTCCAAAATTATAAACAAACAGAGACAGTGATTTGTTTTACCAATACAAGATTTTAATGCTCTCTGTAAAACAACTTAACCAAAGTATAACCACAAAAAAAGAGAAAACATGCCACACTCTCTCGCATTGCATTCTTATATTGTTTCAATTGGCCAATTCCCCCGACCTTGAGAAATAGATCAGTGATCATCATAAAAAAAGAACAACAATATTAATGGAGATAATTTGGCCACTGTCACACATGAAAATAGATCAATGTCAAATCCAAATAGCTCTGCAAAATGGTCGTAAATAAACCACGATAGAAAGCACACTCTCATTTATACATAAGGCAGTGTTGGAGGATATGAGGAAGCTTCACAACCAGCATTTTACTGTTTGTTATTGTGTTATTCCTCAGTTCAAGAGATGGTTATTTCAGCATCTCAAAGATCTATCAGGAAGCCTAAGTTGGACCTGAAATTGATTACCACAATGACAGTCTTTAAAAAAACTAAAAGTTAGTGAGATCAGCTGAAACTACCCAACCTTGATAATGACCAAGTTACACTCCAGCATTCCGAAAAAATAGGAATGGATAGGACACTCAGATCTGCCACCTTTGCAGCAAGACTATGGTCCGTAAATCTACATGATTCATATTAATCAAAAATCCCCTACAATAAAATCCATGGTATGAGGTGAAATAGTGTGTTGTGTTTTTAATTAATGTGGTCCATTTCTAATGCAATAATCTTTATTCAATACTGTTTATATAACAATAACAAAGCTCTCATCTATTCTCTTTTGGCATTTTCTTTTGTATGTTATTTTTTCAGCATTCCATTTTAGTACTCTCAATTGTTGATTTAGTTTAAGTAGCCTAAAGTGGTGATATTTCAGGAAATAATAACATACCCCAAGTAGGTACATTTTCACCCTGATATCTGTAGAGAAGTCTGCTAAATTGTAATCTAGGAACCAGCTTGTATACAGCTGATGAGGTGGGGGGGAGGAAAGACAATTTTCAGCACTATATTAGGACATTGATCGAAATTGTCAGATTTAACAGTAAAATTCAGGAGTATAAAAAAATCTGATTAACATTTCCTACAGCACAAAAGGGTATTCCAGCAAAAAGTCCTGTAGCCGCCTAGGCAAGGGTAAGTCCTGGTGACGGCGAGAATGCTGGTTGATAGTGATGCGGCAAAGGTGCTGGAGACTAGGGGAGACTTTATGGAGGGGCCGGGTGAGCTTGAGCTGCAGAGTTTTCTCTGTAGGGGCTGAAGGGTTACCCCCCCCTGTGTCATTTTGAGCCCTGAGTCCGTCCTTTTGACTGGCCAGATGCTTGTAAATCAGGGCATAGTGCTGCACCAGATCTACAGCACCCTCAAACCTCCGCAGTCGTGGCCGTGCCACAATTACAGAGTCAAAGCCAAACATGCCAATGGCGTGCTCTATACGGAGGTGTGTGGGGCCAAGGCTGGTCTTCACAGACAGGGTGAGGAGGTAGCCCTGGTAGGAGCTGTCCCGCACAAGGAAGGTCCCCTCTGGAGCATCAATCAGAACCTGCTTAGCCTGAGCAGCTGTCAGGGGGCCCCAGTACCAACCTGCAAAACACACAGAGGGGAGCATGAGCAAGAGGGAGAGGGACATGCAGCTGGAAATTTTAGATGCATAAGTGTGCAATATGTTTAGTCTGTCAAACATTCGTTACATAATGTAATCTAAATTGAAATGTTAGGCTACATTCATGTCAGATATAGACAGCTATAAAGTTTGAACAGTGAAAAGAAATGTAACATGACATTTCAATCGGCTGTAGGTCTAATGGTTGTTGTCTGAGCATTCTAAAGAGACAGAACATGTGTTCACAGACAGCTGACTGAAATAGTCCATAAATCGAAATGTAGGCCTACAATAACGAAAATATGCTAACCTGACTCCTGAAGGTGAGACATGGCTCTTTGCAACAGTGCTGCGTCCTCTCTTGACTCAATTCGACGTGGCTCCAGCTCGCTGTCCTTTAGCCGGGCTGCATTGAGTGATTTGTCGGTGGCACTGGTCGGAATAATCATTGGGCCTGAAGGCGATGGTACACCGGAGGATTTGGGCATCCGATGGTTCTCAATCTGTTTTTGACACGTAGCTGTATGAATCCCATCCAAAGTCTTAAAAAGAAGGTTAACAGACACACAAATCAACTAAAGCTCACACATACAAATTGATAGGGGCCTAATCAGTTCTATAATTTTTTTTTTTTTAAATTTCAATTTCCAAAAGCCAGACACTGTAACGCCTAGCCCTATAAATTAACCTGTGTTAGCATCACTCCATGATTTGAATAATGTGCTGTGTTGAATAATTCCACTTACTACATTAACTATTATGGTTGTTCGACAAATCTTAATGGAAAATACAGTATGTCTTAGACTAAAGTTGTAGGCTCACATCTAGGCCTATAATTGTTTTTTATAAAATCGGCTTTTGAAATTGAACTATTTCTCACCTTTACGAGCCTAAGTGCGTTCTTGGAATCCCCAGAGGTCTAACCCTTGAAATAGCCTTTTCAGAATATCTTCTGCAGCCTAACTCCTAGAACCAAATGACACTAATTAGGAATATTTCACGTTTTTCACAGTTTATTTAAATGTTTAACCATCCTACATGAAAGTGGTCTAGTTTGCGCAACGGTAGTCTGGATACATCCTATAGCCAAACATAGTCTTCATCACCGATAGCCAGTATAGAACATGCAATGACATTCAGTAGCCTACTACTTACGATTATGTTGAGTAAAGTGTGATGTGATTGTATTAAAAATGATTAATAGGCAAAATACTGCGAACAAAATATGATGCCCAATCTCTCAACTCACGTCTTCTTGGCGAATAAACCACTTTTTGGCATAGAAACCGCATTACAATTAGGCTTCTCCTGTCTTGGAGAACATACATTCAATAACGCAGAACATATATATTTGGCTGCTGCAACTGATCATTAATTTTACCTGCACTGGTTAAACAGTTCATGTCCTCTGCAATTGAAACTGAAGCCTTGAGCCACACAGCGCAACGAAAGATCTGGAGCACTTGTTTTGTATCCTGCATGATGTATGATATTTTCAGGGATATATTCAACAAACAATCCACAATATGTCATGAGCTGCCATCTAAATGTACGACCTGGCAGTCTATCAGTGTGTGCTCTTTACCAGTCTAGGGTCTGGGCACTGAGTTTTTTCGTTTTACAATGTTTCCTTTCCTAGTTTTCCTTGTTGACGGAGCACTCGTCTTTCCAGGAACATTCCCAGAAAGAGGGGTCACGTGTGCATGATAGGGTCTCCGTTCCACCAATCCATGGCCCAAACGATGAAGTCACCCACAGCCAAAGAGGGAGCGGAAAGCGGTATAAAAAGGCCCACTGAAAGGTGCATTCCGTAAAATGTCCGATATGACTTTACATTATGCTCGGACTAGTGATAATAACATGGTAAAAATGAATAGCCTATTTACTTACAATTACCTATTAATGAAAACATTAATTTCAGTAGGCTATAATTATATTCTTATTTCATGGAAATAAATACACCATACAGCTAACTGCTAAAATAATGGAAACATAAAGTGTCTTAATAGATGGTTGTGCCACCAGAACAGTTCCAATGCGCCTTGGCATAAATTCAACAATTGTCTGGAACTCTATTGAAAGAATGCGACACCATTCTTCCACGAGAAATGCCATAATTTGGTGTTTTGTTAATAGTGGTGTATATATTTTATCGGGCGCTTCTCCAGAATCTCCCATAAGTGGTCAATTGGGTTGAGATCTGGTGACTTAGATGGCCATGGCATATGGTTTACATAGTTTTAATGTTCATCAAACCATTCAGTGACCACTCGTGCCCTGTGGATGTGGGTATTGTCATCCACTCCCATCAGGATAGAAAGATTCACCATACAGTAGGCTGAAGGTGATCACTCAGAATGGCTGTGTATTTACTAGCGTTTACCTTGCCCTCTAAGGGGTTGAGTGAACCTAAACCATGCCAGGAAAATGCACCCCACCACCATAACTGAGCCGCCAGACCCTCATTTACTCAAGTGTTTCCATTATTTTGTCAGTTAGCCTACATGTACGGTGTGCTTGTATAGACGATAAACAATACTACTTGGAACTGGTTTATACCTAAATCAAATCAAAGTTTATTGGTCGCGTACACCGTTTAGCAGATGTTATAGCGGGTGCAGCGAAATGCTTATGTTACTAGCTCCTAACAATGCAGTAAAATGTAAATCAAGTAGGCATACACAAATAATAATAATAACAAAAACAAAGATTTATAGCCTACCTTATACCTTATTTGAAGATGAAGGTTGGCAAACGATCCTTACCATTATTATTTGTTACACAATTCTCTGTTACAAAATTCTCTTGTTCTTGCATACTTGATTTTTTCTATAGCCTTAATCAGACATTCTTATGAAACATTTACATTAATTGCACATTGTCAGGCCAAATTCAAGCAACGTTGGCGTGGATTTTAATGTAGGCATATAGCAGTCAAATCTGTGCATACTTTTTTATATATATATAAACCAGGCCCATAGGTGCGCACTCTGTAGTCTGATACTGCTGTCGGCCTAAACCTATCCCGCAAACGAAAATCCTCAGTCAAGCCATCCGCGCTGTAGAATTTGCGTCCGCGCATGCATTGCACATTCTGGTATCACGCGGAATATGCTTGACAGGGAGAAAAGCTCTGATCTCTGAACCTCTTCTAAACAGATTGTGTCGCCAGTGAATTGTGTGATAATGATGTGATATGTTTATACCCAGTAACGTCATTCATTGTATTGACTTTGTTGACACTTCTTCTTGTTTCGATTCGGTATCAACACGCATCACACGCGGAAACACATGCCTCACA
Organism: Brachymystax lenok tsinlingensis; assembly: GCA_030435695.1. NCBI lineage: Eukaryota > Metazoa > Chordata > Actinopteri > Salmoniformes > Salmonidae > Brachymystax > Brachymystax lenok. The sequence continues at coordinate 16,588,391 of CM059803.1, forward strand.
GGCGGTAGTTCGGTTAGACCCTTTTCAGTGATTGAGACTCCACGTACAGTAACTATGATTGCATTTGGATGTCATGAAATAGGCCAGAAATGCAGCAAAGGAACATCTAAACTTATAAAGGCACAGATCTGATGAAAAGCCATGATTGGATTTTTATGATAATTATAACCTATTGTGAAATATGATCATGTAAAATATTTAAATGGTTATGATTTTAATTGAAGAGCTAATTTATTACTGGGTTAGTTTAATCCGTAACACTTGACACCCAGTGTCATAACATGTTATAGCACATAACATGTTATGACACGGTCATAACCATGTCATAAAATGTCAATACAGCTGACAAAACTTGTCATAACCTCTTATAATATGGTCATAACACTGTAATGACACATACTGTATATTTATACCTATTGTGACATATATTGCGTTATTTTATGGCTGGTTATGACAGCTACATAAGTGTCAAAGCCCACAAAACCTACCACACAAGGCAAAATATTCCATTACACCATAGCCTACATGTCAACAGTATGTTGATGTTATATGTATTTTTTTGAAAATGACCATATTAAATTATCATTGTAATTGCGCACACATTGATGTCAGACATGCACATACCCCAATGCTCTATTGCTGATGACTGGGATGAATGCAGGAGCAGATTTCAGGAGTAGGACCAGACACCCTATTTTTGACTGATAACTGATATAAGGGAATGTACGTGATAGGCCTATCTGGCTTATATTATTATGATGTTTGCAATGCTCATAAAGTGTATGTTTTTTTGTCCAAGTAAAATGACAAAGGATGGTCATAATGCCTTCAGGACAGTGTCATACAGTGTATTTTCTACAAGTTATTTAAAATATGATGAAAAAAACATGACTGTAAAGAATTCATTACAACAACAACAATGGATTTTTAAAAACTAACTTTAAAACGGAAGGAAACTTCTTGGCAGGGATTTTTTTGTTGTTGAATAAATGTGGGTTTTGACACTCTTATATAAGTGTCATAACCAGCCATACAATTACGCAATATATATTACAACAGGTGTAAATATATGGGTCATGACAGTGGTATGACCATGTTATGACAAGTTATGTCAGCTGTTATGACATATGACATGGTTATGGCCATGTCATAACGTGTTATGACACTGGGTGTCAAGTAAAGTGTTACCGTTTCATCTCATATTCCATAATATATATCCCATATTGGAGACTAAATGAAAGTTTAACATACTGTTTCAAATATGTACCATTTTGAAAATACACATCGCATACATAATAATGTAATTTATCCCATATTGGAGACTCAATTAAAGGACTTTGTCATACAGTGGGGAAAAAAAAAGTATTTAGTCAGCCACCAATTGTGCAAGTTCTCTCACTTAAAAAGATGAGAGAGGCCTGTAATTTTCATCATAGGTACACTTCAACTATGACAGACAAAATGAGGAAAGAAAAATCCAGAAAATCACATTGTAGGATTTTTTTATGAATTTATTTGCAAATTATGGTGGAAAATAAGTATTTGGTCACATACAAACAAGCAAGATTTCTGGCTCTCACAGACCTGTAACTTCTTCTTTAAGAGGCTCCTCTGTCCTCCACTCATTACCTGTATTAATGGCACCTGTTTGAACTTGTTATCAGTATAAAAGACACCTGTCCACAACCTCAAACAGTCACACTCCAAACTCCACTATGGCCAAGACCACAGAGCTGTCAAAGGACACCAGAAACAAAATTGTAGACCTGCACCAGGTTGGGAAGACTGAATCTGCAATAGGTAAGCAGCTTGGTTTGAAGAAATCAACTGTGGGAGCAATTATTAGGAAATGGAAGACATACAAGACCACTGATAATCTTCCTCGATCTGGGGCTCCACGCAAGATCTCACCCCGGGGGGTCAAAATTATCACAAGAACGGTGAGCAAAAATCCCAGAACCACACGGGGACCTAGTGAATGACCTGCAGAGAGCTGGGACCAAAGTAACAAAGCCTACCATCAGTAACACACTACGCCGCCAGGGACTCAAATCCTGCAGTGCCAGACGTGTCCCCTGCTTAAGCCAGTACATGTTCAGGCCCGTCTAAAGTTAGCTAGAGAGCATTTGGATGATCCAGATGAGGATTGGGAGAATGTCAGATGAAACCAAAATAGAACTTTTTGGTAAAAACTCAACTCGTCGTGTTTGGAGGACAAAGAATGCTGAGTTGCATCCAAAGAACACCATACCTACTGTGAAGCATGGGGGTGGAAACATCATGCTTTGGGGCTGTTTTTCTGCAAAGGGACCAGGACGGCTGATCCGTGTAAAGGAAAGAATGAATGGGGCCATGTATCGTGAGATTTTGAGTGAAAACCTCCTTCCATCAGCAAGGGCATTGAAGATGAAACGTGGCTGGGTCTTTCAGCATGACAATGATCCCAAACACACCGCCCGGGCAACGAAGGAGTGGCTTCGTAAGAAGAATTTCAAGGTCCTGGAGTGGCCTAGCCAGTCTCCAGATCTCAACCCCATAGAAAATCTTTGAAAGTCCGTGTTGCCCAGCGACAGCCCCAAAACATCACTGCTCTAGAGGAGATCTGCATGGAGGAATGGGCCAAAATACCAGCAACAGTGTGTGAAAACCTTGTGAAGACTTACAGAAAACGTTTGACCTCTGTCATTGCCAACAAAGGGTATATAACAAAGTATTGAGATAAACTTTTGTTATTGACCAAATACTTATTTTCCACCATAATCTGCAAATAAATTCATAAAAAATCCTACAATGTGATTTTCTGGATTTTTTTTCCTCATTTTGTCTGTCATAGTTGAAGTGTACCTATGATGAAAATTACAGGCCTCTCTCATCTTTTTAAGTGAGAGAACTTGCACAATTGGTGGCTGACTAAATACTTTTTTTCCCCACTGTATGTTTAGTCAGTAAACTCAATGTATTTATGTCATACACCTTCTCAATCAATTAAATATATTTTACAAAGCCCTTTTTACATCAGCAGTTGTCACAAAGTGCTTGTACAGATACCCAGCCTAAAACCCCAAAGAGCAAGTTATGCAGATACAGAAGCACAGTGACAAGGAAAAACACCCTAGAAAGGCAGGAAGTTAAGAAGAAACCTAGAAAGGAACCAAGCTCAGAGAGGGAGACAGTCCTCTTCTGACTGTGCCGGGTGGAGATTATCAGAGTACATGCCAGATCATTTTACAAGATGTTCAAACGTTCATACATGACCAGCAGGTTCAAATAATAATATCAGTGGTTATAAAGGGTGCAACAGGTCAGCACCTCAGGAGTAAATGTCAGTTGGCTTTTCATAGCCAAGCATTCAGAGGTCGAGACAGCAGGTGTGGTAGAGAGAGCGAGAGAGAGAAAGAAGGTCGAAACAGCAGGTCCGGGACAAGGTAGCACGTCTGGTTAACAGGTCAGGATTCCATAGCCACAGGCAAAACAGCAGATCTGGAACATCAGCATGACCAGATGGACTGGGGACAGCCAGGAGTCATCAGGCCAGTGTTACGAACCGGCTCAAAGTTCGTAACAAAAAGGGAGACAACGTGGAGATAAGGAATAACAAAATATATTTATTAACTTAAGTAAACTAAATACAATTAACAATGGTGTGTGTAGTCATTAATTAGTAGTGTAAGTGAGTGGTTGCGTGCAAACAAACAAAACAGCCACAAAAATGCCAAAACCAAAATCTGTAAGTGTGTCTGCATGGAGAGAGTCTCCTCAATGAATGGGGAAGTGGTGCATTTATCCTGGGACACACCCGGGCCCAGGTGTGTCCCATGTCGCTGACGACTCTCCCAGCTCCTGCCCGCCGACATCCTAATAAGGAAAACAAGAGCAAAGAGACAGAATACGGCAGACAGAGTGGAAGGGACGTCACACCAGGTAATCCTGAGGCATGGTCCTAAGTCTCAGGTCCTTCTCAGCGAGAGAGAGATGGAATAATTAGGAGGAGCATACTTAAGTTCATACAGGACACCAGATAAGACAGGAGAATTTCACCAAATAGAACAGACTGACCCCAGTCCCCTGACACATAGACTATTGCAGCATAGATACTGGAGGCTGAGACGGGGGTGTCGGGGACACTGTGGCGATACCTATAGACATGGTCAACCGGACAGGGTCAACCAGCCAGGATATAACCCAACCCACTTTGCCAAAGCCCAGCCCTCACACCTCTAGAGGGATATCAACAGACCACCAACTTACTACCCTGGAAAAAAGGCTGAGTATAGCCCACGAAGATCTCCTCCACCGCACAAGCCCAAGGGAGCGCAAAAGCAGACAGAAAGTTCACCTTAGTGACTCAACCCACTCAAATGACACAACCCTCCTAGGGATGGCATGGAAGAGCACTAGGGTCAGAGGCAGAGAATCTCAGGAGAGAGAGGGGAGCCGGCCAGGCATAGACAGCAAGGGCAGTTCGTCTCTCCAGTGCCTTGCCGTTCCCCTTCGCACCCCTGGGCCAGACTACACTCAATCATAGGACTTACTGAAGAGATGAGTCTTCAGTAAAGACTTAAATTCCATAAAAATTGAGCTCTATAGGAGAAAGCCCTGGCTCCAGTTGTTTGCTTAGAAATTCTAGGGACAATAAGGAGGCCTGCGCCCTATGACAGTAGCATATGTGTAGGTATGTACGACAGGACCAAATCAGAGAGATAGGTAGGAGCAAGTCCATGTATTGCTTTGTAAGTTAGCAGTAAAACCTTGAAATCAGCCCTATCCTTAACATGAAGCCAGTGTAGAGAGGCTAGCACTGGAGTAATATGATACATTTTTTGGGCTCTAGTCAAGATTCTAGCAGCCGTATTTAGCACTAACTGAAGTATATTCAGTGCTTTATCCGGGTAGCTGGAGAGTAGAGCATTGCAGTAGTGTAATCTAGAAGTAACATCTGCATCTTTTTTGGACAACAACAAAAAAAATAATTTTTGCAATATTATGAAGATGGAAAAAAGCAGTCCTTGAAACAGTCTTGATATCTTCGTCAAAAGAGAGATCAGGGTTCAGAGTAACGCAAAGGTCCTTCACAGTTTTATTTGAGATGACTTTACAACCATCAAGATTAATTGTCAGATCAAACAACATATCTCTTTGTTTCTTGGGACCTAGAACTAGCATATCTGTATTGTCTGAGTTTAAAAGTAAAACATTTGCCACCATCCACTTCCTTATGTCTGAAACACAGGCTTCCAGGGTAGGCAATTTGGGGACTTTACCATGTTTAATCGAAATGTACAGCTGTGTGGCGTCCGCAAAACAGTGAAAGTTGACATTGTGTTTCTGAAAGACATCACCAAGAGATATATACAGAAAACAATAGCGGTCCTAAAACGGAACCTTGAGGAACACCAAAACGTACAATTGATTTGTCAGATGACAAACCATCCACAGAGACAAAATGATATCTTTCCGATAGATAAGATCTAAACCAGGCAATAACTTGTCAATGTAGACCAATTTGGGTTTCCAATCTCTACAAAATAATGTGGTGATTGATAGTGTCAAAGGCAGCACTAAGGTCTAGGAGCACAAGGACAGATGCAGAGCCTTGGTCTGATGTCATTAAAAGTCTTATGGGGTCTAAAACCAGAGTGGAGCATTTCGTATACATTATTTTGTATATTTCCCAAAAAATTCTGGGTCAAGGTTTTTTTCAGAAGAGGCTTTATTAGTTGCAACTTTTAGTGAGTTTGGTACAAATACGGAGGATAGGGAGCCGTTGATTATGTTCAACATAGGAGGGCCAAGCACAGGAAGTAGCTCTTTCAGTAGTTTGGTCTGAATAGGGTCTAGTAGGCAGCTGGAAGGTTTAGAGGCCATTACTATTTTTGTGAATGTTTCGAGAGATACAGGATTAAAAAACTTGAGTGTATCCATTGATCTTAGGTCCTGGCAGTTCTTTGCAGACTCAGGACAACTGAGTTTTGAAGAAATACGCAAATTCAAAGAGGAGTCCGTAATTTGCTTTATAAAGATCATTATCTTTTCGTTGAAGTTCATGAATTCATCCCTGCTGAAGTGAAGGCCATCCTCTCTTGGGGAAGGCTGCTTTTTAGTTAGCTTTGTGACAGTATCAAAAATAAATGTGGGTTGTCCAGGAATTTATAGTGCAGCTTTTGATAATCATTGGTTGGGGTCTGAGCAGATTATTTGTTGCGATAGCAAACATAATAAAATGGTGGTCCTATAGTCCAGGATTATGAGGAAAAACATTTGATCCACAATATTTATTCCACAGGACAGAACTAGATCCAGGGTATGACTGTGACAATCCGTAGGTCCAGAGACATGTTTGACAAAACCCACTGAGTCGATGATGGCTCCGAAAGCCTTTTGGAGTGGGTCTGTGGACTTCTCCATGTGAATATTGAAGTCACCAAAATTTGTAATATTATCTGCCATGACTACAATGCCCGATAGGAATTGAAGAAACTTAGTGAGGAATGCTGTATACGGCTCAGGAGGCCTGTAAACAGTAGCTATAAAAAGTGCTTGGGTAGGCTGCATAGATTTCCTGACTAGAAGCTCAAAATATATATATATATTAGAAATTTCCTGTAAAAAATGTTACCAACACCTCCACCTTTGCAGGAGGCGCGGCGAATATAGTCACTTATGTAACCTGGAGGAGAGGCCTCATTTAACTCAGTAAATTAATCAGGCTTAAGCCATGTTTCAGTCAGGCCAATCACATCAAAGTTATGAACAGTGATTAGTTAATTGACTATGACTGCCTTGGAAGTGAGGGATCTAACATTAAGGAGTCCTATTTTGAGTTGTGATGTATTATCACAGTCTCTTTAAAAAATGTCAGGGATGGAGGAGGTCTTTATTCCAGTGAGATTGCTAAAGCGAACACCGTCATGTTTACATTTCCCAAATTTTTCCTGCTGCCTGGCCTTCACCCTATCTCATTGTGGAGCTAGATGAATTAGAACCCTGTCTATGTTGATAGATAAGATGAGAGCACCCTTTCAGCTAGGATGGAGTCCATCACTCCTCAGTAGGCCAAGCTTGGTCCTGTTTGTGGTTGAGTCCCAGAAAGAGGGCCAATTATCTACAAATTCTATATTTTGGGAGGGGCAGAAAACAGTTTACAACCAGCGATTAAGTTGTGAGACTCTGCTGTAGAGCTCATCACTCCCCCTAACTGGGAAGGGGGCCAGAGACAATTACTCGATGCCGACACATCTTTCTAGCTAATTTACAAGCTGAAGCTATGTTGCGCTTGGTGACCTCTGACAGTATCATCCTAACATTGTTGGTGCTGACGTGGATAACAATATCCCTATACTCGCCAATTTTTGCCTTAGCCAGTACCATCTTCAGATTAGCCTTTAAGTCAGTAGCCCCTGCCCCCTGGTAAACAGTGTATATATATTGTCATGTTTTTTTGCCTCACTTTTTAAAGGACGTTACTGGAATAAGCATATCACATCATCACACAATTCACTGGTGACAATACATCTGTTTAGAAGAGGTTCTCTCCCTGTCAAGCATATTCCAGTGTGATACCATAATGTGCAGGGCGTGCGCAAATACAAATTCTACAGCATGGATTGCTTGACCAGTGATCATGGGGAGCGAGGGGGACAGCATTAAACCAGGTGCGGCTCCTGGACTCTACTAGACCAGAAGATTGTAAAAACCAGGTAAAACCAATGATTTCCAGTGCCTTCGGAAAGTATTCAGACCCCTTGACTTTTTCCACATTTTGTTACGTTACAGCCTTATTCTAAAATGTATTAAATATTTGTTTTTCCTCAACAATCTACACACAATAACCCATAATGACAAAGTGAAAACAAGTTTTTAGATTTTCTTTGTAAAAAATACAGAAATACCTTATTTACATAAGTATTCAGACCCTTTGCTATGAGACTCGAAATTGAGTTCAGGTGCATCCTGTTTCCATTGATCATCCTTTCTACAACTTGATTGGAGTCCACCTGTGGTAAATTCTATTGATTGGACATGATTTGGATAGGCACACACCTGTCTATATAAGGTCCCATGTCAGAGCAAAAACCAAGCCATGAGGTTGAAGGAATTGTCCATAGAGCTCTGTTTCAGGATTGTGTCGAGGCACAGATCTGGGGAAGAGTACCAAAAAATCTGCAGCATTGAAGGTCCCCAAGAACACAGTGGCCTCCGTCATTCTTAAATGGAAGAAGTTTGGAACCACCAAGACTCTTCCTAGAGCTGGCCGCCCGGCAAAACTGAGCAATCGGGGGAGAAGGGCCTTGGTCAGGGTGGTGACCAAGAACCCGATGGTACTCTTCTAGAGTTCCTCTGTGGAGGTGGGAGAAGCTTCCAGAAGGACAACCATCTCTGCAGCACTTCACCAGTCAGGCCTTTATGGTGGAGTGGCCAGATGGAAGCCACTCCTCAGTATAAGTCACTACAGCCTGATTGGAGTCTTCCAAAAGGAAACTAAAGACTCTCAGTCCTTGAGAAGAAAGATGCTCTGGTCTGATAAACCAAGATTGAACTCTTTGGCCTGAATGCCAAGCATCACGTCTGGAGGAAAACTGGCACCATCCCTACGGCGAAGCATGCTGGTGTCAGCATCATGCTGTGGGGATGTTTTTCAGCGGCATGGACTGGGAGACTAGTCAGGACCGAGGCAAAGATGAACGGAGCAAAGTACAGAGAGATCCTTGATGAAAACCTGCTCCAGAGTGTCTGAATAATTATGTAAACATGATATTTCAGTTTGAACTATTTTATATATTTGCAAAAATGCAAAAAAATCTGTTTTTGCTTTGACATTATGGGGTATTGTGTGTAGATTGATGAGGGGAAAAAACAATTTAATCAGTTTTAAAATAAGGTTGTAATGTAACAAAGTGGAAAAAGTTGAGGGGTCTGAATACTTTCCGAATGCACTGTGTATATATACACTAGATGACTGACAGGGGTGCTGTTCTGAAGCCCCCATGCCTCCATCTTGACACTTCCCCACAGTTGTAAAAATATTTTGGAAGCTATAGAATTGCATTTACTAACGTCTACAATTGTTTTGCCACATTTATTCTATTACAGACACCTTAATGCACACTTTTGAATTTGATGAGAGTTAAACATAAAAATACAAATGAAATAAGATATAAAAACATTTTCCTTAAAGTATAATGTTTAAAAAGTACTAATGTTACTGTCCCCACTACAACAAAAAGTACTTAAAAACATGTAATTTTGTCCTTCAAACATTTAAATGAAATACTGTAGAAATCCATTCATTCCTATGGAGGACTGCTTTTCTGAGAAGTGCCAATATGGCCGACCAGTGGTTTCATAGGCTCTCATTGGCCAATACATAGCATCATAAATCCAGCAATGCAGGGCTTTCTACACTGGCTTGCTGTTAAGGCTCGGGCTGATTTCAGTTTTTTTTTTCAAGGTACATACCTACATGTACGCTACAGTCACAAGACACAGACCTCCTTATTGTTCCCAGAATTTTTAAGCAAACAGCTGGAGGCAGGGCTTTCTCCTATAGAGCTACATTTAATGGAATGGTCTGCCTATCCATGTGAGAGACGCAGACTTGGTCTCAACCTTTAAGTCTTTACTGAAGACTCATCTCTTCAGTAGGTCCTATGATTGAGTGTAGTCTGGCCCCGGGGTAAAGTAGTAGGATGTCCCTTAGGGGTATCCGTACCTGGGTATGACATGCGAGAGTGAGTAAAGAAGCTGGAGTCAGAACCTCGTTGTCGGGCATCCTTATTTTAGATAATACTACATGGTGTCAGAAGTGGTTTTTAATACTCACATAAACGTGAAGGACGTACCAAGTAACTCATACATTCAGGCTGTGTCAAAGCAGGGAGGGCACGGTGTTGGAGATAAAACAGCGCATATCATTATTTTGCTAGCTAACGAGCAAGGTTAGTTACTGCTAAGCAACATGTTGCAAGAGGAAGAAACTGGCGGGATTTCAGCGTTTGCGACTCCAAGTTCAAAGGGCTCTGGCGCAAACATGGACAGGCCAGTGGCTAGTGCTGGCGGATTTCACATTGGTCCCCCAGAGAATTTTGATATTAAATGCTTCTACGTTGACTGGGGAAGAGAGACTTAACTACAGTGCCGTTAAAGACTGTTTTGAAACCCATTTTGTAGGGAGACACAACATTATATTTGAGAGAGCTAGGTTTAATATGCGCAAACAGGAGCAGGGTGAAACCACCGACAGTTTTATCACAGCAGTACACAAACTAGCAGAACATTGTCAGTTTGGCGCGCTCAGGGAAGAGCTGATCCGAGACCGGATTGTAGTGGGAATAAGAAATATATCACTTTATGAAAAGTTACAGTTGGATTCCCAGCTTACCTTGTCCAAAGCTGTAAACCAGGTTAGGCAGAGTGAGACAGTAAAAAGACAGCAGACGATGCTGCGCGACAGCAGCTCCTTGCAGAGCGAAGAGAGTGAGGAAATAAATGCATTTTCATACCGAGCTAAAAAAACTGAGGGGAACACAGAACAGAGACAGACGTGGAGAAAACAATCACGGACAGCACCAGTAGCTAGTTCAAGTGTTTGTCACAAATGTGGGAAATCCCCTTTCCACAAATGGAATGTTTGCCCAGCAAAGGATGCAGAATGCAGGAAATGTCACAGGAGAGGACACTTTTCAGCTGTCTGTCAATCAAAGCAAATGCAGGTGGTGGACACAGGCTCAGAAGAGTTACGAAGGAACAAAACACACCTCAGAGCTCTTCCAGATCTACCAGCCTCACAGACTGAGGGCACAGAGAATGCACAAAAAGAGGGATGTTACGTGAAGAGAAAACATACTATTGGGGACCATATCCAGCAAAAAGAGACTGTACCTAAGTTAATGTTAATACTGTGTAATTTAATGCTTTCATGCTGTTTCAGTTATGCTTCAGTGGTTATGCATGTTGAGTTCTTGTTCATGAGAGAGAGGAAGATGTAGTAGGATGTCCCTTAGGGGTATCCGTACCTGGGTATGACATGCAAGAGTGAGTAAAGAAGCTGGAGTCAGAACCTCGTTGTCGGGCGTCCTTATTTTAGATAATACTACAGGTGCGAAGGTGAACGGCAAGGCACTGGAGAGACGAACCGCCCCCTCTCTCCACTGGGATTATCTGCCTCTGACCCTGTTATGGGAGCTGAGTCACTGGCTTACTAGTGCTCTTCCATGCCGTCCCTAGGAGGGGTGCGTCACTTGAGTGGGTTGAGTCACTGAGGTGATCTTCCTATCCGGTTTTGCACCCCTTCGGGCTTGTGCAGTGGAGGAGATCTTCGTGGGCTTTACTCAGCCTTGTCTTAGCGTACGTAGTAAGTTGGTGGTCAGTTGTTATCCCTCTAAGTGGTGTGGGGGCGGTGCCGTGGCAAGGTGGGTGGGGTTGTATCCTGCCTGGTGGGCCCTGTCCGGGGGCATTGTTGGAAGGGGCCACAGTGTCCCCCGACCCCCACTGTCTCAGCCTCCAGTATCCATGCTGCAACAGTCTATGTGCCGGGGCTCAGTCTGTAATATCTGGTGTAATTCTCCTGTCTTATCTGGTGTCCTGTGTGAATTTAAGTATGCTCCCTCTAATTATCTCTCCCTCCCTCTCTCACTCCCTTCCAGGAGAAGCTGAGCCCTAGGACCATGCATCAGGATTACCTGGCCTGATGACTCCTGGCTGTTCCCAGTCCACCTGGTCGTGCTGCTGCTCCAGTTTCAACTGGTCTGCCTGCGGCTATGGAACCCTGACCTGTTCACCGGATGTGCTACCTTGTCCTGCTGTTTTCGACTATCTCTCTACCACACCTGCTGTCTCAACCTCTGAATGCTCGGCTATGAAAACCCAACTGACATTTACTCCTGAGGTACTGACCTGTTGCAACCACTGTGGTTATTGTTTGACCCTGCTTGTAATCTATTAACGTTTGAACATCTTGAAGAACAATCTGGCCTTAATGGCCATGTACTCGTATTATCTCACCCCCAGCACAGCCAGAATAGGACTGGCCGCCCATCAGAGCCTGGTTCCTCCCTAGGTTTCTTCCTGGGTTCCTGCCTTTCTAGGGAGTTTTTCCTAGCTACCGTACTTCATTGCTTGCTGTTTTAGGCTTTAGGCTGGGTTTCTGTATAGCACTTGGTGACATTTGCTGATTTAAAAAGGGCTTCATAAATACATTTGATACAGTGCCTTCAGAAAGTATTCACTCGCCTTGACTTTTTCCACATTTTTAAAGTGGATTTGAAGTGGAAATGGATTTGTCATTTTCCGTCAACAATCTACACAAAATACTCTGTAATGTCAAAGTGGAAGAAAATGTCTGACATTTTGAATTGATTAATGGAAAATACAACACTAATATATCTTGATGAAATAAGTATTCAACACATGTAGGGCTATGGCGGTCACGAAAGTTCGTAATTTAATTTACCGTTAATTAACATAAACATGCTAATTGACATCATTTGAGTCAATTGGAGGTGTACCTGTGGATATATTTCAAGGCCTACCTTCAAACTCAGTGCCTCTTTGCTTGACATCATGGGAAAATCAAAAGAAATCAGCCAAGACCTCAGAAAAAAGAATTGTAGATCTCCACAAGTCTGGTTCATCCTTGGGAGCAATTTCCAAATGCCTGAAAGTACCACATTCATCTGTGGAAATGCTTTCTGTCTCCTAGAGATGAATGTACTTTGGTGCGAAAAGTGCAAATCAATCCCAGAACAACAGCAAAGGACCTTGGGAAGATGCTGGAGGAAACAGGTACAAAAGTATCTATATCCACAGTAAAACGAGTCCTATATCGACATAACCTGAAAGAGGCTGCTCAGCAAGGAAGAAGCCACTGCTCCAAAACCGCCATAAAAAAGGCAGACTACGGTTTGCAACTGCACATGGTCTGACGAAATAAAAATAGAACTGTTTGGCCATAATGACCATCGTTATGTTTGGACAGTAAATGTCTATGCATGTTTTGGAAAAAAATGTATTCTGTACAGGCCTCCTTCTTTTCACTCTGTAATTTATGTTAGCATTGTAGGGTAACTACAATGTTGTTGATCCATCCTCAGTTCTCCTATCACAGCCATTAACATTAAACTCTGTTACTTTTTTTAAATCACCATGGCCTCATGGTGAAATCCCTGAGCGGTTTCCAGTTTCACTGAGCGGTTTCCAGCAACTGAGTTAGGAAGGGAGCTTGTATCTTTGTAGTGACTGGGTGTATTGATACACCGTCCAAAGTGTAATTAATAACTGCACCATTCTCAAAGGGATATTCAATGTCTGCTTTTCCCCCCTTCTTTTCAAGCCATTGGAAAACCTCCCTGGTCTTTGTGGTTGAAACTGTGCTTGAAATTCACTACTTGACTGAATGATAATTGTATGGGGTAGTCATTTAAAAATTATGTTAAACAATATTATCCATGCAACATATTATGTGACTTCTTATTAAGCAGTTTTACTCCTACATTTATTTAGGCACTGGTATAATTTAAATCAGTGACATTAAATCTCAATTTAAACCATTTTATATTCAGACTGTAACATCACAAAATGTGAAAGTCTAGAGGTGTGAATTATTTCTGAAGGCACTGTACACATCATCACGACTGCGCTTACAGTTTCATACTCATTCTCAAAGATTGAAACGTGAATACCGATATGTGTAGGCTACGTTTGACTATTCTATCTACCGTGGTGCGTAATTTACGCAGTTTATAATGGCGTCTGTGCAAGAGTAAAATGAAAAATGAAGCGGAGAAGAAGTCTGTAGTAGAAATTGATAGCCTTTTACACGGGTTCCCACAGTTTTCCTCCAAGACGTCTTCCAGAGTTTCTGGTTCACTTTTTTTTTTACCCCAACATGATGAAGATCAAATCGAATCAAACGCGGATATATGACGGGGATGGCTACAAGAAACGTGCCGCATGTCTGTGTTTCAGGAACGAGAGTGAGGAGGAGGTAAATCCGAGGCTAGGAGTGTGGAGGTGGAACGGGCCTTTTGAGGAAACAGGTTGCCAGCCGGTAGTCTGTAGTCTGGTGGGGTAGCTATTTCGAATGTACAGAATAGGGTACTTGTCAGCTAAAGCATATGTATATTTGGTAGCAACATCACCTGCGGTTAACATGTTATTGGATTGGCATTAACCTTAATTGTAGAGGAGTAGGCTGAATAGATTAGAATAGATTAAAGTTGAATAACTTTATTTTCTCAGAGTTGCCAAGTTAGTTAATTATGCAATGCAGGGTCTGTTAGCTCTGGGCCATTGCAGTACTTTCAGAAAGTATTCATACCCCTTGACTTTTTCCACATTTTGTTACATTACAGCGTTAATCTAAAATGGGTTAAATAGTCCCCCTCATCAATCTACACACAATACCCCATAATGACGAAGCAAAAACTAATTTATTAGAAATAAAAAACTGAAATATCACATTTACATAAGTATTCAGACCCTTTACTTTGTTGAAGCACCTTTGTCAGTGATTACAGCCTCAAGTCTTCTTGGGTATGACGCAACAAGCTTGGCACCCCAGTCTGAGGTCCTGAGTGCTCTGAAGCAGGTTTCTATCAAGGATCTCTCTGTACTTTGCTCCATTCATATTTCCCTCGATCCTGACTAGTCTCCCAGTTCCTGCCGCTGAAAAACATCCCCACAGCATGATGCTGCCACCACCATTCTTCACCGTAGGGATGGTGCAAGTTTTCCTCCAAGACGTGACACTTGGCATTCAGGCCAAAGACCTCGATCTTGGTTTCATTAGACCAGAGAATCTTGTTTCTCATGGTCTGAGAGTCCTTTAGGTGCCTTTTGGCAAACTCCAAGCGGGCTGTCATGTGCCTTTTACTGGGTAGTGGCTTCTGTCTGGTCACTTAACCATAAAGGCCTGAGTGGTGGAGTGCTGCAGAGATGGTTGTCCTTCTGGAAGGTTCTCCCATATCCACAGAGAAACTCTGGAGCTCTGTCAGAGTGACCATTGGGTTCTTGGTTACCTCCCTGACCAAGGCCATTCTCCCCCGATTGCCAGCTCTGGGAAAGGTTTTGGTGGTTCCAAACTTCTTCCATTAAGAATTATGGAGGCCACTGTGTTCTTGGGGATCTTCAGCGCTGCATAATTTTTTGGGTACCCTTCCCCAGATCTGTGCCTCGACACAATCCTGTCTCGGAGCTCTACGAACAATTCCTTCGACCTCATGGCTTGGTTTTGGTTTTTAAATAAGGTATTTCTGTTTTTTATTTTTAGTACATTTGCTAAATGTTTTCGCTTTGTCATGATGGGGTATTGTGTGTAGATTGATGAGGAAAATGTTTTATTTAATCAATTTTAGAATAAGGCTGTAACGTAACAACATGTGGAAAAAGTCAAGGGGTCTGAATAATTTCTGAATGGACTGTATGTGTGTGTGTGTGTGTGTGTGTGTGTGTGTGTGTGTATATATATATATATATATATATATATATATATATATATATATATATATATATATATATACACACAGTACCAGTCTAAAGTTTGGACACACCGACTGATTCCACAGTTTTTATTGATGTTTTTTTTACTATTTTCTACATTGTAGAATAGTTGTGAAGACATCAAAACTATTAAATAAAATATATATTTTAGATTCTTCAAAGTTGCCACCCTTTGCCTTGATGACAACTGCACACTCTTGGCATTCTCTCAACCAGCTTCACTTGGAATGCTTTTCCAACAGTCTTGAAGGACTTCCCTTGTTGGCTGCTTGTTGGCTGCTTTTCCTTCACTCTGTGGTCCAACTCATCCCAAACCATCTCAATTGGGTTGAGGTCGGGTGATTGTGGATGCCAGGTCATCTGATGCAGCACTCCATCACTCTCCTTCTTGGTAAAATATCCCTTACACAGCCTGGAGGTGTGTTTTGGTTCATTGTCCTGTTGAAAAACAAATGATAGTCCCACTAAGCGCAAACCAGATGGGATGGCGTATCACTGCAGAATGCTGTAGTAGCCAAGCTGGTTAAGTGTGCCTTGAAATCGAAATAAATCACTGACAGTGTCACCAGCAAAGCACCCCCACACCATCACACCTCCTCCTCCAAGCTTCACGGTGGGCACCACACATGCGGAGATCATCCTTTCACCTACTCTGCGTCTCAAAAGACACAGCGGTTGGAACCAAAAATCTAAAATTTGGACTCATCAGACCGAAGGACAGATTTCCATTGCTTGTGTTTCTTGGCCCAAGCAAGTCTCTTCTTATTATTGTTGTCCTTTAGTAGTGGTTTCTTTGCAACAATTTGACCATGAAGGCCTGATTCACGCAGTCTGCAATTTCTGAGGTTGGTAACTCTAATGAACGTATCCTCTAGAGCAGAGGAAACTCTGTGTCTTCCTTTCCTGTGACGGTCCTCATGAGAGCCAGTGTCATCATAGCGCTTGATGGTTTTGGCAAGTGCACTTGAAGAAACTTCTTGAAATGTTCTGTATTGACTGACCATGTCTTAAAGTAATGATGGACTGTTGTTTCTCTTTGCTTATTTGAGCTGTTCTTGCCATAGTATAGACTTGGTCTTTTACCAAATAGGGCTATCTTCTGTATACCACCCGTACTTTGTGACAACACAACTGATTGGCTCAAACGCATTAAGAAGTAAAGAAATTCCACAAATTAACTTTTAACAAGGCACAACTGTTATTTGAAATGCATTCCAGGTGACTACCTCATGAAGCTGGTTGAGATAATGCCAAGAGTGTGCACAGCTGTCATCAAGGCAAAAGGTGGCTACTTTGAAAAATCTAAAATGTAAAATATATATTGATATGTTTAACACTTTTTTGGTTACTACATGATTCCATATGTGTTATTTCATAGCTTGGATGTCTTCACTATTATTCTACATTGTAGAAAATAGTCCAAATAAAGAAAAAACCCTTGAATGAGTAGGTGTGTCCAAACTTTTGACTGGTGTGTCGCTTCATTGGCCTGGGCTATTGCTTGTTTGAATTCAAGACTAGATTGATCTCAGTTTGTCAGTGTCAGAGTAGCCACTCATTTCGGTCATTTGTGTGGGATTTTTAAAAAATAATGTAAATTACGTAGAATTGCATGAAATGCGTTTTTAAAAGGTTGTTTTTTTTATTAAAAAAGCATAGCCCCAAGGCTTATGATTTCTTAATCTGGCCTTGCCTGCAGGTGTTGTTGGTTAGTAGTAGCCGGACTCAAGACAAGTGGATTGTCCCTGGTGGAGGGATGGAGCCGGAGGAAGAGCCCAACGTGGCTGCTGTTCGGGAAGTGTGTGAAGAGGTAGGCTGAATTACTTGTCAACTTCATTTGTGCATTCAGAGTTTTTATTATGCAAGGAGCTCATTGAAAGCATCATTTCACTTCTGCACAGTTGCCCTTTGAAATGGTTTGTAAAGGGTAAAGGCCTGTATAGACTGGTATAGACAGGTAATTACACTTTTATAATGTGTTTATTAATTAATAATTTAATTTCCCCCAACATTTCCCAAAAAATCTTGATGTCCCTGAGCATACTTTTGTTAATAGAAAGGTTACTCTCATGCTAAATTGTTGCCGAGTGTTCTTAGAGAGTATATACGGTATTTGAAGCAAAGCTAACCTTTTCTGTTGAATAAATGGGATAATACCAATTTTAAACATTTAAATTTGAATAATTTAGACACTGTTAGACACTCTTATACAGAGCAATTTACAGCTAAGTGCGTTCATCTTAAGATAGATAGGTGGGACAACCAAATATCTCAGTAAGTACATTTTTCAGAAATAAAGTAGCTATCAGCAAAGGCAGTGATAGTGGGGTGGGGGAAGTCAAGTGTGAGTGTTAGTTCACGAAATACATTTTTTTTAATTATTTTGTTTTTTGGGGGGCGAGGGGGGTTGCTGTGGGATTATTTAAGATACTCTTTAAAGAGGTAGGGTTTCAGATCTTCTAGCCTTTTAAGTCTATTGGTTTTCCATTAACTGTATTCAGCCTCATTTGTGAGTTCCTTGTGATCAATGTTGAGCTCATTTGTTAGTGAAACACAATCTGATGTATTGTTGTCTTGCCAAAATGTTCTTGTAGGGTTTTGTTGATGTACTAATTTTACACTAGTTGATTTAGCAGCCCTTATTTCAGCTCTGAAAAATCAAAATGTTCGTCTATGTAAGCTATGCACTAAATGGGTTGAGGATTGAGAGTCCATGTTTATAAATAGAGTAAAACTGTAACCTGAAGAAGAAAGTACTGCAATGACACCATGTTAATAGGAGCTGATCCCTCCCTCCCTCTCCTCCATGACGTTACCCCCGCTCTGTGACTGAAAATGGCAGCAATTCTCAGAACCCCCAGGTCTCATCGGGTGAAAATGCGAAAACATTGCAGTGTCCTGCTTTTACTAAGAACCGTTATTCAAGGTTTAATCTGCTGTTTCATTTCCACTGAACATGTTGTCTTTCCAGGCTGGTGTCAAGGGGACATTGGGGCGACTACTAGGGATTTTCGAGGTGAGCTGAAAAAGTTTGTGTTTTTCCATGTCTTTGTGTTGCTTGTCTTTAAACTTGGGGTGGGAGGGACTGCTAGTTTATTTCCGCTGTTTGCCTCCTAACCTTGAGCACTAACAATTTTTCTCGATTTCCTCTTTCTCAGAACACAGACAGGAAGCACAGAACATATGTCTATGTCCTAATCGTTACAGAGATGTTAGAAGACTGGGAGGACTCTGTGAATATTGGTACATTGTTACTAGTTTTTTGTGGTGTTTGTGAAAGCTGTGATGACTGGAAATCTATTTTGTTATGTGTGATCAAATTGATTAATTGGAAACAGATTGACCAGCTGATCCTAATAGATGCTACAACTGCTGCTGCTGCTACTACTACTACTACTACTACTAGTACTACTACTACTACTACTACTACTACTATTGTAGATCCTTCATAGGCATTTCATTCCTGAGTTAATCTAGACTTAACCTGTTTTTGTGGCCCCCTTTCTAACTCCACTCGTTGTACCTCTGTTGACAGGTAGAAAAAGGGAATGGTTTAAGACAGATGATGCCAGCAGAGTGCTGCAGTGCCACAAGCCTGTGCAGGCCTCGTACTTTGAGGCCCTACAACAGGGCTGCCTGAGCAGCAACATGGCGCCCCTGGTGGCCACAATAGTGGGAGGAGAGCACTCCCCCTACCTACAACATAAACCATAACTCTAGATCAAGTATAAGATAACTAAAACACAGGAACTCCTGGAGAATTCTCCACATCTTTTACCCGCTTCTTTTTCTTACTTAATCCTGCTCCTACTCCTACTACTACTTATTTTTTTACTTCAAAACATCAACAGAAATGTTTGCCTTGACAGCCTTTTTTGTGGTGCCAGAGTGGAGGTACAGACTTGAAGTGTTGGGCGAAGAAGATATAATACTTTGTAATTTGAATGTTTTTTTTCTTGATTTTTATTAGTAATTAATAATTGCATGAGATATTCCCAAACTCTTCCTCCTTTTCCTCGGCCCCCTCATTCCTCTCTGTCATAAATGTGAGGTTTGTTGAATGCAACTCTCTACTGTGGTGATGTAAAGTATTGGTATGCTATGTGTTTACCATTTAGTTGCCACACCCCTTTATATGGCAGTCATAAGAATGACATAACCTCTCACCATGTGACAGATCATTAGTCTAAGAGTTATACAGTATGACAGGCTTTTTCAGTATGACATTTTCTGTTGTTTGTTTTCTTTTCATATCTTTTCTCATCATCTAAAAATGCATTTATTTGGTTAATGGTTAGATGGGCTTGTTGGAAGGTTTCCTGTTTTGTATGTGTGGTAAAGGTACATGGGTGTGTCTTGTGTGATGCAATCTGTAAGAATGGAATTATCTGGTACAAAACGGGCTCCATTGTGACGATAGCACAAGCTTTGGTGATTTGAGAGAGAAGATTTGATAAGGGGACTGACATAAAAAAAAACACTCCCATAGTAGCTTTGGCTTTTCTTATCACACTATGGCACATCTAACCTGAACATTGAAATGTAAATAATATGCTGTCTCACATCTTGTTGTCAGTCTATACTATAAAGATAATATATTGATTGGTTTTATAATTAAATGACCTGAAAGACAGAGAATTATGCATGTTATTTGATCCTCAGGGGAAAGGAACAAGAACCCAAAATAGTTTTTGGTCCAGGAGACGCGCTTGCAGAGTTTTTGAATCATGTTGTGCATTAGGAGGTGGGTAGTAATGTCGTTAGGTGTTGTTTATTGTGCTTGAATAGTAAGGCTAATTTAAAATGGCACTTGGAAGATTATGCCACTGCTGGATAACGTGTGTCATACTCTGGACCCCATTTAAATTGATGTCTTCATGGTTCTCACTTGATAATTCTATATCCATTTACTTTGTTTTTAATATTCATATTTATTTTCTAATTGTTTGATGGTGATTGATTGCAGATGACGGACGTTTTTCAGTCTGTACTAATCTCTCGGTGCGTGTATTGATGTAAGGTGAGGGCTGTTGATTGATTGGTGTGTGTGTGTATGCAGGAAGAGATGTTGCACAACAGGAGATGCAACGCCAAGGTAAATCACCTGCACATTTTGGTGAGGGCAAATTTACACTCATGTGAATCCATCAATTCTAAATTGTATTCTAACAAATGTTTACACTGTGATATAATTCTGCATTTTCCCTTAAATGAACACTGGACTTTTGTTTTTATGTTAGCTATATTTGTTTTGTTAGGTTTTTGTTGTTTCTGGAAAGGCACTTTTAAATAGGTCTTAATATATTATTTGTCTACTTTAGGTATGTTCATCATTGGTTGTTCAAATTTATAATTTAAATCAATCAAATGGCATTCATCTGATGAATGGATGGATGCTGAAAAGTCTCAGAACCATAGTGATTCTGGCCCAGTCAAGACTTGTGAACAAGAATAACTGGGATTGGTAGATATGTTAATGTTCTATAGCCTATGTCAATGCAGAGACCAACTCTCCTCTACTGGCCCTGGAGTTTGGTACTGTTGTTTGCTTGTCTCCCTGGCCCACAAAAATGGATGTGTAGATTCTACTTTGCCCTAATGGGCTAGTAGGTATCTGCCAATTTCAATAATGACGTTTTATAAAATCTTGTTTCAGGACCCTCCCAACCCTCCCAAGAAAAAAACTATGTAAGTTGTCATGAAACTGACTGGCTCTGGCAGAACTGGCAGAAGACTTCTCAACTGAGCATCATTTAGGGCACAAAGAATGAGAATATTCTATTCTATTCTTGCTGAGCTGGATTGTGCCAAACGTACCCATTGACCCAACTGATCTGGCACCAAGAGCTGTTAAGTTAGTTCTCAGCTTCATTCCATTTGTCTCCTCTGGCAATGTTTGTACGTTTTACACAACAGCCTAGTCCTAACCTTGAAATGGCCCTAGACCCGTGGTGTATTGGGCCCTCAGTTGGCTAGCTTTGCTTAGTTAGATGGGATGCATTGCATTTCCTTTTTAGCTGTTTATGTAACTTTTTTGTACTAGTAACTGCCTCGTGAGGTTTTTTGATTTTCCTTTCCTCTTTTTTTACATGGAACCTGAACATGGGGAATATGTGGTGTTTTTTTACTTGTAAAAATAGACAGGGTCAGGCCTACTCATGGTAGAGGTAATATTGCACCAGGACGTAGTGACTGTCAAGACACTCCAGTTGAATGCATTAAGTTGTACAACTGACTAGGTATCCTCCTTTCTTTCTTATACGTACATACATTGCTTTATTTCTCACTAAATGGCCAGTAGGGATTGTCAATTTCATTATTATCCTCAGTATGCCCCATGTTGTTTGTCTGTGAGTCCTGGGGTGTGTTCAGTTTGCTTTAACGTTTGCACTAAACGACACGTTTCGCCCAAAACGGTGTGCAGTTGAACAGCCTTTGAGGTACGTTTGCTCCCGTTTGGTGGATGTGGCCTTATCAATATGGGTGTGACCATCTGAAATCGTAAAACTCGTGATATGATAATGTCCCGCTGGGCCACCATAAGTGTTTTTCAACTGGTCAATCAGTACAGTAGTTTCCATTGAATTCAAGGGTGCGCACCGTTCTATCATACTGAACCAAACCGTGTCATGAGATTTTGTGATGCCGCCATCTAGTGGTTATGGGTCATCTAACCAGGTGATGGCAGTTCTGGGTAAAATGTTCATGTTCTTGATGACTTCAGTTTACTGGTAAGTTTAATGGTTTTAACAGCATATAAAGCAAATCTAATGATGAAACGTATCTTTTGTGATGACTGATGTAAACTGAAAAATTGTCAGATCCAAATCATTACATGCAATGGTCCAATCAGGGGCAATTCAACTACACATATCACTGATTTCTTCAATGGGGAATTACAGAACAAAATGTGAGAAGACCGAAGATTGTAAAACAATTTTTCCAATTAATAAAACACCCAGTATTTCAATGTTCCCTTTTCTTTGGGTTTCTTTGTATTGTCTTGTTGACTCCAGTTGGAGAAATGTATTCATCGTCAAACTCCTCTAGATTCAAAATATAAGTTGTCTCATTACCACCTACAAATTCAAGTGTATCACAGGAGGCAGCTAAGGGGAGATGACTCATAACAATGGCCAGAATAGAGTGAATGGAATGGCATCAAAAACCTGGATACCATTCCATTACCCCAAGCCCATCTTCCCCAATTAAGGTGCCACCAACCACCTGTGAAGTGTATATATCTTGTGATCACCATCCAATGCAATTAGAAATTCATGACACACTAAGATTACAGCAATCCCCTTTTATTATACTGTACAAGAACAGAGTCAGTGCTTTACTCCTGTGGTGGTTGCTGTCCTCTGCCACGTCCAAAACCGCCTCTCTGCAACACACAATACCAGTTGGTAAGTTTTCAATCCTTGAAGATCTCAATTGACAATTGGGCATTAGGCTACAGTAAGACATGGCACCCACTATTGATTTTAAATACTTTACTTACGAATTGGAACTCAGTAGCTGCACCAGCGCCTGCTTCAGCCTTCTTGTCTGCGCCAGCTAAAAGGACAGAACGTATGATCATCAGACAAGTAGAGATTCAGGTAATTTACATAAAGTTTACAATTTGCTGCAATGCCCTATCAGCATGGCAAAGAAAATATTAGCATTGGCTCAGTGTTTCCATATTGGTGCATCATTATCGAACGTAATAAACAGGTGACTTGAGTACTCACGTGGTGCAGCAGAACGTCTGTAGTTGTCTCGGTCTCCTCCTTCACGGTTAAACCTAGCTGGCCGCTCACCTCTCTCACCCTCCATACCTGAAACAGAAGGATGTTTTACATCAGTCCTCTGATCTGCACACTACTATAACACCTGCAACATTCACCACTATTCATCCATGAAGGGAACCTGCTGACTGACTACAGGAAACAGTAAACCCCAGATTACTAATGGAAGTACAATACAAAAATCACAGAAATAGAATGAATAGAGTGGACATGATCCTCTATTCTACATGACAATCATCTGTTCGACATTAATATATTTCTATCTGAACTTTGAACACTCCTGAACAGGCCCCAGGTGACACAGACATGGTCATGATATGCAGCCTACCTTTAGGCCTGGGCCGGGCGGTCTCAGGGCGCATCTGGCGACGCAGAGTGGCGGGAACAATCTCTGGTGGCAGATGCAGGAAGTCCCTCAGGTACTGGATGCCCTCATTGGTCAGGTACCAGTAGAAGTGGCGCCAGGCAAACTGCTCCTTCACGTATCCAGTTGACTTCAGAGACTGCAGAGGGAGGGTCACAGTCAAATTGAGGACAAGGGCAACAGCTGAGGACATATTCAACTAGGGGAAAGGGGGATACCTAGTCAGTTGTACAACTCAATACCTTCAACTGAAATGTGTCTTCTGCATTTAACCGAACCCCTCTGAATCAGAGAGGTGCGGGGGGCTGCCTCTTCGGTGCCCTGGGAACAGTGGGTTAACTTCCTTGCTCAGGGCCAGAACAGATTTTTACCTTGCCAGCTCATAACGCTCTAACCACTAGGCTACCTGCCACCCGTTTATTGCGTGTCAAAGACAAATTTCCCCTTGGGGACAATAAAGTTAATCCCATTTTCATGTAACACTGTATGAGGCACCAGAAGAAAGTACAAAATCGAACCTGCATGGCCTTCATTACGTGAAGGTTGGGCACATTCCTATCGGCCAGCTCCGGGTGCTTAGCCAGATGCACATCCTTTTTGGCCACCATCACCCCCTCCTTGAAGAGGAGCTCGTAGATGGCTATACGATTCTTCTTGGGCATCAGCATCTGGAGGGGCGGAGCAGAACATGGCCGTCACCTGTTGAACATGCTAAGCTTCTGAAGACACTTCTGAATGTGGATCAAAAAGGAGTCCTCCTTGCTAGCTATCAAATCACATTTTACTGGTCACATACACATATTTAGCAGATGTTAATGCGGGTCTAGCAAAATGCTTGTGTTCCTAGCTCTAACAGTGCAGTAGTATCTAACAATTCACAACAATACACACAAATATACAAGTAAAAGAATGGAATTAAGAAACATAAATATTAGGAAGAGCAATGTCGGAGTGGCATTGACTAGAATACAGTAGAATACAGAATATACATATGAAATGAATAAAACAGTATGTAGACATTATTAAAGTGACCAGTGATTCCATGTCTATTTACCGCTCTTTATGGTGCATCTGTAAAAGTTTGTGAGGGTCTTAGGGACCAAGCCAAACTTCTTCAGCCTCCTGAGGTTTAAGAGGTGCTGTTGTGCCTCCTTCACCACACTGTCTGTGTGGGTGGACCATTTCAGATTGTCAGTGATGTGTAGGCCAAGAAACTTGAAGCTTTTCACCTTCTCCACTGCGGTCCCGTCGATGTGGATGGGGGCATGCTCCCTCTGCTGTCTCTTGAAATCCACGATCAGCTCCTTAGTTTTGTTGACGTTGAGGGAGAGGTTATTTTCCGGGCACCACTCCACCAGGGCCCTCACCTCCTCCCTGTAGGCTCATCATTGTTGGTAATCAGGCCCACTACTGTTGTGTCGTCTGCAAACCTGATGATTGAGTTGGAGGCGTGCGTGGCCACACAGTCATGGGTGAACAGAGAGTACAGGAGGGAGCTGAGCTCGCACCCTTGTGGGGCACCTTTGTTGAGGATCAGCATAGTGGAGGTGTTGTTTCCTACCATCACCACCTGGGGGTGGCCAGTCAGGAAGTCCAGGACCCAGTTGCACAGGATGGGGTTCAGACACAGGGCCCCGAGCTTAATGATGAGCTTGGAGGGTACTATGGTGTTGAAGGCTGAGCTGTAGTCTGAGCTGTAGCATTCTTACATAGGTATTCCTCTTGTCCAGATGGGATAGGGCAGTTTGCAGTGCGATTGCATCGTCTGTGTATCTATCGGGGCTGTATGCAAATTAAAGTGGGTCTAGGGTGACAGGTAAGGTGGAGGTGATATGATCCTTAACTTGCCTCAAAGCACTTCATGATGACAGAAGTGAGTGCTATAGGGAGTCATTTAGTTCAGTTACCTTTGCTTTATTGAGTACTGGAACAATGGTGGACATCTTGAAGCTGGTGGGGACAGCAGACTGGGATAGGGAGCAATTGAATATGTCCGTAAACATTCCAGCCAGCTTGTCTGCACATGTTCTGAGGACACGGCTAGGGATGCCGTCTGGGCCAGCAGCCTCGTGAGGGTTAACATGCTTAAAATATCTTACTCACGTCGGCCACAGACAACTAGAGCACGCAGTCCTCGGGAGCGGGCCATGTCGGTGGCACTGTGTTATCCTCATAGCAGGAGAAGGTGTTTAGCTTGTCCGGGAGCAAGATTTCAGTGTCTGTGACGTGACTGATTTTCCCTTTGTAATCCGTGATTGTCTGGAGTCCCTGCCACATACGTCTCGTGTCTGAGCAGTTGAATTGCGACTCCACTTTGTCTCTGTACTGACGTTTTGCCTGTTTGATTGACTTATGGAGGGCATAACTGCACTGTTTGTATTCAACCATATTACCAGTCACCTTGCCGTGGTTAAATGCAGTGGTTCGCGCTTTCAGTTTTGCGCGGGAGAAACATTGGTAGACAGCGTCCTTCTCTCCCACCTGCCCTCACCGTCATTAACAGAACTGCGGAAAACAGTGCCCGACAGGCAGGGGCGAAGGACACTGTCTACCTGTCACCCCCAAGGCGACACTGTCTGCTAGCTAGTTAGCACACGGTGTTGCCCTCGCCTCCGGCTGGCTGTGTACCAGAGAAAACCTGTGCTCGACAGGTGGGGGCAAAGGACACTGTCTACCGGTCATCCATGCCTCCCGCTAGAAAAGGAGACGGGAGGCTAGGGCGATACCACAGATAGAACAATGAGCCAGATATTTCACCAGATGTATAAATGTGAAGCATCCGGTTGGCGTTTCCACTCACTACCAAATATGTTGGTGAGAGGAAGCCAAGTGGCTGGCATTGGGAGAAGATTGAGCGAGATGGATTTTGGATAACATTCTGAAAATGTTCTCATAAATAAAACATTTGATATCCAAAGAATGTACATTTTCCAAAACTTGAATCTGTACTAAAGAGTGGACTGCGTTTTGTAGACCTTACCATGTGCGTTGTTTAGAAGGAGTGCAAAAGCTAAGTAAGACGCAGACTTCAGAGAATGCGATCCCTACCGGAAATATGCAAATAAATCCTAGACCGCGCCAATAGGACCTCACTAGCTCGTCCTTGGCTCTGCCCAACTCCTTGCTTGTTCAGCACACTATGATTAATTTGCTCCCATTGGAAACGACCGGCTCGGTTAGTTATTCAAATCTTTGCGCGACACCGTGTGCTACCTAGCTTTCTAGTTATCTACCAGTGTCACACCCGCATCTAGTGTACCAGAGTGCTCCCTAGGTCTAGCTGTCTAAGCTAGCACAGTGCCCTTCACTCCCGCCTGCCCTCGCAGTCCTTAACAGAACTGTGTGACAACAGTGGCCGACAGGCGGGGGCGAAGGACCTTGTCTACCGGTGTACGGCTAGGTAGCTACCTTTGTCGCACCTTCTTCTGTGGGGTTTATCTGCGGCTGTCAACCAACAGTTATTGTGCATTGCCACCTACTGACGCACCCCTGCCTCCCGCCTGTCCTAAAATAAAAACTGACCAACAGAAGTATAAAGAGGGGTTCCTGCAAATGCAGGAATACCCCCTTCTCGGGGTGCTGGTTGAATGTACTAGGAAACTGGTCGCAGCTATACGCCTGCTGCGTTTCCGACCAGCACCTGGATGCGGTATACTGCAACTGACCTGACCCACTGCCTGCATCAAAATAATTTAAAATGTCTGATTCTGAGTGTGTATCCGGAAATTCAAGACGTGTAACTAACTCTACTTAGTGAGCTAGCGCGGCAGCAAACATTTCTAGCTTGGGACAGCTAGCTAGCATCCAATAGACCACACAGAAGACACGAACCATATGGTAGAAAGGTTGAGAACTTGTCAGTGTGTCATGGCAATTTGGCATAGTTAGCTAGCTAATTAGTGGTTACATCTAGCTGCTTGTTACTTGCTCAACTGGTTAGTTAGCTAATGTTAACGCATTAGTTACTTCCTAGGTCCCTCGATAAACGTTTAAAGGTATAAACCAAGATATAACTAGCTAATTATTGCGTTCTAGTATAAAGCCACCACAGTAATGCTAAATCGTGTTATTGTATAAGTGGAGAACACAGGGCAAGCTAGCTGCCGCCACATAGTTAACAGTCGTGTAGCTAACGTTAGCTAGAAACATACATTTAGGGCCAAAAAACAACATTCAAGCATAAATAGACGTTAGACTATTTAAAGAAGCACAATTCAGACACGACTTTCATTTATGACAACGCAATTACGTACGATGTTTGAGATAATACAGGATAATCAAAGTAGGCCGCTTTTCTACCTTGATTCTCGTTTTGAGACCGGAGCCGGAGAGACCGACGCATGCGTATTGATGTGATATCCAGCGCAGCCGTGAGAAATTAAAACGTCCTGATTATTCAACATTAATATGTTTTTGTGCGGGTGAGCGTATACCATTTGGTTTGAGTGTAATGGTTTTCTATATTTTTACATGTATTTTTCAGGGTACATGGGTTTTCTATATTTTTTGTGACGTCACATAAACAGTATCATCAGCAGCAGTCATGATGATTAGTCTACACTTCATAGGTTAATTATGTAATGTACTTTAAGATATTTGCAAAAAGTAGTAATGTTCTGAGTGGACGTAAATACCAGCCTGCTTCAGCTTTTGTCAAGGCAATGATTGGCTATGGCTTTTATTTCAGACTGGCATCATCAGCCTAGAAGAGAAGATGGTCTTACGCCTCGATCACACCTAAAATGCTTTTGCGTTATGGTACACCAGAAGTACATTCATTTCCAATGGAACGCAGCATTTGCATTGCAGAGACAGTTGCAGTGCGTTCTGTGTGGTGCATAGATTGGAATTATCGAATCTGTATGCGTCAAACTGTATATACAGCGCTGCACAAAATGGTATGCAGCATTATCTGGATATTTATGCAACACTCACCTTCTGCTACCATTTCTGTCAAGCAATCTACACACAGTTTGACCCCTTACTTTTGATAAATCCAACATATGCACCACACAGAATGCACTGCAACTGCCTCTGCAATGGTGCAAGGCAAAAACAGCCTTCCATTGAAATTAATGTACTTCTGGTGTACCAAAATGCAAATTCACTCTTGGTGTGATCGAGGCATGGATGACTTGACAGAAATGGTAGCTGAAGGTGAATGTTGAACTTTTTGGCACACAGAACCACGTGATGGAACAGTACACTCCGGTAAGACGAGGGGGGGGCTGTCTGTGTATATTTGTAAACAACAGCTGGTGCACGAAATCTAAGGAAGTCTCTAGATTTTGCTCCCCTGAAGTAGAGTATCTCATGAAAAGCTGTAGACCACACTATTTGCCAAGAGAGTTTTCATCTATATTTTTCATGGCTGTTTATTTACCACCACAGGCGGATGCTGGCACTAAACCCGCACTCGCACGATGTATAAGGAAATATGCAAACAGGAAAACGCCCATCCAGAGGCGGCACTCCTAGTGGCCGGGGACCTTAATGCAGGAAAACTGAAATCAGTCTTACCTAATTTCTATCAGCATGTTAAATGTGCAACCAGAGGAGAAAAAAACTCTAGACCACCTTTACACCACACACAGAGACACACTCCCTCGCCCCCCATTTTGCAAACCTGACCATAATTCCATCCTCCTGATTCCTGCTTACAAGCAAAAACTAAAGCACGAAGCACCAGTGACTCGGTTAGTAAAGATGTGGTCAGATGACGCAGATGCTAAGCTACAGGACTGTTTTGCTAGCACAGACTGGAATATGTTCCTGGATTCCTCAGATGGCATTGAGGAGTACACCACATCAGTCACTGGCTTCATCAATAAGTGCAAAGACAACATTGTCCCCACAGTGACTGTACGTACATACCTTAACCAAAAACCATGGATTACAGGCAACATTCACACTGAGCTAAAGGGTAGAGCTGCCGCCTTCAAAGAGCGGGACTCTAACCTGGACGCTTATAAGAAATCCCGCTACGCCCTCAGACGAACCATCAAACAGGCAAAGCGCCAATACAGGACTAAGATTGAATCGTACTACACCGGCTCTGATGCTCGTCGAATGTGGCAGGGCCTGCAAACAATTACATACTATAAAGGGAAGCACAGCTGCGAGCTTCCCAGTGACATGAGCCTACCAGACGAGCTAAATCACTTCTATGCTCGCTTCGAGGCAAGCAACACTGAGGCATGCATGAGAGCATCAGCTGTTCTGGATGACTGTGTGATCATGCTCTCCGTAGCCGACAAGAGGAAGACCTTTAAACAGGTCAACATTCACAAGGCCGCGGGACCAGACGGAAAACCAGGACGGGTGCTCCGGGCATGTGCTGACCAACTGGCAGGTGACTTCACTGACATTTTCAACATGCCCCTGATTGAGTTTGTAATACCAACATGTTTCAAGCAGACAACCATAGTCCCTGTGCCCAAGAACACGAAGGAAACCTGCCTAAATGACTACAGACCCGTAGCACTCAAGTCTGTAGCCATGAAGTGCTTTGAAAGGCTTGTCATGGCTCACATTAACATTAAAACATAAAATCTTTTTTGCATCTGAGCTCCTAGAGTGTGCGGCTCTCCTTTATTTTCAAGTTTTCCACTCCGCTAGCCAGCACCTCGCCTAAATAGGTGTGCGTTTCTTTTTCCTCTAGATGGCTCACATTAACACCATTATCCCAGAAACCCTAGACCCACTCCAATTTGCATACCGCTCAAACAGATCCACAGATGATGCAATCTCTATTGTACTCCACACTGCCCTTTCCCACCTGAACAAAAGGAACACCTACGTGAGAATGCTATTCATTGACTACAGCTCAGCGTTCAACACCATAGTGCCCTCAAAGCTCATCACTAAGCTAAGGACCCTGGGACTAAACACCTCCCTCTGCAACTGGATCCTGGACTTCCTGACGGGCCGCCCCCAGGTGGTAAGGGTAGGTAACAACACATCTGCCACGCTGATCCTCAACACTGGAGCCCCGAGGGGTGCGTGCTCAGTCCCCTCCTGTACTCCCTGTTCACCCACGACTGCATGGCCAGGCACGACTCCAACACCATCATTAAGTTTGCAGACGACACAACAGTGGTAGGCCTGATCACCGACAACGATGAGACAGCCTATAGGGAGGAGGTCAGAGACCTGGCCGTGTGGTGCCAGGACAACAACCTCTCCCTCAACGTAACCAAGACTAAGGAGATGATTGTGGACTACAGGAAAAGGAGGACCGAGCACGCGCCCCCATTCTCATCGACGGGGCTGTAGTGGAGCAGGTTGAGAGCTTCAAATTCCTTGGTGTCCACATCACCAACAAACTAGAATGGTCCAAACACACCAAGACAGCCGTGAAGAGGGCACGACAAAGCCTATTCCCCCTCAGGAAACTAAAAAGCTTTGGCATGGGTCCTGAGATCCTTAAAAGGTTCTACAGCTGCAACATCGAGAGCATCCTGACTGGTTGCATCACTGTCTGGTATGGCAACTGCTCAGCCTCCGACCTCAAGGCACTACAGAGGGTAGTGCGTACGGCCCAGTACATCACTGGGGCTAAGCTGGCTGCCATCCAGGACCTCTATACCAGGCGGTGTCAGAGGAAGGTCCTAAAAATTGTCAAAGACTCCAGCCACCCCAGTCATTGACTATTATCTCTACTACCGCATGGCAAGCGGTAGCGGAGCGCCAAGTTTAGGACCAAAATGCTTCTCAACAGATTTTACCCCCAAGCCATAAGACTCCTGAACAGCTAATCAAATGGCTACCTGGACTATGCATTGTGTCCCGCCACCCCACCCACCAACCCATCCCCCCCTTTACGCTGCTGCTACTCTCTGTTTATCATCTATGCATAGTCACTTTAACTAAGCCTACATGTACATATTGCCTCAAATAGCCAGACTAACCGGTGCACCACTCTGTACAGGTACCCCCTGTATATAGCCTCACTGTTTTTTTTTATTTCTTTGCTTATCTATTGTTTACATAATACCTTTTTTTTTTACTTAAAAACTGCACTGTTCTTTAAGGGCTTGTAAGTAAGCATTTCACTGTAAGGTGCATTCATGCACGTGACAAATAAACCTTGATTTGATGCTACATACTATTTTGCGCAAGGACACTATCAGTGTAATTGAGGCGTTAGGCAATTCTTTGAGAGAAAAACAGTCATTTAGAGTGTCATTTAATTTCAAAGCTAAAGTGGATGTTTGCACTTAACTAGCACAATTCCATCTAGTTGTGCTATGCCCATTGAGACATTTAAGTCATATTCAAGGGTTATTCAAAACATTTGCAATTACAAATATCTAGCCACAATCTTGACTGCACCCATGGGCCATAGCCTCGCAGCACTCTCTATTCATATCACACCATAGCCTACAATGTGCCTATATCGAAGTAACCGTAGTACGACCAAACTGTTTCCAATCCGTCCTATTATTTTCATGACAGTGCTCTGATGGTGGACAATATTGAAGTATTTAATGAGACAAAGATTTTGTTGGACCATCCCCCAATGTGCGCGAGTGCTTTGCAGCTCCCCCTTGCTGCGCGCATCGTGATCTCGCAGATGCAGAAACTTTTGCAAAAGAAGGGTCACCTTCTGTCATTGCAAAAAGAGAACTGATAAAAATTCTGAAATATTTGGATAACACGCGAACACTCTGGTAAGTCAACCGTAGAAGTTTATCCCTTGTGGACGTAACATAGTGTCGATGATTAGATAACGCTGTGTAGCCTACTGGCAAAGGGAAACAGGGATGAAGGAATCTTTCTCGCATGGTTCCCATCGTTAACATTCATTTACCTGACCAACGTCAGATTGCAATCCAGTGTTGTTGTTTTTTATCTCTTAACAACATATTCTTCATAATTATGAAACAACTATTCGAATGCATTGTTATTAAATGGTCAAGACCTTGATCTAGCCTATCTTATCCCAGGTATGTTGTTGTTTTGTATGTTGTAGAGGGTATAATGCTGCTGTTTTATGTTTTCACTTGTCATCTGGAATATGTGGTTTGCTTTGTATCGTATTTGGAAGTTGTCTTATTGCTTTAGGCTACGTGAATGATATATTTTTTATTCCATAATATTCTACGACAGATTGTTTCCCACCATGCAGATGTTTTCCTCTTTGATCACATAATGATATTAAATTAGCCGTTTACAGGCTATATGCTCCTGTTTTCCTTGTCAAATTGGAGCATTATGGCTAAGCCTTTTCTGGGGGTAATTGTAACAATGTAATTTAACCTGTGAATAGATCGAATAAAATTAATTTAGAAGAAAGTATTGCAGGCTATCGGCCGCAGATTGTACCATCACACGTCCTTTTTGGTGGTCAAGGTTGTGAGATTGCCATTAATGCCCCCTCCTAGCACTAATAGTGAAATAAACAAGACCATGGAGGTAGCCTGAACGAATAAACAAGGTCGCAAATATGCTTCTGAATACAATTTCATAAAGCAGTCGACCAACGACGAATAGTTGTCTATGTTTATTGTTTAGTATGCTATCAGGTCTCCCATGTGCAACATTTGTACAATGTAATGCCAGAAAGTCATGAGGCAGATTAGGGTATGGAATACTAATGAGGGCATTCCGGTCTGCCGTTATGTAATAGCCGGTCATATCACAGTGAGAAGCCATCGCTACTGTATTTGAAAGCGTTATTGTTTTTCTCGGTGGAATCTCTGCTGCTCCTCTCTCACGAATCAACAATATTATTGGCAATGTTGGAATTGTATTTCCTATCTAGTGTCTCAAGCAAGTACGGGGCGGCAGGTAGCCTAGTGGTTAGAGCATTGAGACTGTAACCAAAAGGTTGCTAGATCGAATTCCTGATTCGACAAGGTAAAAATCTGTCGTTCTGCTCTTGAGCAGTTAACCCACTGTTCCAAGGCCGTCATTGTAAATAAGAATTTG
The DNA here is from genome assembly GCA_030435695.1 of Brachymystax lenok tsinlingensis. Taxonomy (NCBI): domain Eukaryota; kingdom Metazoa; phylum Chordata; class Actinopteri; order Salmoniformes; family Salmonidae; genus Brachymystax; species Brachymystax lenok. The sequence continues at coordinate 16,621,976 of CM059803.1, forward strand.
TTCTTAACTGACTTGCCTAGTTAAATAAAGGTGAAATTTAAAAAATATATATACAAAGTATGTAGACACCCCTTCAAATTAGTGGATTTGGCTATTTCAGCCACACCTATTTCAGCCACACCTGTTGCTGACAGGTGTATAAAATCGAGCAAAAGGTTGCAAAGAATGGCCTTACTGAAGAGCTCAGTGACTTCCAACAAGTCAGTTCATCAAATTTATGCCCTGCTAGAGCTGCCCAGGTCACCTGTAAATGCTGTCTAGGAGCAATGTGGTAGGCCATACAAGCTAACAGAACTGGACTGCTGAGTGCTGAAGCATGTAAAAATCGTCTGTCCTCGGTTGCAACACTCACTACTGAGTTCTAAACTGTCGCTGGAACCAACACAATAACTGTTTGTCGGGAGCTTCATGAAATGGGTTTCCATCGCCGAGCAGCCACACACAAACTTAAGATCACCATGCGTAATGCCACGTGTCGGCTGGAATGATGTAAAGCTCACTGCCATTGGACGCTGGAGCAATGGTGAATCACGCTTCACCATCTGGCAGTCCAATGGACAAATCTGGGTTTGGGGGATGCCAGGAGAATGCTACCTGCCCCAATGCATAGTGCCAACTGTAAAGTTTGGTGGAGAGGATTAATGGTCTGCGGCTGTTTTTCATGGTTAGGGCTAAGCGCCTTAGTTCCAGTGAAGGGAAATCTTAACGCTGCAGCATACAAAGACATTCTAGACGATTCTGTGCTTACAACTTTGTGGCAACAGTTTGGGGAAGGCCCTTTCCTATTTCAGCATGACAATGCCCCCGTGCACAAAGCGAGGTCCATACAGAAATGGTTTATCGAGATCGGTGTGGAAGAACTTGACTGCCCTGCACAGAGCCCTGACCTCAACCTCATCGAACACCTTTGGGATGAATCAGAACGGCGACTGCGAACCAGGCCTAATCGCCCAACATCAATGCCTAACCTCACTAATGCTCTTGTGGCTGAATGGAAGCAAGTCCTGCAGCAATGTTCCAACATCTAGTGGAAAGCCTTCCCAGAAGAGTGGAAGCTGTTATAGCAGCAAAGGGGGGACCAAAATAAGAATATTTTTAAGATAAATACACAACGCAGAGGACGAGAGGACTAGGATTAACGATCAATAGGAGTTGGTTTTCAGTTAGGATCTGTGGGAGGTCAGTCATGAACTCAGAGCTACATGTGCTACGTGGGCCACGTTTTTATTGGTTTGTACATTGAGTCTGGAGTGTGATACTTGTTATTTGGCCATTGGCCAAGTTGTCCTGCAAGGACTTCTGATTGGTCAACCCCAGACTAGGGTGGGGGTTATACAGTGGGGAAAAAAAGTATTTAGTCAGCCACCAATTGTGCAAGTTCTCTCACTTAAAAAGATGAGAGAGGCCTGTAATTTTCATCATAGGTACACTCCAACTATAACAGAAAAATGAGGAAAAAAAATCCAGAAAATCACATTGTAGGATTTTTTATGAATTTATTTGCAAATTATGGTGGAAAATAAGTATTTGGTCAATAACAAAAGTTTATCTCAATACTTTGTTATATACCCTTTGTTGGCAATGACAGAGGTCAAACGTTTTCTGTAAGTCTTCACAAGGTTTTCACACACTGTTGCTGGTATTTTGGCCCATTCCTCCATGCAGATCTCCTTTAGAGCAGTGATGTTTTGGGGCTGTCGCTGGGCAACACGGACTTTCAAAGATTTTCTATGGGGTTGAGATCTGGAGACTGGCTAGGCCACTCCAGGACCTTGAAATGCTTCTTCTGAAAGCCACTCCTTAGATTGCCCGGGCGGTGTGTTTGGGATCATTGTCATGCTGAAAGACCCAGCCACGTTTCATCTTCAATGCCCTTGCTGATGGAAGGAGGTTTTCACTCAAAATCTCACGATACATGGCCCCATTCATTCTTTCCTTTACACGGATCAGTCGTCCTGGTCCCTTTGCAGAAAAACAGCCCCAAAGCATGATGTTTCCACCCCCATGCTTCACAGTAGGTATGGTGTTCTTTGGATGCAACTCAGCATTCTTTGTCCTCCAAACACGACGAGTTGAGTTTTTACCAAAAGTTCTATTTTGGTTTCATCTGACATTCTCCCAATCCTCATCTGGATCATCCAAATGCTCTCTAGCAAACTTTAGACGGGCCTGAACATGTACTGGCTTAAGCAGGGGGACACGTCTGGCACTGCAGGATTTGAGTCCCTGGCGGCGTAGTGTGTTACTGATGGTAGGCTTTGTTACTTTGGTCCCAGCTCTCTGCAGGTCATTCACTAGGTCCCCCGTGGTTCTGGGATTTTTGCTCACCGTTCTTGTGATCATTTTGACCCCACGGGGTGAGATCTTGCGTGGAGCCCCAGATCGAGGAAGATTATCAGTGATCTTGTATGTCTTCCATTTCCTAATAATTGCTCCCACAGTTGATTTCTTCAAACCAAGCTGCTTACCTATTGCAGATTCAGTCTTCCCAACCTGGTGCAGGTCTACAATTTTGTTTCTGGTGTCCTTTGACAGCTCTTTGGTCTTAGCCATAGTGGAGTTTGGAGTGTGACTGTTTGAGGTTGTGGACAGGTGTCTTTTATACTGATAACAAGTTCAAACAGGTGCCATTAATACAGGTAATGAGTGGAGGACAGAGGAGCCTCTTAAAGAAGAAGTTACAGGTCTGTGAGAGCCAGAAATCTTGCTTGTTTGTATGTGACCAAATACTTATTTTCCACCATAATTTGCAAATAAATTCATAAAAAATCCTACAATGTGATTTTCGGGATTTTTTTTCCTCATTTTGTCTGTCATAGTTGAAGTGTACCTATGATGAGAATTACAGGCCTCTCTCATCTTTTTAAGTGAGAGAACTTGCACAATTGGTGGCTGACTAAATACTTTTTTTCCCCACTGTAAGTGGCATCCTGTCCTTTGTTCTGTGGAGAAAAACTGAAGGACAGGGAAGAATGAACGTCTACTTTTCAGCATAGCACCTATGATTTGTCCTGCTCAGATAATCTATTTTCTCCCCCTCATTTGCTTTGGGGTCTGTGTTATTGAAGAATAACCTCAGTTGCTAACAATGCCCATGATTGATGTTCAACGAGCAGATGTCCACATACAGGTGTCCACATACTTTTGGCCATGTAGTGTCTGTCGAAGTGCAGTCAAAACAAAAGATTGACCGGTAGAATGCACATGTATAAACATTTATGCAGTTTGGGGATGTTTATATCATTAGTGATTCTTCTGCACCACTAGTTATGGCTGATGAAACAACCGTGGGATGTGATGTTAAATCCTTATTCACAGCGCACTGTCTTGTAGGAGGTAGCCTACAACAGAGAACTGGGGGATAAATAAGGGGATGTCAGGCCCTTCAGAGAAACGGGTTGTTCATGCCTCCCTCATCAGGGTGTCAACAAGGTCTACGAGGGGATCAACTGCCTCAGCATAGTTTATTGATGCAGAGGAAGGGAAGGTAGACTATACGGCCGTTTGTTCTGTCTGCCGTCACTTGGGTGGAGCTGTCCATGGTGCTATGTTGAGCTCTGCCGTCAGTGGGTTGAACCACACCCTCTGCACGACTGTCAGCAAAGGTGCCACTGAGTGATTTGGCTGCAGAGGAGGGATGATGGAGAGGATGCAGTAAGGGGCATAATCCAATTGTAGTGCAGCGTAAGGAGCTGTAAGGGTTTGCTTTTTATTAGCGGACTCCATGCACTTTCCTACCTTGGAGTTGAGTCTTTCAACAGGAAGCGTTCAATATCAGTTGACAAAAAATAATCTCTCTTGTTGACTCAAACTGAGTTTATACTTGGATTACTCTTCTCTTTATTAAGTTAGCCTAGCGGTTAGAGCGTTGGGCCAGTAACCGAAAGATTGCTGGTTCGAATACCCGAAAAATCTCTGTGCTCTTGAGCAAGACACTTCACCTTCATTTGCTCCAGGGGCACTGTATTACTATGGCTGAACCTGTAAAACAACCCATTTCACTGCACCTGCATCTGGTGTATGTGAAGAAAAAATAAATAGAACTTTACTGACTATTTTTCTTCTCTGTTTTTTTATTTTATTTATTTAACTAGGCAAGTCAGTTAAGAACAAATTCTTATTTACAATGACAGCCTACCCCGGCCAAACGCGAACCCGGAAGACCCTGGGCCAATTATGCACCGCCCTATGGGACTCCCAATCATGGCCGGTTGTGATACAGACTGGAATCAAACCAGGGATGCAGTGCCTTAGACCGCTGCGCCACTCGTGAGCCCAAAGGAGGAGGCCCTTGCATTGCTAAAACACGCACTTACAAGTGCCCACATAATCTCTTAGAGGAAAAGCTAGTCTAAAGCTGGCGCCAACATTCAAAGAGGTCGTGCTGTGCATCCAAGTCTCTTAACACAAACTGTTTCCTGCCTTCACCCATTTGTTTATTCTCCCACACAATGTCATTCTGTCACTTATCTTGGATTAGTTACATTTCTCAGTGTCATGTCCGTGGGTCAGGATCTGCTCAAACTCTACACCCCAACCCAAGCGCGTCGTTCTGACACCTCTGGTCTCCTGGCCCCTCCCACCCCTCCAGGGGGGGTCAGCTCCCACTCAGCCCAGTAAACGCTCTTCTCTGTCCTGGCACCCCAGTGGAGGAAAAAGCTTTCCCCTGGTGCTAGGACAGTAGAGTTCCTGCCCATCTTCCAAAAACCTCTGAAACCCTACCTCTTCAAAGAGTATCTTAAATATTCCCTCAGCACTTTGTTTCCGAGAACCTGTTGCAATGGATTTGTTTTGGTGCAATGACATAACTGAGATCAGAGAAGCGTGTGGTGGGCAATTAGTTAGAATTATAATATCTGCGTATAATATAGGCCCTACTAACCTTTGCCTGATTTCCCTAGCTCACATTGTTATCCACAGTAGCCTGTGTGTGTGGGGTTTTTAACCACAAACACATTTGTGGGTTTTTTGTAGGTCTAATAACATGCTTCACTTGTCTTTGCTTCTGAGAGAGGTTGTGGAAGCTGCTGCTGCTTACAGCCTAGGAGTTTGTTATTAGCATTGTGTTATGATTTGCGCTCATGCAATTAACGGCTCTATCACATCACTGTGGTTATCATACAGAGAGTAATGGAATGCACTCTAATTCTGCCGCCAGTGAATGGTCTGTCAGAGGGAAGGCAGTGGGAGGACATGGCAAGCTTGATCACGACAGAGGAAGCTAACCATAATGGAATAGGGCAGGTAGTTTTTAATCCTCCTCCTCCTCTTCAGTGTTCATCTGTTTTTTAATACATGCTGAAACATAACTGAGGATTAACAGATGGAGCTATGCGGAAACATGGAAGATGACATCACATTGTATTTTTGAGATGTGTCATTTGGAATTTGATATCAGATTTACAAAATTGCTGTAGAAGACAACCACTGAGTATGGTCAGTGCTACATTTTGGCAACTGTATTATCAACACCCAAGGATCATGAAATGTTGTGTTGGGTCGGTTGGCCCATAAAAGAAAAATACAGTTTTTGGAGGGGGTATTTTTTTTTTTAAATATCCAACCACAGGAGCCTGCTTTCAATGTTCAAAATACACCAGAAAGCATAATGTAGCCACAAGCAAATACAGGTAACTGCCAAAATAAAGGAAACACCAACATAGTGTCTTAAAAGGGTGTTTGGCCACCACAAGCTGCCAGAACCGCTTCATTCATGGATTCTACAAGTGGACCTAAACCATGCCAGGAAAATGCACCCAATAACATATTATTTGTATCCCTCATTTACTCAAGTGTTTCCTTTATTTTGGTAGTTACCGGTTGCCTACAGTCGGGATGGCCGCAATTTGAGAAGGGTGCAATTGCGGCCCGCAATTGGGGGCGTTCCTGCACGTGGGCATTCCTGCATCTGCAGAAACCCCTCTTTATACTTATATTGGTACATTTTCAACTAAGGACATTGTGTCGCAAACTATCTACCTAGCTAGTACACAGTGTCACCCTAGCCTCCCCTTCGACCCCGCCTGTTGGGCACGGTTGTCTTTGGTACACATCAGGCGGGAGGCCGGTGCGACACCGTGCGCTAGCTAGCTAACTCGTGAGCTAGCAGACACTGACGCTAACTAGCTAGTTAGCAAGCACACGGAGTCGCCCTAGCCTCCCATCTGCTGCGCTAGAGGCTAGAGGCGGGCCGGCAATAAGTGCAATAAGTTAGGAGATAAAGCAGATCGCCTTCTTCATTTCACCTGTTACATTATTTTACATTATAAAGCTTACCGTAGTTCCCCAGAATAGTTGAGCCAGTCACGTGTTGGTTTGCAAATAGCACAATGGGAGAAAGCGGGAGCAGGTGAGTCCAGCTGTGTATTGACAGGGATGGTGTTTTATATTGAAAGTCAACAGTGTTTTTTTTGCTTCAAAAGAGTGATCAGGGACGTGCAACCATAGTTTTCCTTCACAGAAAATACATTAGTGCAACACATTCGTCAGAAAATAGCTTAATTTTAATCAAAAGACAACAGACGTGCAATGCTATTTGGCGGGCAGCGTCACAAGTAAATTATCTTACAATGAAAAAGCAAGGTCTTTTTTGCAAAAACTATGCATGGCCATCATATTTCTAATGTTTATCATAGAAAGAATGTAGCCAGCTACATTTTCTAATGTTTTAAAGTGGGCTACACATCACTCAGAGCGCCAGAATTCTGCATTAACACAACCCATACATTTTATTTGCTAGTTAATCTAAGTAAGTGGCTGAATTAATAATTTTGAAGGGACATCATATTCTGTTAGCTTTCTGCTGTGTTTGAGAAGTCAAAGCCATTTGGATGAGTTATTTGTACAGCTGCCACTATCTTGATTTCCTTGCCCTAGCCTAAAAGTGGTGGTTCAGCGATACACAAATTGTCTTGATCATTTATTTACTAAGTAACTAAATAATCACAGAGAAATACATAAACACACAGACGTTATAGGTTATTGATTACTAACATAATGCAATGAAAAGTCCCTAGTGGACTAACTCGATATGACGGCTTGTTACACAATGGAAGGTGTGGGGAAAGAAAGAGCGGGAGAGACAGAGAGTGGGCTTATTGTACATACATGTGGAAAATACGCTAATTGTAAAAATGGATATTTAGCACCCTAACAACCGTTCATTAGAAACATCTGCTAACCATGTGTATGTGACAAATAAAATTTGATTTGATTTGAAATGCAACACATATTTACACTTGTATGTCTTTGTCGTCTCCCTGTTGAAATCACCCGGTCCGTCTATGGGTAGTAGTTCGACAGAAGTCTCTGGTTTGTCCACCAGAGGTCACATTGTCCTTTATAGTTGTAGTAGGCTTCTTTGTCTCTGAGTGTTTGTTAGACTGGATCCTTCAGGTGTTCAACACGCGGTGGTCTTTGGGGAAATGTTTTTATTTTCTCGTCTTCGGTCGAGTCTCCTAGACTATTTTACATATACAGCTGCAGAATGTGAATGTGTCTTTATCTTCTTCACTTGTCGAGAGTTTCAGAGGGTCTTACCATTTTCTGTTGTTGTAGTTTTAAACCATTTGTCAGCCGTGTAGCCACCGATCCACGCTGCCTGGTCTGTAGAGATTACAACCATTTCAACATGTGGATTGTCCTCACGTTCTCTGGTCTAATGTACATTTCATTACGAGTCATGTTTAAGCACTCGGGTCAAAGGGGGCATTCTATCACACCGGCATAATGTCTGTGCTCACGTAGGCGTGGTTACTGACTGGATAAAACTTTATATGAAATATAATTTGTCATTTAGAAGGCTAAAATCACATTGCTATCTTTTCACAAATAGTTTAATATTTAATCATATAAGTTTTACAACATTTAGATGTAAATCCGATAACTAGGATGTGTACACTTGCAGAGTTACAGTTATCTTGTTATACCATCCTTAATGACATCACAAAACAACAAATTACATGACATGATTATTGTTTGGATCCCCACCAACCATTCCAGACGTTTGGATTCCAAAATGAATGTTCCAATGTCCAATCTTTTGATGTTAAAGTCTCTCTACACACAAAGGATGTTTAACTTAATACTGCAGAGCAGAAGGGAGAGTTTCTGCCAGGTATTTACGATCTGGTTGTTAAGTCATAAAACTCTGGTGGGAGAGAGAGGGGGGCGGAGGGAGGGGAGTCTGGCTATCTGTCAGCCCTGTGCCGAGCTGATCTGGCACCTATGATCCTCAACCAAGAGAGAGAGAGTCATGACAGGTGGTTACTTTGAAGAATCTCAAATAAACAAATCTAAATATATTTTATAACACTTTTTTTTTCTTACTACATGATTCCACATGTGTTATTTCATAGTTGATGTCTTCAGTATTATTCTACAATGTAGAAAAAAGTAAAATAAAGAACAACCCTTGAATGAGTAGGTGTGTTCAAACTTTTGACTGGTACTGTATATACAGCTCTGGAAAAAATTAAGAGACCACTGCAAAATTATCAGTTTCTATGGTTCTACTATTTATAGGTATGTGTTTGGGTAAAAAATGTTTTTTGTTTTATTCTATAAACTACTGACAACATTTCTCCCAAATTCTAAATAAAAATATTGTCATTTAGAGCATTTATTTACAGAAAATGACAACTGGTCAAAATAACAAAAAAGATGCAGTGTTGCACAGGCCTCGCACCCACTGTGAAATTTGGTGGAGGATTGGTGATGATCTGGGGTTGCTTCAGCAAGGCTGGAATTGGGAAGATTTGTCTTTGTGAAGGACGCATGAATCAAGCCACGTACAAGGTTGTCCTGGAAAAGAACTTGCTTCCTTCTGCTCTGACAATGTTCCCCAAGGATTGGTTTTTCCAGCAGGACAATGCTCCATGCCACACAGCCAGGTCAATCAAGGTGTGGATGGAGGACCACCAGATCTCCAGACCTGAACCCCATTGAAAACCTCTGGAATGTGATCAAGAGGAAGATGGATGGTCACAAGCCATCAAACAAAGCCGAGCTGCTTGAATTTTTGCGCCAGGAGTGGCATAAAGTCACCCAACATCAATGTGAAAGACTGGTGGAGAGCATGCCAAGACGCATGAAAGCTGTGATAGAAAATCTGGGTTATTCCACCAAATATTGATTTCTGAACTCTTCCTAAGTTAAAACATTAGTATTGTGTTGTTTAAAAAGGAATATGAACTTATTTTCTTTTCATTATTCAAGGTCTGACAACACTGCATCTTTTTTGTTATTTTGACCAGTTGTCATTTTCTGCAAATAAATGCTCTAAATGACAATATTTTTATTTGGAATTTGGGACAAATGTTGTCAGTAGTTTATAGAATAAAACAAACATTTTCATTTTACCCAATTACATACCTATAAATAGTAAAACCAGAGGAACGGATCATTTTGCAGTGGTCTCTTATTTTTTTCCAGAGCTGTATATGTGAATAACTACTTTACTAAGATTTACAAATGTGGTAGTAAATATTAATAAATGGTGAGCAAGCTGTTTATAAAGGCCTTATAAATGTTTTATGTACTCTTACAAATAGTGTTACCACCCATCTTTTGTGCTGTGTCTGGTGGTCTGCTTTTTTGTCAAGGTGCCACACTGCCATTTATCTTCCCTCATGTTGAATTATGGTCAGGTCAGGTTTATTCAAATAAGACTGCAGAAAATAGAGGGCATCTGCAACACGTCTCCCTGAACCTGTCTTTCTGTATAGGTGACCTCCTGTAGAGGACAGCGCACTCTCCAGGGTTTATGGAAACCTGATTTCCCATCCAGTGGAGAAGGTGAGTCTTCAACCATGTCCTCTTTGTCTCTTAGCCTTTGTATGATTTAGTATATGTAGTATATATTTAGTATGATTGTCTGTTTACTTGGGGTTGCAATAGCACTGCAGTGGTCATCAGGCTTCTCAAAGGAACCACATGTTTGTTGGCTGTAGTTTGGTCTCTGAAGCATTGTTCTAATGGCCATCTGGGTCATAAATCTTTAACTAGGTAAACGCTCCCGTTGGGCTAATTAAAAGCAGCACATCACTAGTATTTCATGAGGTGGTCATTCCATTAAAGGCCCGGGCTCACTGGGGGTTTCTGTAAGAGGGCACTACACTCAGATTAACAGGCCATTCTATTTCCTGTCCATTCTATTCCATCCAATGTAACCTGGGACATATAGTAAATACTTACCTATGTCCACATAACCAAGACCTCCTCTGACCAAGCCTTGGTGTCCTCTCGTCTTTAACCTTTGAACTATAAGTTTGGTCTCACCTGGTCTTCTTGTTTGAGCGGATCCTCTATGGATTGCAGTTCAAGAATTATCAATTCACAAGTGCTTTCATCATCTCCCCAAAAATAGCACAAACACCGTCAAACAATAATTCAGGAATAATTACTAAGTTCCTTGTTTGATCACTTCCTCCGTGTGGTGTGTAAGACAACAACTTCCTTAGGCTGTGTTTTTTAGCACAGACATGTTGTTTGCATATGCAAGGTCCCAGGGTCAACACATCCTGGCCCAGTTCTGTGGGTCTGCTCTAGTCCAGGCACCCACAGCTGTCTGGGCTGGGGAAGAGAAGGAGGAATGGAGCTGCTTAGAAGGAGAGTTTGAGCAACCACATTCCAAGACACTCATGTGTACTGATCTGTGTTGGTGGAAAATAGGGAGTGTGTGTGTGTGTGTATATTGCAATTCAGCACATGTGAAAATGTGCAATCCAACAGTGTAGAAAACTGCAAGGAAAATAGTAGTCAAATTGTCCATTAGAGTCAAAATGCACACACTGCATAGTCTGATGAACCTTCTTCAATCAAGACCTTTATAGTGACTGATCTGCCTGTGGCCATAAGAGATGTTTACATATAGAAGCATAAGATGCTTATGGACTGGACAGTGCTCCTGTCATTGTATCTCAACTGTCAGGCATGGTCAGCCATTTCATGTTAGTGCTGCTAATATACTGCCTTGATTTACTTGAGGTTATGATTGGAGGATGTTTTGTTATACGACCAAACCCATAGTAGACCCAGACATTTTGCTCTGTACCTATGCATCTGCTAAACTCTCTCTGAGACAACATAAACATTGTAGTAAGCCAGTTATGAAGGTGTTGTGTAAGTGTTACGTGGACTAAGCTGTAAATGAATGTCAGTAGGTTGACATGGTGTTAGATAGCATGTAGATTAATGTCAATCATCATTAGTACTGCTGTTTTATTTTTACCTTGCCTATGATAATGATAGATTAACATACATTCTGTATATAGGATTATTGTGAGAGTATCAAGGTATCTAATGTCTGTACTTGGTTGTCACAACATCAATTTGCACCTCAGAGCAGCGAACCATCCATCATGTAAGCTCTTCCACAAACACTTCTACATTCTGTCTCTATCCTCTTTTTACAGCATTCAGGTTATTAAGATGGATTTAGGCCAGGGGATCACACACACACGCTCTGGCAGTATTTACCGTGCCTTTGAAGAATCAGTGTTCTGGGGAGCGTCAGGCAGCTAAATGGAGAGAAGGAAGAGAAAGGCTGGTGTTTGAAGAGCTCCGCTCCCAGATTCACTATTGCCTTCCTTTTTCCCCTGCTCCTTCCATCTCTGTGCCTCGGCTCTGGAAAACCTGGACCAGGGTGGAGGGACATGAGAGCCCTGTCTACATTCACCATCTCTCTCCCCATCAGATGGAAGTGATGGAGCGGACAGCCATTGCTGCTGCCTGTACAGTGCATGCTCTTCCCTTCCCCTTTAAAACCCTTTACAATATGTCAGTCTTCCTCCTCCCCCTATCTCTTTCTCCTCCTCTGCTCTCCATCATTCTCTCCCCTCCTCCCATGGTTTTCTCTCTTTACCACGCTCACTGTCACCAGGAGGCTTGTGGCAGAAGGCTTGTGGGTTACATAAGCACTGCAGCAGCAGTCTGGACACTGTTAAATCAGGACTAGGAGTTGCGTGTTCTGAGTGGGGGTTGTGTGTGTGATGGATGTGTGGTGTGTGTGTGTGTGTGTGAGAGAGAGAGAGAGAGAGAGTTTGATGTACTGTATGTGGGGAATGCATGTCATTGTTGTAGTTTAGCTACGTAAACACATCAGGCATTCAGCGGTTCTTCAAAGACACAGTAAATACGTCCAGAGAGTGTGTGTGTACTATTACTGTATGTGTGTCCCCTGCAATTCGTGCCTTTTATTTCTTGAATAAAGCAAACATCCTTGCCTACCGTGATATTTCAGCCGTGCCAAGCCTGGGGATCTACACAATATCCATCTCTCTCTCACTCTCTTTATCTCTCTCTCTCTCTCTCTCTCTCTCTCTCTCTCTCTCTCTCTCTCTCTCTCTCTCTCTCTCTCTCTCTCTCTGTCAATTCAATTAAAAGGGTCTTTATTGGCAAACGTATGTAAATGTATGTTTACAGCAACATGATGAAAACCATTGTTGTACCATTTAACTCAACGTTTTTCTCTCCTTGAAGCTCTGTAATCAAAATGATTGCTAATGCAGTGTGTGCAGTGAGAATTTTCAAGACAGAGATAAATGTGTAATATGCAGTGTGTGCACAGGCAATTCATAAATACAAATGCTGAGGCACTTGATAAAACTACTGCTATTCTAACCTTACATTAAGTTCTATCAATATCTCTATTTATTTATGTTATTTAACCTTTATTTAACTAGGTAAGTCAGTTAAGAACAAATTCTTATTTACAATGATGGCCTACCAAAAGGAAAAAGGCTGCGGGGACGGGGGCTGGGATTACAAATACAAATACATTTTATAAATATATAGGACAAAACACACATCACGACAAGAGAGACAACACTACATAAAGAGAGACCTAAGACAACAACATAGCATGGCAGCAACACATGACAACACAGCATGGTAGCAGCACAACATGGCAGCAACACAACATGGCAGCAGCACAACATGGTAGCAGCACATAACAGGGTACAAACAACAGCATAAAGGGCAAGAAGGTAGAGACAACAATACATCACACAAAGCAGCCACAACTGTCAGTAAGAGGGTCCATGGTTGAGTCTTTGAATGAAGAAATTGAGATAAAACTGTCCAGTTTGAGTGTTTGTTGCAGCTCATTCCAGTTGCTAGCTGAAAAGACGAGCGACCCAGCGATGTGTGTGCTTTGGGGACCTTTAACAGAATGTGACAATTAATTAAACTATGTTCAATGTAACCTTGACTTTGAGCTCTTCATGTTGTAAATATGACATTGATATGTGTTTACAGCTCAAATATATACATAATGTGAGTTATTTTAAGTTAAAGTATCTGCATCTCAAAATCAAATCAAATTGTATTAGTCACATTACATTTTACCTTTATTTTAACTAGGCAAGTCAGTTAATAACAAATTCTTATTTTAAATGATGGCCTAGGAACAGTGGGTTAACTGCCTTGTTCAGGGGCAGAAGACACATTTTTACCTTGTCAGGTCGGGGATTCGATCTTGAAACCTTTCAGTTACTAGTCCAATGCTCTAACCTTTAGGCTACCTGCCACCCAGGACAAAACACACATCACGACAAGAGAGACAACACTACATAAAGAGAGACCTAAGATGCGAGTACAACAGGTGTAGACCTTACAGTGAAATGCTTACTTACGAGCCCCTAACCAACAATGCAGTTTAAAAAAACGTATAAGAATAAGAAATAAAATAACAATTAAAGAGCAGCAGTAAAATAACAATAGTGAGACTATATACATACAGGAGGGTACCGTTACAGAGTCAATTTGCGGTGGCACCGGTAAGTTGAGGTAATATGTACATGTAGGTAGAGTTATTAAAGTGACTATGCATGCATGATAACAACAGAGAGTAGCAGCGGTGTAAAAGGGGGGGGGCAATGCAAATAGTCTGGGTAGCCATTTGATTAGGTGTTCTTGAGTCTTATGGCTTGGGGGTAGAAGCTGTTTAGAAGCCTCTTGGACCTAGACTTGGCGCTCTGGTACCGCTTGCCGTGCGGTAGCAGAGAGAACAGTCTATGACTAGGATGGCTGGAGTCTTTGACCATTTTTAGGGCCTTCCTCTGACACCGCCTGGAATAGAGGTCCTGGATGGCAGGAAGCTTGGCCCCAGTGATGTACTGGGCCGTTTGCACTACCCTCTTTAGTGCCTTGCGGTCGGAGGCCGAGCAGTTGCCATACCGGGCAGTGAATGCAACCAGTCAAGATGTTCTCGATGGTGGAGCTGTAGAACCTTTTGAGGATCTGAGGACCCATGCCAAATCTTTTCAGTCTCCTGTGGGGGAATAGGTTTTGTCGTGCCTTCACGACTGTCTTGGTGTGTTTGGACCATGTTAGTTTGTTGGTGATGTGGACACCAAGGAACTTGAAGCTCTCAACCTGCTCCACTGCAGCCCCGTCGATGAGAATGGGGGCGTGCTCAGTCCTCTTTTTCCTGTAGTCCACAATCATCTCCTTTGTCTCAAAGCTGCTTATTTCGATACATAACCTTATGGCGAGGTTTTGGCTTTGCTGTATGGCTAGTCTACTTGGCATGACTTGTAGCATGTAGACCTTTCCTGTGGCTGTTGTACTCTTCCTATAGCTGTGTTTGTTCTCAGTACCATGCTCAGGGCTGTGTTCACCCTTTGTTGATAATGTGTATTGACTGTTGATGATTTGACAGGAGTAATGAAGTGTGTGGTGTGAAGGTGGGGAATGTATCAAGTCCCAATGAGAACATAGATTGAATCTGCTTTATCAATGAGAGAGAGAGTTATTTTGATAGAGGGACAAATCTGTCTGTGTCCCTGGAGTCTTAACAAGATCACAGAGGCCAGTACTGACCTAGCTCAACATGGCTAAGCCTGTCCCATGTAACCGGTCAGTGTCTCTGGCCTGCTGGAGCAATGACATCATCGGCTGTTCCTGCTGCACTCTAATGCAATGTTGGGTTGTATTCGTTATAGCACACTGTAGCAAAATGCTTTAAAGCACTTGTTCAACTTAAAATGAGAACAAGCGGTATGTATTGTCCAGGTAGTCCCCTGGGAAATCCTTGTTTGGTGCCTTATGAATACAATCCTTGGCTGGACTGGGAAAAAGGCATGGGAGGGAGCTGGATGTTGTGTCCCTCCACCCAGAAGCCCTGGCCCTGTAGCAAGCCTTTGGGCTATGCTAACTACTGTAGGCCACCTCTGAATCAGAGGGCTGAGTCACTGAAATGGAATCCGTACAAATGGTGATTAATTTGTCTTCCTGTGTGAGTGTATGTGCCTCTCGTGATGACAGAGAGCAGTTGAATAAGCAGGATGTATTACGCCTGTGTGACTGAAGGCCAGGTCTGAGCAGACATTCAGGGGAATGTGAATGCAGTCATGCTACTGTATTTGTACTGAATCTCTCTGGCTGAGCTCAGGATTATCATCCTGATGGTGTGTAGCGTAGTCCCGCCCACATCCATTTGTTCATCATACTGGTTTCCCTCCTGCTCACACGAGGAGGAATGCCTCCCACGCACACATGCTGCAGTGTATTCAGATACTGCTCAATACTGCTCAGATTCTGCCTTCGTGTAAATTTGCTTCCAGTCAATGATCCAATCCTCATTTGAAAGAGCTTCCAAAGAGCAGCCTGTAGACCTTATCTCTCACTGCTGCGGTGCCTTCATTCCATCTCTCTCTCTGAAAGGACATTTGATTTAGTGCAGCAGTATTTCAGTCTCTTTCATCACAATGTGCAGCAGGTGTGTAGTGGGGGTGGGGCAGGATGCATCGTCGTCCTCATGTGACCTTTGACTCCCCTCACATTGCTCCAAGGGAAACACTAGTCACTGCCTATAACTGTACATGATTGAGACACAGATCCCCAATTTTTGTCCTGTTTCCCACAGTTTCATCCAGAATCTTCTGCTGTCTGGGTATAGCAGCACAGGTATAGGGGAAGGTTATAGGAACATCATCTGTTGTCTGGGTATAGCAGTACAGGTATTGGGGAGAGGAAGGTTATAGGAACAGTTTTACTTTGCTGCAGACTCCCTATCTGGGTGGTCACGTCAGCTCTGATCATTCCACGGCCCAGCAAACAGAACAGAACAGAGCAGAGCACAGGGGCCACGGCAGGACACGTTTCGCTGATAAATACAACATGCCCCCTCCTCTATCTCGCTCACTCTCTTTATCACATTCACACTCTGCCTCTTCCTCTCTAACACTCTTTTTTTCAAACACTTGTTTCTCTCTCACTCACACACACACACACACACACACACTCTGCTGAATGCCTGATGTGTTTACAGTGCTAGCCTGCTCATTTTCACCAGGGTGCAGGTGCTATGCGATTATGGACATGAGGAGGCCCTATAGGAGTTGATTGCGGAGTGGCCTGATGACACTCATCCACCTAACTACCCCTCATGTTCTCGCCTGATTAATCTGTGTAATGGCCAGCTTCCCACCCTCATCTCATCTCCACTGACTGTCACGTGACAGGCTTATTGATGGTCTTGGCTGTCATGGTATCTGTGATGATGCAAGCACCGTGCACACAGCTCTGTAGCGCTGTCTTTCTCCTGGCAACATTCAACAGGCTGTTTATTCCACCCTACCGCTGTAACGGCATCGCCCGGCCCGGAGATGAATCACATCTCTGTCCTCATCTACCACTCTGACCCAGTGGCGCTCTCTATTCTGCTCACCAACTGTCTTGCTCACAACAGCTTCCTGTGCTCTCTGCACCTGCTCCACCCAGTCTCACTTGGGACAGGCTTAGTATTGGGCTCTATGATCTTGTTGAGACTCCAGGGACAAAGACAGATTTATCCCTCTGTCCCTGTTAAAAGACCTCAGTTTCTCTCTCTCTCTCTCTCTCAAAAGCCTAATTTTCTCTCTTTCAAAAGCCTCACTCTCTCTATCTCCCTTTCCCTCTCTATCAGAAGCCTCATTTTCTCTCTCTCTCTCTCTCTCTCTCTCTCTCTCTCTCTCTCTCCCTTTCTCTCATAAGCCTCTCTCTCCCCCTCCCTATCTTTATTTCTCTCATTTCTTCTCTCTCCCCTTGAGAAGCCTTTGCCTCTCTTTCATCCTCTTTCCTTGTGTCTTCCCTCCCAGCATCTCAATATAAGGCCCTCTCAGAGTGTTTTTTTGTATAGCAGCCGCCATGAGAGGTAGAGTGAGTGTATCAAGAACCCAACATGTTCTAGAAAGTACATGGCACATAGTTGGTATTGGATGCCAAACAACCACCATTACGGAATTCATATTGTTTGGATAAGAGTGAGTTATAGATGAGCTCAGGCGTATTTGAGTAAGCTACCTACCTGGTTTGGTAATCAGCTTCCTGTCTAATCAGTGGCAGAAAGGGGGATGGTAGGGTGTAAGAGAATAAAGTTAGAACCTGACTCTGAAATCTGATTACTATAATAGGTTTACATGTGTGTTGTGGTTGTCACTCAAGGCTTTAGAAGAGCCACGAACAGCCCTATTACGATAGTGTATCCTTTATATATTACCCAAAAAATATAAACGATATTTCATGCTGAAACCCTCAAATTTAACAAGTTGATGGTATATATTTAGGATAATGTTTTACAGCTTTGTCATTCCATTTTTTTATTAGAAAATCATCTTATTTAATTATTTCATATATTTTACATGTGATAATGCCACACAGTGTCACGACTTCCGCCGAAGGTGCCTCTTCTGCCTGTTCGGGCGGCGTTCGGCGGTCGTCGTCACCGGCCTACTAGCTGCTACAGATCCCTTTTCCCTCATTGTCTTTTGTATTGGTTTCACCTGTGTCTTGTTTAGTTGGTAGGCTAGGGCTATTTAAGTTGGTGAGGCCCGCCTCCTTTTGTCTTGAGTTTGTTTTCTGTTTGTTGGTAGACGTTCGTTGGAGTTTATTTCGCTGTTGCTTAGTATTTTGTTTGGTTAGCCGTATTTGTTTAAGTGCGCCTGTTTAGTGTGTTTTTTGTGTTTGTTACCGATTTCGCACTTTATTAAATACGGGCCTGCATTTAAACCTCTGCTCTCTGCGCCTGACTCCACACCTTACACTCCAGCCTTGTGACACACAGAGGTCCAGAGATAATTACAAGCACCAGTCAAAATCTTAAGTAACAAATCTATTGGTCACAGACACATATTTAGCAGATATTATTGCGGGTGTAGGGAAATGCTACTAGATTTCTTATGATAAATTACATAAAATCCTTGAAAGATACCAAGATGCTGGTAGTTTACGGGTAAACTTCTAAAGTTTCCAGTAATATACCCTTCCGTTGCAACCCTAGGCTTGTGTGTGGCTTCTTTTTTTTTTTTTTTTACATGTACACACAATCACACACACAGAACACAGCCCTCTCTCTCTCACACACAAATGTATGATGCCTGGCACGTTTATCTAGCTAGTCTATCAATACATAATCACACCCTGCTAGGTAGTGTATTCTCAGACTCCTTCATTGCATCCATCTCTCTTTCTCTCTTTGCAATGCATGTATATTCTATTGCTCCTCCTATCTTCTCCTATCCTCTTCTTTACCCTCCCTCCCCTTCTAAGCCATTCAACTGGAACGTTGCAGGATTATCTTTCCACCATTGAGAAACACTGGCTTGTTCACACTGGGTCTGGTTAAGACGGCCCAAAACAAAGAAATTCTCTCTGTTGATGTATTCATCAACAGAAGCCAGATCTGGACTACAAAATAATACTTGAATAATACTTGAAGAGGGAGTAGCCCATGCATGGTTCCCACAAGGGCTTGTGGATATACTTTTCTGTTTGGTAGTGTCGTTCAATCTGTTTTCATGGGTGCAATTAGGGTAAGCGAAAACAATGAATATTGCTGCTAATTTGTGAGCCATAATGGCTTTTTGCCGTAGTTTATTTCCTTGTTGCTGTACTGTTAGACAGATGGAAGAATGTTTATTGTACAGTGCAATATCCTGCAAGCGTTGTCTTTAAGAGAAGTCTTTGATTAATTTATTGCCCAAGGCTTGGATCAAAACTTGAATACAACATTTGGGTGTATGTCTCTTATCCAAGTAATTTGAATTGCCTTCAGTTTGTTAAATGGTCTCTCCTCTTGCATTTACGTGTAGTTATTGAGTTTTTTTTATATTGACACCTAGTTTATAGTAGACGTGGTTTGATACAAACTTATGGTTTGAAAGATTTGGGAGGGTTTCTCTGAGAAACTGAATAATTTTCTAGGGTGAATTACTTACATCAGCTTACGGAATCAGTTCAGGTACAATAAGTGAAAAGAACCTTCTGAGTCTTGTTCTAAAAAGGAAGTAGAATGGGTATCTGTTTGGATTGGCACAATTGCCGGCCTTTATGCCACACGCAACACGAAAATGATGTGCAATATATTGAAGCCTTGATATTGATATTTTCATGTTTAGATATGACACCTGTCATACTGAACATCAATTGATGAATCAATCAATTATTCTCTCTTCCTCTCTTTTTCTCGTCTCCTTTTCACCATTCGTTGTGAAGGAAGGCAACCTACTGGCGGAATTCACCCAAATAACTAAGCAGCATGTCTCTCGACCCCCCTCACACTTCCCCTCATGTGATGATTACTTTTGTTTGTGGCACTCTACAACCCTGAGTACCAGAGGAGGATGTATTGTAAATTGTAACTAAGAATGTGTTCTTAACTAACTTGCCTAGTTAAATAAAGGTTAAATATCAGTCTGTAGTGTAGCCTAGTGACCATCTGAACCTGAGGACCTTTGTGTCCACATTATCCTTTAGTATCAACAAACATTGTGCCAGTGCCCAATCTATCAATGTACCCTTGACACTATAATAGTTTCAGTGGTTACAATGCATAAAAAAACTGTGACCTTCCATGTAGCTTTTTTCGCAAGGGACTTTTGAAATGGTATGAGTTCTGTTTTTCCATTGTTATTTCACATTCATGGTAATGCTGCTGAAGGTTGGGTGTGATTTAGTTAGATGTTCAATGTCACAATGCCACAATTGTGTGTACATGTAAATATCTTAATGTTGATAATCTAAGATAAAAAAAACTTGACACTATAGCAAAGGTTTTATACAGTTTATTCAAAGAGTATACAGTTATGTTTAGCTGTGGTTTGTGTTTATCCAATATAATTTATTGTATAGATGCCTGTAAAATGGGGCATGTTTGACACAACGTTTCACATTCACCCAAATTAATTAATGTTTAAAACATTATGCTGTTTGGCTGACCACGGGTATTACATGGGTATTACAAAACATTTATTTTTACTGCTCTAATTCCGTTGGTAACCAGTTTATAATAGCAATAAGGCACCTTGGGTGTTTGTAATATATGGCCAATATACCATACATGGCTAAGGACTGACGCGTTGCGTCGTGCGTAAAGGACAGCCCTTAGCCGTGGTATATTGGCCGTATATCACACCTCCTCGGCCTTATTGCTTAAATCTATCTTTACAATATCTATCTTTGCTAAATGCTTGTGCTTCTAGTTCCGACAGTGCAGTAATACCAGCCAGCTGGTCTGCGCATGCTCTGAGGACGCCGCTAGGGATGCCGTCTGGGCCAGCAGCCTTGTGAGGGTTTTCCTGACACCACACTCCGAGTGCCCTCACCTCCTCCCTGTAGGCTGTCTCGTCGTTGTTGGTAATCAAGCCCACTACTGTTGTGTCGTCTGCAAACTTGATGATTGCGTTGGAGGCGTGCATGGCCATGCAGTCGTGGGTGAACAGGGAGTACAGGAGGGGGCTGAGCACTCACCCTTGTGGGGCCCCAGTGTTGAGGATCAGCGGAGTGGAGGTGATGTTTTCCTACCTTCACCACCTGGGGGTGGCCCATCAGGAAGTCCAGGACCCAATTGCACAGGGTGGAGCTTGGAGGGTACTATGGTGTTGAATGCTGAGCTGTAGTCAATGAACAGCATTCTTACATAGGTATTCCTTTTGTCCAGGTGGGATAAGGCAGTGTGCAGTGTGGCGATTGCATAGTCTGTGGACCTATTGGGGTGGTATGCAAACTGAAGTGGGTCTAGGGTGGCCGGTAAGGTGGAGGGGATATGATCCTTGACTAGTCTCTCAAAGCACTTCATGATGACATAAGTGAGTGCTACGGGGCGGCAGTCATTTAGTTCAGTTATATTTGCCTTCTTGGGTACAGGAACAATGGTGGCCATCTTGAAGCATGTGGAGACAGCAGACTGGGATAGGGAGCGATTGAATATGTCTGTAAACACACCAGCCAGCTGGTCTGCGCATGCTCTGAGGACGCGGCTAGGGATGCCATCTGGGCCAGCAGCCTTGTGAGGGTTAACACGTTTAAATGTTTTACTCACGTCGGCCACGGAGAAGGAGAGGGGGGCTTAGCCGGCTCTGGAGGATCCAGGGATCCATAGGCTAACTGGAGGGCCAGACTGACAGACAGGTAGACGGACCTATGATCTCACTGAAATGAGAAGCACACCAATAATAATGGGTGGGTCATAGCTTGTGAATGATGTTATCTAGAGAGCTGGACCAGCAGGTTGAAGTGTGGAATTTCATCTCTTACTTTCTCATCAGCCTATTGACATCTTGAAAGCTGAAGAAAAATAAGCATTGTGAGTGTTATAGTATGAACAGTGAAGCAGATTCTCACTCTCGTGTTGTTTTGGCTCCCCTGGCTGAAACATTGTCTGCAGCATATTCAACAGATTTAATGCCTTTGCTGAGTCACGACATCTGATTAGTATGCCTGATATAGATCTTATTGCCCAAAAGAATTACAGGGCAATGACTCTGACAGTAGACAGAGAGACCCTGAGCTCTTTCTTCACCCACTGGTCTCTGTGTACAGTCGTGGACAAACATTTTGAGAATGACACAAATATACATTTTCACAAAGTCTGCTGCCCCAGTTTGTATGATGGCAATTTGCATATACTCCAGAATGTCATTGCAAAGTCCCTCTTTGCCATGCAAATGAACTAAATCTCCCAAAAACATTTCCACTGCATTTGATTATCTCGTTAACACAGGTGTGAGTGTTGACGAGGACAAGGCTGGAGATTACTCTGTCATGCTGATTGAGTTCGAATAACAGACTGGAAGCTTCAAAAGGAGGGTGGTGCTTGGAATCATTGTTCTTCATCATTGCTTTGCACAAAAAGGGCTTCACAGGCAAGGATATTGCTGCCAGTAAGATTACACCTAAATCAACCATTTATCGGATGGATCATCAAGAACTTCAACGAGAGCAGTTCAATTGTTGTGAAGAAGGTTTCAGGGCGCCCAAGAAAGTATAGCAAGCACCAGGACCGTCTCCTAAAGTTGATTAAGCTACGGGAAACTCCCAAGACCTTAATCCCATTGAGAACTTGTGGTCAATCCTCAAGAGGCAGGTGGACAAACAAAAACCCACAAATTCTGACAAACACCAAGCATTGATTATGCAAGAATGGGCTGCCATCAGTCAGGATGTGGCCCAGAAGTTCATTGACAGCATGCCAGGGTGGATTGCAGAGGTCTTGAAAAAGAAGGGTCAACACTGCAAATATTGACTCTTTGCATCAACTTCATGTAATTGTCAATAAAAGCCTTTGACACTTATGAAATGTTTGTAATTATACTTCAGTATTCCATGGTAACATCTGACAAAAATATCTAAAGACACTGAAGCAGCAAACTTTGTGGAAATTAATATCTGTGTCATTCTCAAAACTTTTGGCCACGACTGTATACACCTGCTCTTCAGCACAGCTGTAACCTTTACTCTGGCAAGGAAATTGTAAATTCTGGCGGTGGAGGGCAAACCGTGTGTCCTCTTTCTCTCTACGGGAGGAGTTCTCTTTTCACAAAGAAGATGAAAAGAACTGCCAATATTATTTCATCTTCAAACAACAGTATTTAAAGGACTCTCTCATAGTAAATCTGTGATGCTGGTACTGAGAGACTCCTACTTGGCCTTCCTAACTCTGATGCTTAATTCACAGTTACTTAGTGTGTTAGAAGGCCTTAAGTTGACTGGAACGTTATTTTACATTATGTGGTTCAAAATGAACATGCTCAATAACTTGGTGGTATAAAATGGCTCTTGTATAGGCTATTGTAAATACATTATTGTGGCACATTATCCTTGTAAATTCCCATTCTTTTGATCCTCAAAGTTGAACCTTGCCACAGAGCTAAAGAAGTTAAGAGGATGATTTCAACACAGAGTATTTTAGACAAGTGCCCTACATAGAATGTGTGTGTGATCTGGTTGAGTACACTATGTAAACCCAAGGCTAACTGCCTTGGGTTTACACAAGTCAGTGTGATCCGCAGTGACTGTAAATGTTGTGTTTGACAAACTGCACTGCATTACTGTGCGGCTGATTCAGCCATTGCTGTACTGTAACTGCAGTATAGCTGCCCTGCCTGTGCTCCTCGGTGCTCCTGCTAGTGTCACGATTCATCACACAGGGTACAAAATGTTCCCTGGTTCAGATTGAGATGAGTAGCCCATCATCGAGGCTTCGAGGTTATATACTGCAGAAATGTGTTCAAAGAAGTAAACACACTGTAGAAACATTGTATCTCTCTATTGCATATTTTTTTCAAGTACCAGGTACAGCCATACAAACCACACAAATTAAGTCTTAATGCTGACTGCTCATGATTATTGTGGCGTTGTGACAGATTAAGACTGAAAAGTTGTAGCTGTTATCTATCATGTGCATATAAATTGCCCTCTGAGTTCCACCAGTCCCATCTTTCAGGTGTAAAAGTCACTAATTTGTCAGGTTGGCTCAAACTGATCACAGCACTCAACTTATGCTGCTCCCTCTGAAGATTTACTCAACATGGTCAGTAGGGTTGCACATTTTGGGGAATATTCAGAGGTGGAAACTTTCTGTGGGAATTAATGCAAATATATGAGAATTAACGGGAATATATGGGAATTAACTGAAATATATGCAAATTAATATTAATACCATTTAAATGTAGATGTTTTTTTCATTGGATATATTTACCATATCATATGGAGACAGAAACATAAACCTTTGCCTTATCATAAGTAGACATCATTGCAAATTATGAAATCCTTCCAATAGAAATGTTAAAAAACAATTTAGTTACGAATTGAACTTTAGTTAATTGAGTTGACTCTTCACATGGGATGATTTCACTGAACAACAAAAGGGAATATTGAATGATCCCCAATGATCCATCGCATCTCCCAAAAACGTAAAATCTGTAAAATGATAGTCTAGAAACTAAAGCTTTGGTTATCTTCCTCTCGGGCTTCCATGTCTTCACCCTGTACCTCCTCAATGTCCACCTCTTGAACATCAGACTCTGAGGGCTCATTTTCACTGTCACTTTCCAACATTGTTGGGGATGGCTCATTGTCAGACTCAAAAAGCCTCAAATTTGCCCGGATGGCCACCAATTTTTCAACCCTTGTATTGGTCAGCCTGTTGCGTGCTTTGGTGTGTCTGTTCCCAAACAAGGACCAGTTGCGCTCTGAGGCGGCTGATGTTGGTGGGATTTTGAGGATGAGGGAGGCAACAGGTGAAAGAGCCTCAGATCCACAAAGTCCCTTCCACCAGGTGGCTGATGAGATATGTTGGCACGGCCGTATTGCATCTCCATCCCAAAGCCCTTGCTTGGAAGTGTACATCGCCAGACTGCCAAGAACCTTGCCCTCATCCAGGCCAAGGTAGCAAGACACGGTAGTGATGACACCATAGGCCTTGTTGATCTCTGCACCAGACAGGAAGTTCTTGCCAGTATACTTGGGGTCCCACGGCTGCATGGCCAGGCACGACTCCAACACCATCATTAAGTTTGCTGACGACACAACAGTGGTAGGCCTGATCACCGACAACAACGAGACATCCTATAGGGAGGAGGTCAGAGACCTGGCCGTGTGGTGCCAGAACAACAACCTCTCCCTCAACGTAACCAAGACTAAGGAGATGATTGTGGACTACAGGAAAAGGAGGACCGAGCACGCCCCCATTCTCATCGACGGGGCTGTAGTGGAGCAGGTTGAGAGCTTCAAGTTCCTTAGTGTCCACATCAACAACAAGCTAGAATGGTCCAAACACACCAAGACAGTCGTGAAGAGGGCACGACAAAGCCTATTCCACCTCAGGAGACTAAAAAGATTTGGCATGGGTCCTGAGATCCTCAAAAGGTTCTACAGCTGCAACATCGAGAGCATCCTGACTGGTTGCATCACTGCCTGGTACGGCAATTGCTCTGCCTCTGACCGCAAGGCACTACAGAGGGTAGTGCGTACGGCCCAGTACATCACTGGGGCTAAGCTGCCTGCCATCCAGGACCTCTACACCAGGCGGTGTCAAAGGAAGGCCCTAAAAATTGTCAAAGACCCCAGCCACCCCAGTCATAGACCGTTCTCTCTACTACCGCATGGCAAGCGGTACCAGAGTGCCAAGTCTAGGACAAAAAGGCTTCTCAACAGTTTTTACCCCCAAGCCATAAGACTCCTGAACAGGTAATCAAATGGCTATCCCCCCCTTCCCGCTGCTGCTACTTTCTGTTTATCATATATGCATAGTCACTTTAACTATACATTCATGTACATACTACCTCGATTGGACAGACCAACCAGTGCTCCCGCACATTGGCTAACCGGGCTATCTATCTGCATTGTGTCCCACCACCCGCCAACCCCTTTTTTACGCTACTGCTACTCTCTGTTCATCATATATGCATAGTCACTTTAACCATAACTACATGTACATATACTACCTCAATCAGCCTGACTGACTGGTGTCAGTATGTAGCCTCGTTACTTTTATAGCCTCGCTACTTTCACAGCCTCGCTACTGTATATAGCCTCGCTGCTGTATATAGCCTGTCTTTTTTTACTGTTGTTTTTATTTCTTTACTTACCTATTGTTCACCTAATACCTTTTTTTTGCACTGTTGGTTAGAGCCTGTAAGTAAGCATTTCACTGTAAGGTCTACACCTGTTGTATTAGGCGCACATGACAAATGAACTTTGATTTGATTTGATTTGAACATGTACGCTGCAGCGTGTATGGGCTTCAGGCAGAAGTCTTCACACTTTTTTATGTATTTCAGAACTGCAGTTTTCTCTGCTTGGAGAAACAGTGAAGTGGGCAGGGTAGTACAGATTTATTCTCTTACATCTGCAAGCAGAGTCTGAACATCAGACAGGATGGCATTGTCTTCCTCAATCCGTGCAATGGCTACTGCTATAGGTTTCAGGAGTTTCAGGCTGCTTACCACTCTCTCCCAAAATACATCATCCACGAGGATCCTCTTGATGGGGCTGTCCATATCGGCAGACTGTGATATGGCCATTTCTTGGAGAGACTCCTTCCCTTCCAGGAGACTGTCAAACATGATGACAACACCACCCCAACGGGTGTTGCTGGGCAGCTTCAATGTGGTGCTCTTATTCCTCTCACTTTGCTTGGTGAGGTAGATTGCTGCTATAACTTGATGACCCTTCAAATACCTAACCATTTCCTTGGCTGTCTTGTATAGTGTATCCATTGTTTTCAGTGCCATGATTACCATGAGGAGCAGATTCAATGCATGAGCAGCACAGCCAAAGGGTGTGATGTGAGGGTAGGACTCCTCCACTTTAGACCAAGCAGCCTTCATATTCACAGCATTGTCTGTCACCAGTGCAAATACCTTCTGTGGTCCAAGGCCATTGATGACTGCCTTCAGCTAATCTGCAATGTAGACACCGGTGTGTCTGTTGTCCCTTGTGTTTGTGCTCTTGCAGAATACTGGTTGAGGGGTGGAGATGATGTAGTTAATTATTCCTTGCCCAAGAACATTCGACCACCCATCAGAGATGATTTCTATGCAGTCTGCTTTTTCTATGATTTGCTTGACCTTCGCTTGAACTCTGTTGAACTCTGCATCCAGAAGATTTGTAGATAAAGCATGTCTGGTTGGGGGTGTATGCTGGGCGAAGAACATTCAGAAATCTCTTCCAATACACATTGCCTGTGAGAATCAGAGGTGAACCAGTTGCATACACAGCTCGAGCAAGAATTTCATCAGCATTTCTCTGACTACGTTCCTCCATTGAGTAAACAAAATGTTTAATTCCAGGAGGACCATGAGCTGTTGCTATCGATAAGGTGTCTGATTCATCATTTTAACCTCAAGTAGAAGTAGAGGGACTTTTGTCAGAGGTTGCTTGTTGTGAGCGCTGAGGGAACTTTATGCACATGGCCAGATGATTCAGCATTTTTGTTTCATTCTTCACATATGATTTGGCACAGTATTTGCAAATGTACACAGCTTTTCCTTCTACATTAGCTGCAGTGAAGTGTCTCCACACATCAGATAGTGCCCGTGGCATTTTCCTGTAAAGATGAGAAAAAAACAAAACAAAAAAAACAAATACAATTCCATGTACAGATAAATAGTTAAGCAGTTAGATTAAACAACTCCTTTGTAAGATAAATGTATGGAAACAGGTGAATTAACAATCCCCAGTTAGCAGGCTCAAGCAAGCTAAAACCCACATGGTATCAAAAACTAACTAGCAGAAATTGTTAACACATTAGAAATGATTTAAACACACTTTGCTGTAGGCTACTATTTACTAGTTAACAAAAAATCATGTATGTCGTATAAAATATATTCACCCCACCCAGTATTGTAATCAAAACTTACCAGAAAGCATGTAGTCCTTGGCTCAGACAGTATAGTAGTGCAACAAGGACTAGAATTGCCTTATGTGTATCCCACAAAAAAGGTTCACTTTTATAAGATAACTTTTTTGATGTATTTAAGCTAGATTCTCTAAATTCCTGGGCTTAATTTCCCATGGACAATTTCCCCCCAAAATTCGGAAATTTACAGGAAAGTTTCCAACCCTTTGCAACCCTAATGGTCAGAGTGTTAACTAGTTCCACAGGTGATTCCCTGTGACACATACAGTACCAGTCAGTACCAACGTTTGGACACACCTACTCATTCAAGAGTTTTTCTTTATTTTTACTATTTTCTACATTGTAGAATAATAGTGAATACATAAAAACTATGAAATAACACACATGGAATCATGTAGTAACCAAAAAAAAGTGTTAAACAAATATTATATTTTACATTTTAGATTCTTCAAAGTAGCCACGCTTTGCCTTGATAATTGCCTTTGACAGCTTTGCACACTCTTGGCATTCTCTCAACCAGCTTCACCTGGAATGCTTTTCCAACTGTCTTAAAGTAGTTCCCAAACATGCTGAGACTTGTTGGCTGCTTTTCCTTCGCTCTGCATTCCAACTCATCCCAAACCATCTGAATTGATGTGAGGTCGGGTGATTGTGGAGGCCAGGTCATCTGATGCAGCACTCCATCACTCTCCTTCTAGGTCAAATAGCCCTTACACAGCCTCGAGGTGTGTTGGGTCATTGTCCTTTGGAAAAACAAATGATATTCACACTAAGCGCAAACAAGATGGGATGGCGTATCGCTTCAGAATGCTGTGGTAGTCAGGCCTTGAATTCTAAATAAATCACTGACAGTGTCACCAGCAAAGCACCATCACACCACCTCTTCCGTGCTTCACGGTGGGGACCACACATGCAGAGATCATCCGTTCACCTACTCTGCGTCTCACAAAGACATGTCGGTTGGAACCAAAAATCTCACAGTTGGACTCATCAGACCAAAGGACAGATTTCCACCGGTCTAATGTCCTTTGCTCGTGTTTCTTGGCCCAAGCAAGTCATTTTCTTCTTATTGGTGTCCTTTAGTAGTGGTTTCTTTGCAGCAATTCGACCATGAAGGCCTGATTCACACAGTCTCCTCTGAACAGTTGATGTTGAGATGTGCTTGTTCCTTGAACTCTGTGAAGCATTTATTTGGGCTGCATTTTCTGAGGAATGAGCTAATGAACTTATCCTCTGCAGCAAAGGTAACTCTGGGTCTTCCTTTCCTGTGGCTGTCCTCATGAGAGCCAGTTTCATCATAGTGCTTGATGGTTTTTGCGACTGCACTTGAAGAAACTTTCAAAGTTCTTGAAATGTTCCGTATTGACTGACCTTCATGTCTTAAAGTAATGATTGACTGTTGTTTCTCTTTGCTTATTTGAGCTGTTCTTGTCATAATATGGACTTGGTCTTTTACTAAATATGTCTATCTTCTGAATACCAACCCTACCTTGTCACAACACAACTGATTGGCTCAAACACATTAAGAAGGAAAGAAATTCAACAAATTAACATTTAACAAGGCACACCTGTTCATTGAAATGCATTCCAGGTGACTACCTCATTTTTATTTTATTTTAAATGTGACCTTTATTTAACACTTTTTTTTCGTTACTACATGATTCCATATGTGTTATTTCATGGTTTTGATGTCTTCACTGTTATTCTACAATGTAGAAAATAGTCAAAATAAAGAAAAACCCTAGAAGGAGTAGGTTTGTCCAAACTTTTGACTGGTACTGTATGCTAGATAGAGAAGTCAGCATAAGGCCAAACAGACATACAGTCGTGGCCAAATATTAATTTCAACAAAGTTTGCTGCTTCAGTGTCTTTAGATATTTTTGTCAGATGTTATTATGGAATACTGAAGTACAAGCATTTCATAAGTGTCAAAGGCTTTTATTGACAGTTACATGAAGTTGATGCAAAGAGTCAATATTTGCAGTGTTGACCCTTCTTTTTCAAGATCTCTGCAATGCGCCCTGGCATGCTGTCAATTAACTTCTGGGCCACATCCTGACATCCTGACTGATGACAGCCCATTCTTGCATAATCAATGCTTGGAGTTTGTCAGAATTTGTGGGTTTTTGTTTGTCCACCCGCCTCTTGAGGATTGACCACATGTTCTCAATGGGATTAAGGTCTGGGGAGTTTCCTGGCCATGGACTCAAAATATCTATGTTTTGTTCCCCGAGCCACTTAGTTATCACTTTTGCCTTATGGCAAGGTGCTCCATCATGCTGGAAAAGGTATTGTTCATCACCAAACTGTTCCTGGATGGTTGGGAGAAGTTGCTCTCAGAGGATGTGTTGGTACCATTCTTTATTCATGACTGTGTTCTTAGGCAAAATTGTGAGTGAGCCCACTCCCTTGGCTGAGTAGCAACTCCACACATGAATGGTCTCAGGATGCTTCACTGTTGGCATGACACAGGACTGATGGTAGCGCTCACCTTGTCTTCTCCGGACAAGCTATTTACCGGATGCCCCAAACAAACGTCTTTGCCTCACTGTGCGTGCAGATGCACTCACACCTGCCTGCTGCCATTCCCGAGCAAGCTCTGTACTGGTGGTGCCCCGATCCCGCAGCTGAATCAACTTTAGGAGACGGTCCTGGCGCTTGCTGGACTTTCTTGGGCACCCTGAAGCCTTCTTCACAATAATTGAACCGCTCTCTTTGAAGTTCTTGGTGATCCGATAAATGGTTGATTTAGGTGAAATGAGTCCCTTTTGCATCCCTTTGATATTTTAAGTAGAGATTTGGCACCAATATTGGACTTTAAAAGCATGTTATATTGAATGAAGTGCCATTTAATATAGACCACATACAAAATTCAATAAACTGCCCATATCCAGCACATTGACATGTCCCTCTGTGCACTCTGTGATTTCTAGGAAGATTTTAACCCACTTAAACCCAAAATGTAATCACATTTTCACCATCATTGTAAAGCCCTAGTTTTGTTGCTTTGTCAAAGTAATTTCTGAAGGTTATGTTTTAGTTAATGTGATTAGCGATTCATTTTAAGTAAAAAAAAACAACCTTTTAAGGTCAACCCTGTTACGTGAACTCTCATTTTAATATGGTGAAACTATTCCTTTGTAAATATCTAATAGTTAAATCATGGTGGAAAATCAGGTGAGCTGGTTCTAATCCTTTTAGCCATTGTCTGGTGTTTTGCGCTGGAAAACTGAAGTGGGTCGAGCATATCACATCAACCCTGTTATTCCCGGATAAACAGGCAAGAAATGTTTTAACAATACATTTTTTTTTGTGAAGCTTACATTCAACTGCCCCTCACTTTTGCACACAAAAGAGATGCAAAGTTCTGTCATACTTTCCAGGTCTATGCCCAAACAGTTCGAACTTCTAATTTAAAAAATGTAATAAGTCTCTCACTGTTGCCGCCTGTTATAGACCCCCCTCAGCTCCCAGCTGTGCCCTGGACACCATATGTGAATTGATTGCCCCCGATCTATCTTCAGAGTTGGTTCTGTTAGGTGACCTAAACTGGGATATGCTTAACACCCCGGCAGTCCTACAATCTAAGCTAGATGCCCTCAATCTCATACAAATCATCAAGGAACCCAACAAGTACAACCCTAAATCCGCAAACATGGGCACCCTCATAGATGTTATCCTGACCAACTTGCCCTCCAAATACACCTCTGCTGTTTTCAATCAAGATCTCAGCGATCACTGCCTCATTGCCTGCATCCGCTATGGGTCCGCAGTCAAACGACCACCCTTCATCACTGTCAAATGCTCCCTAAAACACTTTTGCGAGCAGGCCTTTCTAATCGACCTGGCCCGGGTATCCTGGAAGGATATTGACCTCATCCCGTCAGTAGAGGATGCCTGGTCGTTCTTTAAAAGTATTTTCCTCACCATCTTAAATAAGCATGCCCCTTTCAAAAAAAGTTGAACTAAGAACAGATATAGCCCTTGGTTCACTCCAGACACAAAAACAGCACAAAAACATCCTGTGGCGGACTGCAATAGCATCGAATAGTCCCCGTGATATGCAACTGTTCAGGGAAGTCAGGAACCAATACACACAGTCAGTCAGGAAAGCAAAGGCTAGCTTTTTCAAACAGAAATTTGCATCCTGTAGCTCTAACTCCCAAAAGTTTTGTGACACTGTAAAGTTCATGGAGAACAAGAGCACCTCCTCCCAGCTGCCCACTGCACTGAAGCTAGGTAACACAGTCACCACTGATAAATCCATTAAAATCAAACATTTCAATAAGCATTTCTCTATGGCTATAGACCTATATCCATCCTGCCCTGCCTCTCTAAAGTCTTTGAAAGCCAAGTTAATAAACAGATCACTGACCATTTCAAATCCCACTGTACCTTCTCCGCTGTGCAATCCGGTTTCCGAGCTGGTCACGGGTGCACCTCAGCCACGCTCAAGGTACTAAACGATATCATAACCGCCATCGATAAAAGACAGTACTGTGCAGTCGTCTTCATCGACCTGGCCAAGGCTTTTCGACTCTGTCAATCACTGTATTCTTATCGGCAGACTCAATAGCCTTGGTTTCTCAAATGACTGCCTAGTCTGGTTCACCAACTAATTTGCAGACAGAGTTCAATTTCGCAACAAAGCCTCCTTCACTCACTCCGCCAAACTTGCCCTAGTAAAACTGGTTGTCCTACCGATCCTCGACTTCGGCGATGTCATCTACAAAATAGCTTACAATACTCTACTCAGCAAACTGGATGCAGTCTATCACAGTGCCATCCGTTTTGTTACCAAAGACCCTTATACCACCGACCACTGCGACCTGTATGCTCTCGTCGGCTGGCCCTCGCTACATATCCGTCGCCAGACCCACTGGCTCCAGGTCATCTATAAGTCTATGCTAGGTAAAGCTCCGCCTTATCTCAGCTCACTGGTCACGATAACAACACCCACCCGTAGCACGCGCTCCAGCAGGTATATCTCACTAGTCATCCCCAAAGCCAACACCTTTTGCCTCCTTTCCTTCCAGTTCTCTGCTGCCAGTGACTGGAACGAATTGCAAAAGTCGCTGAAGCTGGAGACTTATATCTCCCTCTCTAACTTTAAACATCAGTTATCTGAGCAGCTAATCGATCGCTGCAGCTGTACATAGTCCATCTGTAAATAGCCCACCCAATCTAACTACCTCATCCCCATACTGTTTTTATTTACTTATCTGCTCTTTTGCACACCAGTATCTCTACTTGCACATCATCTGCTAAATTGTAATTACTTCGCTACTATGGCCTATTTATTGCCTACCTCCTCACGCCATTTGCACACACTGTATATAGACTTTCTTTTTTTTATATTGTGTTATTGACTGTACGCTTGTTTATTACATGTGTAACTCTGTGTTGTTATTTGTGTCGCACTGCTTTGCTTTATCTTGGCCAGGTCGCAGTTGTAAATGAGAACTTGTTCTCAACTACCTTACCTGGTTAAATAAAGGTTAAATAAAAAACGATATATATAAAAAAAAAAAACTTGATTCCATTCCCCCTGTCACAAGGGGATTTATGGCTGATTTAAGATTAAATCACCAACCCTGTTGCGGTCAACCCTGTTGCGGTCAACCCCGTTCGGCACTAAATAGGCACTTACTATAGTCATTTTTTTATTTAACAGTTGGAATGGGAAAACATGTTTTTTATTAAGTTGAACATGTGCTCGTCATAACAGAATGTTAAAACTAGGTGAAATAAATAGAAAAATCAACCAACTTACCCTACCCAAAAGGGAGACATTTGTGGAATGACCTAGTACGTGTCTTACTCTATGATAACTCCAAACCTGAGGTTTTTGCTCCATTTTTTATGTTTGAGGAAACACACCATAGCATGTTCTGTTCTAAACCAAGTGTAGGGGCTGTTGTTGGGCTGGTACACATACTCCCGATTCTGGCTTTAATTTGTTTCCTACCTTGTTTGGGAACCATTTAATGTTGTTTAATGTAGTGCATCCCTCCATGTGCTTGCTATTTTTCGCTGGGTAGTTGTTGTGGAGACTTCCAGGCCTGAAGGAGATGCCACTAAAGAACAGTTCATTGAGACAGTGAATGAGAACAAACTGAATTAGGTTTTAATTAGAGCTCAATAGAAGAATAAAAGCTAACCAGTCTGTGCTATTTTATTCTTTGTGGGGAAGAATCGACCAGCCGTCAAAGGAATAGATACAAATCGTCTCAAATCTTGGAGGAAAGCCAGTAAGCACTATATGTTTTAGACAGAGGAAGGGTTTACAAATTAATTGGCAGTTTAATCACATTGTTAGAAGGCACTTACAGTTATAAAACCTTAGATGTTTATGTGAAATGAATTAAACCAGGACTGCAATATGTTTATTTTGGTCTCTTTTCTGATCTCTGGGCTGTGTAACTTCATGTGTACTTTTTAGAGAAAGATATAGTGTGTGGGTGTACGCGTGTGCGTTCCTACCATTCTGTCTGTGTGTGTCTATGTGTGTGTCCATGTGTGTGTCTATGTGTGTGCCTGCGTCCATGTGCTCGCGCCGTGCGTGCATGTGCATGTGTGTTAGTACAGTATGCATGTGTGTCTGTGTGCAGTGAGTCTGTGTGTAGCGTAGCACTCTTCCAGAAGGAACATGTCATGGGACAGGGACAGTTTATGCTGAGCTACTGTACAGTACGATACAGGGTCATAACTCCATGATGACAGTGATGCTCTGCTCCCTGTGGTGTGCTGTGGTTTCTGGGACACGCGTGTGGAAGATGGCCTTTCTGTTCCTCGGGGCCACAGAGCAGTATGCATGGGGATAGAAGACCTATTTTAACTTCGTTATTAGAGCTGTCTCAGAGCCTCCAAAGAAAGCCTTTCATCAGTGCTGCTCACTGAGTGGCTATGGAAAACATATGGTTTCTGAATACCATAGAGAGCTCAAGTATCCTATTTCATAGGATATCATGTCGTAAATTATGAATGTTGTAGGATGTTCTACTGTATTGTATTTTCTACATGTATATGTATTGCAATCTCACTCTCTCCTCTTTCCCTCTCTCTTTCTCTTCCAGTGTGTGAGGGACCCAGCTCTGCTGCTGACACATTTAGAGTTTAGCCTGCTTTGCCACAACCAGGAGAATGTCGGGGTCCTACGATGAATCTGCTGCTACTGCTGACGACGCTATGGACAGCTTTTGGGAGGTACTTCAGAAAAACCATCCATACAGGTCATCTGGGCTATGAAGGAAAACCTATAGACCTTTATCAGCCAAGTCACACACAACAATCCCTCTTTAGGAGACATGAGTCATAGGATCACTGGCCACCATCATCCTCTCTCTGTTTGAAAAGTTTCTTGACAACAGACAACATGATACAATAGGTCATGTAATTTCATTTCCATGAGGATCAATAGGAATATGGATGGTTAATCCAATACGTTGATCTTGTTGTTGTTGCACAGAAAATATCCAATTAGTGCTATGGAATTCACTATAGAGCACTATAGAGTCGCTTTTGTGTCATCGTAGGAGGAGGGTCACAGAGACAGACAGACAGAGCCTCTCAGTTCGAAGCAGCACTGAGGCAGCCATTCAGCCCACATGCACCTGCCCTAAAATCTATATACGGCCAAGAAAGCTCTGGCCACAGCATACTGAATAGCACAAGGACTCTTGTAGGGCTAGATGTTTGGTTTAAAATGAAAAACACATGTCTGACAGAAAACACAACAAAAATACAAAACTGTATATTATCTATATACTGTAAACTCTTCTTAAAGGGACTTTGTTTTTGACACAGACACTGTACCCCACATCAGTCTCACCAAGCCTAGGGCCCATCCTCTCTGAGTGGACTGAGTGGTCTTTGTCTGTGGGCTGCATTCCTGTCTCTGCCTCGTCCTGTCAGTGTCCTATCCCTGATAATCTGTCTGCCTGCATTAGAGCACTGTAAAGGATTATAGCAGTCAGTACACAAGCATACACACACACACACAGACGTGTGCGCGCACATACAGGGGCACACACATACATGAGCAGGTCATTACAGTGCCTTCGGGAAAGACTTGACTTTTTCCACATTTTGTTAGGTTACAGCCTTATTCTAAAATTGATTAAATCGTTTTTTTTTTACTTCATTAATCTACACACAATACCCAATAATGACAAAGCAAAAACTGTTTTCATACATTTTTGAAGAAAACCCCCCTGAAATATCACATAAGTATTCGGACCCTTTACTCAGTACTTTGTTCAAGCACCTTTGGCAGCGATCACGGCTTTGTGTCTTCTTGGGTATGACGCTACAAGCTTGGCACACCTGTATTTGGGGAGTTTCTTCCATTCTCTCTCCAGATCCTCTCAAGCTCTGTCAGGTTGGATGGGGAGCGTTGCTGCACAGCTATTTTCAGGTCTCTTCAGAGATGTTCGATCGGGTTCAAGTCCGGGCTCTGGCTGGGCCACACAAGGACATTCAGAGTCTTATCCCGAAGCCACTCCTGCATTGTCTTGGCTGTGTGCTTAGGGTCGTTGTCCTGTTGGAAGGTGAACCTTCGCCTCAGTCTGAGATCCTGAGTGCTCTGTAGCAGGTTTTCAAGGATCTCTCTGCACTTTGCTCCGTTCATCTTTGCCTCGATCCTGACTAGTTTCCCAGTCCCTGCCACTGAAAAACATCCCCACAGCATGATGCTGCCACCACCATGCTTCACCGTAGGGATGGTGCCATGTTTATTCCAGACGTGATGCTTGACATTCAGGCCAAAGAGTTCAATCTTGGTTTCATCAGACCAGAGAATCTTGTTTGTCATGGACTGAGTCCTTTAGGTGACTTTTTGCAAACTCCAAGTGGGCTGTCAGGTGCCTTTTACTGAGGAGTGTCTTCCGTCTGGCCACTCTACCATAAAGGCCTGATTGGTGGAGTGCTGCAGAGATGGTTGTCCTTCTGGAAGGTTCTCCCATCTCCACAGAGGAACTCTAGAGCTCTGTCAACGTCTCTTGGGTATGTCTCCATAAGCTTGGCACATCTAGTCACTGGGATTTTTGCCCATTCTTCAAGGCAAAACTGCTCCAGCTCCTTCAAGTTGGATGGGTTCCGCTGGTGTACAGCAATCTTTAAGTCATACCACAGATTCTCAAATGGATTGAGGTCTGGGCTTTGACTAGGCCATTCCAAGACATTTAAATGTTTCCCCTTAAACCAATCGAGTGTTGCTTTAGCAGTATGCTTAGGGGCCACCGTTGGTGGTGGCATGGTGTTCTCGGGGTGATGAGAGGTGTTGGGTTTGCGCCAGAAACAGCGTTTTCCTTGATGGACAAAAAGCAAATTTTTGTCTCATCTGACCAGAGTACCATCTTCCATATGTTTGGGGAGTCTCCCACATGCCTTTTGGCGAACACCAAGCGTGTTTGCTTATTTCTTTCTTCAAGCAATGGCTTTTTTTATGGCCACTCTTCCGTAAAGCCCAGCTCTGTGGAGTGTACGGCTTAA
Organism: Brachymystax lenok tsinlingensis; assembly: GCA_030435695.1. Lineage (NCBI taxonomy): Eukaryota > Metazoa > Chordata > Actinopteri > Salmoniformes > Salmonidae > Brachymystax > Brachymystax lenok. The sequence continues at coordinate 16,659,091 of CM059803.1, forward strand.
AGTGGTCATATGGACAGATACTCCAATCTCCGCTGTAGAGCTTTGCAGCTCCTTCAGGGTTATCTTTGGTCTCTTTGTTGCTTCTCTGATTAATGCCCTCCGTGCCTTGTTCGTGAGTTTTGGTGGGCGGCCTTCTCTTGGCAAGTTTGTTGTGGTGCCAAATTCTTTCCATTTTTTAATAATGGATGTAATGGTGCTCCGTGGGATGTTCACAGTTTCTGTGAACAACTTGAAGGAGCTGGAGCAGTTTCTGATCTTTTTTTTATAACCCAACCCTGATCTGTACTTCTCCACAACTTTGTCCCTGACCTGTTTGGAGAGATCCTTTGTCTTCATGGTGCCGCTTGCTTGATGGTGCCCCTTGCTTTGTGGTTTTGCAGACTCTGGGGCCTTTCAGAAAAGGTGTGTATATATACTGAGATCATGTGACAGATCATCTGACACTTAGATTGTACACAGGTGGACTTTATTTATTATTATTAAGTACAAGGCATTGTATTATATTTTATTCATTTTAGAATAAGGCTGTAACTTAACAAAATGTGGAAAAAGTCACTGCGCGGGTCACACACACAAAGCTGCTGCCATTGCATAACTACACATGCACAGGCATGAGTGAGCCCCCCACCCCCACCTCCCTCTGTCATGCACCACGAGCTCATGCCCCCTGCAGGCACTGGGGGGGAGGGGACTCAGAGCTCAGTAATGCCTATGTTTAGGTGGCATCTCTTAAGGTGGGATGAGAATGATGAAAGTAAGTACAGGTGATTCTTTATTGTTACTCCAGGGTATTAGTAGATAATATATAATTTACGTCACTACACCAGAGTTAAACGATTTATTTGATCTATTTTATCTCCATTTCTTATTTGACACTCTCAAGAGAGAACATTATTTTACAGTTTAAGTTGGCCCGTCAGATTAGATATTTCCACCTAAAGATATCTTAGTGCTCTTAGAGATTTGGCATATTGACTATTGCACTTGACTGCATCCTCATCCTCAATCATTGATATGTAGGGAGGCCTTGTGTTTTGCTCTTGTACCTCTTTAGTCTACCCTCCTCTGACCATTCTCAGGTGGGGAACTACAAACGCGCCGTCAAGCGGATTGACGACGGTCACCGGCTCTGCAATGACCTCATGGGCTGCCTTCAGGAACGTGCCAAGATTGAGAAGGCCTATGGTGACCAGCTGACCGCATGGTCCAAGAGATGGAGACAGCTGATCGAGAAAGGCCAGTATTGGGATTGTCTGTTTGCCGTCTGTTTTGAGGTCTTCATCCCATGTTAAATTCCTTTGATTTAACTCACTGCTCAGCTCCACTTGTCCCGATTGTATTGTGAGTGTTTTCTGTAAGATGATGAGGCTTAACTTGTGCAAGCTGGAACGGCTCATAAGAGCAGGAGCGTGAGACAGCTTGATGTACAAGTAGCGTGAGACGACTTGATGTACAAGTACACCCTCTGGACAAGACGCTAGTCTATCGCAGGGCCTTACCCCAAATCTATCTCCTTAATGATAAAGGCCAAACAGAGACGCATTGGATCCCATTTCTACGGTCTTTGGTAGGACTCGGTTGGGGATCAAACTCCCAACCTTTCAATCTCAGAGTGGACACTCAGACCACAAGGCCACTGAGTTGGTCACATTCATATTTTCAATCATTTTTTGTGCCACATATATGTTTTTATTGAATGTCCCCCTGTGATATTCTCTAACCCCAGGACCCCAGTATGGCACTGTGGAGAGGGCGTGGCAGGGTGTGATGACCGAGGCTGAAAAGGTCAGTGAGCTGCACCAGGAGGTGAAGAACAGCCTGCTCAATGAAGACCTGGAGAAGGTCAAGAACTGGCAGAAGGAGGCATACCACAAGCAGATGATCGGAGGCTTCAAGGAGGCCAAAGAGGCCGACGAGGGCTTCAAGAAGGCCCAGAAACCATGGGCCAAGAAGCTCAAAGAGGTAAGTGGACAGGAAGGGTTAGGGAAGGGGATCTGTTGTATCCTCCTTATTGCAACATCATGTGTACTTACATTGCTAACATGAATATCAATTACTTTTAGAGTGATTGGGAAAACCACTTTATTATTAAATACAAAGTGTACAATACAGTGAATGTATGGGTAGCTATTTGACCTCCGTGACTACAACTGGTTGATTAGTCTATTTGGTTGAGCGCCAGTCTGTCTGGCTGCAAAGGTACTGCATGGGAGTAGGATGGGTGACGCACACATTACATAGCTGTCATTGGACTGGGTCTCGCTGGAGTCAAATCAAATCAAATTTGCGCCAAATACAACAGGTGTAGACATTACAGTGAAACGCTTACTTACAAGCCCTTAACCAACAATGCAGTTTTAAGAAAATACCTAAAAAAAGTAAGAGATAAGAATAACAAATAATTAAAGAGCAGCAGTAAAAACAACACCGGGGGCACCGGTGTCGAGGTAATTGAGGTAATATGTACATGTAGGTAGAGTTATTAAAGTGACTATGCACAGATAATAACAGAGAGTAGCAGCAGCGTAGAAGGGGTGGGGATGGGGAAATGCAAATAGTTTGGGTAGCCATTTGTTTAGCTGTTCAGGAGTCTTATGGCTTGGGGGTAGAAGCTGTTTAGAAGCCTCTTGGACCTAGACTTGGCGCTCAGGTACCGCTTGCCGTGCGGTAGCAGAGAGAACGGTCTATGACTAGGGTGGCTGGAGTCTTTGACAATTATTAGGGCCTTCCTCTGACACCGCCTGGTATAGAGGTCCTGGATGGCAGGAAGCTTGGCTCCGGTGATGTACTGGGCCGTACGCAGGGCCCTCTGTAGTGCCTTGCGGTCGGAGGCCGAGCAGTTGCCATACCAGGCAGTAATGCAACCAGTCAGGATGCTCTCGATGGTGCAGCTGTAAAGCCCTTTAAAGATCTGAGGACCCAAGCCAAATCTTTTCAGTCTCCTGAGGGGGAATAGGTTGTGTCGTGCCGTCTTCACGACGGTCTTGGTGTGCTTGGACCATGTTAGTTTGGGGGCGTGCTCGGGGGCGTGCTCGGTCCTCCTTTTCCTGTAGTCCACAATCATCTCCTTTGTCTTGATCACGTTGAGGGATAGGTTGTTGTCCTTGCACCACATGGCCAGGTCTCTGACCTCCTCCCTATAGGCTGTCTCATCGTTGTCGGTGATCAGGCCTACCACTGTGGTGTCATCAGCAAACTTAATGATGGTGTTGGAGTCGTGCCTGGCCGTGCAGTCATGAGTGAACAGGGAGTACTGGAGGGGACTGAGCACGCACCCCTGAGGTGCCCGCGTGTTGAGGATCAGCGTGGCGATGTGTTGTTACCTACCCTTACCACCTGGGGGCGGCCCGTCAGGAAGTCCAGGATCCAGTTTGAGAGGGAGGGATTTAGTCCCAGAGTCCTTAGCTTAGTGATGAGCTTTGAGGGCACTATGGTGTTGAACGCTGAACTGTAGTCATAGAATAGCATTCTCACGTAAGTGTTCCTTTTGTCCAGGTGTGAAAGGGAGGGGTGGAGTGCAATAGAGATTCCATCATCTGTGGATCTGTTTGAGCAGTATGCAAATTGTGTGGTCTAGGGTTTCTGGGATAATGGTGTTGATGTGAGCCATGACCAGCCTTTCAAAACATTTCATGGCTACAGACGTGAGTGCTACGGGTTGGTAGTCATTTCAGCAGGTTACCAAATCAAAATCAAATTTTATTGGTCACATACACATGATTAGCATATGTTAATGCAAGTGTAGCGAAATGCTTGTGCTTCTAGTTCCGACAGTGCAGTAATATCTAACAAGTAATCTAACAATTTACCAACAACTACCTAATACACACAAATATAAAGGGGTAAATGAGAATATGTACATATAAATATATGGATGAGTGATGGCCGAGTGGCATAGGCAAGCTGCAGTAGATGGTACAAAATACTGTATATACATATGATATGAGTAATGTAACATATGTAAACATTATTAAAGTGGCATTATTTAAAGTGGCATTGTTTAAAGTGACTAGTGATCCATTTATTAAAGTGGCCAGTGATTGCGTCTCAATGTAGGCAGCAGCCTCTCTGAGTTGCTGTTTAGCAGTCTGATGGCCTTGAGATAGAAGCTGTTTTTCAGTCTCTCGGCCCCAGCATTGATGCACCTGTACTGACCTCACCTTCTGGATGGTAGCGGTGTGAACAGGCAGTGGCTTGGGTGGTTGTTGTCCTTGATGATCTTTTTGGTCTTCCTGTGACATTGGGTGCTGTAGGTTTCATGGAGGGCAGGTAGTTTGCCCCCGGCGAAGCGTTGTGCAGACCACACCGCCCTCTGCAGAGCCTTTGAGGTGGGTGCAGTTGCCGTACCAGCCCGACAGGATGCTCTCGATTGTGCATCTGTAAAAGTGAATCAAGGTTTTGGGTGAAAAGGCAAATTTCTTCAGCCTCCTGTTGCGCCTTCTTTACCACACTCTCTGCGTGGGTGGACCATATCAGTTTGTCTGTGATGTGTATGCCGAGGAACTTAAAACGTTCCCCCTTCACCACTGCTGTCCCTTCGATGTGGATAGGGGGATGCTCCCTCTGCTGTTTCCTGAAGTCCATGATCATCTCCTTTGTTTTGTTGACGTTGAGTGAGAGGTTGTTTTCCTGACACCACACTCCGAGTACCCTCACCTCCTCCCTGTGCCCAAGTGTTATTGGGTACAGGGACTATGGTGGTCTGCTTGAAACATGTTTGTATTACAGACTTGTCAGTGAAGACACTTGCCAGTTGGTCAGCGTATGCTCGGAGTACACATCTGGGAATCCGTCTGGCCCTGCGGCCTTGTAAATGTTGACCTGTTTAAAGGTCTTACTCACATCGGCTGTGGAGAGCGTGATCACACAGTCGTCCGGAACAGCTGATGCTCTCATGCATGTTTCACTGTTACTTGCCTCGAAGTGAGCATAGAAGTTATTTAGCTCGTCTGGTAGGCTCATGTCACTGGGCAGCTCTCGGCTGTGCTTCCCTTTTGTGGTCTGTGATAGTTTGCAAGCCATGCCACATCCGAGTGTCGGAGCCGGTGTTGTACGATTCGATCTTAGTCCGGTATTGACGCTTTGCCTGTTTGATGGTTCGTCTGAGGTCATAGCAGGATTTATTATAAGCTTCTGGGTTAGACTCCCCGCTCCTTGAAAGCGGTGGCTCTACCCTTTAGCTCAGTGTGAATGTTGCCTGTAATCCATGGTTGGGGTATGTACGTACAGTACATACCCCAACCATGGATTGCAGGCAAACATTCACACTGAGCTAAAGGGTAGAGCCACCGCTTGCACTTATTGATAAAGCCAGTGGCTGATGTGGTGTACTCCTCAATGCCATCGGAAGAATCCCGGAACATATTCCAGTCTGTGCTAGCCTTTGTAGTGTTTAGGCCATCTTTAAAACATTTGTCATTTGAGCTACATCTGAGTCAACACACTCTGCCAAAGAGCTAGGTACTATAGCTACAAGTGTTTATATGTTAGTTCTGTTTTGTGTATCATAATGAGTCTTGCTGCGTCACTCATCCAAGCTGACCATCAGAGAAGAACATTGCCCTTGCAACAATAACTAAATTAAGTCACCGGCATGCTTAGATTTTTAGTATTTATACAATTTATCTATAGAGATACTAAGATTGTATACGTGCTTCCACAGATGGAGACTGCTAAGAAAACGTACCACATGGCGTGTAAGGAGGAAAAACTGGCCGCAACCCGAGAGGCAGACGGGAAGACACAGGCCTCCGTCACAACTGATCAGCAGAAGAAACTCCACGAGAAAACAGACAAGTGCAAACATGACATGCAGAAGGTGAGACAGAGGTCTGACAAATGGAAAAAAAAGACATGACAACCTTTGTTGTACAAATGTATGAAAATGTAAGACTTCGAGAAAAATTTGCGCCGTAGAATTTGACATTCTGCATATCAAACATGTTGTGACTTGACTTTAACATTAATCTGAAGACTGTTATTTATCTGATTAACTAACTATGTTTAATTGTTACCCAATTAAATTAATAACTTATTGGGATCTGGGACACCACGAGAGCAGTTCTTTAAAGATTTACCATCTCCCAAATTAAACTCTAAAAGGTCTTTACCTATCACATCTATAAACAATCAACTATTAATCATAACCTCGTATCATTTCATCATTCTGAACAGTCGTAGCCTCCTTGCATCTGCAAAAACATGAGCCTTACTTATGATTCAATACTACACAAATTGGTTTAATTATTTATTTACTAGCTAATTAAATGGGAACACAGGACAAACATACACACTCTGCACCGGTTATTGACTGGGAACTCAATACGTTGAAAACAGATCCCTAGCGGAATGATAACAACATGGCTGCTTGTTAAAGAAGAGATGGAGAGGGTGAGAGAGAGGCACAGAGACACTTAACATTGGTACGTTCAGAAACAACTTTCACCTACAGTAACCATATACTTTGCACACAAACTGCCGCCCGCTTTGAGTAAGAAACCATGAATGTATTTACGTGAAATGCCTGGGTCCGCCGGGGTTCTCTTGGTGAACAGGGCAGCCTTGGAAAGGGGGTTTGGCCTGTTCGCGGCACTCTTGTAAGGCTCCGAAATGGTTCCAACAAGTTTCTACTGTTGTCCTTCTTTGCAGTTGTCCGGTATCCGGTGACTTGTTGTGTAGTGCTGAACAGAACTACAGAGTTGATTTTCCTTTCATTCGCTCTTGAAGATGCTTCTTTGAAAATAGGCTTGCCAGCCATATCGATGGTGTCCCAGTAGGGTGATGAGAGTAGCATAATACGATGGTTTGAGCAGAGTAACAGGATGGTCCTACTTAAAATCGCTTTTGAAGATGCTTTACTTAGGTCAGCTAATCAGCCGTACCAGTGATTGCCCGGGAGGTGAGTTTATCTTCTCCAACTCATGTTGAGATTCAAAGTTCAAACCATTTTAAACGTGCAGCTGCCGCTTCATGCTTTTTCTGGTCTAATGCTTTTTTTATACCTTTTGCTCGAAAGGGGCGGTTCGGGTAGGCTGACACACTCTCTGACCTCACTTCGGGGCGGTGACTACTCACAGTGCAAAGTTATGGAAAACAATTATCTCTTATAGCTCTTCACATCACATCCCTCCCTTAACAAAAACACTTTTTTTCTATTACATGCACAACACATAGTATGGAAACTTGGGTGGGTATACTTTCCAAGTTACAGTATTTCCTTTATAAAATGTTTAATGACATCACAAAATATCAAACAAAATGACATTAGTGTTCTATAGATCGCTTCTGAACATTCCCCACGTTCTACATTAGAAATATTGTTCCAGTATTCGGTTTTGAATGTGTTCAAGTTTCAGCGGGAAAAAGGTCTGTTGAGACAAAGCACATTCCTTTAGTGAATTTGGAGAGCGCAAGCCTGAAACTTCTCCCTTGATTTACAACAAGACGTGAGTTGTTCATCCCCACTAGTTCTTTCCTTCCCCCTCTACGGGTGAAAGGGGGTCTGGTTGAAGTTATTCATTGCAAACTGATCTGACCTATTTGGATTCTCGTGGACAGTCATGACAAACATTTACATTGACATTTTAGTCATTTAGCAAACGATCTTATCCAGAGCGACTTACAGTTGGTGCATTCACCTTAAGATAGCTACGTGAGACAACCACAACCAAACAGGTGACAATTCCATTTTGTCTAATGTCATTACAACTGTTTAAAAAAATCTATACTGGTGTTAACACTGTGGTGAGTGTGTGCGCTATTGCAGTATACTAAGTACATTATATCTCAAACAGACTGATTATTATTATTAGTTTCTGTTTCTGTTAGTGGCTCAAGTGAAATAAGCTGTGAAAAACAGAATCAATGCAGGACTATTTAAGACGACTCAGTGGTGATCACACAGGACATAATCCAGCAGGGTGGATCTCCGATTCTATTCACAGAGCCCTGATAATGAAAAGAGCAGATTACTCTGGGCCAGGGAGAGTAAGATGATTACAGTTTACACACACACGGTGTACAGATGCAGGTTGCTTGGTATTCAACCCAAAGTGCAAAATGTCTAGTTGTAATGATGTCATAATGACATCGTTATCTGTAAGAGCTGATGCTGTCCTTATCATCCCCTAGGCTAAGGAGAAGTATGAGAAGTCTCTGTCGGAGTTGAGTGCGGTCACTCCCCCATACCAGGAGAGCATGGAGCAAGTGTTTGACCAGTGCCAGCAGCATGAGGTCAAACGGCTCACCTTCCTTAAAGAAATCCTGCTGGACATTAAACGCCACCTCAATCTCACTGAGAACCAAAGGTCAGTGACTGGTGTTATCCTCTATCATCCCATACATACTGCAGCCCATCCTCTATTACATAACCTACATCAACCTATCCTCCCACATGGCCTTTGAATGGAAGGGTTATTGAGGAAAACATTTCAGTTTGTACAGGAACAGACCTGTGTTTAAATACTATTTGGGGTATTTCAATTACTTTTAAAGACATTTTGATGTAAATATTTGTATATTTTTTCTTGGAAAATAAACGTAGTTGAATATTGGAATGTATTTGGAAATACACTTGGAAAAGTATTGTTGTGTATTTGAAAATACTCAAAGACACAGAAAAATGTATTTTCAAATGCAGATATTTAATTACTCAATGCATTCGAACCCAGGTCTGTTTAGTCGTAAGGGTATTTGAAATAATGTATTTGGAAATACAGTAAGTACATTGTCTTGGCTATTTATAGAAAGTTATTTGAAATTACTTTCAAATACTTCAAATAGAAGTAGCTGATTTGCCCACATTATTTGAAAATACTCAAATACACAGAAAATAAGTATTTAAAAACAAATACTTAAATACTCATGTGTTTTAACCCACGCTTGTACAGATTTTGTACATACAGTGCATTCGAAAGTATTCAGACCCCTGACCTTTTTCCACATTTTGTTACGTTGCAGCCTTATTCTAAATCGATTAAATTAATGTTTTACTCATCAATCTACGCACAATACCCCATAATAACAAAGCGAAAACAGGTTTTTGGACATTTCTGCAAAAAATACCTTATTTACATAAGTATTCTGACCCTTTGCTATGAGACCCGAAATTGAGCTCAGGTGCATCCTGTTTGCATTGATCATCCTTGATATATTTCTACAACTTGATTGGAGGCCACCTGTGGTAAATTCTGCAACATTGAAGGTCCCCAAGAACACAGTGGCCTCCATCATTCTTAAATGGAAGGAGTTTGGAACCACCAAGCGCTGGCCGCGCGGCCAAACTGAGCAATCAGAGGAGAAGGGCCTTGGTCAGGGCGGTGACCAAGAACCCGATGGTCACTCTGACAGAGCTCCAGAAGGACAACCATCTCTGCAGCACTCCACCAATCAGGCCTTTATGGTAGAGTGGCCAGATGGAAGCCACTCCTCAGTAGAAGGCACATGAAAGTCACCTAAAGGGCTCTCAGACCATGAGAAACAAGATTCTCTGGTCTGATGAAACCAAGATTGAACTCTTTGGCCTGGAGGAAATCTAGGACCATCCCTACAGTGAAGCATGGTGGTGGCAGCATCATGCTGTGGAGATGTTTTTCAGCGGAAGGGACTAGGAGACTAGTCGGGATCGAGGGAAAGATGAATGGAGCAAAGTACAGAGAGGTCCTTGATGAAAACCTTCTCCAGAGTGCTCAGGACCTCAGACTGGGGCGAAGGTTCACCTTCCAACAGGACAAGGACCCTAAGCACACAGCCAAGACAACGCAGCAGTGGCTTGGGGACAAGTTTCTGAATGTCCAGAGCCCGGACATGAACCTGATCAAACATCTCTGGGGAGACCTGAAAATAGCTGTGCAGCAACGCTCCCCATCCAACCTGGCAGAGATTGAGAGGATCTGCAGAGAGGAATGGGAGAAACTCCCCAAATACAGGTGTGCCAAGCTTGTAGCGCCATACCCAAGAGGACTCAAGGCTGTAATCACTGCCAAAGGTGCTTCAAAGTATTGAGTAAAGGGTCTGAATACTTATGTAAATGTGATATTTCAGTTTTTGCTGTCTTTGTCATTATGGGGTATTGTCTATAGATGGATGAGAAAAAAAACAATTTCATCCATTTTAAAATAAGGCTGTAACGTAACAAAATGTGGAAAAAGTCAAGGGTGTTTCCAAATGCACTGTATAATGAAATTGGTGTCATCTACACAACAGCAAATCTGCCTTGAAAAAGAATTCTACATTAGTGTAGCTAATACAGTCAAAATACCTTAATTACAGCAATGATCTCTTTAAGTGCTTATCTGCATTATTTTTTGTTATTAGTTGAGTCTATGGATTATTTTAAACATTACATTTAGGGGAAATCTACTCCCAATGTGCTTGATTTATATTGTCGCTTTCATTACAGTTAATTTCAAATAGATAAATCTCAACACATTTCAGTATTTCGGTTCAGCTCCAATTACGCCGATGATGTAGTTAATGACATTTCAGACAAATTGCATCATGTCAGAGTGAATGCTTGTCATATTCTTGGCTGTGAATCAATGTGATGCAAAGCCAGGTTCCATGGTGATTGGAATAAGGAGTTCATTCAAGCTGTTTCCTGGGTGTTTGGTCTTGGTTTATAATTAGTATGGAGGATGAGTGTAGTTTTTTATAGTGTGGTGTGGAGTACTAATTGCACTGGCCTTTCGGACCACAGTATTGGTAATAATCCATAAATCAACCATAGACGGGGTTATGGTATGGTGGAATAATGCCATCTGTCGTGACTCCACCTCATACCTCACTACTCCAATTTGAATGCAAATGTGTTGTCTGTGTTCTGTGTAGCCTCACCTCATGCTATGAATGGGCCTGAATTACCTTGTCCTGGAACCATTCCACTCTTTTGTTCTGAGTGCTAGCGCTTCATAAACAACTAGAAACCCTCCAGGAAAACAGCACCATCAGCGCTGGAAAGTTTGCACCGGCAGCCCTACTGTATTATTGTCCCTTAAACAGGCCCCATCTCTCTCTGCGTGTCACAATGTGCTCTCTGTCCTCTCCCCAGCTATGGCACGGTATACAGAGAACTGGAGCGCACCATCCTAGCTGCCAACACACAGGAGGACCTGCAGTGGTTCAGCAACCACCATGGCCCTGGCATGCATATGAACTGGCCCATGTTTGAGGTACTGTGCTGTACTCTGCATTACTTCAACATAGTTGTCTGTTCAGGAATATTTACAACAACATGTAGGCCCTCAAAGGTTCAGGTATTCATTGACATTTCTCCCCAGATACAAGTATGCATTTTTAATAACACCGTTCAATACAGTTGCTTTCAGTTGGAAGATTGTTAATTTACTGACTGATTTAAAAGGAAAAGTTAAATGCCATTGGCCAGATCTGAGTCTCCGCTTCAGTATAACTTTCAGAAGTATTTATCCTCTGCTCTGCCTTCCAGGACTACAACCCAGATGCCGCTGCTGTTGTTAAGAGGGAGAAGGTGCAGAAGCCGGCTGGGGCCCCACCGACCCCGAGCACTGACCATGTCGCACCGCCTGGAGACCGCGGCAGGTGAGAGGATCACTCCACTGGTGAAACTACTACTGACAAAAACACACACACACACACACACACACAATGACATGCCAGGGTTCATCAATATCTCCCATGATGCCATACCATTTGTTTTTCTGTCTTCCTTCAATTGATCAGCATCAGCGCTGATCATGTGGCACTGCCTGGTGACCGTGGCAGGTGAGAGGACCACAACACTGATCAAACACTACACACACCATCTACTACCACACACCATCTACTGCCACACCGGGACCTACCTTATTCAAACCATTTAAATGTCATCAAACACCCGGGGATCTAACATGCCTTTTTTGACAGTCTCCATTTAATTAACTGGATATATATTGATTATATAGATGTCTTTCATTTACTCTGTTAATTACTGTTGCTCTAGTCTACAGTAGTCATGTTTGTATGAAATTCTCCCGATCAAACCCATATATCTTCCTAACCCTTCTGTTGCAGTGTGAGCAGCTATGAAAAGAACCAGGCCTACTCCACTGATTGGTCCGATGATGAGGCGCCTGCAGCCCATTCAGGCGGTGAGACCAATGGGGGTGGGAATGAAAACTCCTTTGAGGAAGACTCTAGCAGCGCCGGAAAAGGGGGTGCTGGGACCGGGACTGCGTCTGGGGTCCGGGTGCGTGCTCTGTATGATTATGACGGACAGGAACAAGATGAGCTCACCTTCAAAGCTGGTAAGCAACGACAACACTTCACCAGCTTTGATGTCTCTTGATTTGGCTACGATGTATTTCCAGTTTAACCCTATTCTTGGCCCTAAGATTTGAGTCCAACAGTGCAGTTTACCTCAACTATCAGTGCCACATGGTTTATTATGGCCAAGCTGACTTGATAGGGGGGTGGAGATGAGGTCACGGGAAATTACCTGCTATCTCTGTGCATTCCATTCCAAAGCCACTTTATTCCCAGAGGAAGATTGTAGTAGTTAGTCAATAATGGCCACATTCTACTTCCTCCAATTACAGGCACCTGCTAGTCATTAGCAATTGTCTTCTGACTGTCCCTATATTAGAGGGTGTTAGTAGGGCCTTCCTAACAACATGATGCACATCCTGCCTGATCTTTGCTAATAGTGACGTGATAAAGGAAACAACAAAGATGTCCAAATGTACTATTGACCATATTATTGTTCAGTCATGGAAAGAGCATAGAATGGATGTTGTTTAATGGGGATGGGCGCATGAGGTGACCGTTTTGGAGAGCCTGGTGTGCCCAAAGTAAAATGCCTCCCATTCAGGCCCAGAAAATAGGATATGCATATATTTGGTACCATTGGATAGGAAACACTCTGAATTTTCCAAAACTGTTAACCATTTGTCTGTGAGTAAAACAGAACGCATATAGCAGGCGAAACCCCGAGGAATTTCTGTCCTGGAAAAAGTGATTTTGACACATTGCTCATTTGGGAACCCCTCCCTAATGAAAATGACCATATAAGGGCATATGAATGCAGTACCCATCGCTTCCTTTAGATGTCAACAGTCTCGAGACAGTGTATTTTTTTCATTTTGGATGAGTAAGACCAGAGAAGAAGACCAAACAAGGAAGTCACTCTTTGATGACAACAGTAGGCTGGGCGCGCTTCCGTGAAAGCGCGCAGTGTCTTTTTTACCGTCGTTATCGATCAGTTTATATTCCGGTTGATTTATAATAGTAAATATACGTAAAAGTGTTCCTAAGGATACATTTAAAACTATGTTTGATTGTTCTTGGACAAGTTTATAGGTATAAGATGAACGAGTTCGCGTCACGTTTTAATGGAGTAGTGGAAGCTGTCGTTTCTGATTATAACGCGCGAACCAAATGGAGGATTTATGGATAAAATACGTTACTTTTTCTAACAAAAGAACCATGGATTGTCTTCGTTGGACACTTAGGATGACCTCAGCAGAAGTTCTTCAACAGGTAATTGATTTGTTTTCGCTGTGAAATGTGTTATGTGTGTGCCATGATGGCTAATGGATTCATGGCTATGGGAAAAATATGTGAGGTGCTACTCTCAAACAATCAAATGTGCTGCTTTCGCCGTAAAGCCTTTTTGAAATCTGACAACGCTGTGATATTGCCAAGAAACAGAGCTTTTGATGAGTATGGAACACTTGTATATTGGTGGATGTTTAATAATTCAACTTTTGGATTTTGATTTTGGCGCTTTACATTTTACCTGGTAGTGTCGGGAGGAGCCCGCTAGCGCCCCACTGATCCCCAAGAAGTTTTAAGGAGATGTACATATGTTCTTCACAGGTGATGAACTGACCAAGACTGAGGATGAAGATGACCAAGGCTGGTGTCGAGGTCGCCTGGATACAGGCCGAGAGGGACTGTACCCGGCCAATTACGTCGAGGAGGTTTAATGACCCCAGAGGAGGAGGAGGATATGCCATTGGAGGCAGCTCGGACTGTCCCATCCAATGGCACTGCACAGAGCCAGAGACTTACGAACAACACATCCCTTGCCCAACAGATGCGCCAAGCAGACTTGACTAAATATAATCTTAGTAAAGTAAGAAAAGACAATATATCAATATTATATTTATCCAGTATTTGAGGTGGGGAGGACTTAAACACTAAAACAGGAGCAGCATTTATTCCAGTCTACACAAACTCAAACATAACATTGAGCCAATGCAGGGACACATTTTGCATATCTGTGCTGTGTTTGATATAAAGATCATGCAGATGATGTAAAATAAATTTGCACTACATTCTCCTATAACAGTGTGACAATAATGTAACCAATTATACCTACCTACCCGTTTAACCAGAACAAGCTACTCAGCCTGCATTGTGTGTATATGGCGCCATTTTGTGTAGCATTTTCAATGCTATGTGTTCAGTCCTCATGTTTACATTGGGAATGCTGTGTATTGTTAGAACTACCACAAAATGTATCATAGATTTTATTATTTAATTTTTTGTGATTTGGTCTAATCCCTTTTACCAGTGTGTGCATTGCTACACTATGTGTTTATCTCTGTTTCTCTGTTGGTTTCCTATAGCAGAATGTGCTATGCAACAGGCTTTCCCTAAACCTCCAAGCCATATTAAGGCTACAAGATGCAACAAATCCGCTGATATGAAAACCAATGCAGAGGATCAGAGTTCACCATTAGACACAGAAACAGCATTGGAATAGCACCACAAACTTGTGTCTGACTTCATAGCCAGAAGTGGAGTTGGTGTAATACTCTTCCCATCACCACCCTTGAATGATAACATCTAATTTCAATTCATTGCAGGGTATATCTACAATACCTGTTAATTTCAATCAATTGAGGGGTATTATTTAGAATACCTGTGAGGGGAATTCTGTATTTTTGGGGTCAGTAGGCATGATATTATCACCTGCTTGCTTTTATTTTATCTGTCAGTGCTAACAAGAAATATTTGATTGTTCAGGTGACGTAATCAGGCATATAAACTGTAAATTTAGTTGTTTTCAGGATATAAAATGGAAACGCTGACATGAATGTAGTTGTAGGGGCCTGGAAGGAGACATGCTGTTTTTAACTAGACATGTTTTATTCCACTGTAAGGCAAAAAGCACTTATGAGCCCATTCACCTAGGGGCCCAATTCTGACTTTGGAAGTGTATGCTCTTTCCTACACATGCCTTTCCTACGCACTTCTCTGTAGCTGTTACGCACCTTATAAAGGTGCGTAACAGGCTTTGCAGGCGTGGTTCCCTTGTGCGTGCTGAATACATTTAATTAAACCGCTAATAATCCCTCCCGCTTGATGGCCAACAAGATTTTCTCTGGGACTTTTCATTCAATAGGGTTTTCAGTACATTTATCTTAAGCCATCCCTTTAAATACGGTGTACCTTTAATTAGAACTTTGACGACAGACTAGAATAGAATCTAGAGAACGGGTTCCCGAATATAGGGATCAATGAAAGAAAGCCATCTAAATATATGCATATTCATCTCCGCTTCAGCCCCAACTGGTACATTTATAAATTCTCTGATCTTGTAGATTATTTAGGCAAATTTTAAGGGTTAGGAAAGTATGTATGAATCATAACAAAACAGGTTTGGAAAGCCTTTACGCATTAAATATATTGATGAATAAAAAATTGTTTTATTCATCCTGAAAGTTATCATATTCAATTTCAATCCATTAATTAGTGGAAGGTGTATAATGGTTGAACAATAGTCCTTTAAATCTACCCTAATTCTCACTAATCATGGAACTGTTGGACAATGGTCCAGTCATTGTGAACCGTGCGCCAGCCTCCAGGTTTAACCTGCCATGTGTGGTCTGAGTTCCATAATGATTCAAATAGGCTACATGTCCCAAATTATTGCACAATGTTAGCCTAATATGATCCACTAATGCTAGCGTTCCTCAGGAACAACTACACAGAGGTGATGGAGGAAATAAAGGTTAACAGAATGGAATGGAAGGATGCAAAATGTAAGCTACAATTTTTTTTTTACTGACACTAAAGTGACAGTTTTATAAATGTATGTGGGTATTACTGACGGTGGCTCCCGATATTGGCTAATATTTAACATGATACAAATTGTAAAATAAAAAGGAGAAAAGCCTGGGTATATAATTAGAACATTCTAAAGTGCATACATCATCAACTAGGCAGGTTCAGCCCTACAGAAGCCTATAGCTTGGCTCTCCAAATTTCATCCACGCAAATGATGAGGGCACACAATTAAAATTATATATAATGGCAAAGTTATTTATGGGCTATTTCACTGTGGAAAAGAGGCCGCAATACATGTCATGTTGATATGATTTTCAGTTTGCTTCCATATGGCTGGTTTCACATTCGTCTCCTGGGATCATAAGGAAAAATCATCTAAAACAATTGCTATGTGTATTTATAATCCCCTTCTCCAAACGGATTACTCATTTACCTAGCTCTTATCAATAGCTCTTATCAATTTAAACATTGCAGTGCATGGAAAATGCTGTTATTTCTATCTAGAAAAATGTTTATGCTTTTTCCAATTGGAACCGGCAGGTTCGCTACAGGGTAAAGGTAGTGGAATTATTAGGGGAATTAGGTCAGAATACGGCGTATCTGTAGACACACCTCCATCACGCCTTAGTTTCTTAGATCTCTACCCCGAATGAATAGCAGGTGAATAGCATGCTATTCTCATGCTTAAATTCAAGGTCAGTATACGCATAGAGATAAAAGTTCATAAAAAGGGAACTATGTTCCATTTACGCGCACTTAACTCGGGTCGGAATCGGCCCCCCTACTGAGCCAAAGAATGACCGAAATCTGAAATGCATGAAACTCTTTCCTCATGCAATAACTCACATATCACAACCTGTCATGCAACTAACTGCTTCCTGTTGTCTCAGTGTTTATTTGATAGTTGATCCACAGGGGGAAGACTAGAGCATACCACAGTGACTACAGTAAATCAGAAATCATTTATTTGACAGAAGTAATTAACTCTACTTTAGATTGCTCCTGGTAGTATACTTTACATGCTCACAGCTAACTAAAAAATACACATACTGTATATACAGAAAATACTACAGTACTTGCTGACAAATCTAGCTCATCAGATGTTGTCCAATGCAAATATTTTTGCCAATGGTGGGCTATCTAAATCAGTCATGCAATAATGTTGTGAGAGCAGAAATCTTTGCACAGAACAGGGGTCATGGACATGAGGTTAAACCTCAGGTTTATGTCATAGACCATTATTATAGTGGCAAGATGTGTTTAGGTTATGGCTTCAGAGGAGATTTCACCAGGTCTTGGTATCACTGTTGAGAGAACACATCACCAGCTCACAAGTTATGTATTTTAGTGTAAACTGCCCAGCAAAAAGAACTAATATCATCGAATGATCTTATAGCCTTTACACACACACACACACACCTCGGGTAGATATTTTTTGGGAAACAAAAATCTTTATCATCCAGCGTGTATGAGTTGAGTAATTGTAAATAAAAAAATTATAACAAAATGCAAGTGATCAAATACTAAAACAAAATGTAGTGTCATACATGCAAATGTGTTACAACAAAATAACAGCAATGGAAAGCATATTGAGTACCATATCGTATGAATTGCATCGCAATGGAATTGTCAATGTACCATATAAGAGCGTGATGTTACCCCACGCTGTCAGATTTGTATATGATGATGTAATTTAAGGATTATATTCTATTGTAACTGTACAACTGTGTTGAGTTGGAAATGATACCTAACTACACTGAGGCAGTAAAACGGTGTATATGTAAATGCTTTTTTATGTTGATTTTTCTCTTCCTTATGCACAACAAGGGGGACACGGCTCATATTGTGAAACCCCTGTATTAGCAGACGTATGTATGTTTATAGTTAGTGGTGTAATTTGATCTCCTAACTGGTGTAGTGCCTGTTCATCTTAATGTAACACAAGGTTCATTTAAATATGCATAAAGATGATTATGATTATGATAATAAGGATGATATTCTGAATCAAAGTTGTTGTGATGGTGTCAATATTACGATATTGGTTTGAAAGGGGAAAACAAGTTTGTTGAGAAAACAAACAAAATGTTTTGTGTCCTGTGTGTGTTTTTTGAATGGATTTTTGACTGTGCATTATGGGTTATGATATGCTATGATTGTAGTCTTAGGGTGCTTGATGAAAAAAGGCTGCTTTGTTTTAAACACATTCAGTATTTAAACACATTCTTACACATTGTCATTATAAATATTCAATATTATATTCCAACATTTGTATGTATCCAGTCACTAATCTCTGACACAGGTGTTTGACTCTACATACGGATCTTAGCATTTGAAATGTGGCAGTAGTATTGAAATGCTTATATTACAGTAGTTCACTGTATTCACTAATTCCTATTAGACAGTATTCTTCCACCAGGGAATGGGCACCGGAGTCAAATAATTTCAATTCAATGAGATCGATGATATTACAAATCTACATCAGGATCATAATTGGCCCTACTGTATGTGGTAAATAGCTGTGACTGTGACCTATGAAGTGGCCTTTACATTGGACTGCTACTAGAGATCAGCAGTGAACATTTTCAATACATTATATAGTACATTATATATTCACCATAGCTTAGTCCACTGTAGATTCCAAATCAAGCTTCAGAGAACTAATTATGTAAAATGTAACATTTGTAAGTGCTATGGGTTGTAAGGAGGGACATGTTGAAATGTAAATGCCACTAAAAAGAGTAGCCATTACAAATGAAGAAATAAATAGTAGCTGATGTACTGGTGATTAATGTGAGTTCATAATCAGAGAAAAAGTATACAAACATATGGAATTGACATTTGTGAAAATGAAATATTGGACAATTAATATTAAAATTGTTTCAACAATATTGGAAATGTAAAACATTACATATCTAATGCAATGTGACAATAAATTCCCATATGCAATCAGGTTACACATAAGAATATTGAAATTAGGCAGGAGTGCACAATGCAGGAGGCAGTCTATACAGTGCATTGTTAATGATGGAGCTAAAACAGCAGTTAGAGGCTTTTTTCAGTTAGTTGTCACCAGTCATCACCCCTCATGTTCTCTTCTTCTGGCTGGCTGCTCCACAGCTTCATACAGGGTGGACAAACTGATAGACTAGTCTCTGGGACACATCAGGCTTGCGGATGATGCCCTTCTTGTAGTACTGTCGGATAGAGCGACTCAGCTTGTCGTAGTTCATAGCTGGACGGTTCTTCCTGAGGCCCCATAACCTGGCTACATGAGCCGAGTTTTCGATTTTGAAGATACCTGATGATTAAAGGAACAATAAAATGCAAGAGATGGAACATTTCAAATTTTTCAGCAACCAATGGACAATAAGCCCCAAATGTTGAATAACCCAAGTCAGTTCACAAGGCCAAATGTTCTCACCTTTACAGTGTACATTTTAGGACATCCTCAGCTTTAAAGCCCCTATCCAGTCTTTTTATTTTAGCTTTTAAATCATCACTATATGTCTAATAGATTACTGTGTGTGTCTATTTCATAAAAATATTAAAATAACCTTTTGCCATCGAAATGCTCAGTGTGATCCTGTGGGCGTGTTTATAGGAATTTAAATATATTTACATACACCGCCCTGATTGGCGCATCGGACCGTCTTAAATCTAGAGCCTACCCCGCCTACCCTTTCAAAGTAGGAGGAATCATATGCAAATAAAAGATGACTGGTCATTGGTGAGAATAATCAGATCAGATTTGTTATGATCTGGGCCAAAAACTCTATCCCACCTGAACAGGCTGAAGTTCCAGGCTAAAATGTACACCATACACCTGTCTGCACTCCCCCCTCTTTCCCCTGCCCACTCACCTTTCTCCTTGTTGAGCCAGCGGATGCAGCGTCCATAGTTGTGTGGCTTGAGGAGCAGCTGTCTAAGGAACTGCCACAGGTGGATGGGCTGGCTTGAGCAGGATGAGTCAGCCTCTGGACACATCTCCCCAGCACCATGTAACTTGGTATCTCCTGGTGAACAACACTCCTTCATGCATGCAGCTGTGACAAAAACAACAAGTGACATCAATAAGGGATCATAGCTTTCACCTGGATTCACCTGGTCAGTCTATGGCATTTAAAGAGCAGGTGTTCTTAATGTTTTGTACACTTATATTATAATATGGCATATATTTAATTTATGGTGTGGGTCATTCCATTGAAAATGATTGAATGTTTTATAGCCACAAGCCAAATGAGTACTTGGCTCATTCACTATATAGATTGTACTGTAGTTTTCAGATATTTTCTTAGTCTTATGTTGAGATAACAAATGTGTAATCCTGTTCAATATTAAATCCACTTCAATCAGTGTAGATGAAAGAGAGGAGACAGGTTAAATAACTATTTTTAAGCCTTGATACAATTGAGACATGGATTGTATATGTGTGTCACTCAGATGGTGAATGGGCAAGACAAAAGATTTAAGTGCCTTTGAACGGGGTATGGTGGTAGGTGCCAGGTGCACCAGTTTCAGTGTATCAAGAACTGCAACGCTGTACATTGACACTCAACAGTTTCCCATGTGCATCAAGAATGGCCCACCACCCAAAGAACATCCAGCCAACTTGACACAAGTGTGGGAAGCATTGGAGACAACATGGGCCAGCATCCCTGTGGAACATTTTCGACACCTTGTAGAGTCCATGCCCCAGCGAATTGAGGCTGTTCTGAGAGCAAAAGGGGGTGCAACTCAATATTAGGAAGGTGTTCCTAATGTTTTGTACGCTTAGTGTGTGTGTGTGTATATATATATATATATATATATATATATATATATATATATATATATATATATATATATATATATATATATATATACTGAGCGTACATGTGTATATACCACAGTCCAAGTAACAGATCTGTTCAAGGTTGTCAGTTGCCCTACCTGATCTCCAGATGTCCAGGTGAGCAAACAGCAGGTCTCCACATTGCATTGAGCGCTGCCTGAAGTCCTCCTCTGTCATGGAGCACAGGTCCTTCCCACTGAGCTCCTGGAACACCTTTCCCACCTGGGGTAGTCTGTACAGGTGCTCCGTCCACAGCAGCCACTTCTGGACATTCCCACAGTTCCACTCCATGGGTTCTGCAGAGGCGATGAGGTACATTGTACTGTATGCAATTTCTGAACTGATATTTGTCTTCCCTATGACAGGTAGTGAGTGAGTGAGCATGTGAAATGAGGCATGTGAAATTATGAATTGTCAACAGAGGCATTTGCACAGGGCGGAGAGGCCCCAGACACTTCTGTCATTTGGCTTAGCCCAACGTCAGTGGTATTATTCTAAAATGGATTCAATCATTTTTTTAAATTAATCTACCCACAATACCCAATAATGACAAAGCAAAAACAATTAAATAAAATACGGAAATATCACATTTACATAAGTATTCAGACCCTTTACTCAATACTTTGTTGAAGCACCTTTGGCAGCGATTACAGCCTTGAGTCTTCTTGTATTTGGGGAGTTTCTCCCATTCTTCTCTGCAGATCCTCTCAATCTCTGTCAGGTTGGATGGGGAGCGTTGCTGCACAGCTATTTTCAGGTCTCTCCAGAGATGTTTGATCGGTTTCAAGTCCGGGCTCTGGCTGGGCCACTCAAGAACATTCAGAGACTTGTCCCGAAGCCACTACTGCATTGTCTTGGCTGTGTGCTTAGGGTTGTTGTCCTGTTGGAAGGTGAACCTTCACACCAGTCTGAGGTCCTGAGTGCTCTGGAAAAGGTTTTCATCAAGGATCTCTCTCTGTTGATCTTTGCCTCGATCCTGACTACTCTCCCAGTCCCTGCCACTGAAAAACATCCCCACAGCATAATGCTGCCACCTCCATGCTTCACTGAACCAATCAGGTTCTTGGTCACTTCCCTGACGAAGGCCCATCTCCCCCGATTGCTCAGTTTGGCCGGGTGGCAAGCTCTAGGAAGAGTTTTGGTGGTTCCAAACTTCTTCCATTTTAGATTGATGGAGGCCACTTTGTTCTTGGGGACCTTCAATGCTGCATAATTTATTTGGTACCCTTCCCCAGATCTGTGCCTCGACACAATCCTGTCTCAGAGCTCTACGGACAATTCCTATGGACGTCATGGCTTGGTTTTTGCTCTGACATGCATTGTCAAATGTGGGACCTTATATAGACAGGTGTGTGACTTTCCAAATCATGTCCAATTAATTGATCTCATAGAGAAAGGTCTGAATACTCATGTAAATAAGGTATTTCGTTTTTTGTTATACATTTGTAAAAACCTGTTTTCACTTTGTCATTATGGTGGTATTATGTGTAGATTTATGAAGATTGAATTTTTTTTAATCCATTTTAGAATAAGGCTGTAACATAACAAAACGTGTAAAAAGTCAAGGGGTCTGAATACCTTCCGAAGGCACTGTATGAAACGGTAGCATAGTTGACAGCACAGTAATAACAGTAATAATAACCGTAATACCATGGTAACAATATGGTAACAAATTACAGGCACATAATAACTTCGTAGTTAAACAGTTTTCTTACCTGGGGTAATGTTGAGCAGCTTGCAGGCAGTCTCTATGTCCTTCATTACCTCTCTCAACACAATGCTCTGGACCTGCTCAAGACAGCGTTCTTCCACCTGTCCCTCTAGCCCAGATGGGACGTCCAATCCCAGGCCCACCCCCATGCCCTGGCTGTCGATGACAGGGCACTGCTCCAGGGGCTTACAGGGGGGCTCAGGGTGTGCTGCCTCTTTCTTCTTCAACAGCCACAAGCTGTCTTCAGTGAGGAGCATGTCAGAGCAGGGCAGGAACACTCCTTGCAGGCTGCGTTCAGGAGCGGTGTGTTTAGGCACACTTATCAGTCCACGGGTCGGCTTGGTGTCCTCCTCCTCCCAGGCCCTCAGGGCAGACACACTGTAGTGGTAGTCATTGAAACTCATCAGGGGAAGGTGCACTGTGCTCCCCAAGCGGTCACAGCCTGGACTCCCCATAGCTTCAACAGTGCTGGAGATCAGAAAGGAAAACTTTCATCAGGCATGTTATATAAAGGGATTTATACTAGACACACAGAAAGATCATTTCCGAAAGGTCTCAAAACAATAGTGAACTTGATGGCAAACTGTTCAAATATCGAGATAGCAAATGTCAGGTGTAAGAACAGTGTTTTTTTATCATGTCTTGTGAAAAAAATCAACTGTCATCCACAAGTGACAATTTTCTAGTGACTTTGTTTGACTGTCTTTTTTTCCTTTTCAATTCACATGGCAAGCTTTTCCCTCTGACAGTGCTGTCTTAATACTTCATTGAAACCATATCCAAATGTCAAAATATTTAACAGTAGTAATCCTAAAGCAAACATGACATTTCATTAATGTTGTTTGTTCTGTTGGTACTTTCTTTGAAATGTTGAATTAACCAATCTCTTTTCATAAAAACAACACTTCATTGTGTAGAGTAGCACGTTTGAGTATGGTGTGTAAGAATTTCAAAGGGCTGACTTTTTGGAAATGTTTTCAGTAACCTCTTCCCCTAGGCAGAGCTATAGAAACCCTGAAATGCGCTGCACAACCAATGCAGACGCTGCTTGGTCAAGCCGACGTCTGTCCTGGCCGTGCAGCATTTACGGGGATATGGCCTCTGCAGAAGTCAAGGCATTCATACTTTAAGAGCCTCGCGGAGCAGCGCAGAGTTGTTGAGCAGAGGTGAGGGAAGTTGTCAAGGAAGTGAGTTTGTGTTTATACAGGACCTCCCGCCCCCACCTACTGTCAACCAATCATGTCAGTGCGGAGCTATAAGGAACCCTCTGCATTGTTACAACATTTGGGAGGCGAACAGCGATGTAGTGAGGAGCTCAATTTGGCCTCCTCGTGCCTCCAGAGGCTCCAATCACGCCACATCCTCCATATGGAGCCTGAAACCACACTTACAGATAAGGCATAGATTGGCTTTACCCAAACGCTACAAGTGACAAATGACAGTTAGTTTGGACAACAGTGGGATAGTTGGTTCTGTGAGATTATTACAACGGGTGCGTCTAATCCTGAATGATGATTGGTTAAAAATGCATTCCAGATGGTGTCTATTCCACAAATTACCACTGGCTAAATCTATGATGTTAAAATGCCTATTTACTCTGTTCCATCTGACTGCGCAATCCACTGTCTCATCAGCCCAGGCAGGCAATGTATAAACTTGATCTCCACTATAAAAAGCATCTAGACATTATCTCACATTTCTTTTAGACTAACATTTCGTTTTCAACAGTGGAGATTTGTATAAACCTTGCTGGCTGTGTCTCCGACATTTGCAACATTGTTTCAATATTCAACTTCGATCTCCAGCTGTCCCATAGTAATGCACGTGTCTGGACGAGACAGACAGGCAGACAGATTTCCCAGACGGTCGTAATCATGAATCTGCTGGCATAATCTTTATGGATGCATACAAATGTCAATAGAAAACAGGTCAAACTAAACGAAATGCTGCACGGCCAGGACAGACGTCTTTCCAGCTTCAGTTTGAAGTGATTGTGTTGGCTGTGTTGTTGGCTAGCTCCTCTGAACAAAAGTGTCCTGTGGAGAGAGCACATTTTCTATGCCAGACGAAATCGCGCATCATTAGCTCATTGTTATGGATGTATCCAAATAAATGTCACTAGAAAACAGCTTAAACAAACGCAAATGCAGCTACTTTGCTGTTATTCCGGCTGCACTGTTTGACGTGACCGTAAATTGGCCGTAGTTGGCCAGCTAGCAATAAGAACGTTAACAATAGAACGAATGATTGGGTCACGTCCATAGATACAGAACAAAAAGATTTATCGACTGTGTCGCGTCTCTAGCAACCGAACGGATAGAACAAACGACCAGCCGGCTTGGCTAGCAACCTTAGATTTGTGTCGGTACTATAAATCGTCGAAGGATGAAATAGTATGATTCAATTCATAAAAATACGGTTTTTAATTAAAATATGTCAATCATTATTTACATTTTAGCAGACACTCTTATCCAGAGCAATTCGGGTTAAGTGCGTTGTTCAAGGACACATCAACATATTTTTCATCTAGTTAGCTCAGGACTTGGAAACAGCAACCTTTCGGATACTGACCCAACGCCCTTTAATAGTGATAATGCCTCGTCTCGGGGCTAACAACACCCGTGCCAATATATCCTCCAAACACCGGCTTCTCAGACATTATCACTTAAACATAAGGTAACAGACATCATGTAATGTCAAGACTGGGTTCTAATGCATTAAATGAAAGTACATGTGAATATACTGACATCCAGTCTGGCCATCATAATCACTGGGTTAATAAGAGGTGATAATCTAGGGTAAGGTATGTAGCATTGTCCCATTAGAATCCTTAATTGAAACAATAACAAAACATTTTTCCTTCATCAGTCTACACACAAAACCCCATAATCACAAAGTGAAAACAGGTTTTTATGTTTACAAATTTATAAAGAATTTAAAACCTTATTTACATAAGTATTCAGACCCTTTGCTATGAGACTTGAAATTGAGCTCAGGCACATCCGGTTTCCATTGATCATCCTTGAGATGTTTCTACAACTTGATTGGAGTCCACCTGTGGTAAATTCAATTGATTGGACATGATTTGGAAAGTCACACACCTGTCTATATAAGGTCCCACAGTTGACAGTGCATGTCAGAGCAAAAACGAAGCCATGAGGTCAAAGGAATTGTCCGTAGAGCTCCGAGACAGGATTGTGTCAAAGCACAGATCTGGGGAAGGGTACCAAAACCTTCCAGAAGGACAACCATCTCTGCAGTACTCCACCAATCAGGCCTTTATGGTAGATTGGCCAGATGGAAGCCACTCCTCAGTAAAAGGCACATGACAGCCTACTTGGAGTTCGCCAAAAGGCACCTTAAAACTCTCAAACCATGAGAAACAAGATTCTCTGGTCTGATGAAACCAAGTTTAAGTGTCACATCTGGAGGAAACCTGCCACCATTCCTATGATGAAGCATGGTGGTGGCAGCATCATGCTGTGAGGATGTTTTTCAGCAGCAGGGACTGTGAGAGTAGTCAGGATCGGGGGAAAGATTAACAGAGCAAAGTACAGAGATCCTTGATGAAAACCTTCTCCAGAGCGCTCAGGACCTCAGACTGGGGCGAAGGTTCACCTTCCAACAGGACAACGACCCGATCTGACATCTCTGGAGATACCTGAAAATAGCGTTGCAGCGACGCTCTCCATCCAACCTGACAGAGCAGAGATTAATGGGAGAAACTCCCCAAATACAGGTGTGCCAAGCTCGTAGCGTCATACCAAAGAAGACTCAAGGCTGTAATCGCTGCCAATGGTGCTTCAACAAAGGACTGAGTAAATGGTCTGAATACTTATGTAAATGTGATATATTTTTTTTATTTATTTTATACATTTGCAAAACTTTCTAAAAACCTGTTTTTGTTTTGTCATTATGGTGTATTGTGTGTAGATTGATGAGGGGAAAAAAACAATTTAATCAATTTTAGAATAAAGCTGTAACGTAACAAATGTGAAAAAAGTCTGAATACTTTCTGATGACACTGTATATCCGTTCTTTTCAATCACTTTGGCACATATTTCAGATGTAAGTGGTGTATTTTCAAAACTACAAAACTCAAAACTCAAAACACTTGTAATGTCCCCATTCTTATGTTCAGAACTCTTGATTAGATTTAATAAAAATAAAATGGCTCTGATAGACATGGTCGCCTGGTTCCTGGCTTCTAAGCAACTTTGCAGTATTTTTTGGGTGTGTATGTGTTATTTCTCACATTATATTCACAAGCATTTCTCTACACTCGCAATAACATCTGCTAAATATGTGTATGCAACCAATAAATATGATGATTTGATTTTCATTTAAATTCCATGAGAACATTTTGTTTAGACACCAATACATCAAATTTACATTTATGTAATTTAGCAGACGCTCTTATCCAGAGTGATTTACAGTAGTGAGTGCATACATTTGTCATACTTTTTTTAACTGGTCCCCCGTGGGAATCAAACCCACAACACTGGCTTTGCAAGTGCCATGCTCTACCAACTGAGCCACACGGGACCAAATAACAATAGCCTCACCATTTACACATTTTAACTACCTTTTAATCCAATAGCAAAAAATACAAGATACACATTTCTAAACATAAATTTTTTTCTATAGAGTATTTGACTATAACTTGACATGCAATTTTATTTTGCAAACCGAAGACAGGTTGAGACCATGTTAAGAAATATGTCAGTCTTCCACTTTCATTATCTTTATACAGTACATACGTGGAACAAATGATCAGATATACGGGTATTGTGGGGGTATTGTAAAGCAGTTGGCTACTGTAAAAACGTATATTTGTGTAGCACAGTGCTGTGTATTCCATTTCTGCCCTATGCAACATTGTAGAAGATCACCTTTTTAGTTAAGAAAACTGATACAGCATCGCATGTCTCTCTCCTTGGCAAAATAAATCAGCTCACAGTGTATCAATGAAATTCAGATGATGAGTGGAATATATTGTTATATACAACCCTAGTATTTTAGCAGTGCATTGTACAACACACTATAATTCCAAATGGTAGCACATAGTGACTCTTTCCACTTTGTCATATTGAAGCATACTGGCTGATGGAGGATGATGATGTAGTATTTACAGCCACATCCATATATGATTTGGTTTTACTTTACAACATAAATGGATTTCAATTGATACATTTATGATGTAAAATGTAGAATTGTACAGTGTTCAGCACTTATTTTTTGTTGTTGGTACTTTAACCCCTTTTTTTCCCCAATTTCATGATATCTAATTACAGTCTAGTCCGATCGCTGCATCTCCCCTACGGACTTGGGAGAGGCAGAGGTTGAGAGCCATGCATCCTCTGAAACACGACCCTGCCAAGCCGCACTGCTTCTTGACACACTGCTCGCTTAACTCAGAAGCCAGCCGCACCAATGTGTTGGAGAAAACACCATCCAACTGGCGACCGAAGTTAGCTTGCAGACACCCGGCCCACCACAAGGAGTCGCTAAAGCGCGATGGGACAAGGAAATCCCAGCCGGCCAAACCCTCCTCTAACCCGGACGATGCTGGACCAATTGTACGCTGCTTCATGGGTCTCCCGGTCACGGCCGGCTGTGCCACAGCCTGGGATCGAACCCAGGATGTAGTGGCGCCTCAAGCACTGCTATGTAGTGCCTTAGACCACTGCACCACTCGGGAGGAAATTGATCTACAATTTTGATTCAGCAGTTAGCAGTTTTGAGCAGATTGATAAACTGATTGTTAAATGTATTGTCAACAAATGACAAGAAAATCATCTAAAAATGTGAATATTGCATTTTGAAAAGCAGATAGATTGAACAGGTATCCAAATGAAAGAGTGATTTGGTACACGGAACAAGTGACTTTGAGAATTATTTTGTTGTACTCAGTCAATTGAAAATGTGCTTAAAGTTTTGAAACATGAGCCATTTTGATGACCTGTTTAGATTTTTGTACTTAGAGTTGTGAAAATTTACCACATACAGTACTTGTAAAAAATTGCACCAAAATCATTGACAAAAAACTGTAATTTATACACAGTAAGTTCATGTATATAAAAGTCCACAATGTCATGCAATACTGTATGCATGATAGCTGAATCAGCACTTATAGACTGAGGCCCTGGGGTGTTTGGCTGGTTGCTCAGGTGCTGGTGGACACTGACAGGGTTATGTTTTTTTAGGTCACCAAAATGTATTTGAGGTTAATTGCATCAAGAAAGTATCTGCTCTCACAGCATATTAGACAAAAGGTGGACAATGAATAGCCCAGCCCATATCCATGGTGTGAGTAACAGCTGAGGTGGAGGTGGCATTGTATCCTCTGACGTGCTGATTTAACCGCAACAGCTCATAATACTGCCCTGGCCGTACTCACATAGTATAGAATGATCCAGCAAATGGGAGGGCTCAGATGAAAAACTGTTCATACATTCAATATTGAGACTGTTGAGAAGTGCTGTGTCTCTGTGCACCAGAACCAGAATGTACCAACCTATGTATGACTTGTGCTGTATCTTTCTATTGACACTAAGGTGTATAAATGACAGTATAGTGCATTTGTGTGATAAAGTGGGAAATGCTTTTAGGTTTTTATTACTATTTAGTGCTTGAGGGGTTTTGGCTGATTGCTTATCATTTCCAAAACTAAGTGTAACATAATTGGTGAGTTATTACAGGGAAGTTAAAATAGCCGGAGGTCATTAATTACCAAATACTGTAAAGTGGGGGCCTTCTATGGAAAATGAAATAGTTCAATAAAGGGAAAGTATTGTTTGAGTATAACACCATGTAGTGAGAATTGTTTGAGAATTGAGATATATTCATTCTAATGAAGAAGGTAGTGTCTTACAATCACACTTTTTTTCTATGTTTTCCTGGTGGGTATGTGTGCGTGTGTGTGACCATAGTATACACGTGAAATAAATACTTCTTTAGAACTAAGCACTGGGTTCAAAAATACACCTTGATAGATAACAATGGCTAAAGTGATATCAGAGGCATTCTGTCGATATGAAAGATATTTGGTCATGTATTACTCATTGCATTCCCCTACACATTAAACAAAGGGAGGGCTACTTTAAATTCACACCTATTTCTTTATCTAGCTACTTTACTGGCATTAAAAAATAATTTATCAGTGTGTGTGTGTGTGCATCTGTGTGTGTGTCTTCTAACCGTCCAAACAGAATTCAGGCACACATTCATTAGAAGAGGGTGGTTAAAGTCTCATTACACCTGTTGAACTGGTTTGGTGTCCCTTGGAGCCTGCTTGATAAAACTGAAAAACATTGCTGGTGTGTGATTAACCTGTGCATACTAAAATGCAGTTTTATGCACTTTCCATGGATGCAAGGAAAAATAAGGAAATGTCAATGCATCAAATAGAAACAGATCACGTGAACTTTATATCCGAGGTGCATGAAAATGCCACAAGAAAGAGAATCACCTCTGATATTGCAAAAAAATCGGAGTGAATTTGTAATTGCCAAAAACAGTAACAGAGTGAAAAAGTGAATATAGTGTTTCCTTCAAACATATTTCATCAGTGTCTTGATGACACTTCTGTAAAGAGTGGCCTGGCAGACACAACACTCCAACAGTACACTGATACAGTGTAAATCCCTGTCTGAAACTCTTCCTATCAAACTGGTTCCATAGTATGTTATCCTCAAGAATATAACTCATATTAATCATACTGATCAAAATATACACCATCCCCACCTTGCATAGTTCAAGCCAGTCTACCACTTCATTATAAAAAAAATCCACCTCAATATCTGTCCCAAACCCAGGCGTGTCCGTAGACATACCTGGTCAGAGGAGCAGGCTGCTGATGGTGTTTGAGCTGGTAGACTGTCACTCTGGATATCTGTCTTCGCATCTGTCAAAGGACTTCTTGTACAGGTGCTGAAGAGTTCCACAGTGAGTCACAATGCAGATGGGAAGAAGCTCAAGTCCCAAGCTCCTCTGGTGGTGGATGAGTTTAGTATGTAGGCTCTGCTCTAGTGGCCTTCTCTGGTTGGCTGTTTCAGTCGTCAGGTTGTAACAGATGATTGTGGCCCTCAGGTCATGAGGCAGTGATGTGTCAGAGAGAGAGAGAGAGAGAGAGAGGGATTAGGCAGGATACCTGGAGCAGTGTCTCAAACACTATCAGGTGGTCGGAGCACTTTCTTCTGCTCTGACAGTTGAGAGAGTCCTCAGCTGGCTTGCTTGGTGGGGTGTGAGGCGAGGTTGTTGGTCATCATGGCCAGCCAGCCTTATCTGTGATAAAGTTCTCACTATACTGACAAATTTATGCCAGAGGGTGTGCGCGTAGGAATGCTTGCTTCAATGTGACTTCAGGTCATATTTATAAGGAGCTATTTTAACCTAGGTAAACAGTATGATGAATGTGGTTCTACCTAGCTACAGGTGTATGAGCAACTCCGTGACGACATCTGTAACTTCCCGCCCCTCTTAAGAAGAGTGGCAGTTAACTCTTTGCTGTCAGCCATGGCTTCTCATAGTAAAAGGATGAGTTTCCTAAATGTGTTCCCTTCAGTATTTTGATGTAGTCTATACAATGTTTGTGATTTGTGAATAAAACAACATCCCATTGGCGTGAGAGACTTTTCAAAGGTTCCTATTACTCAAAGATTTACATAATGAACCAGGCTGCATTGTGTAAGCCAGGTAACACCACATTTGCCTACCAAATGAGAAATTACAATATGCAAAAATATATATGTCGTTTTTTTAAATCCAAGCTTTCTACTTTTGTGATTTTAAGTGAAGTTGATAAAAAAAAGGGTCGCCCTTGATAAAGCAAAAATGACTGTATAAAATACATTATTCAAATACTGAGCTATATTATCTGCTAAAAACAAAGGGAAATTATATTATTTTATACTAATGCAATTGCTCAGAGAAAGTAATAAAAAAAATCCCCAAAAGGTAGGGGTCAAAATTATTGACACCCATGTTTTCAATACCTCACCTTGGAAGGATAACGGCACTGAGCCTTTTTCTGAAATGTTGTATGTGTTGAAGAACACATTGGGAGGGATCTTAGACCATTCCTTCATACAGAATCCTTCAAGAACCTTGATATCCTTCGTCTGTGCTAGTGGACTGCCCTCTTCAGTTCAAACCACATATTTTCCATGGTTTTGAAGTCCGGAGACTCAGATGGCCATTGCAACATTTAGATTTTGTGGCCAATTAACAATTTCTTTGTGGATTTTGTTGTGTGCTTGGGGTTATTGTCTTGCTGGAAGATCCACTTGGGGACAAGTTTTAGCCTCCTGGCATAGGCAACCAGGTTTTTGGCTAAAATATCCTGGTACAGGGTTTATGATGCAGATGACATGAGGGCCCCAGCACCAGTGGAAGCAAAATAGCCCCATAACATTAAAGATCCACCACCATATTTTACAGTAAGTATGGCGTTCTTTTCTGCTCATGCATTTTGACTCCAAACCGACCACTGGTGTGCGTTGCCAATGGGCTCTATTTTCATGTCATCAAACAAATGTACTTGGATTGGAACTGGTGCTTTGGTCAAATAACACTAAACTCTACAAATTTTGACATGGGTCAAAGAGAACAATTTGCAGTTTTATAGATAATCTCATGCTCTTCTACACATTTTGCAATTACACTGAGACAAAATGTTGCTGTTTTAGAGGTAGACTCAGCTAAATCACATTGCAACGAGCAGCACCTCTGAAATTGAGATGAGCAAGACGCAAGACTTCGCTGTCACACAGTCACACACAGTATCTGCGCATGCAGACTGGTTCACTTAACACTGTCAGAGCGTGATATGTACAGGACCAAAACAGAGGAGAAGTTAAGCCTTGTGCTTCAACAATCTTAGTTGTTACTTTCTGCATCTACATCATATAACTGAGTCTACCTTTAAAATACATTTCCTGCAATTCTACACATTGTCATGGGGACGAGAAACATGTGCTGTTTTTATAGCTAATGCTATTCTACACATTTTACAATGAGGTTGAGATAATTTTGTATTTTTAAAGCAAATTTCCTGCTATTCTACACATTTTTCAATGAGTCTGAGGTTTTACAGCAAATTTCTTGTAATTTGAAAATGTTATGATGTGTTCATATGCTATCTGGGGAGGGTGGAGGGTGACCTCCAGGGGCCCACAACCCCCCCAAAAAAAAATATATACAGTGCCTTGCAAAAGTATTCAGACATCTTGGATTTCTTCACATTGTATTATGTTACAAAGTGGGATTAAAATGTACTTAATTGTAATTTTTGGTCAACAATCTACACAAAACTTATTTTTTTGAACTAACTAAAATATAGTTGTTGCATAAGCATTCAGCCCATTTGTTTAGGCAAACCTACATTAGTTCAGGAGTAAAATTTGGCTTAACAAATCACATAAGTTACATGGACTCACTTTGTGTGAAATAATAGGGGTTAACATGATTTTTTAAATGAATAATCCTTCCTCTGTCTCACATACATACAACATCTGTAAGGTCAGTCAGTCAAGTATTGAACTTCAAGCTAAGATTTAACTGCAAAGACCAGGGAGCTTTTCAACATCTCATAAAGAAGGGCAGTAATTGGTAAATGGGTAACAATAACAAATCAGACATTGAATATCTATTTAAGCATGGTCAAGTTAATAATCAATCTGTGGATTTTATATTAAACCATTCAGACACATCAAAGATACAGTCGTCCTTTTGAACTGAGCTGCAGGACAGGAATTAAATGTTACCATGAGGTCAACAAAAAAGGTGGAGGTGTACACTACCGGTTCAAAGTTTTAGAACACCTACTCATTCAGGGGTTTTTCTTTATTTTTACTATTTTCAACATTGTAGAATAATAGTGAAGACATCAAAACTATGAAATAACACATATGGAATCATCTAGTAACCAAAAAAGTGTTAAACAAATCAAAATATATCTTATATTTGAGATTCTTCAAATAGCCTGCCTTTGCCTTGATGACAGTTTTGCACACTCTTGGCATTCTCTCAACCAGCTTCACCTGGAATGCTTTTCCAACAGTCTTAAAGGAGTTCCCACGAATGCTGAGAACTTGTTGGCTGCTTTTCCTTCACTCTGCGGTCTGACTTATCCCAAACCATCTCAATTTGGTTGAGATCGAGTGATTGTGGAGGCCAAGTCATCTGATGTAGCACTCCATCACTATCCTTCTTGGTAAAATAGCCCTTACACAGCCTGGAGGTGTGTTGGGTCATTGTCCTGTTGAAAAAAATGATAGTCCCACTAAGCCCAAACCAGATGGGATGGCGTATTGCTGCAGAATGCTGTGGTAGCCATGCTGATTGTGTGCCTTAAATTCTAAATAAATCACCAACAATGTCACCACCAAAGCACCCCCACACCATAACACCTCCTCCTCCATGCTTTGCGGTGGTACACATCCGGAGATCATCCGTTCACCCACATCGCATCTCACAAGGACATGGCGGTTGGAACCAAAAATCTCCAATTTGGACTCATCAGACCAAAGGACACATTTCCACCAGTCTAATGTCCATTGCTCGTGTTTCTTGGCCAAAGCAAGTCTCTTCTTGATATTGGTGTCCTTTAATAGTGGTTTACAGCAATTCGACCATGAAGGCCTGATTCACACAGTTTCCTCTGAACAGTTGATGTTGAGATGTGTCTATTACTTGAACTCTGTGAAGCATTTATTTAGGCTGCAATTGGTTGGTAACTCTAATGAACTTATCCTCTGCAGCAGCAGCGCTTCATGGTTTTTGCGACTGCACTTGAAGAAACTTTAAGTTCTTGACATTTTCCGAATTGACTGACCTTCATGTCTTAAAGCAATGATGGACTGTCATTTCTCTTTGCTTATTTGAGCTGTCCTTGCCATAATATGAACTTGGTCCTTTACCAAATAGGGCTATTTTCTGTACACCCCCTTACCTTGTTACAACACAACTGATTGGCTCAAACACATTAAGAAGGAAAGAAATTCCACAAATTAACTTAAGGCACACCTGTTAATTGAAATGCATTCCAGGTGAGTACCTCATGAATCTGTTTGAGAGAATGCAAAAAGTGTGCAAAGCTGTCATCAAGGCAAAGGGGGGCTATTTGAAGAATCTCAAATTGGTTACTGTCACGATCCTCGGAAATGACAGACCAAGGTGCAGCGAGGCATCCAGTATACATGTTATATTTATTAACATAAACGATACTCACTCGACTGGGCAAAACAATAAACAGAACGAAACGAAGATCGTAACATATAACATAGACTTACAACACACAGACGCTATGCCTAAACAATAACCCACAAAATACTATAGAAAACCCCAAACATATATATGGTTCCCAATTAGAGACAACGACACACAGCTGCCTCTAATTGGGAACCATTACCCAACATAGAAATAGACAAAATAGAACCAAAATAACCCTACGCCAAAATGAAACAAAAAACACGCCAGCCTAAACTTTGGCCTGGACGTGACAGTTACTATATGATTCCATATGTGTTTTTTCATAGTTTTGATGTCTTCACTATTATTCTGCAATGTTGAAAATAGTAAAAATTTATAAAAACCCTTGAATGAGTAGGTGTTCTAAAACTTTTGACTGGTAGTGTACACCTCCATCTTTTTTGTTATATATCCTGAGGCCGCATTTCTTGTAGCTGGGGACATTAATAAAGGAAATCTGAGGAAAACGCCACCGAAGTTCTATCAACACATCTCTCCTGAGCTACTTGCTCGAGTACTCTTTACCATTGCTACTCTCCCTTCCAAGATGGCTACAAGGCCCTCCCACGCCCTCACTTCGGTAAATCAGATCACGCTTCCAATTTGCTCCTCCCCTCCTATACTTAAACAGGAAGAACCCGTGGTAAGGACTGTTCAACGTTGGTCTGACCAATCTGAATCTATGCTTCAAGATTGTTTTGATCATGTGGACTGGGAACATTTCCAGGTTGTCTCCGAGAATAGTATCGACGTATACACTGACTCTGTGACTGAGTTCATCAGGAAGTGCATAGAGGAAAGTCGCGTTTAACCACGGCAAGGTGACTGGGAACATGGAAGTGTACAAACAGGCCAGCTATGCCCTCTGTAAGGCAATCAAAGAGGCAAAAGGACAGTACAGGGACAAAGCATTGAGAGACTAATTAAGGATCATGTCACCTCAACCTAAATCCACTTAAGTTTGCTTACCGCCCCAATAGATCAACAGATGATGCAATCACACTGCACACTGCCCTATCCCATCTGGACAAGAGGAATACCTATGTAAGAATTCTGTTCATCAACTACAGCTCTGCCTTCAACACCATAGTGTCCTTCAAACTCATCACTAAGCTCGGTCCCTGGGTCTGAACCCTGGCCTGTGCAACTGGGTCCTGGACATCTTGACGGGCCAACCCCAGGTGGTGAAGGTAAGCAACAGCACCTCCACCAAGCTGATCCTTACACGTAGGCCCCACAAAGCTATGTGGTACGTGATACGCCAGTGTCCAGTGCCAGGACATTTAAGATTAAAACCTGGTTGCCTCTGCATGTGGATCTTTTATCAAGGCAATAACCACAAACACACATCAAAATCCACAAAGACATGATTAATTGGCCACAAAATCAACATTTTGCAATGGCCATCAGTGTCTGGACCTGAAACCCATTGAAAACCTATGGTTTGACCTGAAGAGAGAAATCCATAAGCACAAACAAAGGATATCAAGGATCTGGAAGGATTTTGTATGGGGGAATGGTCTAAGATCCCTCCTGATGTTTTCTCCAACTCATAAAAGGCTCAGTGCCGTTATCCTCGCAAGGTGAGGTATTGAAAGGTATTGAAAACAGAGGTGTCAATAATTTTGACCCCTACCTTTTTGTGATTTTTTTGGTTTTACTTGTTAAACAACATATATTTCTCTGAGAAATTGTATTAGTATAAAAATAATATAATTTCCCAATTTTTTGCACACCATGTAGCTCAGTATTTGCATTTTTTATTTTACACAGTCATTTCTTTCTTTATCAAGGGCGTCAATTGATTCTGACCCCACTGTATACAGTACATTTTTCTCCATTAAATAATTTGAACCACCATTTTTGTGGTAATGCTGCAATCAGTAGTTTGTACGTTTGGATTTAGCAGATATTCCAATATATTTCCGATAGCTTCATATATGACATAACCCCTCCGTTTCTATTTGTAATATCATTAATAAATATAATATTTGTTTTTTAAACATTTTTTACATAAGTCATGTTTTTGTATTAATCAGTATATTTGAGTTTAACCATAACATTTGTTGTAATATTTGTTCTATCTTTTCTGGAGGATAAAACTGAAATTGTAACCAGCTTTGTATGGCTTGTTTAAGAAAGGGCGATATTTTAAACAACATTTCAGTTGGAAATGAGAAGTTGTAATCTATATAAAGGCAAAAAGTCAATTTCTGAACAAAGGATGAGCCTTTCTTAATAATCTACTGGATAACCATTGTGGGTTTAAGTATCATTTATGTATGAGTGAAGTTTTTAATGAGATGTTTAAAGCTTTAATATTTGATCATTTTAGCCCTCCAAACTCATACTCATCATATAAATTGGAAGGTTTAATTTTGTCTGGCTTTACAATCCAAATAAAATGAAATGTTTTTTGTTCATATGAATTAAAAAATGAGTCGTCTAGAGTAGGCAGTGCCATTAGTAAGTAAGTAAACTGTGATAGGACCAAAGAGTTAATCAATGTGATTTTTCCATAAATAGACAGGTATTTACCTCTCCATGGTTGCAGAATCGTATCTATTTTTGCTAACTTTATATTGAAATTGATTGTGGTAAGTTAATTTATATTTTTTGAGATGTGAATTCCAAGTATTTCTACTTAACCATCTGCCCATTTTATTGGTAAACTACAAGGTAGTGTAAACACTGTGTTTTTTAACGATCCAATACATAATATGGTACACTTGTCTTAATTACATTTTAGTCCAGAGAGGCTAGAAAAGTGAGACTGTGCAATGAGACTGTGCAGGGATCCAGATTGAGGACTTAAGAAAAGACTTGAGTCATTGGCATACATTGACACATTGTTTTATTCCCTGGATTTCTAACCCCTTGATGTTCTTGTTGGATATAATTTTAATAGCTAGCATTTCAATGGCCATAATAAATAGATATGGAGACAACTGACAACCGTGTTTTACTCCTCGTAAAAGCTCAATACTTTCTGAGAAGTAACCATTATTTACTATTTTACATCTGGGGTTGCTGTACATAACTTTAACCCATTGTATAAGAGATTCACCAAAATTAAAGTAATCCAGACATTTATATATAAATTATAGTCGTACTTTATCAAAAGCCTTTTCAAAATCTGCTATGAAGACCAGGCCTGGAATCTTTGATGTTTTATAATGTTCAATTGTTTCAAGTAATTGTCAGTATATTATCTCCAATATATCATCCATGTAAAAAACCTATCTGATCAGGATTAACAATATCTGGTAAAACCGTTTTTATTCTATGTGATATGCATTTCGCCAGGATTTTCGCATCCCAACGTTGAAGTGTAAGAGGCCTCCAGTTTTTTAAATGGACTGGATCTTTATACTTACCACCTGGGTCCTGTTTAAGTAGTAATTAAAGGGTGGTTTTTAATTGTATCAACTTGCCACCCAGAGATTTTACTTGCAACATATAGTTAAATGCACTAAAGAGGAACAATGGGTATATATTGAAGATGCACATGATCATCCACAGAATCTTCTCATGTATTTATTTTCAAAGGATATAAAGCTAAGAACATTTGCAACTTAATAGTAAAGAACACTATAACAATATGGAAGAAAATTAAACATATTCTACAAGAACCAATATCACTCCCTGAAAACACAACCCTATGGAACAATCCTTGGATAGCTTTTCGGAATTCACAGATAAATTGGTCCAAATGGAAAACTAAAGGCATAGAAACTGTAAATGACTTTGTAATAGAAAATACATGTATTTCCATGACAGAGTTAAAAAGCAATTGTGGATTGACCAATTTAGATATTTTAAAAGAACCTACATGCAACTTAAAGGTTTGATATCAAGAAATGTCAATTTTAAATATTTTGGACATCAGAGCAATCTTGAGGGAATCTTATTTGAGTCACAAAAGGATGTTCATATGATAGGTAAGATATACAAAACCTTGCAGAGAGCCTATCCAGGAAAAAATATAAACTATTGGAACCAAGACTTAAAAATAACTGACATTGTGTCAATGCCGGTGTGTATAGCTGGTGTAGAAGTCAGGCGCATGAAAGCAGATATGAGTGAACAACGTATTTTAATAAATTACGGA
Organism: Brachymystax lenok tsinlingensis; assembly: GCA_030435695.1. Lineage (NCBI taxonomy): Eukaryota > Metazoa > Chordata > Actinopteri > Salmoniformes > Salmonidae > Brachymystax > Brachymystax lenok. Next base: position 16,698,025 of record CM059803.1, read on the forward strand.
AAAGGAATAACAAATCCAACGTGCCCTTAAAAACACGTGGGCGAATATATCCAGCCGTAGAACTCGGCAAAGAAAACAACAAACAATCACACACAAAAAACATGGGAAAAACAGAGGCTTAAATAATGAACATGTAATTTGGGAATTGAAACCAGGTGTGTAAAACAAAGACAAAACAAATGGAACATGGATGGCTAGAAGGCCGGTGACGTCGACCGCCGAAAACCGCCCGAACAAGGAGAGGGACCGACTTTGGCTGAAGTCTTGACACATTGGGATAAGATTGAGGGAATGTTGGGACATAACAGTTAATGGAAATGTAGCTTAATCCAGTATAAACTAATGTAAAGAATGTATTTCACACAAGAGACAAAATTCACAAATTCTACAGCATGTCTTAAGTGTAAAACTAACAAGGACTCAATAATATATGCCTACAGGGAATGCTATGAAGTCAAAAAGTTATGGGAGAAGTTGGAAAGTTGGCTGTAAGAGGTATTACAATGTAAATGTACTTTTAATCCGTCTATTTGTTTTTTTCAAGACATGGCATATGAGGGTGCAGTGAGATGGGTTGGATGATACTTTTTTTGTCAATCATCTTGAAAGAATATATACTTAAAAACTGGGAATCAACCAGTCCTCCATCATTAACAGAATGCAAAGGTTAAATGCATTATTTTCTAAATCAGGGGTGTCAATCTTAATCAGAGCAAGGGCCATATTGAAAAAACACAATGGAATTCCCGGGCCAGATATATCCTATGTTTGTTTTTATTTGAAAGAAAAGGCCCTTTTTAATGTCCACTTATGTCCATAGGATGCTGTTTATAGTATTTCTTACATATTAAATCAAAAGAAGAGATAAATCATATTTGTCCAGTCTTTGCTGCTATGCTTGCAAATGTGTATAATATGCTGTGTCTCTAATCAAAAAGCATTTAATAACTCCAAATAACAAAAATTTAGCTAGGTTGTTGTAACATTAAACTTAAAACATGTTTTTCATTTTTTTGCACTGCATGGTTCACCAGTGCAGTTGAATGCAGCATTTCTGTATGGCACACTCAAAATGTCTTGTATTTGACAAGCCTGCCTAAGCTACTGCTTACATTTTGCTGTAATAGGCCTACATGTTTCTCCTTTGTATGGTGTTTTGTTGCAAGTTTAGTTTTTCGGTTATTCATTGTCAATCTTTAAAAACCGAAGCCAGACTGCAACATTTTAGTAGCCTAGTTAGGACTGTGGCTGTCTGTATACGTTCCCTCCGCTGCGGCGGTAAACTGCACACACGATAGCAGCAGTGCAATTGAAGTTGAATTCACCAATGCGAGTGCATCAGGCTGTAATTTCACAGTGGTGGAAAAAGTACCCAATTGTCATCCTTGAGTAAAGGTAAAAATACTTTAATAGAAAATGACTCAAGTAAAAGTGAAAGTCATCCAGTAAAATACTACTTGAGTAAAAGTAAAAAAATATTTGGTTTTAAATATACTTAAGTATCAAAAGTAAATGTAATTGCTAAAATATACTTAAGTATCAAAAGTAAAAGTATAAATAATTTCAAATTTCTTATACTAAGCAAACCAGACAGCACCATTTTCTAGTTTTTTTTATTTACAGATAGCCAAGGGCACAGTCCAACACAGACATCATTTACAGCATTACACGCTTCATTCAAAGGCCCTTTTCTCAAAAGTGAGTTTACAAGTGTATCAACTTTCAAAGAAGAATTACTTTCCCATTGAGCCTAAAAAATGCTGTGTATAATATAAAATTTTGTAGCTCTGAGTCTCTATATTTATCCAATGTAAAAAAAAACATTTCTAATTTTGCTACATAAGACCGAATCCAGGTGGTGAGCCACATTTGTGTTTAGTGAGTCTGTCAGATCAAAGGCAGTAGAGATGCCAGGGATGTTCTCTTGATAAGCGCATGAATTGGACCATCTTCCTTTCCTGATAAGCATTCAAACTGCAATAGTACTTTTGGGTGTCAGGGAAAACGTATGGAGTAAAAAGTACATTGTTTTCTTCAGGAATGTAGTGAAGTAAAAGTAGTCAAAAACATAAATAGTAAAGTACAGTGTGAGCAGGTGTGTCTGGGCAGGTGCGATGTTGTGGATATCTGTGTGCTTTTTCTATGTTGTAATTTGTATGTGTATGTTTGGTTTAAAAAGTAAAATCTTACAAAAAAGAGAAAGTTGCTCTCCATCCAGGGTCACAACAACGCGCCCTCTACTCTGTCACAGGGCCGGTGGCCCGGCGTTATGGGCGGGCCTTAGGGGGCCTGGCCCACCCGCCCTGCCGTACCACCTTGCCCGTCCAAATAAAATATAGAAATATTGATCATTTATTTGACCGAGACAGGCGCCGACAGAAAGACGCATAAATCTCAGTTAAACCATCCAAGCGAGAGAAACAGCGCCCCTCTGTCTCAGTATGTTTAGACCATGCATCTGATGCTGCCTGGACCAAAAGAGTATGGTATGTCATACTATTTCTGGCCAGACAGCATCAGATGCATGGGCTACACATAGAGGGGCGCTGTTTCGCTCGCTCGGATGATTTCTCCGGTGATATAGTTTCAGCAGAGAGTAAGTGTCGAAGCAAGAGGGCTCACTACCGGCCAAATAAGTCCATAATATGCCCAATGCTTTTCTATGGAAATAATTTGCTGACCTAACTTTGTCGCCTGCTTCACGTCTTTGGGACGAAGACTCCCATTGTTAGGGTGGAGACATAAGCATCTCGTCATTATATACAGCTCTCTGGTGTCAGCCTCTTGCGAATTGGAAAGGAAAGTTGGCAGGTGCACAGTGCACTGTTAGGATGCTGGATTGCCATAAAGAAAATGGATGTTTCGCCAAATTTATATAATTACTAATTTCTAAACAAAATCATTTAAAATACTTCACCAGGGAGCACGACTTAGCCATCAAATCCCAAATGTGTAGGCCTATGCCTATTTGGGAAGCCCACAATTTGGGTAGTGCAATGTCTGATTTCTGATTGTCTTAACTCATCACGTAGACTACATAACTAATAACTCTGAGGGTCCGGAATAGGCTAGTTGATACAATGTTGCAAGTTCGCTAGGCCGGGATTTTATACAATGTTGCACTTCACTAGCAATAGCTCAAGTCAATTCAGATAGAAAGGGAAGCAGACAGGCATGGTAGAGAGATGTCCTTCTATTATATTCTATAATGCACATTTTAGCCCAATAGTCTGCTCATCGGATAACTTCCTTTTCACTGGATGTTTACACTAGCAGGTAACAAAACAATTGGACAGTTAAACTGCAACATAATTCCAGGGAAATGTAAACCAATCCTTTGCATAGTTGTTTTGTGTGTGTTCTAGTTCACAACATCTGAACTCTGGCTGTGTCAAGTAACCTAATCTGTTTAACAAAAATATGGTGGCCAGTGGGGGTGGGACACCTGCCCAACTGGATCAACTTGAGTGGAAAACGTTTTGAAACAGAGTAAAACAAGGAGGTCAGGGAGTTCCAAGAAGAACACACATTTTAATTTCCCATTGCAGAACGTTTTAACGTTGTACCCTACTGAACAGTACCCTAAGTTTTTCACTGAGCCAGTCAACTGTAGGCCTGTCATGAAATAATGCCAACCCCCACATGCATGCTTACAATACACTATTAGAAAAAGGTGCTAAGTAGAGGCATACAGGGTTCTTCGGTTTGTCCACATAGGGGAACCCTTTTTGGTGCTGGGTAGAACCCTTTGCAGAGGGGTCTATCTAGAACAATCTATGTAGTGTTCTTCAAAGAACCCCCTGTATATGGTTCTACCTAGAACCCTCTATGAAGGGTTCCACCAATAACAATTTTATCATCTAAAGGTTCTTCCTAAAACCTTCTATGAATGGTCCACCAGCCTTATTATACTTTTTGGTGTTAGGAATATCCTGGTTTACAGGCCACATTATGCAGGAGTTGGCCACAAGGAGTTGCTAGAGCGCGATGAGCCAAGTAAAGCCCCGGTCTCTTAGAAATGTCCTTGTTTTTGAAAGAAAAGCGTTTTTTTTGTCCATTAAAATAACATCAAATTGATCAGAAATACAGTGTAGACATTGTTAATGTTGTAGATGACTATTGTAGCTGGAAACGGCTGATTTCTTATGGCCCATTATCAGCAACCGTGACTCCAATGGCACATTGTGTTAGCTAATCAAAGTTTATAATTTTAAAAGGCTAATTGATCATTAGAAAACCCTTTTGCAATTATGTTAGCACAGCTGAAAACTGTTGTTCTGATTAAAGAAGCACAAAACTTGCCTTCTTTAGACTAGTAGAGTATCTGGAGCACCAGCATTTGTGGGTTCGATTACAGGCTACAAAATGGCCTGAAACAAAGAACTTTCTTCTGAAACTCATCAGTCTATTCTTGTTCTGAGAAATGAAGACTATTCCAATGCGAGAAATTGCCAAGAAACTAAACATCTCGTACTACGCTGTGTACAACTCCCTTCACAAAACAGTGCAAACTGTCTCTAACCAGAATAGAAAGAGGAGTGGGAGGCCCCTGTGCACAACTGAGCAAGAGGACAAGTACATTAGAGTGTCTAGTTTGAGAAACAGACGCCTCACAAGTCCTCAACTGGCAGCTTCATTAAATATATAAAGATTACTTTATCCCATTACTCAACCATATGAAAGCAGATCTAATTAAATGGGACAATCTTCCCATAAATCCTACAGATAGAATATACCTCTTCAGAAGGACATGGCTCCGAAGTTATTATATTTATTCTCGGTAATAGCAATTACCCCATCCAAAGCCATTATTTAAAAAATTATACTTGGTCATAAAATACTTTATATGAGCAAATAAAACTCATACAATAAAAAGGAAAGTTTTACATCTTCCTAAGTCTGAGGGTGTTTTTATTATTTTTATTATTATCTTCAGAGGACAAATATATTTTAGTTTTTTACAGCTTTTCTGCTACATATACATACATTTTACAAATACATTTTACATACACATTTTGCATACACTTTTACATACATGGTACTTTTATATAAAGCAGTCACATAACAATAATACATTACCAAACATAAGCTTTTTAATCCCAACCCTCAGCCCATCCCACCAATCACCATAGACCATCCTCGTTTGGTTTCCATGTGCCATATATTTGTCAATTGTGCTGTGATGTTTTACATAAATTTTTTTACTTTCTAATCGTATAGTATCCACAGATTGTGAGCTAAAGATGAAAACCTTTCCTACGAGTATTATTATTTTATTTATGACTGACTATGGCTTTCCAAATCGACCAACACTGCCATTTGTAAGGTTAATTTTAAGTGCATGTTGTAATTTTTTTAACCATTCCTGAACCTGTGACGAGAAACAAGCTACGTAGGGGGAATACCAGAATAAATGATCTATTGATTTTGTCTCTTCCCAGCAAAATCTACAGAGCTGAGATTGTTGTATGCCCCATATATATAGCATTCTGTTAGTGGCAAGAATTGTATATAATAATTTAAATAAAAAATAAAAAAGTGTTGAATCGAGTGTTGTCTTTTGTCTTCTCCATGGTTGCAGAATCGTATCTATTTTTGCAAACTTTTCTAAAAACCTGTTTTTGCTTTGTCCTTATGGGGTATTGTGTGTAGATTGATGAGGGATTAAAAAAAATAATGTTTACTACATTTTAATACATTTTAGAATAAGGCTGTAACGTAACAAAATGTGGAAAAAGTCAAGTGGTCTGAATAATTTTCAACGACACTATATACTTAAGTATATTTTCTTGAGATATGAAAAGTATACCTACTCTCATGAATCATGATCCTCAGAGGTGCATGTTCCCTTTTGTGGAATAAACAATAATTATCATTAGCTAGGTTTCCAAAGAATTGGCGACAGATTTTCATGCGAATATTCTAAAATCTGCAAAAATAAAATATGCACATTTTCCAACAAGTTCGGTGTTTCTCAATAAGCATACCACCGTACTACAAACTCATGTTCCAAGTGCATTCTCCGAGGACGTTCTCTTGAATACGTTCTTGTGAGGAAAATCTTGTGAGGACGTGTGGAGAATGCATGAAATATTTCATTTGAGATACCACTCACACTCCTCCACCCTATTATTACAAATGTAAAAAACAGAAGTATTAAGTAAGTATTCAGACCCTTTACTCAGTACTTTGTTGAAGCACCTTTGGCAGCGATTACAGCATCGGGTTTTCTTGGGTATGACGTTACAAGTTTGGCACACCTGTATTTTTTATTTAATTTTTTCATTTTTCTACTGTATTATTGGCTTTATGTCTGTGTATTCCATGTGTAACTATTTGTTGTTGTATGTATCAAACTGCTGTGCTTTATCTTGGCCAGGTCGCAGTTGTAAATGACAACTTGTTCTCATCTAGCCTACCTGGTTAAATAAAGGTAAAATAAATTAAAACATTTGGGGAGTTTCTCCCGTTCTTTGCTGATCCTCTCTAGCTCTGTCAGGTTGGATGGGGAGCGTTGCTGCACAGCTGTTTTCAGGTCTCTTCAGAGATGTTAGATCGGGTTCAAGTCCGGGCTCTGTCTGGCAAACTCAAGGACATTCAGAGACTTGTCACGACGCCACTCCTGCGTTGTCTTGGCTGTGTGCTTAGGGTCGTTGTCTTGTTGGAAGGTGAACCTTCGCCCCAGTCTGAGGTCCTGAGCGCTCTGGAGCAGGTTTTCATCAATCTCTCTGTACTTTGCTCCGTTCATCTTTGCCTCAATCCTGACTACTCTCCCAGTCCCTGCCACTGAAAAACATCCCCACAGCATAATGCTGCCACCTCCATGCTTCACTGAACCAATCGGGTTCTTAGTTATCCCCCGATTGCTCAGTTTGGCTGGGTGGCAAGCTCTAGGAAGAGTCTTGGTGGTTCCAAACTTCTTCCATTTTAGAATGATGGAGGCCATTGTGTTCTTGGGGACCTTCAATGCTGCATAATTTATTTGGTACCCTTCCCCAGATCTGTGCCTCGACCCAATCCTGTCTCTGAGCTCCATGGACAATTCCTATGGACGTCATGGCTTGGTTTTTGCTCTGACATGCTGTCAAATGTGGGACCTTATACAGACAGGTGTGTGCCTTTCCAAATCATGTCCAATCAATTGAATTTACCACAGGTGGACTCCAATCAAGTTGAAGAAACATATCAAGGATGAATGGATAAAGGATGCACCTGAGCTCAATTTCATAGAAGTTTCATAGCAAAGGGTCTGAATACTTATGTAAATAAAGTATTCATGTTTTTTATTTTTAATAAATTTGCAAAAATGTCAAAAGCTTAGCTTTGTCATTATGAGGTATTGTGTGCGATTGCTGGGGAAAATGTTTTATTTCATCAATTTTAGAATAAGGCTGTAACGTAACAAAATGTGGAAAAAGTCAAGGAGTCTGAATACTTTCCGAAGGCACTGTACTTAAATAAAAGTATATTTTACTTATATCCACTAAATATATTTAAGTATACTTATAATATGCTGTTCGTCATTTAGCTTTTTCAATTGTTTTGATGTTCATTTTCCAACTGAATAATCGTGTACTTTTAACTAAACCATGTTTTATGTTCATTTATCACCGTAATGTGAACAACTAAAATGCTAAATACGACTGGTGCATAGTTATAAAAAAAAAACGTCTTTAAAATTGCCACAACTGTTTTGTAAATAGCCTGTTGTAACATTGGCTGAGAGGATGCCTTGATCAATCAAGGTAAACTTTACATGGCTAATTACAATAGCCAATGTGGTATTACTGAGTAGAAGTATATTTGTAAAAGTATACCTGTAACACATTATAAGTACACCGTATTCATAAGGAATATACAGGAATTCTAATTAAAATACCATTTAATTGATCATGCTAGTATACTAATAACATAATGACGTTGATGGGTCAACTACATCAAACGTAAATTAATACAAACATCAATATAAGTATAATTCTAATTTATGAGAAATATACATAAAAAGTACTTAAAGTGTATTCAGGGGTGAAGGATACAGTTGAAATTGGAAGCTTACATACACCTTAGCCAAATACATTTAAACTCAGTTTTTCACAATTCCTGAGTGGGTGAGAAGTTTACATACACTCAATAAGTATTTGGTAGCATTGCCTTTAAATTGTTTAACTTGGGTCAAACGTTTCGGGTAGCCTTCCACAAGCTTCCCACAATAAGTTGGGTGAATTTTGACCCATTCCTCCTGACAGAGCTGGTGTAACTGAGTCTGGTTTGTAGGCCTCCTTGCTCGCACACACTTTTTCAGTTTTGCCCACAAATTTTCTATAGGATTGAGGTCAAGGCTTTGTGATGGCCACTCCAATACCTTGACTTTGTTGTCTTTAAGCCATTTTGCCACAACTTTGGAAGTATGCTTGGGGTCACTGTCCATTTGGAAGACCCATTTGCGACCAAGCTATAACTTCCTGACTGATGTCTTGAGATGTTGCTTCAATATATCCACATACTTTTCCCTCCTCATGATGCCATCTATTTTGTGAAGTGCACCAGTCCCTCCTGCAGAAAAGCACCCCCACAGCATGATGCTGCCACCCCCGTGCTTCATGGTTGGGATGGTGTTCTTCAGCTTGCAAGCCTCTCCCTTTTTCCCCCAAACATAACGATGATCATTATGGCCAAACAGTTATTTTTTTGTTTCATCAGACCAGAGGACATTTCTCCAAAAAGTACGATCTTTGACCCCAAGTGCAGTTGCAAACCGTAGTCTGGCTTTTTTATGGCGGTTTTGGAGCAGTGGCTTCTTCCTTGCTGAGCGGCCTTTCAGGTTATGTCGATATAGGACTCGTTTTACTGTGGATACAGATACTTTTGTACCTGTTTCCTCCAGCATCTTCACAAGGTCCTTTGCTGTTGTTCTGGGATTGATTTGCACTTTTCGCACCAAAGTATGTTCATCTCTAGGAGACAGAACATGTCTCCTTCCTGAGTGGTATGACGGCTGCGTCCCATGGTGTTTATACTTGCGTACTATTGTTTGTACAGATGAACGTGGTACCTTCAGGCGTTTGGAAATTGCAAAAATGTCAAGCAAAGAGGCACTGAGTTTGAAGGTAGGCCTTGAAATACATCCACAGCTGCACCTCCAATTGACTCAAATTATGTCAATTAGCCTATCAGAAGCTTCTAAATCATTTTCTGTAATTTTCCATGCTGTTTAAAGGCACAGTCAACTTAGTGTATGTAAACTTCTGACCCACTGGAATTGTGATACAGTGAATTATAAGTGAAATAATCTGTCTGTAAACAATTGTTGGAAAAATGTCTTGTGTCATGCACAAAGTAGATGTCCTAACCGACTTGCCAAAACTATAGTTTGTTAGCAAGAAATTTGTGGAGTGTTTGAAAAACGAGTTTTAATGACTCCAACGTAAGTGTATGTAAACTTCCGACTTCAACTGTAGCTGAAGCTGCTGGTAGATGGATTCAATTTTAGACTGAAAAAAATAAAATGTTGCAGAGCTCAAGAGAGTCAGTTAGGAGAGCGGGGAAAAACAGAAGCAATTTGCTGCCAGAAACAACTCACAAGATACAGATCAGGGATTTTTCTAAATGTGAAACCCACTTCCTTGAAACAAATTGAAACTGTCTTTGTTGCATCCAAGATGATTAATTGCATGCCTTTTCCATTGTCTGATATGGCAACTTACCAAGTTATGTTTGCTCATGCCAACAGTTTGCTGTGAACGGTTTTAAATCCCCCCATTTCTTGTTAGAGCTATCTCACCAGGATCAAATGGCACTAGGTAATGCAGCCTTCCACAGGGAAGTATGCATGCAAATTCGCCGCTTTCCCCATTTGCAAGTCTTCCTGCAACTTCTAGCAATCTTCCATCTACCAGTATCACGCCAATCAAATCTAACTACATAGTTGTTAAGAGTTCAACTGTCTAAGTATCAGGATATGATTTTTTTTTGAAAGAGGGTCAACTTTGGGTGTAATCATTATGAAGGGGTTAGAGAGATGATGAGAAGTCTCGGCACAGTTATCGAACAGTCTGGTGAGGAACTAACTAACTAACCAGTCAGGGTTAGGGGTAAGTTACAGTCCGTGCTCTTGATTACCATGCATGCTCAAAGCCAGGGGACAAAGGTACAATACAAGAGACTAAAGCTTGGCCCAAAGAATCACAATTACCAATTAATCGGGACTACGGATGTGTGAGGACTGGACTAAAAGAAACATTTATGAGATGTTGAAGGATCTGTCACTGAAAAGGTGATATGCCTTATTTAAACGCTCAGGGAACTTGTGTAACATCAACATAGTAAGAGAACGAGTGCAAATGTTTGCTTAAACAAAAGAGCAATGTTTGTGCAGTTCTATTGAAATATTCTAAATAGCTACCATGTACCAACACAGTCAGATGAATCATCTTGGAATAGTAAGTTGACAGATACATTTAACATTTGAGTGTTGGTTTGACGCCAATTACAGATTTCCCCTTGGTTACCATCACCAATTAAAATATTGTTTTTAAACTAAACCTGTCATGGAATTTGTTGATGCATATTCAATGGGCCCCACCTTGCAATATCATACACTTTCTTAGTGTAATATATTTTCATTGAAGAGTTGAAAGTGTAGAAGAGTAACAATGCTGTTACACTTCTATTTTATATCCCAGATTGAACACCTCTTTCAGACACAGACCCACCCACTCAAACCTTGTTTCACCTACTATTACAGAATATCAGTCACTCATCTTGTCTTCAAACTAAGGGCCTCTTCACACTGCAGTACTTTGACAACTCAAACTAGGTCCAGGAGTGACACTTGTAAAGTGTAAAGAGACAGATCTATATTTAAATATCTTTTTAAAAGGTGTCTCCCATGCTACCTCCTAAGGTAGTATGGGAGACATCTACACCACATGCCCCCTTCTGAGTGCTACAGTGTAAAGACAATGGCTCTCCTACACTACATGTCTCTGCAAGAATTGCCTTAATTACCTTAATAGCAGTAGACAGCATTTTTGCTCTGTTAGCCAAATTGAAAATTAAAGGCTTTTATGAATAATTACATAAATTAAGTGTGCAACACTATGTCAAATTAAATAAATGTTATTTGTCACATGTGCCCGAATACAACAGGTGTAGACCTTACCGTGAAATGCAGTTCAAGAAATAGAGTTAAGAAAATATTTACTAAATAAACTAAAGTATAAAATGTAATTAAAAGTAACACAATAAAATAACAGTACAGAGGCTATATACAGGGGGTACCGGTACCGAGTCAATGTGCAGGGGTACAGGTTAATCAAAGTAATTTGTACATGTAGGTAGGGGTAAAGTGACTATGCATAGATCATAAACAGCAAGTAGCAGCAGTGTAAAATCTAAGCGGGGTCAATGTAAATAGTCCGGGTGGCCATTTGATCAATTGTTTTATGACTTGGGGGTAGAAGCTGTTAAGGAGCCTTTTGGACCTAGTCTTGGCACTCCAGTAGCGCTTGCCATGCGGTAACAGAGAGAACAGTCTATGGCTTGGGTGACTAGAGTCTTTGAAAAAATGTTGGGCCTTCCTCTGACACCGCCTAGTATATAGGTCCTGAATGGCAGGAAGCTTTGGCCCCTCTGTAGCAGTTGCCATACCAGGCGGTGATGCAACCAGTCAGGGTGCTCTCAATGGTGCAGCTGTAGAACTTTTTGAGGATCTGGGGACCCATGCCAAATCTTTTCAGTCTCCTGAGGGAGAAAAGTTGTTGTTGTGCCCTCTTCACGACTGTCTTGGTGTGTTTGGACTATGATAGTTTGTTGGTGATATGGACACCAAGGAACTTGAAACTTTCAACCCGCTCCACTACAGCCCCGTTGATGTTAATTATGTACAAAATGGTTTAGACGATAAGCTCCTGTATAGTTGGAATTGCTATCCGTTAACGTCTGCAAGCCCTGCCACATACGACAAGCATCGTAGCTGGTGTAATAGGATTACACCTTCCTCCTATACTGTCCTTTTTCATGTTTGATGTTTTGTCAGAGGTCGTAGCAGAATTTCTTGTAAGCGTCCATGTCTGTGTTCCATTCATTGTGAGCGGTAGCTCTAACCTTTAGCCCCGTGCGGATGTTGCCTGTCATCCATGGTTTTTGTTTGGGATATGTTCTTATGGTCACTGTGGGGTCGACATCATCTATGCACTTATTGATGAAGCCTGGGACTGTAAACTCATCAATGTTATCGGATGAATCCCGGAACAGTCTGTACTAGCAAAACAGAACAGTCTTGTAGACTCGCGTCTGCTTCGTCCGACCACGTCCGTATTGGTACTTCCTGTTTGAGCTTTTGTTTGTAAGCAGGAGAATGGAGTAATGGTAAGATTTGCCGAAGAGAGGACGAGGGAGGGCCTTGTGTGCGTTTCTGTGGGTAGAATAAAAATGGTCTAGAGTTTTAGCGCCCCTAGTGGCGCAGGAGATGTGTTGGTAGATGTGAGGTAGGACGGTTTTAAGTCTCCCTGTGTTAAAGTCTCCGCCCACCAGAAACGCCACCTCTGGGTAAGCGGTTTCTTGTTTGTTTATGGCCCCATTCAGTTTGCTGAGTGCCAGAGTGGTGTTGGCCTGTGGAGGAATGTAGACAGCCGTGATAATTACAGAGGAGAACTCTCTTGGTAGATAAAAAGGTCTGCATCTTACCTAGTGTTAATCCACTTCACATACTGTAGTTCAATAACCAAAATAAATAAAAAAATCTAACTCAAGGTGTCATAATAGCCGACATTCCATTCTTACTGCAGAAATCTTTGAAATAGATAAGACTTTTTTGAAAATGTGGTCACATAAAAAACTGATTTTACCATCAATCCTGAAATGTTTTAGTCTACTGTATGTGGAGGCTATCCCCCTCTTCTTCAGTCAGAGCTTTTCACTATCCCATACCTTAGACATAGGCCTATGTAGCTTTACCTTCTAATAATTATGTTTATATCCTTGTCTAACTGGATATTTATCAGCCATTCATAAGATTTTCAGTATTTTAATGACATTTTACTATGCCAAAAATGTTGATCAATGCCACGAGATACAATCACCCAGACTGATGGCTGGAATTCATTTATGAATGAGCCGCTGTTAAATTTGGTGCAGAGAAAGTAATCAGCTATAGTGTAGTGTGAACCTGAACAAAAACTAGTGACATTAGTCATCATGACCTTTGATTTGGAGAGCTTATTGACATTAGTAGAGGAAAAGTTACAGTTAATGAATGCAAGTTCTTAAGTTGCTTGCTTGGTAAATGTTACAGGCATCCATTTCTACTACCTGTACATAATAAATACATGTTTGTTGTGTCTTTAGTGCATTATTAAATCTGATCAGTTGAAAAAATGTAATCTGGAGAGAAATGTATTACTTTAGTTACTGCAAAACTAGTGAATGCAAGATAAATTATGTAAAAAAATAAAAGACCATGAAGAAACGGCCAGCATTTGGTTTTCAGTGATAATTTAATTATACAAAGGTTCATTCAAACATACAGGAAAAGGGCTTTCATTTCTTTGCTCTGACTTTGTCTCATAAATGTGCTGCTGTAGAACTCTAGCACCAAGTCATCCATTCACCACTCTGACCCCTGAAAACCTAAAAGAAAGAAAAATCTACCATTCCAAACAAAGAAGCAAACGTATCACTCAGTACATACATGACAACCGATTGTAAATGAAAAAGTTAAAAATATGGATGTGTCCCAAATGGTATGGTACCCTATATAGTAAGGGAACTATAAAAGGGAATTGGGGGCGATTTGAGACGCAACCAGGGAGATTAGAGGGCAGTGTATTAATTTGTTTTTACGACGAGGAGAAACGTTTGTCATTACTATGCTTCATAAGTTTCAAGAGCACATGCAATTGATCCAAGATATTTCCAAATGACGTCAGGGCATACTGTTACCTAGGTAGATTAACTATGACAAGAGGTGTTGTTCTGGACAATGATACTGCTGTGACATTTTCATAGTGCACAGTCATCCCTGGGGGGTAAATGATTGTGCTGCTGTTTGTTGCCCCACTCCGCCGATGTAAAGTGAATATTTGAAAAAGGAAATTTCGCTAGCCAGGTTGTCAAAGTCTTCACTGGTTGCAGATGGAAAGATAACAAATACAAGATGAAAAGGCATGTAGCCTTCCAGGCATTAATCTGAAGCGTAAAGACAACTGCCCATAGTAAAAGGAGCGATAGTAAACTACTCAGTGCATAGAGATTAGCCAGTTAGTGCAAGTAACTTAAAAAGGTCTTGAACAGTCAAAATCATGTTTTTCATGAAATTGAATGATATTTGGATGAAACCAGATCAAAGTATGATGACCAAAGTATGAAAAATGACTGTTGCTTCTACATTGATAAAGTTTGATCATAAAGTTACTGGTCCCAACCCCATGTCAAACACTTGGATTCATTATTAAGGGGACAAAGTGACATCACCTTAACTCTCATTTTAATACACTAATGCTAACATGATACTGTCTTACCCAATTTAAATAAGTACCACCTTTTAACCAACATCGGAGAAGGTGTGTTTGCGGAGGGGATTGGTTTGTATAGCTAGATAGCTACTCTACTGGTGCCAACATTTTACTGTAGGGTGTCAGCAAATATAATTAAAAAGTCTACCCTATTCATCTGTGTAAAGACACATATATTTCCCCATTCATCTGTGTCTGGTGTTACTGGCTAGCTAGGTCTTTACCCAGCATGGAACAAAAGAGGGGGAAGGGTCGTTTAAAACGCCAACGCAGTTGTCAAGGCAACATATCCGTCAGTGCTGCTGTGAACCGCATCACAAGAGACGTGCCTAAACAAATATCATTGATGCAATTTCAATGTTGTTTGAGTTGCTTTATGGATCACCAAATTAGCTTGAGATAATTGTATTGCAACACCGCTCACTGCATCCAAGTTGCTTGACATATGCATTTCAAAGAGCTGTCAGTCAAGGCGATTTGTCGGTCATGAATAGAGGCACCCTGCCCACTCAGCCTGTCTTTTCAAACTTCCTGGTAGTTAGCCATGAGAGAAAAAGTACTTTTCAAGTTGACTGTTCAGAACCTTTAACACATTCTTTACATAAACTATTGAGGGACTAATGAATTGACTGCTGGTACAAACAAATATTTGAATGAACGAGTTGTTTAACATTTTAATGACTGAGCAAGAGGACACTATTTGTGATTTCAGAAATTTCCCTCAACAGTTTATTCCAAAGCCCAGGATCATTAGCGAAATGGCTAGAAAATCAGAAAACATTATTAATCAAGCTGTGCCTTTTTCAAGGCAAATGTATAAGATCTTTGGGCAAAATAAGCAAAGATGCTTCAATAGAACATAGCTCTACATTCAACTCAAGACAATAAAAGCCAGAAACATCACGGCTTTGCAACATGTGGACTTTTGCAATCTTACAGAACAAATGCAGTCCTATGAAAACAAATTGAACCTACAGAGTGCTGCTACAAATCTACTTTCCTTGTATTGACCCTGATATAGAGGATCCTTTGAGTAAATGTTAGTTCATGTTTCTTTTTATTTGACAGGACTGGGCAACAGCGATTTTGATAAAGATCTCCCTCTAGTGGATAGATATACTGTAGCTCAACTTCTGAGTAACATAATCAAAAGTGAAGCTACAGCAAATAGTGAACAGGAAATGCATGTGAATAAGCTGTTCTTAATTTGATGTTACCAGAAAACATCAACAACGCATGCATATCAGGCTGCTGATTTTGTGGAATTACTCTTCTGTCCCTGAAAAGTATACACTGTGAAATTAGGATAAAAAAGTAAGAAGAGAACAGATTACATTTTTTTAAGTCAGTTTAGGAACTAGAGGATCAGTACGCAAAATAAATGGCTTTTCCTCCCTAGTCTGTCTCTTTCAGGTTGCACAACACAAGCAAACACACACACCCACGCAAACAGACACACACTCCTCCTTTCAACACTGTAGTCTCAACTGCATTCAGACACGACAACTAAAAAACCAAAAATAAAGATCAGAAAAAAAACTTGTCTAATCTCTTTTAAAAAGACTTGTAGCACTCTCATTTTTAACTTAGCATTCACACATGCATACACTGGATGTGGGATGTTGTTGGTTGAGTCGTATGCTGGGACAGAACAGAGCAGCTATGTCTTCTGGTTTCTGTTTGTTTTGCAGTAAAGTGGAGGTGGGACTTTGCATAAGTGTTTATATGAATCTCAGGATACTCCACCAGCCACAGGTAAAGCCTCCTCCCTCATTAGTTGGTGTGAATCCAGGAACACAGTGCTGCCTGGCTGTGACGATGTTTCCCATGTTTTAAGACTGCCCAAAAGGATAGGGTCCGTGAATACCCTGTGGGAAAAATAAAGAAACATCTTGTGGATACAGAATAATATTAATAAATACAAAGCTTTGGTTATACTGATGAGCTACAGTATATTAGACATTAAAGTGTATCCCTGAGAAGTTTGTTGCTCCATATAGGCCTTACCTGGCTGTAAGTCACTACTGATAAGTTGCTTTGGAGACCGTTTGTTGCTATATTCACAGAGTTTTGTGACAGTCCATTTTGCTCTTGCTGCATTTGGTCCGGGCCACCCTCCCAGGTGTCCGCGGGGTCTTTGAGACCGCTGTCGTCACGGTGACTGTTGTCGTTGCTGCCGGCGTGTTTCTGTGGAGAGGCGAAGGGGTTGTAGTCTCCCTCCACGTTGCGGGCAGGCTGGGTGTTAAACTCGGCCTGGAAGGAGGACAGCTGCTGCGTCACACCCAGGAGGCCTCCCACCTCCACGCTGAGGATCACCCAGATCACATCTACAGTGGGGAGAGAAAAATGTTAACACTCCACCGGGGGAAAGGTTTTATAAAACTACACCTAGTATAAGCATTAGACCTTCAATATATTCAAGTGATAAAAGCATTGCCTTTGGTGGATTCAACATCAGACTGCGGTAACATGCTACATCAATATACTTTCTAAGGGATGTAAAAAAGGTTTATGAGTGGTTTAAACAATAAATACATTCATAGATAGTTTATTAATCTGTGCTAAACAGTTATAACAGTTGATTGCTAAATAAAGTTTCTCACCCCCATAGAAGAGTCCGGTGGCTGTGCACATCCTCCACTGGCCCTGGTACATGCCAGGAGCCACTGGGCTACGCATCTGCACACTGACATCAGCCATCTCCTGGGGGTCTAATGAGCGCACCATTACCATGTTCACATGACCAAACTGGTCCCCTCCAACATACTTCAGACATACCCCAGGGGGCCACGACTCTGCTCCTGCGAGAGACAAACAAACAAATTACACATGATGAAATGTATAAACCATTACCTCAATTGCCAGCCGCAGTAACATTCAGTAGCTTATTTGGATGTGACTGTATGCAGCTCCGAAAGGGTCTCTTCACTTCAACCAACCTGTGTTCTGTATCCTCCACGTCTTAGTGAATGGTGTATCAGGGGGAACAGACTCCCCCTCACCGATCGTCACATCCCCAACAAAAGACATGCATGGTGCATTGATGTTGGGGCTTTCAAAGTCATAGTAGGCTCCGATGGCTGCTTGTAAGTTCCTATGAGAGACGTAAAAATGTGGGGAAAGGAATGGATATCAGTTAGTAGAACACAACTACCCCCATTTTGATGCAAAGGGTGGAGGTTGAAAAGAGGAGGAAATAAAGCAAATCAAAAGCAAAAATATCATATTTATACTAAAGGAAGGCAGGTTTGAAGTAAACTTAACCCGTTACACACATACCCGTATATGGGTTGAAACTGGCAGATTTGGGCAAATAAGTGCCTGAATTCAGCCTGGTCTCAGAGACTAGACGTAACATAGTAAATGTAAATCCGGTACACTAAAAGTATACTGAACAAAAATATAAAACGCAACAATTTCAAAGATTCAAAGAGTTACAGTTCATATAAGGAAATCAGTCAATTGAAACAAATTCATTAGGCCCTGATCTATGGATTTCACATGACTGGGAATACAGATATGCATCTGTTGGTCACAGATACCTTTTTTAAAAAAGGGAGGGGCGTGGATCAGAAAACCAGTCTGTATTTGGTGTGACCACCATTTGCCTCATGCAGCGAGACACATTTCCTTCACATAGAGTTGATCAGGCTGTTGATTGTGGCCTGTGGAATGTTGTCCAAATCATCATAAATGGCTATGCGAGTTGCTGGATATTGGCGGGAACTGGAACATGTGGTTGTACACGTCGATCCAGAGCATCTCAAACATGCTCAATGGATGACATGTCTGGTGAGTATGCAGGATCTCGTCACGATATCTCTGTGCATTCATACTGCAAACGATAAAATGCAGTTGTGTTCGTTGTCCGTAGCTTATGCCTGCCCATACCATAACCCATTATCAGCAACCATCAAACCTGTGTTCCAATGGCACATTGTGTTAGCTAATCAAAGTTTATAATTTTAAAAGGCTAATTGATCATTAGAAAACCCTTTTGCAATTATGTTAGCACAGCTGAAAACTGTTGTTCTGATTAAAGAAGGCCAGTTGTATTGCTTCTTTAGACTAGTTGAGTATCTGGAGCATCAGCATTTGTGGGTTCAATTACAGGCTCAAAATGTCCAGAAACAAAGAACTTTCTTTTGAAACTCATCAGTCTATTCTTGTTCTGAGAAATTAAGACTATTCCAATGCGAGAAATTGCCAAGAAACTAAACATCTCGTACAACGCTGTGTACAACTCCCTTCACAAAACAGCGCAAACTGTCTCTAACCAGAATAGAAAGAGGAGTGGGAGGCCCCTGTGCACAACTGAGAAAGAGGACAAGTACATTAGAGTGTCTAGTTTGAGAAACAGACGCCTCACAAGTGCTCAACTGGTAGCTTCATTAAATAGTACACGCAAAAACACCAGTCTCAACGTCAACAGTGAAGAGGCGACTCTGGGATGCTGGCCTTCTAGGCAGAGTTGCAAAGAAAAAGCCATATCTCAGACTGGCCAATAAAAATAAAAGATTAAGATGGGCAAAAGAACACAGACACTGGAAAGAGGAACTCTGCCTAGAAGGTGGCTACTTTGAAGAATCTAAAATATATGTTGATTTGTTTAACACTTTCTTTGGTTACTACATGATTCCATATGTGTTATTTAATAGTTTTGATTGAGGTCTTCACTTATATTCTACAATGTAGAAAATATAAAAACTAAGAAAAACCCTTGAATGAGTAAGTGTCCAAACTTTTGACTGGTACTGTACGTGTTCGTGAGAGTCTCACCTTTGCACATAGGTGTATTAGTGTGTAGCCCAAACTGTTCGGACACTACAGACAGAAGTTCGCAGATCGGCTGTACCGACTTCAGACGAGTCTCAAGAGCAAAACGGAGAACACCATCGTGCTCGTGAGAGTCATCTTTCCATTGAGGGTTTTTTCTAGGCCAAACCGTTCGGACGCTACAGACAATTTTGTGAGAAGACCGATTTCCGGGATGTCTCATGGTCTGACAAACACCACTCTAGCTCTGTCACCGCAGATGCGGAAGTGCGACATTGGCAGATGCGGTGGATTGAGACACATCCAATGCAAAAACTGATATATCTAGCTTAAACTGATGAATTTTCTATCGCGATTTTTTATTATGCCATTATGTGGGGGCATGGACATCAACTCTAGGGGGTTTTAAAGGACCAATCTTGAGGAACTGGCCAAAAACAGAGTGAGTGGAGATGATTTATGGATGACCTATGCTCCTCATGGAATAAAATGGTTTAAGTCAAGTCAGTAAGTCAAAAGGTGCAATTTTGTGCCTTTAATTAAAAATGTACCACAGCAGTGAATCTTGTATTGATTCTTGGATCCCTCCCCCTGACACACTCTGATAAGGACAGGGAGCCAAGCCCACTGAAGCCACCACCCCTAAAGGCTTTTACTAACTAACAAGCCGGTCAACAGGAATTACATTCTCTGAGATAAGGATTTTTAGTCCCTTTCAAAATGTTCCTTGCTCGTACAATTTGGCCAGATGTATTTTAGTGGACATTGACCTTCAGAATTATGCATGTTCCTCAGAGCAACACTACAGAAATGCTGCAAGCTGAATGTACAGCAACATACCTACTGTCATACGTGCAGCAGCAGTTTCACATTTTAGACAGCGCAAATACATAGTCTCACGTGACTACAAAACAAGGCCTTCAAATGCCCATTTGCCATGATGCGGTAGTATGTTGTTAGTTAACTAGCCCTAGTCAATAGCAAAGCAAAACTGTAAAAATGTAAGTCAATGAATGGGGTTATAACTTTCACAACCATGGAAGATAAACTGTCCAGTAACATTACCAAGGACGAAAGACGGCGAGACCTGATGTGTATTGTGTACATAGTTACATTAGTAACAAATTGTGAAATGTTTCCACAGCAGGACACTGCTGTGTGGGGCAAAACTTCCACCTGCAACATTGCTGCATGTGAAACTTGAACTGCACCACATGCTGACCTCAGCACATGTCCATGATCTAAAGGAGGGTCTTGGAACCATAGAGATCCTATTCAAGTATTATGTCATAACCCCTCAAAGTTACAGAATGGTATGAAAATGGAAGCCATTGTGGTGGTCAGGGAGAAATCCAAACCAGTCTAATTGGAATGAATGGCAGTAGAGGCATTGGAGATGCATTTCCTGCTTTACTTACGCAGGAAAATAAAAGGCATGTGATATAAGAGTGTGCAATATAATTATTGTCAACCTAAAATTATTGTATAAACTATTTATAGGTCTAACTTTGACATCTAAAATATATGTAGACAGAACATAAATGACTTAAGTGTTTGTTTTCTTGGAAAGCTGTGTTATAATTATACAATATCAGTAATTGTTACATTTCTAAGTCCTATCATCAACTGATTTCAACCAGTGTATGGCTGTGGATGGACTGCATTGCTTGTAAGGAATGTTGGTATATCAGCAGTTAGCCCAAGATGTACTCTTAAGGAGCTTACGGTTACTTCTTAAGGTCCAAGGAAGTTATATATTATTTTCAAAGGTAGACTGGCTCTGGCAGCCAAAAAGTCAATCTAAACGTGAAACGATTCTCAATTGTGATACAGTTCAAGAAACAAAGCCCTTTACTTTCATATCATATCAAAATAATTTCACAAATGCTAAATATACACTTACTGTTCACGGTTTTAACCGGCTTTATCGCAGTTGCAACCAACAGTATTTTTCAGTGACAACAGGTTTCTAGTGGCCTTCTGTTACACACAGGTGTTCGGCGCATGCTAGATAACTAATTATCACAGGTGGTCCCTCTGTCTTCCGTAAACATGCGCTGCAACATGGAGATATGGCCATGTGGGAACACTAACTCTATAAAAGGGGTGTAACAATTTAACCTTTTGAAAATTATTTATTGCTGATATGAAAGGTCCTTATGCTTCCAAATGTTCATAACGAGCCGTGGCTCTTAACAAAACTCCTCCGTACAGAAGACGCCTTCATCCAATGACTCCTCTAGTGTCTAAGCCTAGGGGAGGGTTCCACTTAACTAACATTTGGAATTGTTT
Source organism: Brachymystax lenok tsinlingensis (assembly GCA_030435695.1). NCBI lineage: Eukaryota > Metazoa > Chordata > Actinopteri > Salmoniformes > Salmonidae > Brachymystax > Brachymystax lenok. Next base: position 16,719,606 of record CM059803.1, read on the forward strand.
TAAGATGGCGACACCAAAGAAAATTTAGCCATTTGATTTTGACCCCTTTAGGTATAAAAAGTAACCAAATGATTTATGAAAAACTGAATTTGGCCTAGAAATGCATTGAATAACAGATTCATACAAAAAACAGCTAGTCCCAAGAAATACTAAAAAGGAAGTGTCTGTCCTTTATCTGAAAGATAAGAAAGATCAGGAAACTACTTTTAAAAATGTATACATATTTAACCCTAAATACTAAAGCTGCATGAACTGTCAAGTCTAGACACAGCCTTAAAGCTACAATATGTAACTTTTTGGGCAACTACCAAATTCAGAGCTGAGTTACAGAGCTGTCATTCTCATTGAAAGCAAGTCCAAGAAGCGGTAGATCTGTTCTATGTACGCTATTTCTATGCTACCCATTCTTAAGTTTAGTTTTTGGGGTATTTTACTTTTGAACACCAGTTTCAAACAGCTGAATTTTTTGTAAAAAAATGTTGGTTATGGAAAAAATATTTCACAGCGGTTTAAATCGTACAATGATTATCTACATAAAGACTGCTTCTTTTGTTACATAAACTGAAATTAGGCTAATTATTAGAATTTTAGCAACCAGGAAATGGCGGAGCGATTTCTGCATATTGCACCTTTAAACTGGCTGCCTAACAAACATGCTGTGCATATAATAATAAGATAGTGTAAAACAATGAATTTTATCACAGCACTGGCAGACCATGGCTGATCTATACTCTCCCTAACCAGCTGACCTTTCATACTGTCATAACAACAAATCATGTAACTTCTAGTATTCTAATTCTATGCTTGGAACCTTGTTGTGACCCAGGTCATAATAACAATCATGTAACTTCTAGTATTCTAATTCTATGCTTGGAACCTTGAAATGAACCAGGCCGTGGTCTTGTAATGCCTGGACACTTTCACGTGGAAAGAAATGTATTGCTGAAAAAGAAAATCACAGTGGACAAACGAGCCTCATTGGTTGTATTTGCCTAGCTAGATATGATGACTACTCTTGCTAAAGATGCCAGGCTAACGTTAATTCAATAAGACTCTCTCCAGACATCATAATTAGTCTGACGGTAACATAACTGTACACTAGAAAATAAAGATTTGCAATTTACACGTCCCCCAGCAACGTTATAGAATGATATTAAATAGACCCACATCTGTCAATTATCTTTCATTGAAGGAAGGACTATCCTGGCTGTAGCCAATTAGCTAGCTAGTAATCCAAATGACAACCCAATTAATGACATTTTACATTTAAGAATAGACACACAAATTAATAGTTTTTGCTCGTTGAATTGTAAATAAAACGAAAATCACAAACAAATTGTTGGCTGACTATCCGTCATACAGCTAACTAACTAGCTCAGTCCTCTACCTAGCTAGCGAAGTTAGCATTAGCAAACACAGATAGGCCACAAGTCCCCGAGCTCACCAATTGGTCATGTCCAGGAAGAAGGCGCATCCAGCGGGGTTCAGTTGAAACCCAAGCAGTCTCTGAAACTCGGCTATGAGGATGTCTTTATCGGTGGTGCCCATGCAGCTAAATTTCTGCATAAGCTCCGGGTCCAGATCCAAATCCATGCCCTCCATCGCGGATTTCCCTGACAAGGGACAGGGTTCCTTTCCTAATTTAGTCCGAGGCCTCAACCTGTCAAAAAAAAAACTAAACAACAACTCAAATGCGCATGACGATGACAAATCTACGACTGATGCCGCGTTCAAACCAACTGGGAACTCGGATCTGGGTACTCGGAAATCTCCGACTTCCGACCTCAGTGCGTTCAAAACAACTGGCAACTCGGGGGCGAGCTCCAACTGGGATTTTTTATTTAAAACGTTCATCCAAATCGGAATTCCAGCTCGGGAACTTGGGCATCTTTTTATCGCTCAGACTTTCCGACCTGAAGATTACTGATGTCATGTTTTGACCTCATTTTTCCGAATGTCCAGTTGTTTTGAATGCGGCATAATGGTGCTTTCAAGACAACTGAGAGCTCCGCAAAACAAGACTTCAAACCATGACGTCAGTGATTTTCAGGTCGGAAAGTCAAAACTCTACAAATGTTCCCGAGATGGAATTCTTAGTTGGGATTACCGTTCAAAATATGTTTCCCAGTTGGAGCTCTTTTTTTCCGAGATCCCAGTTACCTTGAACGCACTGAAAACGAAAGTCGGATAATTCCGAGTTTCCATATGTTTTGAACGCAGCATACGTCAACCCATGGTCGATGTAGCGAAATAATCTGCCAACTCGGAAGTCACACCTAAAACGGTCAGATACTTATTTTAGTTTCCGTAATAGATCATTTAATCTGTAAATCGCTGCAACTATCAAACAACAGGTGGTGAACACAACAGATGCACACTATATGTTGTAATCGAATCCGCGCTGCGCCCAGCTCAGGCCGACCCTCTTGAACTAAGCCACGGTTGGCGTTCCAGGCCGCCTACATTGCAGATGTGCTGCGCATTATCATATCTCGGAATAACTTTTTTGCACTACACAATTATTTATTATGAATGCATGCAGTATTCACAAAATGTAATGCCAAATGGTCAATACAGAAATGTGTCATACAATTTCTAAGACATTGATTCTCAGATTCTGTGCCCGAATAGTTTGTATTATTTGCAATACCGATAGTGGGTGGTTGTGGCGCTGCAGCTATTATGCGGACCCCAACGAGGACGCTTCTCCCCTCATTTTAAAGCAGTCGTTGTTTAATTAGACTTCCGGTAAAGGGTAAAGCTTTTTCAACGTTTGTTGTAAGCCAGGTTGATCAAAATGCCGAAGTAAGTGTTTTATCTTTTGTCTCTGAGTTGCATATTTAATCTATTTTTAAGGTATTTTACCTTAATGAACACTGGACATGTATATTTAATGGAAGTTCAGAACTATTGGAAGTTAGTTGGCTAATTCAATCGGCTTCAGACAGAGCTTCAACCCTGTTGGCTGTGAAGGAAGTGTAGCATCATTCATAGCATGCCTGTTTTGCTCCCTGATCTTACACTGATTTGGTTTTATTATGAGAGCTGAAGTATTTGCTTTGACGATTCTGTCCAGAGGCATAGATGTTTTTATACTCTTGTTCTGCCTACACTGGTCAAGTTGATCTAGCATTAAATGTCTGTTTGTCCATCAGGTTTTATTGTGACTACTGTGACACTTACCTAACTCATGACTCGGTAAGTCTGCACAACATTGCAAGTAGAAGTGTTTACTGATTGCATGTGGTTGATTCTGTCTTGAAGCCGCATGTGATGAGTTTCTTCTCTAGCCTTATTGTATATTCAGATTGTTGCAAGGTGAACATTGTGTCCAATGTACATTGATGACTGTAATGTGCTTGGTAGCCCTCTGTGAGGAAAACACACTGCAGTGGCCGCAAACACAAAGAAAATGTAAAGGACTATTACCAGAAATGGATGGAAGAACAAGCACAGAGCCTCATTGACAAAACAAGTGAGTAACACAAGTAAAATACATACTTGTACATGTTTTTTTTACTCTGATGTGTTTCGGGCACTATTACCATTCTAAGTGAAAAGGGTCTGGAGGGCTAATATGTCAGGAGTTCTAACAAATGTTGTTTCTCTTAGCTGCTGCCTTCCAACAAGGAAAGATGCCCCCAACACCATTCCCAGGAGCCCCACCTCCAGGGGGTGCCATGATCCCTCCACCAAACCTCCGTAAGTGCACTAGTGCCATGTACATTCATGTTAGTATGCGAAGAGCACATCCAAGCTTGACCAAATTCCTCAGTTGGAGAGTAAATCTTACCACTCATTTACAAAAATGACATTATATACAAATATTTTGCTACTAGTAAAGGTCTGAGTTACCTGGTAATTGTTGTTAATTCTGTTTTACTAATAGATGGCCCACCACGTCCAGGGATGCTACCAACACCCCAGATGGGTGGTCCTCCAATGATGCCCATGATGGGTGGAATGGGACCACCCCCACCTGGAATGATGGGTGGTCCAGGTAGGATAACCTCAAACTGTTATTTCTGTGATATACAGTGCATTCGGAAAGTAGTCATACCCCTTGACAATTCCTTCGACCTCATGGCTTGGGTTTTTTCTCTGACATGCGCTGTCAACTGTGGGACCTTCTATACAGTACCAGTCAAAAGTTAGGACACACCTACTCATTCAAGGGTTTTTCTTTTATTTTTACTATTTTCTACATTGAAGAGTAATAGGGAAGACCTCAAAACTATGAAATAACACATGGATCATGTAGTAACCAAAAAAGTGTTAAACATATCAAAATATATTTTACATTTTAGATAATTCAAAGTAGCCACCCTTTGCCTTGATGACAGCTTTGCACACACTTGGCATTCTCTCAACCAGCTTCATGAGGTAGTCACCTGGAATGCATTTCAATTAACAGGTGTGCCTTGTTAATTTGTGGAATTTTATTCCTTAATACATTTGAGCCAATCAGTTGTGTTGTGACAAGGCAGGGGTGGTATACAGAAGATAGCCCTATTTAGTAAAAGACCAAGTCCATATTCTGGAATAATCAGCTCAAATAAGCAAAGAGAAACGACAGTCCATCATTACTTTTAGACATGAAGGCCAGTCAACACGTCAAATTTCAGGAACTTTGAAAGTTTCTTCAAGTGCAGTCGCAAAAACCATCAAGCGCTATGAAGAAACTGCCTCTCATCACGACCGCCACAGGAATGGAAAACCCAGAGTTAGCTCTGCTGCAGAGGATGCATTCATTAGTTACCAACCTCAAATTGCAGCCCAAATAAATGCTTTAGAGTTCAAGTAACAGACACATCTCAAAATCAACTGTTCAGAGGAGACTGTGAATCAGGCCTTAATGGTCTAATTGCTGCAAAGAAACAACTACTAAAGGATACCAATAAGAAGAGACTTGTTTGGGCCAAGAAACACGAGCAATGGACATTAGACCGGTGGAAATCTGTCTTTTTGGTCTGAGTCCAAATGTGAGATTTTTGGTTCCAACCACCGTGTCTTTGTGAGACGCAGAGTAGGTGAACGGATGATCTCCGCATGTGTGGTTCCCACCGTGAAGCATGGAGGTGGTGCTTTGCTGGTGACATTGCTGGTGATTTATTTATAATTCAAGGCACACTTAACCAGCATGGCTACCACAGCATTCTGCAGCGATATGCCATCCAATTTGGTTTGTGCTTAGTGGGACGATCATTAACAGGCAGTGTAAGGGCTATTTGACCTAGAAGAATAGTGATGGAGTGCTGCATCAGATGACCTGGCCTCCACAATCACCCGACCTCAACCCAATTGAGATGGTTTGGGATGAGTTGGACCGCAGAGTGAAGGAAAGGCAGCCAACAAGTGCTCAGCATGTGTGGAAACTCCTTCAAGACTGTTGGAAAATCATTCCAGGTGAAGCTGGTTGAGAGAATGCCAAGAGTATGCAAAGCTATCATCAAGGCAAAGGGTGGCTACTTCAAAATATATTTTGTTTTAACACTTTTTTTTTGTTACATTATTCCTTATGTGGAATTTCATAGTTTTGATGTCTACGCTATTATTCTATATTGGAGAAAATATTAATTATAAAGAAAAACCGTTGAATGAGTAGGTGTGTCCAAACTTTTGACTAATAGTGTAGACGGGTGTGTGCCTTTCCAAATCATGTCCAATCAATTGAATTTATCACAGGTGGACTCAAATCAAATCAAATTTTATTTGTCACATACACGTTACACATACATGTTAATGCGAGTGTAGCGAAATGCTTGTGCTTCTAGTTCCGACCATGTAGTAGTATCTAACAAGTAATCTAACAAATTCACAACAACTACCTTATACAGAGTAAAGGAATGAATACGAGTATGTACATAAATATATGGATGAGTGATGGCTGACCGGCGTAGGCAAGATGCAGTAGATGGTTTAGAGTACAGTGTATACATTTGATATGAGTAATGTCGGATATGTAAACATTATATACAAAATTGTTTAAAGTGGCTAGTGATACATTTGGTACATCCAATTCCTATTATTTAAAGTGGCTAGAGATTTAAGTCAGTATGTTGGCAGCAGCCACTCAATGTTAGTGGTGGCTGTTTAACAGTCTGATGGCCTTTAGATAGAAGCTGTTTTTCAGTCTCTCGGTCCCAGCTTTGATGCACTTGTACTGACCTCGCCTCCTGGATGATAGCGGGGTGAACAGGCAGTGGCTCGGGTGGTTGTTGTCCTTGATGATCTTTTTGGCCTTTCTGTGACATCGGGTGGTGTAGGTGTCCTGGAGGGCAGGTAGTTTACCCCCGGTGATGCGTTGTGCAGTCCTCACTACCCTCTGGAGAGCCTTACGGTTGCCTGACAGGATGCTCTCGATTGTGCATCTGTAGAAGTTTGAGTGTTTTTGGTGACAAGCCGAATTTCTTCAGCCTCCTGAGTTTGAAGAGGCGCTGTCTGTGTGGGTGGACCATTTCAGTTTGTCCGTGATGTGTACACTGAGGAACTTAAAACTTTCCACCTTCTCCACTACTGTCCCGTCGATGTGGATAGGGGTGCTCCCTCTGCTGTTTCCTGAAGTCCATGATCATCTCCTTAGTTTTGTTGAGACGTTGAGTGAGAGGTTATTTTTCTGACACCACACTCCGAGGGCCCTCACCTCCTCCCTGTAGGCCGTCTCGTCGTTGTTGGTAATCAAGCCTACTACTGTAGTGTCGTCAGCAAACTTGATGATTGAGTTGGAGGCGTGCTTGGCCACGCAGTCATGGGTGAACAGGGAGTACAGTAGAGGGCTGAGAACGCACCCTTGTGGGGTGAATACATTTATTTCTCCAATCAAGTTGTAGAAAAATCTCAAGGATGATCAATGAAACAGGATGCACCTGAGCTCAATTTCGAGTCTCATAGCAAAGGGTCTGAATACTTATGTAAACAGGGTATTTTATTTTTAATACATTTGCAAACATTTTTAAAATCCTGTTTTCACATTGTCATTATAGGGTATTGTGTGTAGATTCAGGGAAAACAATTATTTAATCAATTTTAGAATAAGGCTGTAACGTTACAACATTTGGATAAAGTCAAGGGGTCTGCATAATTTCCAAATGCACTGTACATACATAGATTCAAACAAGTGACGAGTGTGCTTCAGAGTTTTCCAGTATTGATAACGAACCACCATCTAAAACAAAACTGTCATCTGAAAACAGGAATGACTCAAACCATAACTTGTAAATGCTTTTATTCCTTCATTCTCAGGTATGCGACCTCCAATGGGTGGCCGAATGCAGATGATGCCTGGACATCACATGATGCGACCTCCTGGTCATCCAATGATGATGCGGCCAATGATGGCACGGCCAGACCGATAAACTCTCCCCGACTCCCTTAGACACACACTGTGGGTTTGTACCACATGATCAGTAAAACTTATGTTCTCACTTCTACCCTAAAGTCATTTGATTAGGGAAATCTATGGTTGATTTAAGTTGGTCTAAAATATTTAATGAAGTCGCTGACAAGTGCCACAGTCCCTTACAGATTGATCGTAGAATCATTGTTAATTTTATGTCAAACTATCAAGTAGATTTGAAGGTGAGTAACAGATTCCGTGGAACTAACCTTTTGGCAAATCCCTCCCCACTCTACAGCTGTCTCTAGGACTTAACTTTACATAATACTGTTTTGGTCATCTTCCCTTTGCTGTACTCCCACCCATTTTCCCTGGATGGATTTCATTTTTATTATCCTACAGATTTTATAATGATCCCCTCTGCTTATTCCAATTTTCCTTGCTCATCCTTGTTAGTTTGGTGTCTTGGCACATGCTAAAGACAAAACAGGAACGTATGAGGAGATTGTTGAATGTTTTTTTGTCATTCACAGATGTGTATTAAGGTCTGTTTTTAGTTGGCAGTACCAGTCGGATGAAGCATTGTATCAACTGTTTTTTGTTGTTTTTTTACAATTTTTATGAGCTGATGCTATTGACTGTGAATTTATTTTCTAACGGTCTATTAAACTAAAATGTTAACTTATTTGTCTGATCGATAATATTTTCCGTCTCTTTGAACAGTTTTGTATCCCTTGCAGTTCGTTATAAATTCAGCAGATGGCGCTAACGCAATATTTGTGTCACAGCATGTCTTTTGCTTTGCTATGTCTTATGGGAAAAATACAATTACACAAATTAACCGTGGTGAATGAAAGGAGGTAACGTTCGTTTTTCATTTCGCTGAAGATGAGAGGTGGAGTGGAATGTGAAGAGAAGATGCCAATACGCGAGCTAACTACAATTAAATAATTTAGCTAGGTTTTTCTCACCAACACCGCAATGGCAGGAATAATCAAAAAGCAAATATTGAAACATTTGTCCAGGTAAGAAAGATTGCTAGCTAGCTTGGCTAACGTTAGCTAGACATCTGCTTTATTAAGCTTGGACGGGCCAGCTAGGTGTAATACTAGGTAGGTATGTCAACCAACGATGGCCAGTTAGAAGGATATTCATGCTTTATAACACAGCCCACTAGTTGTCTTTTGTGTTGGATAAATCCGCAGCCAAGCTAGTAGTGCAACACCAAGCAAGGCTGATGCATAGTCTCGCGTGCGAACAGACGTTTTCGTGGAAGATTTTATTAATGTCAGTCACCTTACATAATGAATCAATACTGCTGACTGTAAATAAATGATTCCAGTATAATGGTACTATTTCTCAGGAGTGTGACTGTGTAATAGAGCATGAATGGAGTGGAACCTATTATATTTAACGTTACCTTCAAGTGCTCTGCTTGGACCTCATCACCGTCAGTCATTCAACAGACATGCAGACTTTTCAGGACTGGTCAGCAGTGATGGTGCCTATGGACGGGACAGCAGTAATTTATAGGTACAATATACGCCCCTAAATGGGGCTTAAACAATTGTGTACAAAATATGTATTTTTAGAAAAAATTACCGAGTTCCGGACCTCGGTGTCCTTTAATGTAGTTACAGCCGTGAGTGTAGCATCTCCGTATAGAGAACAATGAAGCTCAGGTGGCTTCAGGACTAGTAATACATTCCTGTCCCTCGTTTGAGTCAGGTAATGAATGCAATTGCTGACTGTGAGTGTCATTTCAAGTCAGTGATGAACGGCCATCAGCCCTTCCTTCGATAACCTGGCATTACACCTCACAAGGATCTCATCATGAGATAGAATTAACATCAGTTGGTGTGCCTGCCACTGGTGGAGTGTAGTGCTGCTGCTGTGCTATTTTGAGAAGATGGTCAAATTTTGGTCTTTTGTTGTCACAGATGGGGATGGGCATTTTACATTTTGTTCTGTTCGAGTACTCCCATTATTTGTTTCAAATGAGTACTCAAATAAAACAATTAGGTGTGTCTTGACCACCATTTGCCTCATGCAGCGTGACACATCTCCTTTGCATAGAGTTGATCAGGCTGTTGATTGTGGGCTGTGGATTGTTATCCCACTACTCTTCAATGGCTGTGTGAAGTTGCTGGATATTGACAGGAACTGTCATACATGTTGATCCTGAGCATCCCAAACGTGCTCAATGGGTGATCTGTCTGGTGAGTATGCAGGCCATGGAAGAACTGGGACATTTTCAGCTTTCAGGAATTGTGTAGGGATCCTTGACATGGGGTTGTGCATTATCATGCTGTAACATGAGGTGATAGTGGCGGATGAATGGCACGACAATGGACCTCGGGATCCCATCACGGCATCTCTGCATTCAAATTGCCATCGATAAAATGCAATTGTGTTTGTTGTCCGTAGCTTATGCTTGCCCATACCATAACCCCACTGCGCTGCTCTACCTTCTTAACAACATTATCAACAAGGCGGATCCTACAGGCTCTAGTTGTCGCACCATCCAGGGAAACTGCAGCAGCTACTCTTTCTGGGGTTCGGCAAAATTAAGGCAGTTATACAATTTGAAAAACACTACAATACATTCATAACAGATTTCACAACACACTAAGTGAAGTGTGTGTCCTCAGGCCCCTACTCCACCACATATCTAGAACACAAAATCCATGTGTACGTGTGTGTATATAGTGCGTATGTTATCGTGTGTGTATGCATGTGTTTGTGCCTATGTTTGTGTTTCTTCACAGTCCCTGCTGATCCATAAGGTGTGTTTTTATGTTTTTTAATATCTGATTTTACTGCTTGCATCCATTACCTGATGTGGAATAGAGTTACATGTAGTCATTCTGAAACTAACTGAAGCTCTTTGTTAAGTGGCTTTACTCAAAGCCAGTGGCATGTCGTTAGTAAAGATTGAAAAAAGTAAGGGGCCTAGACAGCTGCCCTGGGGAATTCCTGATTCTACCTGGATTATGTTGCAGAGGCTTCCATTAAAGAACACCCTCTGTGTTCTGTTAGACAGGTCACTCTTTTATCCACAATAAAGCAGGGGATGTAAAGCCATAACACATTCGTTTTTCTAGCAGTAGACTGGATAATGTCAAAAGCCGCACTAAAGTCTAACAAAACAGCCCCCACATTTCTTTTTAATCAATTTCTCTCAGCAAATCATCAGTCATTTGTGTAAGTGCTGTGCTTGTTGAATATCCTTCCCTAAAAGCGTCCTTAAAGTTTGTTGTCAATTTGTTTACTGTAAAATAGCATTGTATCTGGTCAAAGACAATCTTTACTAAGGGTTGGTAACAGACTGATTGGTCTGATTTTTGAGCCATTAAAGGGGGCTTTACTATTCTTAGGTAGCGGAATTACTTTTGCTTCACTCCAGGCATGAGGGCACACACTTTCTAGTAGGCTTAAATTGAAGTTATGGCAAATAGAAGTGGAAATATCGTCCGCTATTATCCTCAGTAATTTTCCGTCCAAGTTGTCAGACCTCGGTGGTTTGTCATTGTTGATAGACAACAATCATTTCTTCACCTCTTCCACACTCACTTTACGGAATTCAAAATGACAATTCTTGTCTTTCATAATTTGGTCAGATATACTTGGATGTGTAGTGTCAGCATTTGTTGCTGGCATGTCATGCTTAAGTTTGCTAATCTTGCCAATGAAAACATCTTTAAAGTACTTAGCAATATCAGTTGGTTGGAGGCGGTGGTAGAGAAAGGAACATTCAGTTCTCTGGTAATAGCTACGGTGGATATTCCTGCAGTTAGCATGCCAATTGCACGCTCCCTCAAAGCTTGCACGCTCACTAACAGGGATGTAAACAAATGTGTGCACAAAATGTGAGAGAAATAAGCTTTTTGTGCATATGTACAATTTCTTAGATCTTTTATTTCAGCTCATGAAACATGGCACCAAAACTTTACATGTTGCGTTTATATTTTTGTTCAGTACATGTTAAGGTGGGGGTTATAGCATAGCCTAACCAATTCTAAATGGCACTAGCAGTTCGCAAAGTAGCTTAAGCTGATTTGTTTCAAAATTGCAGCTCGTTGTTGGAACACATTTTCTTACTTCAGTCAACCAGTCCATTTTGAATTTGTAAGGAATGTAGCTTGTGTATCCCACCAGTTAGATACGCTTTTATAGGCATTTATTTCTGTAGGTCTAACGGGAGCTTGTGTGCGCACTCAGCACGCGTGTGGAGAGAGTGCAATTGAGTGAATGAGACACTGAGTGGAAAGGGAATTTAGGGAGAAGAACAGTGTGATGCTTGGAATAGATTAGAGACGGTTACTCATACTGTTGTGGTTGTGTGTATCAGACAATAGCCATAGGGAAGGCTAGGCTGCATCCCACTTATTGAAGCCACTACGTAGGCTTACAAAGTCATCTGTCTTTAAATGTAGCCTACAGTTGCACACCTTTTCATTTAGAGTTTTGTAGAAGCGTCAAGCTGTTGTTTGCAGCAATACCGGTTTAGGTCTAGCTCTGACTGTTCTCTCTCTTCTTTCATGCCTGGCAATTACTCTCACTCTCAGTAAGGGCAGGGTTTTGTGTTGAAATTTGTCGAGAGCTCACTCAGCTCTGCTGTATGGTGCAAAGGCTAAGAGGCATTGGCCTATCTCCAGTATGTCAGTTTGACACATTTTGTGCTTTGCTCTGTTGTCCAATTGTGGTGACTGTTAAATACATCAGATTGTTCACTAGATAGGAGGTAAAATAGCAAATTCACAATAGAATTAAGAGCATACTGTAGCCTCTCAATTGCATTCTGACAAATGGTAAATATCTTAACCTTTTTTCCCTGTTATGGGACGAATTATGGCTTATTCATTGATTTGTCTTTTGTAATTAGCCTGAAGACCTCCGGGTCTTCTATCCAACTGACGCTTCTCCCTCCCTGTATTATCGACATTCTGATATCACTTTCAACACTAACTATCAGCTGTGGTAGACCATTGCCTAAGTCAAGACCTGCAACCCTACATTTTGTTTTGTTTTTCAAGCGTCTTTGAGATTCTCTTTGTAACGAAAAGCGGGATATAAAATACATCTGTTATTATTGGAAATTGTATTCAGCCTTTGGTGTGGTTTAGGGCTTTATTTCGCCAGAGACACAATGTTGCTTTGGACTGTAGCTTCTTCAAGACTGCGAGTGCATTAGGTATGACTGTTTCATTCCCCCTCCTTACATAAACTATAATAATAAACTGTGCTAGAATAGAATAGCTAGCCTTGCTGTTTCAGTGCTGCAAATGTTTGGAAGAGACAGACATCATGTTTGAGTTTGTCCTCTAGGTCAGTTCCATATTACCCACTCAGCAACTCCCTGGCCCTGCGGAACTGCCCCACCTAGTCAGCTGTCTTGTTGTGGCACTGTTTTGTTGGCCAAACCGAGTGGTCAACATCAGTGCACAATTCTGTTATGTTCAATTCCCACCCAATCCATTCCTTAACTCTCACTCAATCATGGTCTTTCAGGCTCAACCAAGTGCTGGACACATCACCGCTAGTGACAGGCTCTGTTACTGAGATGACCGGGAGCCCTGTTTTGGCTATGCATATCATATAAAACAGGAAGATAACATCTAGGCCCTATGTTGTGGCAAAAGATCGGTAGAAAGAGATATGACAAGCGTTAAACCTTGGCTATAACAAAATGTTGCTTTTAAACGCTTTTTTTGACCTTTCCACGTTCCTCAGCAATATTGTCTTCAACCCCATTGGACATAAGGCTATTGAAAACACTGACTAGCACTGTACTGAAAACAGCTAAACGGCATCTCTCCAGCTCCTCATGAGTTATTCTGGAGTATATACTTTCCTGGATTTTACATGGGGCCTGTGAGCAACAAGCATCAAGTGAAACACTTGAGTTGTGCTCAAATCTTAACCCTCAGGTAGTTTGTGAGGACTCCATGGTGGACTCCCACACAATGTTGTAGACAGGAGCTGCTCTCCCACAGCAGGCGTTAATGGGGTGCTCAGCAGTGTGTGGCTGGTTGTCTTCCCTCTGTTTGAGAGAATGCCCTGAAGTAGACGTCTGTTATGAAGTGATTTGAGAGGCTAGTTAAGGACCATATCTCCTCCATCTTACCTGACACCCTAGATCCACTACAATTTGCATACCACCCCAATATATTAATGGATGACGCAATGGCCATTGCACTGCACACTGCCCTAACCCACCTGGACACCTATCTAAGAATGCTGTTCATCGACTACAGCTCAGCCTTCAACACCATAGTGCCCCCTCCAAGCTCATCACTAAGCTCAGGGCCCTGGGTCTGAACCCCTCCATGTGCAACTGGGCCCTGGACTTCCTGACGGGCCGACCCCAGGTGGTGAAGGTAAGCAACAAAACCTCTGCCACGCTGATCCTCAACACGGTAGCCCCACAGGGGTGCATGCTCAGCCCCCTCCTGTACTTCCTGTTCACCCATGACGGCGTAGCCATGCACATATCCAACTCAATAATCAACTTTGCTGACGACGTTGTTGGCCTGATTACCAACAACGATGAGACAGCATACAGGGAGGATGTGAGAGCCCTGGCAGAGTGGTGCCAGGAAAATAACCTCTCCCCTCAATGTCAACAAAAGGAAGGAGCTGATTGTGGACTACAGGAGACAGCAGAGAGAGCATGGCCGTAGTGGAGAGGATCAAAAGCTTCAAGTTCCTTTGCGTTGGCTTCACTGAGGACCTAAAAAAGTATCCCTTCACACCTACAGTGTGGTGAAGAAGGCAAAACAGCGCCACTTCAACCTCAGGAGGCTGAAGAAATTCGGCTTCGCCCCTAAGGCCCTCACAAACTTCTACAGATCCACCATTGAGCGCATTCTGTCCGGATGTATCACTGCCTGGTATGGCATTTGCATTGTCCGCAACCGCAGGGCTCCCCAAAGGGTGGTGCGATCAGCTGCTATACTGTTTACGCAACCAATAAAATTTGAGTTAGCATAGGATCTCTGCAGGCTATGAGCACATCTGTGAGTGATCACTGTCCATGATGTGCCTTGATCCTGTTTGATGGACAAGGGAACCTTACTTTGGTACGATGACAGCTCACTTTGTTACTAAAACAGGGTTTTACTCAGCATATGTCATACTGACTGGTAGATGGCTTGGAACCTTTTTTATTTGTTTTTATCAAAGACAAATAACACTTTTCCAGGATACATTTTGTTCTCCCTTTCATTCATAGCCAGGCTATTATGGGTTTAACAAGCCCTCTAATTGTTGTACCTCAAAACAATGCTAATCCCCAAAACATTGCTGTGGCCTAGTTTTAATGAATACCCTGATGGTCTGTGTGGTGTTCGACTACAGCCTATTCTTTATTCTTTTCACCAGAATATATTCAAATGCACGGCATTGTTAAAAGGGTTGGATCCCCAGATAGGACGTGTTGGATGCTGTGTTTTGAATTCGTTTTTTTCTTCTCTTATTGATCTGGGTTAGTGTACATGTACATCAAAGCTACTGAGTGTGCAGGCCTTTGTCCAGCCCTGCTCTCAAGGATGGAACAAAACCATTCATACCCAGTAGCTCTCCAGGAGGCAGTGTAATAATATAATTTATTCAACTTTTAAAGCGCTATTCATTACATAAAGAAATCTCAAAGCGCTGTAAAGCAACAACAAAAAACAAGCTATTTAAAAACAAGATCATTAATCATCATGTGTAGCTCAAGAGACTGAAGGTTGAGAAAGTTCATGGCTTGATTGAGGTCAGCAGAGGGAGGAGGTGGTCAAAGGGGAGACGTGTAGGGTAACAGTCCATTTTCAGACATGGACATTTCATTATGGGTTGCTAAAGTGGTCTTGTGGAGTGAAAGTAGTTCTTTAACCTAATAAAAACAGTTCTGAGAGAATGGGGTTTGTGCAGTAGGCCTAATGCATTATCACAGCTTTTTGACTATATGCCTGGCCTGCCAATATTGTTATTCTCAGACCATATATTTAAAAACTTAAGCTTTCATTACAAAATCTGTCAGTTGGTGTAGCACATGCGAGCCACAGCTGAGCATAAATTGCAATAATTTGCTTTTTTATTTGGTTTGTAGCTAGCGCTAGTTGGCTGTACCTGCGCCAAAACTCTGGTATTTGTCATCCTATACCTTGTTCTTCAACTAATTCTTTAACTGAGCCAACATATTTTCAGCACTTTTATTTATCTGAATGATCAAAACTCGTTCTCTCATGTTCTCTTGTCTCTCTGCAGCACACATATAGTGAGCAATATGTTTGAACATCACAATAAAAATGCAGTATCGAATCGCAATACATACAGAATTGTGAGACTCGTGAGAATCGCATTGCATATCGTATCGGCACCTACAGTTGAAGTCGGAAGTTTACATACACCTTAGCCAAATACATTTAAACTCAGTTTTTCACAATTCCTGACATTTAATCCTAGTTAAAATGTCTTGTCTTAGGTCAGTTAGGATCACCACTTTATTTTAAGAATGTGAAATGTCAGAGTAATATTAGAGAGAATGATTTATTACAGCTTTTATTTCATTCATCACATTCCCAGTGGGTCAGAAGTTTACATACACTCAATTATTATTTGGTAGCATTGCCTTTAAATTGTTTAACTTGGGTCAAACGTTTCGGGTAGCCTTCCACAAGCTTCCCACAATAAGTAGGGTGAATTTTGGCCCACTCCCCCTGACAGAGCTGGTGTAACTGAGTCAGGTTTGTAGGCCTCCTTGCTCGCACACACTTTTTCAGTTCTGCCCACACATTTTCTATGGGATTGAGGTCAGGGCTTTGTGATGGCCACTCCAATACCTTGACTTTGTTGTCCTTAACCTCTCAGGGATTGCTGGGGCGCTAGCGGGCTGCTCCCAACACTACCAGGTGAAATGTAAGGCGCCAAATTCAAAATCCAAAAGTTGAATTATTAAACATCCACCAATATACAAGTGTTCCATACTCATCAAAAGCTCTGTTTCTTGGCAATATCACAGCGTTGTCAGATTTCAAAAAGGCTTTACGGCGAAAGCAGCACATTTGATTGTTTGAGGGTAGCACCTCACATATTTTTCCCATAGCCATGAATCCATTAGCCATCATGGCACACACATAACACATTTCACAGCGAAAACAAATCAATTACCTGTTGAAGCACTTCTGCTGAGGTCATCCTAAGTGTCCAACGAAGACAATCCATGGTTCTTTTGTTAGAAAAAGTAATGTATTTTATCCATAAATCCTCCATTTGGTTTGCGCGTTATAATCAGAAACGACAGCCTCCACTCCTCCATTGAAACGTGACGCGAACTCGTTCATCTTATACCTATAAACTTGTCCAAGAACAATCAAACATAGTTTTAAATGTATCCTTAGGAACACTTTTACGTATATTTACTATTATAAATCAACCGGAATATAAACTGATCGATAACGACGGTAAAAAAGACACTGCGCGCTTTCACGGGAGCGCGCCCAGCCTACTGTTGTCATCAAAGAGTGACTTCCTTGTTTGGTCTTCTTCTCTGGTCTAATTCATCCAAAATGAAAATGTACACTGTCTCGAGACTGTTGACATCTAAAGGAAGCGATGGGTACTGCATTCATATGCCCTTATATGGTCATTTTCATGAGGGAGGGGTTCCCAAATGAGCAATGTGTCAATCACTTTTTCCAGGACAATCCAATTGTACTAAATATGTGCATATCCTATTTTTTGGGCCTGAATGGGAGGCATTTTACTTTGGGCACACCAGGCTCTCCAAAACCGACCCCTCAGCTGCCACTCCCTAACAAGTTAAGCCATTTGCCACAACTTTGGAAGTATGCTTGTGGTCATTGTCCATTTGGAAGACCCATTTGCGACCAAGCTTTAACTTCCTGACTGATGTTTTGAGATATTGCTTCAATATATCCACATCATTTTCCTTCCTCATGACGCCATCTATTTTGTGAAGTGCACCAGTCCCTCCTGCAGCAAAGCACCCCCACAATACACAAAAGTTTTCTGTTTTTTTGTCTTATTTCTTCTTTGTTTCACAATAAATCATATTTTGCATCTTAAAAGTGGTAGGCATGTTGTGTAAATCAAATGATACAAAACTCCAAAAAATCTATTTTAATTCTAGGTTGTAAGGCAACAAAATGGGAAAAATGCCAAGGGGGTGAATACTTTCGCAAGGCACTGTACATGTCAAGTAAACAATTTCAGAAATGTGTCTGTTTTTAATCTTTGCTTTGCTTTAATAAAGACTTTACACTTTTTTTTCTTGTTAGAACAGCTTCTCTGGTATTATTTATAATTTATTTTGTTT
The DNA here is from genome assembly GCA_030435695.1 of Brachymystax lenok tsinlingensis. NCBI lineage: Eukaryota > Metazoa > Chordata > Actinopteri > Salmoniformes > Salmonidae > Brachymystax > Brachymystax lenok. Next base: position 16,737,266 of record CM059803.1, read on the forward strand.
TTACACTGTTCCAAATTGTCTGAAAATTATATTTATTATTATAATAATAATTACACTCCTTTTTCTTGATCTCCTTATTGTTATTATTACTATTATTATGGTCATCCTTATGATAATAAGTCATATCATTATCATTACTAGGCTTAGTATAGCAGCCTTGTATAACCACCATTGAGCTGTAAAGCGTAAGAGCGCATCCTGTTATTTCAATACTTATATAGGCTACTGTGTCAATCAATCATTCATTTGTTTGTCATCATACAGCATGCGAGCCTTGAATAATTAGCTTAAACAATAAATAAACCGTTACATTTCAGGAATTGCATTCATTTAATTATTAAACAGTGTACTTAAAGCATCAGACAAGCTCAGTGAATATAGTTGATTTGTTTAAAACACATAGGATGTGTCTATTTATGGAAAAATATGTTGACCAATCGATTAATCGAAAGAATAGACAACACTTGGTTGACCAAGATTTTTTTTTGTCGGGGACAGCCCTAATGTGAAGCATACAGATAAATCAGTAATATAATTATTGCAATTGAATTGGCTACAATGGAGAATCCATAGTAGTCACAAACCACAGTTGGGTGACCTGCTACTGTCTTATCTTCCACTGACATACTGTTATGTACAGCTCATAACAGTTTTCTTTCTGTCTTCTTGTGGTAAAAGCAAGGCTGTAAAAACAGTCTAGACATCCCTTCACTCTCCCTCGCTCTCTCTGCCGCTCTCTTTCTCTTTTCTCTCTGTCCAGTTAATGTCACCTCTCCCGGCTCTTACTGACACCTACCATGACACCTACCACCTACCCTCTTAACATTTACTCCAACAAGCATCCTTTCCCACTGAACCAATCATAGAGGTTTGTTTCACAAGTTTGGACAGCACAATTCAGTACAGTAGAGCACAGTACAGAACAGTACAGTAGAGCACAGTACAGAACAGTAAACAAAAAGTCGAGTACAGTAGAGCACACGAGTAAAGTACAGTATAATGTACTGTACTGACATATTTACTGTACTGTGCTCTACTGGGATGTCCAAACCTCTGACACATAGATGGCTATGATTGGTTTAGATTTGGTCTGGTCCGGACCAACCAAATGTGGTCTTGTTTAGAGGCGGAGCTCATTAGAATAAAAGCAAGTGTGTAGAATAATACACAAATATGCAAAATAAGGATATTGTATATTTTTACCTTTGTGTACCTATTCAGGATACATCACCACGAAGAGAATGACATTCATATTCATAATTATGCATTTCTGTATAGTACAGATCAGGGACCCATAATGTAATTCCATTCGTGGCTGTAAATCCACTTCACCTACTACTGTAGTTCATTAACCAAAATTGATTTTTTCAAACTCAAGGTGTCATGTCATAGCTGACACCCCATTCTTTCTGCAGACATCTTTGAATCATAATTCAGAGCAAATATGTAACTGTTTTTGGAAACGCGATCGCATAAAAAAACTGAGGGAGATTTTACTTCAATTCTGTTACCAAACTTTGCATCTGCACAGTTCTTCCAGTAAATGTGTTACATTTGTATGGTTTGTTAAACTTTGAAATCAATGTTTTTTATTTGGCATACATTTTAAAATTAGAAATCTGTCAAAGCATAATACCATTTCCGTGGAATTGCCCTACAGCTGATGACTGATGACAGGCATGCTCCTTTACTGGCAGGCTAGTTCAAATCTTGTTGGACTTCGGTTGATGCTCTACACTATGCTGGTATCTCATCTTTCCAAATGTAGCCCTCTCATTAATAAAGTCATGCTGTTGGAACTTGCTATATACCAAAGGCTACACTTGGCCTATTAGGCTACTGGTCTAGCCCTTGACATAATCTTGAACCAGTGTTTCACTTGTCTCAGTCGCATTACAATATGTTAACCAGACAGTGGACTGGTGAGTCAGTCCAGCACTTTAGTCAGACCTCTTGTTTATTGACATTTATCTCTGTTACCACCAGCCAAAACCCAAGCAACACCAGCCTCTGTGTTGGAGTCTGAAATGTCAGGTTTTAGTTTTAATGAGTGTGCAATAAAGGTCATAATTGTCAGTCATGGTGAGTGTTGTAGATTGGAACACTAACGGGTCTGTTTGTTGCCGTATACTGGTAATCATCGTTTCAGAATACGTTATAGCTAGCCTACTCCTCACCACCGTCGTTTCACTGTGTGGTTGTGTTCTGGCAAATGGCTCAGCAGTTAATTTTAAGCTGTAGTGGAGGGTAAGGTCAATGAAGCCAGATGGAGAGCTATGGTGGGACTCTGGCCAAGACACTGACTGTTACTACAGCCTGGGATTCAATTAGACCTACAGCATGAACCTCACAAATACATCTCACTGCCAATATCACTGCAAAAAGCCGACCTTGGTCAGACTAGCATCTCATTTCAACCACAGTGTCTCACATAGCCTCCTAAACCTCATAAACCGCACAAACATATGTAGAAATTGGTGAACGCAGAAATTAGTCTGGTTTACGTCACAACACACACACAACACACATCTCAATGGTTTCCTTAACTAACCTCTCTCCTATTCCCTTTGTATGAAGGTTCACCAAGAACCTGTCCCCAGACAAGATCAACCTGAGCACGCTGAAGGGCGAGGGCCAGCTATCCAACCTGGAGCTGGATGAGGAGGTGCTGCAGAACATGCTGGACCTGCCCACCTGGTTGGCTGTCACCCGGGTCTACTGCAACAAGGCTGCAATCAGGGTGAGACAACTGTGTTCTTTTGATAATAAACCATGTCAAATCCATATCAGTCTTTCCCTAGGGCTGTGATGGTCATGACATTTTGTCAGCCAGTTATTGTCATGCAAAATACTGCCGGTCTCACTCTAATTGACCGTTAATTAACATAAACATGTTTAGCATATCCAGGCCTCCACACTAGAGGTCGACCGATTATGATTTAGCAATACCGATTATTGTAGCACCAAAAAAAGCCGATACTGATTAATTGGCCAATTTATATACAGTGGGGCAAAAAAGTATTTAGTCAGCCACCAATTGTGCAAGTTCTCCAACTTAAAAAGATGAGAGAGGCCTGTAATTTTCATCATAGGTACACTTCAACTATGACAGACGAAATTAGAAAAAGAAATCCAGAAAATCACATTGTAGGATTTTTTAATTTATTTATTTGCAAATTATGGTGGAAAATATAACAAAGTATTGAGATAAACTTTTGTTATTGACCAGAGGTCAAACGTTTTCTGTAAGTCTTCACAAGGTTTTCACACACTGTTGCTGGTATTTTGGCCCATTCCTCCATGCAGATCTCCTCTAGAGCAGTGATGTTTTGGGGCTGTCGCTGGGCAACACGGACTTTCAACTCCCTCCAAAGATTTTCTATGGGGTTGAGATCTGGAGACTGGCTAGGCCACTCCAGGACCTTGAAATGCTTCTTACGAAGCCACTCCTTCGTTGCCCGGGCGGTGTGTTTGGGATCATTGTCATGCTGAAAGACCCAGCCACGTTTCATCTTCAATGCCTTTGCTGATGGTAGGCTTTGTTACTTTGGTCCCAGCTCTCTGCAGGTCATTCACTAGGTCCCCCCGTGTGGTTCTGGGATTTTTGCTCACCGTTCTTGTGATCATTTTGACCCCACGGGGTGAGATCTTGCGTGGAGCCCCAGATCGAGGAAGATTATCAGTGGTCTTGTATGTCTTCCATTTCCTAATAATTGCTCCCACAGTTGATTTCTTCAAACCAAGCTGCTTACCTATTGCAGATTCAGTCTTCCCAACCTGGTGCAGGTCTACAATTTTGTTTCTGGTGTCCTGACAGCTCTTTGGTCTTGGCCATAGTGGAGTTTGGAGTGTGACTGTTTGAGGTTGTGGACAGGTGTCTTTTATACTGATAACAAGTTCAAACAGGTGCCATTAATACAGGTAACGAGTGGAGGAAGTTACAGGTCTGTGAGAGCCAGAAATCTTGCTTGTTTGTATGTGACCAAATACTTATTTTCCACCATAATTTGCAAATAAATTCATAAAAAAATCCTACAATGTGATTTTCTGGATTTTTTTTCCTCATTTTGTCTGTCATAGTTGAAGTGTACCTATGATGAAAATTACAGGCCTCTCTCATCTTTTTAAGTGAGAGAACTTGCACAATTGGTGGCTGACTAAATACTTTTTTTGCCCCACTGTATATATATATTTGTAATAAATGACAATTACAACAATATTGAATGAACAATGAAAACGTTTATTTTAACTTAATATATACATAAATAAAATCAATTTAGTCTCAAATAAATAATAAAACATGTTCACTTTGGTTTAAATAATGCAAGAACACAGTGTTGGAGAAGAAAGTAAAAGTGCAATATGTGCCATGTAAAAAAGCTAACGTTTAAGTTCCTTGCTCAGAACATGAGAACATATGAAAGCTGGTGGTTCCTTTTAACATGAGTCTTCAATATTCCCAGTTAAGAAGTTTTAGGTTGTAGTTAATATAGGAATTATAGGAATATTTCTCTCTATACCATTTGTATTTCATATACCTTTGACTATTGGATGTTCTTATAAGCACTTTAGTATTGCCAGCCTAATCTCGGGAGTTGATAGGCTTGAAGTCATAAACAGCGCTGTGCATCCCAGCATTGCTAAGAGCTGCTGTTTGAATGAATGCTTACGAGCCTGCTGCTGCCTACCACCGCTCAGTCAGACTGCTCTATCAAATATCAAATCATATACTTAATTAACACACAGAAATACGAGCCTTTGGTCATTAATATGGTCAAATCCGGAAACTATAATTTCGAAAACAAAACGTTTATTCTTTCAGTGAAATACAGAACTGTTCTGTATTTTATCGAACGGGTGGCAACCCTAAGTCTAAACATTACTGTTACATTGCACAACCTTCAATGTTATGTCATAATTATGTAAAATTCTGGCCTTTCAACAGTTCGCAACGAGCCAGGCGGCCCAAACTGCTGCATATACCCTGACTCTGACACAATTTCCCTAGTTAATATTGCCTGCTAACATGAATTTCTTTTAACTACATATGCAGGTTTAAAAAAATATACTTGTCACGACTTCCGGCGAAGTCAGTCCCTCTCCTTGTTCGGGCGGCGTTCGGTGGTCGACGTCACCGCCCTTCTAGCCATCACCGATCCACTTTTCATTTTCCATTTGTTTTGTCTTTGGTTTCTACACACCTGGTTTCAATTCCCCAATTACATGTTCATTATTTAACCCTCTGTTTCCCACATGTTTTTGTGCGTTATTGTTCTAATATTATGTCAGTCCATTTGGTGGGCTTGGTATTTTGTTACTACTTTGAATATTTTTTGTAAACTACGTTGTGTTGCTCATCTCTGCTGTCCTGCGCCTGGCTTTTTGCACTAACTACACCAAGACTTCTGACAGTACTTGTGTATTGATTTTAAGGAAGGCATTGATGTTTATGGTTAGGTACATTATTGCAACAATTGTGCTTTTTTCGTGAATGAGCTTTTGTTAAATCATCAAGTTGAAGTAGGCTGTGATCCGATGATAAATTTACAGGCACCGCATTGATTATATGCAACGCAGAACAAGCTAGTTAACCTAGTAATATCATCAACCATGTGTAGTTAACTAGTGATTATGTGAAGATTGATAGTTTTTTAACAAGATAAGTTTAATGCTAGCTAGCAACTTACCTTGGCTCCTTGCAGCCACAAGGTCCTTTTGATGCTGCACTCACGTAACAGGTGGTCAGCCTGCAACGCAGTCTCCTTGTGGATTGCAATGTAATCGGCCATAATTGGCGTCCAAAAAGGCTGATTACCGATTGTTATGAAAACTTGAAATCGGCCCTAATTTGAAACAGATCCTATATGCTAGATTTAGAATTATTTGGCAACTTTAGCATGATGTGAACATAGGCTATTGCCTCAGGCTGCACAGCAGTTCTCTCATCAAGTGATCATATTTTCACCCATCTGACTATTCTCAATTTAATCTTGTCTTTACTAGTATGTAGAATTTGTTTGGATTTAGAATGGCCCATTATGAAATGGGCAGGAACAGGGGCAGGGAAAAAAAGACATGTCCCCTGAATTCACTCGAATAGCGAATGGAGGCAGCGCGTTTTCCCACTGGTCCATTTTTCAATGATGCCCGATAGGCTACTTTTTTTTTATAACAGAGGATGTGCTTAGTATGAGCTTCTGAGAAATAAATATAAGAACACTTATTTCACTCCATGCCTCAACCACTATTTGAGGAGCATGCTCTCGCTGCATATGATATTCCGCCCAAACTCTGTATGCCATGGGCTCTCCAACCTTGTTCCTGCAGCTACCCAGTGCTTAATTTTGGAAACCAAGTGTAATCTGTTCGGGAACATCGATAGTAACGTTAATCGCAAACAAAACATATTTCACTAAACTGTTAACAACCCTTCTTTCTGTGCTTGAGAAAGGAATGAAGGAGAGAGGGGAGGAGATATTCTGTAGCTAGGCTGTGTATGTCACAACTTCCGCCGAAGTCAGTCCCTCTCCTTGTTCGGGCGGCGTTCGGCGGTCGACGTCACCGGTTTTCTAGCCATCGCCGATTCACTTTTCATTTTCCATTGGTTTTTCCTTGTTTTACACACCTGGTTTCAATCCCACAATTACTTGTTCATTATTTAACCCTCTGTTCCCCCATGTTTGTTTGTGAGTGATTGTTTTTTGTATTGCGGGCCGTTATGTTGGGCTTGGCTTTATGTTGACGTGTATTGTGATAATTTTTTGTAAAATTGCTAATTTACTCATATCTGCTGTCCTGCGCCTGACTCCTCTACACCAGCTACACACAGACGCTTTACAGAGTAAGGGCTATTTGACCCAGAAGGAGAGGGATGGAGTGCTGCATCAGATGACCTGGCCTCCACAATCACCCGACCTCAACCCAATTGAGATGGTTTTGGATGAGTTGGACCACAGAGTGAAGGAATAGCAGCCAACAAGTGCTCAGCATATGTGGGAACTCCTTCAAGATGGTTGGAAAAGCATTCCTCAGGAAGCTGGTTAAGAAAATGCCAAGACTGTGCAAAGCTGTCATCAAGGCAAAGGGTGGCTGACTTTGATGAATAAAAAAGAAAACTTTTTTTGGTTACTACATGATTCCATATTGATGTCTTCACTTTTATTCTACAACGTAGAAAATAGTCAAAATAAATAAACTCTTGAATGAGTAGTTGTGTCCAAACTTTTGACTGGTACTGTATATCACAGCATTAATTTTGTAGTTAAAGCTGGAATCCTTAATGGTGAAACGGCCACATCCGTTTGCCACGTCCGTTACTGCAAACAACGAAAACAGTCCCCCAGATATCATTGTATGTGTGATAGAAGAGCACAGTATGTACTCAAAACGTTTTTACCATGCTGCGGACACTCCTCAGCTCGGCAACAAAAACAATAAGAATGATGGTGGGGCGGCCAGTGGCACTGTATCCCCCTACTGCGGATTCAATCTTTAAGGTCATAATTTGCAGACCAAAGGAAGATTAACGTGAAAGCAGTAAAGCACTGCCAGGCAAAACCTATGGTGAGCGGTTTGACAAGACCGTGTTATTGTGGTTTCACCGTGTAGCCTTTAGCTCCGTCAATGAAAGCCACAGAGGGCATAAGCTACCCATACACCCTGGCAGCAGTCCAGAGATAAGCAGCACTGCTGTCTGATAACACTGAGATCAGTGCACGTGTCTCTAGACCCACGTCTCTCCAGATAACAGAGAGTGAGAAACAGCGTGGAAGAACACAAAAGGTCAGAGGCTAGCAACAGCACCGGCCACAGCCCTGAATGGATCAGCCTGTTTAGGGAGATGTGGACTAGACCAGAGGAGATGAGCTCTGTGTGGGTTGCCTCTGTAGGGCCCTGGTGTCCCTTTTATCTTCAGTATTACTACTTTGAAGCCAGTCTAGGTCAGATATTAGTCTGTAAGGAGAGGTATAAAAGCACAAGCCTCAGTGTTTCTTGGTGTAAGCTATCTTTTGCACAGTGAATGATAAACATTCCAGTAGAACAGTGCTGAGGAAAGTGTTTGTGCATGACTGGTCCCCTGCTGTTTTGTCTCCCTTAGATACAATGGACAAAGTTGAAGACCAGCCCTATTTGCCTGGTATGAATTCTGCTCTTTGTTCTATTCTTCCATGAGTTTGTTGACTTTTCTCTTTTTCTTTCTCTCGCTCTCCATCTGTCTCTCTCCCTTTCTTTCTGTTGTAACAGATTGTATTGGTTTCATGTTGTTATACTGGTATCAGGGTATGGCCTCAGGCTATAGCCTTTAATGTTGACCCATGGTATCCTTGCAGTTCCTGGACAAGGTAGAGGTGGAGATGAGAACGTGTGAGGAGCCCCGCGCCCCAAATGGCCCCTCCCCAATTGCCATCACTGCTGGCCAGAGGTACGCCTTATCTGTTCTCTGTTTGAAACTTTCTGAGGGATTTTACTGTTCATGCTCTTTACCAGTGAAAGGATAGGTACATAGTTATTTGCAATTGTAATAATGTGTAATAATGTGATAAAGTTTACATTCTCATCAAATGTTCAATTCCTGTGTCTTTTTGCAGTGAGTATGGCTTTGCTGAGAAGGTGGTGGAGGGTATGTCAGTCATCATCAACTCCATCACCATCAAAGTGCAGTCCCGTGCCTTCCACGCTTCCTTCGAGCTCTGGCAGCTCCAGGGTAACAGTCTCAACCCCAAATGGCAGAAAACTGACCTCCGCTACACCCGCATCACGGACACAAAAAGAGGAGAGGTACGCTCACATAATTTAATTAACAGGATTATATTGTATTTATGCATATACCACCCCCTGTGTTCACATTCCTTCATGTCAAGCCACAGTATATATTGTACAGCATATCCAGGTTACATGGTACAGCATGTCCAGATTACATGGTACAGTTGGTACAGCATGTCTAGGCTACATGGTACAGTTAGTACAGCATGTCCAGGTTACCTGATACAGTTAGTACAGCCTGTCCAGATTACATGGTACAGTTAGTACAGCATGTCCAGGTTACATGATACAGTTAGTACAGCATGTCCAGGTTACATGGTACAGTTAGTACAGCATGTCCAGGTTACATGGTACAGTTAGTATATCATGACCAGGTTACATGGTACAGTTAGTATATCATGACCAGTTTACATGATACAGTTAGTACAGCATGTCCAGGTTACATGATACAGTTAGTACATCATGACCAGAATTCAACTTTCAAGATTCTCCACTCATTTGTCCTATAGACAAAATGAATAGAGGTCAATGGGACATGTTCACGTGGCCTTACCCTGAATTTTGTGCAGCAGTGATGGATGTCGGACACACATATAAAGTTTAATTGACTTTATTGTTAAACACAAGGGGCGATACTGACACACTTAAAAGAACAAACCCTCTCTAGTGGCTAACTCACTGGCAACTAACAGGGCCTAATGGTAAGAGCTGACACTAACTAAACTTCAAACTTAATTGCTCAGTCTGTGCCAGAGTCTGCTCCACTGAGCAACATCACCAGGGAGAAAGAGAGATGAAATTGAACCTGAACTCTGAACCTAGCCAGTGCGTCTCCCCCCAGATATGTCTCCCCACCCGCCACCCAAGAGTAACCGTCCTATTCAGGGATTAGCTTGCGTTTGCAGCGGCGATGGTTTGGCTGTTGGTTGCGGTCATGTTCAACTGCCTGCAGCACATTCTGCAGGTGCTGCTCCTTCCTTGCCACTGCAACGAAGTCAGATGTGAGCTTGACGCCACGCTCGGCACAGTCATTGACCACGTTCATTTCACTTTTTTTGAACGCAGCATTGGTCGCCCATTCCTTCACATCGAGAGACATAAATTCTGGATCAATGTGCAGCTGGTGCATCCCAAACCAGCAATCCTTATTGGCGAGGTCAGCCAAGCTGGTGGTTGGCAAGAGGGTGGGGAACTTTGGCTTGCCAAAGCCAGTACCAAAGCGCTGCTCAGGGATGTGCATGGGGAGATCAGCGGGCTTGTGCTCCAAGATCGCTCTGGCAAGTGCACGCTTGTCATCATTGGGCACCTTGCTGCTGAAGAGAGCCAGGGGTAGCATCTCACCTGTCAGGTACCAGCGATGCCTCTCCAGCGCCTTGATCGCTGATGCTGCAATGCCCTCATCTACAGCCTTGTATGCCTGCAGGTGGTGGTAGAGTGTCAGGTCATTCCAGGCAGCATCTACCTACTTTCTCGCAGGTCAACCACCACTTTGCATAGATGTGTGTAATGAATATGGCAAATGCCCGAATCTTCGGCACCTGCTGCCGTGTGGTGATTGTGCCCTGGGGAAGCAACGCGATGTGCTGCTCCATCAAAGCCAGCTTGAGAGTATAGAGCAGCTTGGCCATCCATCGTGCCTTGTGGAGCGCTCCCGGTCGTTGGAAGCTCACTGCGGTCTGCTCTTCACCATCTGCATCCAGAAACACAAGACACAGCTGCACAAACTCATGGTAGTCACCTCGCTTGTGGTCAGTGACTTCTTTTGCGCACCTGACAAGTTCAGCATGTAAATTGCCCAGGAGTGGTTGCTCGGTGTTGCCAGGAATGTAGCGGGACCATTGGCTGCTGGATTCTTGTGGTAACAGGTTCCATTTCTCTCTCAGACGTGTTAACAAGGTAACCTCTGGCGAGCGTGATGACTCCACCTTCAGGTCTGTGAAAACCTGGTTCAGGAGGACCTCACCAATGTGGTGCCGGCACCCAGACCAAAGCAGTGGTCGGCCCAGTGAGAGCTGTATGGCAATGCAGGCTGCTGTGAGATGGCGGTGTTTGACACAGTGGTGTCAAATGCCATGTTGACAACCTGGTCAGCGCAGCACCAGTCCTGCAGCAACTTGCATGTCAACCGGGCAATGATCACTCCACATGCCTCATTGGTCTGCTTCTTATACGCCGGGACACCAAGCAGTTTCAGCCACTCTGCATCTCCAACCACCACTGTCAGACGCTCCTCCAACTGGCGCACATTGCTGAGCATCGGTGTTAACTTGCTGTCCCAGTGTAGGGTGCACAATGGAGGTGGTGTCCACTGCTTGTGCTGTTCCTCACTGATTGTCTCCAGCACTTGGCGTCTTGCTCGGTCAGCTGTTGCGTAAGATGCAGAGAGATGTGTACATTCACCACCTGACTCTGCAACAAGGCCACGAGTGAAGGCAGCTTGTTGCATTGGTGACATCTTCAACCTTGTAGCCAGTGACACGACACTTGGTCGGCTAAGGATGTCATGTGGAATGAAGACGTTTGTTCCAGTCTTCTTATGCTTGTGGGATGGTTCGCCCTCAGATGGTGGATAGACTGTGTTAGTATTCTCCTCTGACTCCTCATCACTCTCCGACTCCAAGCTGGACATTGCCGTCACCTCCTCCAGCTCCTTTTCACAGCGGGACTGTCTGGCTGCTGCGGCAATAATACATACCCAACACAGAAAGATCACCTCAAACAGAAAGATCACCTCAGTTTTCTTGAGCTGTAGTATTGTTTACCTCATATCTCCATGGCGACCATTGAGCACTGTTAACCACTTTATCCAACAAAAACAGATGTGCGGTGGCACCCCTAAATCATCATGTACTGGAAAAATATTTTGCATGTGTTGTTTCTACATATATTGGAACACTTTTAGCACCCAGCCATATCAAAATTCAAGAATTGTGTTTTTTGATGCACCCTAATGTCCAGGTTACATGATACAGTTAGTACATCATGTCCAGGTTACATGATACAGTTAGTACAGAATGTCCAGGTTACATGATACAGTTAGTACATCATGACCAGGTTACATGATAGTTAGTACAGCATGTCCAGGTTACACGATTCAGTTAGTACAGGATGTCCAGGTTACATGGTACAGTTAGTCCAGCATGTCCAGGTTACATGGTACAGTTAGTACATCATGTCCAGGTTACATGATACAGTTAGTACAGAATGTCCAGGTTACATGATACAGTTAGTACATCATGACCAGGTTACATGATAGTTAGTTCAGCATGTCGAGGTTACATGATTCAGTTAGTACAGCATGTCCAGGTTACATGGTACAGTTAGTCCAGCATGTCTAGGTTACATGGTACAGTTAGTACAGCATGTCTAGGTTACATGGTACAGTTAGTACAGCATGTCCAGGTTACATGGTACAGTTAGTACAGCATGTCTAGGTTACATGGTACAGTTAGTACAGCATGCCTAGGTTACATGGTACAGTTAGTACAGCATGTCCAGGTTACATGATACAGTTAGTATATCATGACCAGGTTACATGATACAGTTAGTCCAGCATGTCCAGGTTACATGGTACAGTTAGTCCAGCATGTCTAGGTTACATGGTACAGTTAGTCCAGCATGTCTAGGTTACATGGTACAGTTAGTACAGCATGTCTAGGTTACATGGTACAGTTAGTACATCATGTCCAGGTTACATGGTACAGTTAGTACAGCATTTCTAGGTTACATGGTACAGTTAGTCCAGCATGTCTAGGTTACATGGTACAGTTAGTACAGCATGTCTAAGTTACATGGTACAGTTAGTACAGCATGTCCAGGTTACATGATACAGTTAGTATAGCATGACCAGGTTACATGATACAGTTAGTCCAGCATGTCCAGGTTATATGGTACAGTTAGTACATCATGTCCAGGTTACATGGTACAGTTAGTTCAGCATGTCCAGGTTACATGATACAGTTAGTACAGCATGTCCAGGTTACATGGCACAGTTTGTACAGCATTTACAGGTTACATGTTACATTATGTCCAGTTTACATGGTACAGTTAGTACATCATGTCCAGGTTACATGATACAGTTGTTACAGTATGTCCAGGTTACATGTTACAGTTAGTAGATCATGTCCAGGTTACATGATACAGTTAGTACAGCATGTCCAGGTTACATGATACAGTTTGTACAGCATGTCCAGGTTACATGGCACAGTTTGTACAGCATTTCCAGGTTACATGTTACATTATGTCCAGGTTACAATATACAGTTAGTACAGCATGTCCAGGTTACATGGCACAGTTTGTACAGCATTTCCAGGTTACATGTTACATTAAGTCCAGGTTACATGGTACAGTTAGTACATCATGTCCAGGTTACATGGTACACTTTGTACAGTAAGGCCAGGTTACATGATACAGTTAGTACAGAATGTCCAGGTTACATGGCACAGTTTGTACAGCATTTCCAGGTTACGTGTTACATTATGTCCAGGTTACATGGTACAGTTAGTACATAATGTCCAGGTTACATGATACAGTTTGTACAGCATGTCCAGGTTACATGGTACAGTTAGTACAGCATGTCCAGGTTACATGGTACAGCATGTCCAGGTTACATGGTACACTTAGTACAGCATGTCCAGGTTACATGGTACAGTTAGTACAGCATGTCCAGGGCATGTCCAGGTTACATGATACAGTTAGTATATCATGACCAGGTTACATGGTACAGTTAGTACATCATGTCCAGGTTACATGATACAGTTAGTACATCATGTCCAGGTTACATGGTACAGTTAGTCCAGCATGTCTAGGTTACATGGTACAGTTGTACAGCATGTCCAGGTTACATGGTACAGTTCGTACAGCATGTCCAGGTTACATGATACAGTTAGTATATCATGACCAGGTTACATGATACAGTTAGTACAGCATGTCCAGGTTTTATGGTACAGTTAGTTCAGCATGTCCAGGTTACATGATACAGTTAGTACAGCATGTCCAGGTTACATGGCACAGTTTGTACAGCATTTCCAGGTTACATGTTACATTATGTCCAGTTTACATGGTACAGATAGTACATCATGTCCAGGTTACATGATACAGTTGTTACAGTATGTCCAGGTTACATGTTACAGTTAGTAGATCATGTCCAGGTTACATGATACAGTTAGTACAGCATGTCCAGGTTACATGATACAGTTTGTACAGCATGTCCAGGTTACATGGCACAGTCTGTACAGCATTTCCAGGTTACATGTTACATTATGTCCAGGTTACAATATACAGATAGTACAGCATGTCCAGGTTACATGGCACAGTTTGTACAGCATTTCCAGGTTACATTATATGGTACAGTTGGTACATCATGTCCAGGTTACATGGTACAGTTAGTACAGCATGTCCAGGTTACTTGGTACACTTTGTACAGCATGTCCAGGTTACATGATACAGTTAGTACAGCATGTCCAGGTTACATGACACAGTTTGTACAGCATTTTCAGGTTACACGGTACAGTAAGTACATCATGTCCAGGTTACATGATACAGTTTGTACAGCATGTCCAGGTTACATGGTACAGTTAGTACAGTATGTACAGGCTACATGATACAGTTAGTACAGCATGTCCAGGTTACATGGTACAGTTATTACATCATGTCCAGGTTACATGGTACAGTTAGTACAGCATGGCCAGGTTACATGGTACAGTTAGTACATCATGTCCAGGTTACATGATACAGTTTGTACAGCATGTCCAGGTTACATGGTACAGTTAGTACAGTATGTACAGGCTACATGATACAGTTAGTACAGCATGTCCAGGTTACATGGTACAGTTATTACATCATGTCCAGGTTACATGGTACAGTTAGTACAGCATGGCCAGGTTACATGGTACAGTTAGTACATCATGTCCAGGTTACATGATACAGTTTGTACAGCATGTCCAGGTTACATGGTACAGTTAGTACAGTATGTACAGGCTACATGATACAGTTAGTACAGCATGTCCAGGTTACATGGTACAGTTATTACATCATGTCCAGGTTACATGATACAGTTAGTACAGCATGTCCAGGTTACATGGTACAGTTAGTATGTAATGACTAGGTTACATAGTACAGTTAGTACAGCATGTACAGGCTACATGGTACAGTTTGTACAGCATGTCCAGATTACATGGTACAGTTAGTACAGCATGTCCAGGTTACATGGTACAGTTAGTACTGCATGTCCAGGGCATGTCCAGGTTACATGGTACAGTTAGTATATCATGACTAGGTTACATGGTACAGTTATTACATCATGTTCAGGTTACATGATACAGTTAGTATATCATGACTAGGTTACATGGTACAGTTAGTACAGCATGTCCAGGTTACATGATACAGTTTTGTACAGCATGTCCAGGTTACATGGTACAGTTAGTACAGTATGTACAGGCTACATGGTACAGTTAGTACAGCATGTCCAGGTTACATGATACAGTAAGTACAGCAAGTCCAGGTTACATGGTACAGTTCGTACAGCATGTCCAGGTTACATGGTCAGTTAGTACAGCATGTCCAGGTTACATGATACAGTAAGTAGAGCATATCCAGGTTACATGATACACTTAGTATTAGCATGTCCAGGTTACATGGTTCAGTTGTTACAGCATGTCCAGGTTACAGTCACAGTGTCTATTCTAAGGCCAGCAGTAAATCACATAATTAGGCCAATTGTTTAGTGTTTTTTTTTATCAAGATTTTTTCCCCCTCTAAATGAGATCTAGTAATCAATTTATCATGAAATGCATATGCGTAAGTCTCAGAGATTACTTCTTTTACATGGTCTCCCTGTTTGTCTCGTAAAGACAAAGATTGTTAGGCCAGTTTTCTTGTGGCTTCTCCTACACAGTGGTTCCCTAATATTTATATTGTGTCTGTCTGTCCAACCTCCCAGGTGTTGACGTTTAAGGAGATCAACTGGCAGAGTCTGCGTATCGAGGCCGATGCCATAGAGAGTGAGGACCAGGACCTGAACAGTACCCCACTACGCCTCATCACCAACCAGGGACGCATCCGCATTGCCTTGAAGCGCAGGGTAAGACTGGGCCATGGGGTGGGGTTTTCTTGATGTGACTTTTCCCCAACAGTTTACCCATGTTACAGTTTCTCAAATGCAACTGTTCTCATGGTGTATCATAGATAAATAAACAAACAACATTGTGTCATTGACTAACCAGTAAAACTATTGTCTTATGACGACTAACCAGGTTTCTCCTCTCTTTAATCATACCCCAGCTGAAGGACTGTAATGTGCTGGCCTCTAAGCTGCTCTTCATCCTGGATGACCTGCTGTGGGTGCTGACGGACTCTCAGCTCAAAGCTGTCATCCACTACGCCAAGTCCCTGAGCGAGGCTATGGAGAAGTCTGCCCAGCAGAGGAAGAGCATGGCTGCAAAGTCCTTACAGGTACCATCCACCGCCTTCCTCTTATATGTGTTAGAAACAGTACAGAGTCTGCAGCTCACACTTATATTGTACTGCAAGTCTAACTATATTACTGAACTGCTGTCTATCTACTCACTCAAACATTTTGTCTAGATATTATACTAGCCTGTGTAATAATTGCTGTCATATTGTTGATATAATTCTCTCTGTGTTAGACTGCACCCCCGTCCCCTGGTATACACGCTCTATGGACAAACCCTCCACCTTCTCCCAGTGGTGGAGTCCCCAGTACCCTGGACCAGTACTTTGATCAACACGATGTCAAAGAGTCCTCCTACCACACCTTCATCTCTCGTCTAGACCTGCACATATGCAACGACAGTTCCTCAGCAGACCCCGGTTAGTCCCACAGACACCCCAAAGATATGCCATGCACAGAATTAGACTATAACCTATTACCCTCAAACTCAACTCTGGACCTTGAAGCCAGTTCCACTGCGTTTTTTCATTGTTGCCCTCTAATTAGGGACTGATTTAGAACTGGGACACCAGGTGTGTGCAATTAATTATCAGGTAGAACAGAAAACCAGCAGGGTCCAGACCTCGTAGGTTAAGAGTTGAATAGCCCTGACCTATGACCTTTTGTAGCTTTTCTGCCTGAAGTGATCTTATCTCTCATTTCTGGTTCTTTAATTAGTGGGTGACAATTAGTGGGTGACAACACGCTTTGGTAATAACATTTCACTTCCTATTGTTATAAAATAAAAATGCGATGCTGCTTCTCGCAGCAACTTTTGAGGATTTTACATGGTGGTGTGGTCAAATCAAATCAAACTTTATTTGTCACATGCGCCTAATACAACAAGTGTAGACTTTACCGTGAAATGCCTACTTACAAGCCCTTAAACCAAGAAGAAGAAAATATTTACCAAGTAGACTAAAATAAAAATGTATAATAAAAAGTAACACAATAAGAACAACAATAACAATAACGTATACTAAAATATGAAAATACTGCATTTAATTTCTCTAAATCAATAATGGTCTTACCTCTATATTATTTTATGTCCTCCGGATTAAATAAGATGACGAGTTCAACGGTGAGCCTGTCAGTTTGCCTTATTTCTCTCACAGCATCCAGCCTAGCTGCCGTTTTCCAGATTGTTGACCACTTTTTTTCTCTGGCCTCCATTAATTTAGTAACCCTAATATTGGCCATTCAGCAAGGGTTAAAACTCCCAATAACCTTTGAACAGATTATGATAGAGCAGGGGTTTCCAAACTTTTTTGGCCCACGACCCCAACCATAATTATGTAATTAACAGCCAATGTTAACTTTTTTATTTGGTGCTATTGCAGTCAATTGAATTGAATCGCATACTGTATCGCATACTGTATGGGGCTGTATGACACCAGCACTAATGAGATGGGTGTGCTTGATGCATGTCGCGTCGGAGCTTCTCAAAATCAGGGGGTGTGGTTGACACTGTACACCTCATCTCTGCTGTCACATCCAACCTGGATCGATATTTGGTTTTAATGCAGACGAGAGCACTGAATCCAGCTTCACACAGATATGAGCTGGCGAAGGGTAGCCTACCATGAGTTTTATGGTGTTTTCAAGACAGTGTCTCTAAAAATGTGAGATCAAATCATGACGTCAGTGATCTTTAGGTCAGAAAGTCAGAGCTCTAGAAAAGGGCCTGAGTTCCCGAATTCGGAGTTGGATGACTGTTGAAAAATATTTTTCCCAGTCTGAGCTCGTTTCTTTCAAAGTTCCCAGTTGTCTTGAATGCACTGAAGTCGGAAGACAGAGATTTCAGAGTTCCCAGTTCTTTTGAATGCGGCATTAATGCGCAGAGGGAGACGGCAGGGTATTCCCTTTGAGTCAGGAACCAAAACTCATCCGTAGTGACCGGTGAATGCGTTGTCTGCAGCATTCGGTCACATGACAGCTCGACCAGCTGTTCGATTTCACTTACCGGCATGTCAACTGAGCAAGGATCACAGTCAAACGGATTGGGTAGTAGGTCCCAAAGGGTTCTTCTAAGCGTTGGATGTGAGCAGTCACCACTCGTGTGGGACACTCGCTGATGCTGTTTTCTGTTATTTTCTTTTCAATACAGAAAGTCAACTGTCTGGTTTTTTACATCCATTGTGAATGACAACAGTTCCTCTCTCAATGTGAAAAATGTTTCTAACACTCCCCCTGGATAACCACTAAGCCTCGGTTGGAAATAGGAGACACATTCATAACTAGAGTGCAGAGGCCTGCCCGCCGTCCCGGCATAGATGGAGCCCCATCTGTGCAAAAGCCCACCATTCGATCCCATATGAAATCAGTTTTTCGTCAATATAGCCACGCAGCACACTGAACATCCCCTATGCCGTTTCATGCTTGGGAATCGTAAGACAGAACAATTTGCTTACCGCCCCAATAGATCCACAGACGATGCCATCGCACTGCACACTGCCCTATCCCATCTGGACAAGAGGAAAACCTATGTAAGAATGCTGTTGATTGACTATAGCTCAACATTCAACACCATAGTACCCTCCCAAGCACACCATCAGTACTCCCTGTTCACCCATGATTGCATGGCCACGCACGCCTCCAACTCAATCTTCAAGTTTGCAGACGACACAACAGTAGTAGGCTTGATTACCAACAATGACGAAACAGCCTACAGGGAGGAGGCTCTGGGAGTGTGGTGCCAGGAAAATGACCACTCACTCAACGTCAACAAAACAATGGGGATGATCGTAGACTTCAGGAAACAGCAGAGGGAGCACCCCCCCCCCTCTGGTGTATGTAAACTTCTGACTTCAACTGTACATAGACTTTAAATCACTGGCCACTTTAAGAAATGGAACACTAGTCACTTTAATAATGTTTACATATTTTGCATTACTCATCTCATATGTATATACTGTATTCTATTCTACTGTATGTTAGTTTATGCCGCTCTGACATTGCTCGTCCATATATTTATATATTCTTAATTCCATTCCTTTACTTTGATGTATGTGTGTTGTTGTGAATATTACTGCACTGTTGGAGCTAGAAACACAAGCATTTCGCTACACCCGCAATAACATCTGCTAAACACGTGTATGTGACTGATACATTTTGATTTGATTAGATTTTAATAAACTGGGGAGTTTTTGAGTTGTTCAGTCAGAGCATTAATTATTTGTCTGACAAAGGTATTGATGTGAGTTTCTGTCCCTCTACCTCCCGACACATTGTTTTCACAATATCAATTGCGGCTGGTAATATCAAAGTCTCTGTAATAATGTGTAGTTTCATAGCGTAGCGGGCATAGCCATTCACCGTGGGAATGATTCAAGTGCAACGGTCAGGTGCGGCCTGTTCCCATGATCTAAGGGCGCTCTCGTTTAATTTGATCTTTTAGATTTTAATCATTTTAATTTCGATTTTTAAGAATAACCACATTACAATGATTTTGAGATACAAAGATGGAAATTCTTCTTAGAGGAGTATTTACACAAAAATCCACCCTCCAATTAGGGTCTTGATGGTGATTATTTGCTGTCAGAGGTGAACAAAGCTGTTGACCTCTGACCTCTCATGTCACACAGATGAGCCTCCTTCTCCATGCTCTCAGGGTGCAATGCAGCTGACCTTCCGCAAGCTTGGTTTTGACTACTACCCCATCCACAGGCCTGGTGAGTGTACTTCCCCCGATCGGTCAAGAGACTTGTGCTCCTATTTGTTATAATTAGAGCTCACGTGTATTCACTGCTGTCCACAACGTCCTTTGTTAGTGCTCCCACTGAAACCTCAACCTCCATTCAGACTTCTAGTAAGCCTCCTCTCCATTCATTCATGCAAACTAATAGCATTTTTGTACATAGTCCTCCCATTTTAAGGGACCAAAAGTATTGGGACAAATTCACCTATGTGTATTAAAGTAGTCAAAAGTTAAGTATTTGGTCTCAATACTCATATTCTTAGAACACAATGACTGCATCAAGCTTGTTACTCTATACATTTGTGGAAGCATTTGCTGTTTGTTTTGGTTATGTTTCAGATTATTTTGTGCCCAATAGAAATGAATTGTAAATAATGTATTGTGTCACTTTTATAAGAAATAAGAATATAATATATTTCTAAACTCTACTACATGTGGATGCTACCATTATTGCAGATAATCCTGAATGAATTGTGAATAATGATGAGTGAGAAAGTTACAGACGCACAAATATCATACCCCCCCAAAATGCTAACCTACCCTGTTATTGTAATGGTGAGAGGTTAACATGTCTTGGGTGTATGATGTTTGTGCATCTAACTTTCTCAACCTTATTATTCACGATTAATTCAAGCTTATCTGTAATCATTGTAACATGATTCCTAGTATATGAAACCTCAACCTCCATTCAGACTTCTAGTAAGCCTCCTCTCTATTCATTCATGCAAACTAATAGCCTGGATGGCGAAGGATGCCCGTTGCTATTATTCTCCGTGGAATTATTTGACTGTAGAATGTGGAGCACCTCAATTCCTTCTAGAACTCTCCACTTCACTTCATCAGAACTACTGGTCTGTTACACATTTATGGAAAACACATTTTAAGGGAGATTGGATTGGTTTGCTTGAGCAATCATGCTAAATCTCAGATCAAATAGTAAAAAACAAAGCTTTTGAAAAAAAGACTTGAAGTTGATGTGTATAACTGGGATGTTATATATATATTTTTATTAGGGTGAGAGATGGAATCTTTTCAACAATAACCCTGGTGATGCACTGAACCCTACTGTATAACGTTAATGTATGACTTTGTATGATATTACCTGCAGGTGATGGCTGTCGGCATTGGGAGCGTCACTGTGGTGCGATGGATGCCCGGGCCCAGTGGGCTGGCATACTATTGCAGGAGTTCCAGAGGAGGGTGGAAGCGTCAGGGATCCCTGGGCCAGACTCTGAGGTCCCCAACCAGGCCAAGGACTTCCCCGCCAAGAGGGCCCAGGGTGAGACTTACTACAACACACTGCCAGGTCCTCTTACTGTAGTAGGAATCTCATCCACCAACTGACAAAAACTACATAAACAAAAGTATGTGGACACCCCCTCAAATTAGTGGATTCGGCTATTTCAGCCACACCCATTGCTGACAGGTGTATAAAATCGAGCACACAGACATGCAATCTCCATAGACAAACATTGGCAGTAGAATGGCTTAATTGAAGAGCTCGGTGTCTTTCAACGTGGCACCGTCATAGGATGGCCACATAAGCTCACAGAATGGGACCGCCGAGTGCTGAAACACGTAGGGCATAAAATTGTCTGTCCTCGGTTGCAACACTCACTACCAAGTTCCAAACTTCCTCTGTAAGCATGTCAGCACAAGAACTGTTCGTCAGGAGCTTCATGAAATGGGTTTCCTAAGATCACCATGCGCAATGCCAAGCGTCGGCTGGATTGGTGTAAAGCTTTCTGGCTTTGGACTGATTCAGAGGGGTTGGGTTAAATGCGGAAGACACGCTTCAGTTGAATACATTCATTTGGATAACTGACTAGGTATCCCCCTTTCCCCCCTCTTTAGCAGTGGAAATGCGTTCTCTGGAGTAATGAATCACACTTCACCATCTGGCAGTCTGACGGACAAATTTGGGTTTGGCGGATGCCAGGAGAACGCTACCTGCCCGAATGCATAGTGCCAACTGTAACGTTTGGTGGAGGAGGTATAATGGTTTGGGGCTGTTTGTTATGGTTCGGTCTAGTCCCCTTAGTTACAGTGAAAGGAAATCTTAACATTACAGCATACAATTACATTCTAGACGTTTCTGTGCTTCCAACTTTGTGGCAACAGTTTGGGGAAGGCCCTTTTCTATTTCAGCATGAAAAGTCCATACAGAAATGGTTTGCAGAAGATCGGTGTGGAAGAACTAGACTGGCCTGCACAGAGCCCTGACCTCAACTCCATCGAACACCTTTGGGATGAATTGGAACGCCAACTGTGAGCCAGGCCTAATCGCCCAACATCAGTGCCCGACCTCACTAATGTTTTTGTGGCTGAATGAAAGCAAGTCCCCGCAGCAATGTCCCAACATCTAGTGGAAAGCCTTCCCAGAAGAGTGGAGGCTGTTATGGCAGCAAAGGGGGGACCAACTCCATATTAATGCCCATGATTTTGGAATGAGATGCTTGACGAGCAGGTGCCCACATACTTTTGGTAATGTAGTGTACCTAGTGATGAGAATAAATGGTTATTTACAAGTCACAGATACTGACGCTAAAAGTTTGACTTATGATATACACAGATGGACAGCCCACCCCCAAGGCCAGCCCGCCTGAAAGGGAGCAGATCTCCAAGAGGACCTCAATAGCACAACCTCCCCCGGGGAACCCTCTTAAGAGGCTCCGCTCCAGCTGTGTGGTGGTACGAATGGATGACCTGGATATCCATCAGGTGAGACAGGACTACCTATGTACATCTCTCCGTTAGGCTTCCTCTGACATTGTTTTCTGTAATGAAGGCAGTCAAAGTATGGTATTCATTTTAAAAGGATATCAATGGCAAGGACAGAAGACTTTGAATGCAGCTGGATGCACAGAATCGAGACCGGTTGAATACAGGAAAGTCATGTGAAGAAAATGAAATACTTTCAATGCACTATTACAGTTGAAGTCAGAAGTTTACATACACCTCAGCCAAATACATTTCAACTCAGTTTTTCACAATTCCTGACATTTAATCCTAGTAAAAATTCCCCATCTTAGGTCAGTTAGGATCACCACTTTATTTTAAGAATGTGAAATGTCAGAATAATAGTAGAGAGAATGATTTATTTCAGCTTTTATTTCTTTCATCACATTCCCAGTGGGTCAGAAGTGTACATACACTCAATTAGTATTTGGTAGCATTGCCTTTAAATTGTTTAACTTTGGTCAAACGTTTTGGGTAGCCTTCCCCAAGCTTCCCACAATAAGTTGGGTGAATTTTGGCCCATTCCTCCTGACAGAGCTGGTGCAACTGAGTTAGGTTCATAGGCCTCCTTGCTCGCACAGGCTTTTTCAGTTATGCCCACACGTTTTCTATTGGATTGAGGTCAGGGTTTTGTGATGGCCACTCCAATACCTTGACTTTGTTGTCCTTAAACCATTTTGCCACAACTTTGGAAGTATGCTTGTGGTCATTGTCCATTTGGAAGACCCATTTGCGACCAAGCTTTAACTTCCTGACTGATGCCTTGAGATATTGCTTCAATATATACACATAATTAGGTACTTGTGTACCTGTTTCCTCCAGCAACTTCACAAGGTCCTTTGCTGTTGTTCTGGGATTGATTTGCACTTTTCGCACCAAAGTACGTTAATCTCTAGGAGACCCGTCTCCTTACTGAGCGGTATGACGGCTGCGTGGTCCCATGGTGTTTATACTTGCATACTATTGTTTGTACAGATGAACGTGGTACCTTCAGGTGTTTTGAAATTGCTCCCAAGGATGAACCAGACTTGTGGAGGTCTACAATTTTTTTTCTGAGGTCTTGTCTGATTTCATTTGATTTTCCCATGATGTTAAGCAAAGAGGCACTGCGTTTGAAGGTAGGCCTTGAAATCCATCCACAGGTACACCTCCAATTGACTCAAATTATGTCAATTAGCCTATCAGAAGCTTCTGAAGCCATTACATCATTTTCTGGAATTTTCCAAGCTGTTTAAATGCACAGTCAACTTAGTCTAAGTAAACTTCTGACCCACTGGAATTGTGATACAGTGAATTATAAG
Organism: Brachymystax lenok tsinlingensis; assembly: GCA_030435695.1. Taxonomy (NCBI): domain Eukaryota; kingdom Metazoa; phylum Chordata; class Actinopteri; order Salmoniformes; family Salmonidae; genus Brachymystax; species Brachymystax lenok. Next base: position 16,761,216 of record CM059803.1, read on the forward strand.
TGAAATAATCTGTCTGTAAACAATTGTTGGAACAATGACTTGTGTCATGCACAAAGTAGATGTCCTAACCGACTTCCCAAAACTATAGTTTGTTAACAATACATTTGTGGAGTGGTTGAAAAACGTGTTTTAATGACTCCAACGTAAGTGTATGTAAACTTCCGACTTCAACTGTACATTAATTCCTAACCTGGCAATGTAGTTTTAGTTATATCATAGTAAGAGGGGAAACCCTTTTCTCCTCGCCATGCTCGAGTGCCCTAAAGCTTGTCAGCTGTGATGTATAAAAACCCCTGCCAACATGAATAGAGCTAAGCAGTTCCTACTTTTACAGCCATAGAGGAAATCAGATATAAAATGCAGCAAGCCATGGTAAGGGGTATTTTGGGGTTGAGTTGGTGGTAATTCCCCTTTTCTCTGTAAATAATAATAAAACATTTTAAGACCTTTTGTAGTTTAATTTCATGAGATGGTATTGGGACAGTGACAGTGTGTTGTTGTTTTGGCTCTGTACTCCAGCACTTTGGATTTGAAAGGATACAATGATTGAGGTTAAAGTGCAGACTGTCAGCTTTAATTTGAGGGTATACTATTTTCATCCATATCGGGTGAACCGTTTAATTAATTACAGCACTTTTTATACATAGTATAAGTCCCCCCATTTTAGGGTACCAAAAGTATTGAGACAAATTCACATATGTGTATTAAAGTAGTTTCTATACACTTCTACATTAATGTGGATGCCACCATGGTTACTGATAATCCTGAATGATTCATGAATAATGATGAGGGTGAAAGTTACAGATCCATAAATTTCATACCCCTCCAAAAATGCTAACCTCCCCTGTTATGTTAATGGTGAGAGGTTAGCATGTCTTGGGGGTATGATATAAAATGCTAACCTCCCCTGTTATGTTAATGGTGAGAGGTTAGCATGACTTGGGGGTATGATATTTCTACGTACAGTGGGGGGAAAAAGTATTTGATCCCCTGTTGATTTTGTAAGTTTGCCCACTGACAAAGAAATGATCAGTCTATAATTTTAATGGTAGGTTTATTTGAACAGTGAGAGACAGAATAACAACAAAAAAATCCAGAAAAACACGTCAAAAATGTTAGAAATTTATTTGCATTTTAATGAGGGAAATAAGTATTTGACCCCCTCTCAATCATAAAGATTTCTGGCTCCCAGGTGTCTTATACAGGTAACGAGCTGAGATTAGGAGCACACTCTTAAAGGGAGTGCTCCTAATCTCAGTTTGTTACCTGTATAAAAGACACCTGTCCACAGAAGCAATCAATCAATCAGATTCCAAACTATCCACCATGGCTAAGACCAAAGAGCTCTCCAAGGATGTCAGGGACAAGATTGTAGACCTACACAAGGCTGGAATGGGCTACAAGACCATCGCCAAGCAGCTTGGTGAGAAGGTGACAACAGTTGGTGCGATTATTCGCAAATGGAAGAAACACAAAAGAACTGTCATTCTCCCTCGGCCTGGGGCTCAATGCAAGATCTCACCTCGTGGAGTTGCAATGATCATGAGAACAGTGAGGAATCAGCCCAGAACTACACGGGAGGATCTTGTCAAAGATCTCAAGGCAGCTGGGACCATAGTCACCAAGAAAACAATTGGTAACACACTACACCGTGAAGGACTGAAATCCTGCAGCGCCCGCAAGGTCCCCCTGCTCAAGAAAGCACATATACATGCCCGTCTGAAATTTGCCAATGAACATCTGAATGATTCAGAGGACAACTGGGTGAAAGTGTTGTGGTCAGATGAGACCAAAATGGAGCTCTTTGGCATCAACTCAACTTGCCGTGTTTGGAAGAGGAGGAATGCTGCCTATGACCCCAAGAACACCATCCCCACGTCAAACATGGAGGTGGAAACATTATGCTTTGGGGGTGTTTTTCTGCTAAGGGGACAGGACAACTTCACCGCATCAAAGGGACGATGGACGGGGCCATGTACCGTCAAATCTTGGGTGAGAACCTCCTTCCCTCAGCCAGGGCATTGAAAATGGGTCGTGGAGGGGTATTCCAGCATGCCAATGACCCAAAACACAGGCAACAAAGGAGTGGCTCAAGAAGAAGCACATTAAGGTCCTGGAGTGGCCTAGCCAGTCTCCAGACCGTAATCCCATAGAAAATCTGTGTAGGGAGCTGTAGGTTCGAGTTGCCAAACGTCAGCCTCGAAACCTTAATGACTTGGAGAAGATCTGCAAAGAGGAGTGGGACAAAATCCCTCCTGAGATGTGTGCAAACCTGGTGGCCAACTACAAGAAACGTCTGACCTCTGTGATTGCAAACAAGGGTTTTGCCACCAAGTACTAAGTCATGTTTTGCAGATGGGTCAAATACTTATTTCCCTCATTAAAATGCAAATCAATTTCTAACATTTTTCACATGCGTTTTTCTGGATTTTTTTGTTGTTATTCTGTCTCTCACTGTTCAAATAAACCTACCATTAAAATTATAGACTGATAATTTCTTTGTCAGTTGGCAAACGTACAAAATCAGCAGGGGAGCAAATACTTTTTCCCCCTCACTGTATAACTTTGTATCTCATCATTATTCACGATTCATTCAGGATTATCTGTAATCATGGTGGCATCTACATTAATGTAGAAGTGTTAAGAAACATATTCTATTCTTATTTACAATAAAAGTGAATGAAATTACAAAATACATTTTTTACCATTAATTTCTATTGGGCACAAAATAATCTGAAATACAACCAAAACAAACAGCAAATGCATCCAACAAATTTGTAGAGTCACAAGCTTGATGTAATCATTGCGTGCTATGAAAACGGGACCAAATACTTAACTTTTGACTACTTTAATACACATTTTTCCCAATAATTTTGGTACCCTAAAATGGGGGGACTATGTACAAAAACTGCTGTTATTTCTAAACAGTGAAAATGCACTCAAATTAAAGCTGACAGTCTGCACTTTAACCTCGTAGTCATTGTATAATTTCATCCACAGAGCCAAAACAACAAAAAAATTGTCGCTGTCCCAATACATTTGGAGCTTACTGTAGTTAATAAATACTGCATTAAGTTCCTTTTACACTACTTTCACTCTGACAGTCAGAAAACTCATCATTAGTTTTTGTGTGAGAAAAGCACTTAAGAAATCTAATTCACATGAATCAATATTACCACCCCCTCCCCTCACACAGGTGTCTACAGGGGGACGCCACAGCAAGAAGACCCAGTCCTTACTATCCTGTAACCGCAAGGCCCTGAACCTAGCAGACAATATACCAGCCATCCACCTGCAATTCACAGAGTATTACTTCCCTGACAACCCCGGTTTGCCCGGTATGAGCTAACCATATACTGTTTTGTGTGTTTCTTGCAAACTGCTATTTAGTCATTATCCTAGTAAATTCAAACTGTAGTTTCTTGCTTATCCTCCAATTCAATATTCAATTATCTTGTTGTGAAAGAAACAAACCATTAGAATATTACCTTAAATATGTCCCTCTCTCCATCCCCCTCTCCTTCCCCAGTACCCAATACTAACCTGTATGCCCAACTGAACGGCCTACAGCTGTGCCTGGACCCTGCTAGTCTGCTGTGGGTCAACCTGTTCTCTAGGGGCCTGCTGCATACCCTGGAGCAGGTCAAAGCCTTCTACCACCTCCAGGACAGCAGCAAGGCAGAGGAGCACATGGACATCCACATGGACGCAGCTCAGATCAAGGTGAGACTGGTTGAATAAACGGAGACCAAGCTGTCAGAAGAAGAGTTGCATAATTGCAGTCTGTGTCCCTTTTGGCAGCAGAGTATTACAGCTCATTACACAACTTTAAGTCATTTCAGTTTCTAGTGTTGTTCAACCTTCCAGATGTTTGCCCTTAGGGACTTTTGTGTAGAAACACTGCTCTATTTGGTAATGGGTATGCAGTTCACAGTTTTGTAATGCTTCTGGCTTTTGTCTCCAGTTTTCACTCCAATGAAATGGAAAGGGCCCATTGAACTTTGGTGTTGATGTTATTTCTAGGTTAGTGTATCAGATCAGGAGATAACTGTGTTCCTGTTTCTGTGCCTCCCCCTGTCTGTCTGCAGCTGATCATTCCCCTGGAGTCGTCCATCATGGACCACCAGGACCGGCCCCAGGCCCTAAGCATCACCGTCCCCCAGATGGTCCTCAGCAACACACGCAACTCCCCCCATGGCACTCGGGCCGACCTCCACACCACCTACAGAAACTTCTCCACCTGCCACTTCTTCCAGTCAACTCCCCCTTGCTCCTTCCCCCGAGACCAGAGCTCCTTCCTCCCCCTACCCTCTGCCTTCCTCCAGCACTCCCTGGAGATGGAGCCCCTGTCCCTGTCTGAGAGGAGGCCCCTAAGGGCCAAGGATGTCTGGTTCCTCAGCCTGTCCCGTCTGTCCTTGAGCTTCGAGGGGGCGCGGAAAAGCAACAGGGGCAGAGCTCACCCCTTCGTGGAGCCTTTCACCATTTCTGTGTGGATGTGTCGTCCGTCTGCGTTTAAGGGCAGTTCCCTGGTCTCCTCTCCCAATGAACCAGCTCCTGTTGATCCCAACCATAAAACCCCAGAGCAGCAGGAAAACCACCTCCCGCCCAACCTGGAACACAACCAGGACAGTCGACAGGAGGCTGCAGTGGCTTCTATCCACTTCCTGGCCCAGGCCATCACACCGGTCAAGGTGTGGCTCAACCACTACCAGTATGTTGCCCTGTTGCGGATGAAGGACACCCTGGCCAGGCTGGGGCACGAGCTGGGCCGGGACACCAGGGACGCTAAGCAGGCCAGGGGCCAGGAGGCTGACCCCCCTACAGTGTGCCTAGCCCTCCTTCTGGACTCAGTGGAGCTGGGGCTCCTGCTACCACCTGCAGCCACAGAGCCAGAGGAGGAGGCCCACACCCCAGGGTCTGAAAGCCCCAGCCTGACAGACTCCGATCTCTCCCCCACTCACCAGGCTACTTCGCCAGGCCCTCTGAAGGACAGTGGGATAGGAAACGCCACTGCCACCGTCAACAGCTCTCTTCCCCTTGAGCAAGAGGTGGATGGTGTGGTAGAGGAGGCCAGCGAGGCAGTGGAGGTCATGGAGGGGGAGATGGCCCAGGGGGATGGCAGTGGTCCTGTTCTCTCTCCTCCCTTCTCCCCTGAACACCATCCCTCCCTCCTGTCCAGGGACCCCTCTACCTTCAGCCTGGAGGGAGAGCTGTCCACTGCCCTCACCTCCACCAAGGACGTCACCAAAGATACCTTTAGTGCCTCCCTGGACCTGACTAAAGGGGCGTTCTCCATCACAAAAGATGCGTTCAGCTTCATGAGTCGCGGGTCGGGGATGAGCAAGCTATTCAATCCACAGGCGAAGTAGGTTTCCCAGCATGCTCTCCTGCTGTGCTGTCATTACATCATATGGTTCAGCTCTTCCAGGTCCATAATGTAAACTGTATGGATGTGGTTTTACTGGTGTGAATGAACATAAAGGCTGTTGACCCTAACTCACCCTCTGTTTCTGTTTGTGTAGGGAGCAACGCCCTGAAGAGGGGTCCCCCAAAGCCAGCCTGCGGCTCCAGTCCATGAACCAGTCTCTCTCGCAGCACTCATTTGACAGCGCTATCCTGGACGGCAGCCTGCCCAACGACCACCCCTCAGTGGAAAGCGACGCCAGCGAGAACTTTGTCATCCTCATCGATGGTAACGCCCCACAATATCATCAGTCACTTCAAAACCATCCAAACTCTACATCACACATGTGTATTGTATCAAGGGAATACAGAACATTTAAAAATAAAGATATACAATCTATCTAGTAAGATGATTTAAAAACAATAATCTTGAATCCCACTGGACAATAGAGTTTTGCCCCTGTGTGTTCTGTTGTGGTTTCAGAGTCAGGGGTAGAGTCCATGATGCGACCCAATGGCACCCCGGGGCCCAGTGGAGGCAGTCCTGCCCTGGGGACAGAGGGGGGGTCCTCAGCTGACCTGAGCAGCTCCCTGTCCCAGAGCATTGAGGACTTTACACAGGACACAGTGGGTCCCATTTACATACATACACTGTCCAGTGTGACATTACAGAGGCATTGTCAGCACTTTCACTGTATATGCTCAGCAATCATAGTGTATTTGTAAGCTGAGCAATGCAGAATTCTTATTGTGGTTAACTGATTGTGCTGTGGTGTGCTGTGCAGACCTCTGTGTTGTTGCTGGTGCTCAGTGGGATGGCCTGTATAGCAGACCTGAAGGGAGAGGACCTGGTGGTGGCAGTGGAGGCCCAGGATCTCATCCTAAGACAGATGGGCAACGTCAGGGTCTCTGACCTGCTGGCCGGACTGATGCCAGGTAACTGCAAGCTACGGATGGAACTATGCTTTTATCCATTCTGGATGACCGCCAGAGGCAGATCTGGATAATAATCCAGCATAAACACTGCCTCGTCAGTCATCGAAAATGAAATAGAACTTAACTACCTAAAGACCCTGCACCTTACTGAGCATTAGTCTCACTCAACATCTGTCTCAACACACAGGCTCTCAATTTCGAATAAAAATGGTTCCTTTTGTCAGAGAACACCCTGTCCTCCCAACCCACTCATTCTCTCAGATTCCCTGTAAAACACCTGTTATGTCCACTCACAAAAAAATTTAAACTACACCTTATGGGACAACGCGGACTGTGAAGAGACACAGGCACACACACATTTTAATATTTAATATGTTGTGGTGTTATACATTTTGTGTTGTAGAAATGTAGTGGTGTAATGATGTTATATGATGTACTGTTTTATATTATTAGTTTTTTGTGTGTGATGTGTGTGTCTTAATGTGCTTAGACCCCAGGAAGAAATCAGCTAATGGGCATCCATAATAAATACAAATACATACTCATATTGGGATATAATCACTCCTGTAATCACCTCACTCTCTCAACCCAGTGTAACTACTAAAGACTCTCAATTCTACTTTTAGACCACTCTGCATCCGTAGTACCCATTCTCTGACTGCACAACACACCATTTTTTACATGATGTCCGTAGCTCCAGGTGGGTCTACTGTTGGCCAGAGGCAAGGCTGCAGGGCAGCTCCCGTGGTGGGCATACGAATGGAGATGGGTCCTTCTGCAGCGCGGCATGGTTCTCTGTCTGCGTTGGTGGGTCACCTGGAGCTGGGTGTGCGAGGCTGTCAGGTGGACCTGTTTGTCTCTACCCTGGCCACCCTGGGGCCCTTTCTGGAGGATGAGCTCAGTGCTGACGTCCAACCCATTAAGATCCGGCTGGAAAACGTCATTATCACTCTGAAGGTCAGCTGGGGACAGGGAGACTATGGAACTCTGTTGGGGTCAGATAATGTTATTTGACGTGTAGCCTGTTTTTATACGTGGTAAGAGCCCAACAGCGTTCCATAGGATACAGATTGAATAAATGGCGGTTAGCCTGCCATCCATGCAATGGAGTTAACCAGTGTTTTCCCCTCCTGTTTAGGATGATGGTCCCAAGATCTACCCCACGGCCCCCCAGCCCCAACCTGTCACCTTCACAGTAGACCAGGTGGTTGTGGAGCGATCTGATGACGGCATTTTGAGAATCAAAGGTGATTGGGGGAGAGGAGACGGACATGTCTTTGAATATCACAATGATTTTGTCTCTCACTGCTTGAATGACATGGAATAACAGGAGTCATCTTTATTTCTAAATATGTATTGTCTGTCTTGCAGGTGGTGAAGGCCCAGTCCCAAGAGACTCTGCAGGTGGTGCTGTGGTATGTTTGGAGAAGCCAGACAGTTTTTGTTCTGTCCAACAATCGCAGATCACGGTAGATCTTTACACCCACTCACTCTGGCTCACTCACACTGGCTCACCAGTATCAGTAAGGATTAGGCTAGTTCGAACCACCATGTAGAATGAAAGCGTAGCGTACATAAAGTGATTATTCACGATAGCACAGTCCCTAAAATAGTTGCATTGTACTTATGGTTTTTAACCTTAAATTTGTGTGAAACGGTTGATATAGAAACGCATGTACTCACAAGGCATAAATGGAATGCTTTTAAGTTACATTTTGGATGATTAGATGAAGATATGGCTACACTCCATCAACCATGCATCTACTGATACAGATCCTGTGTTCCTGTTGTAAAAGTATCTATTCCTACTGAGACAGTTGTAGTACTCTTGTTCTTGTCTGGTTCTCTTGTTAAGGCTAAGAGGGGCAAAATCAGGGTAGCAATTACAGCTGAAGAGATTTAGTGTACTTGCCCTAGCAAAGAAACAATATTTAGAAGTGGAAAGCAATAAAGACAACCACCCTTTCCCTTCAGAATACGTTCCTGGAGTCCCAGCTATCGGAAGCTCAGTCGGCCCTCTCTCAAGCCCTCACTGACCGAGAGCGTCTCCTCCTGGAAGTCAGGAAGTACGACCCCATGTTTGACCTGTGACCGCTTTACTTCCCCGTCCAGCAGAGGGCAATATACTGGCACTGCATCAATAAGGGAGTAAAGGAACTGAAAGAAATGTCTGGACAAAATTAGCTGTCTGAACCCAGGCATATGACAATTTCTAAAGAACAGTGATGAGTACCTAACAGTGGAATCCACCCTGATGGTTCCAAAGTTCAAGCTCTTGTAATGAATTGCACAAACTAACAGTGTGTCACTTCCAGATAACATATATGGGGCTCCTGTAGAAAACAGGAGCCCTACTGTAGTCACTCTTTACACACTGAGGTATATGACGGGTATTGCTGTACATGTGAAGCAATTTACACCTAGTTTTAATTTAAACCACCATAGAGAATAGTTGACTCATTGTTGTGCTGCACCTCACTGGCCATGTATCTTTAGCAAATCTTTTATTTTAAGGACACATGCCAAAATTAGTCTACTATGCAGTCTTCTATGCAGAGAACTGTCTGTTTAGTAGTGTTCAGAGTCCGTTGATGTTGTTTCCTGTACAAATCTTTCACTGTCAGGCATGCCCTGTGAAGACCACTAGAGCTCTAGGAATGTTGGTTTGTGGGTTTACAAACACCCACCAAGCTGCAACTATAAAACTGCTCGCTATTGTAAAGTAGATCCTGTTCATAGTTGTACATAACTGTACGTCTGTATAGTTAGTAGCTGGTATTTTAGATGCATTCATGTAACGTTGTTTAGGACTATTGTGTTTAGGACTAAAGCAGTACTGCACTGTAAACATGGAGCTCCTGTCTGTGGGATCATCAGACACACCTCCACATACCTATCCTTTTGAATGGTTGTGTATCCGAGAAGGGGAAAGCTCTCTCTCTCCACACTGTTCTCAGATACCAGGTCAAAACATTCCCCAGTCTCATTTTTCTTGCATTTAAAAAAATAAAAGCATATTTGAATTTTTGTTACTGTAAAACTAAATTTGGTGGTTAAATGTTCAGATGACACATGCTTTCTGATCTTTTGAGGAAAGTTTAGACAATAGTTATGGTACATTAACTGGTTTAGTTTGTTACTTGAGAGGTGTACCCTGCACTCAGACAGGTATTAGTGTATCTCCTTTACTCACCCATCTGCATTGAGAACCACCATCTAGGCATATACTAATACCTCACTGACCACAGCTGTGGTCCATCCATAGCATTAGACTTCAATAAGTCATTTTGCTATCCATAACTTTTAGATACAGGGGAATGGATTGGGGTATATTAATCTATGGTTAGAAGCCCCTGTTTTGGATCCCAGTATGGATGAAATGTAGTGTTATTATTTTGATATGAACTGTTACAGGCAGTCATGAATATTTACTTTTTGCAGCTTTTTAAAATAATTTTTGATAAGACAGTGTTGCTATTAGCCATCTCAACAAACACATTACACAGCCATCAGATCAAAGAATACATAGATACTGCATCTTAATTGCGTATATATACACAGAATATGTATAATACTAATGCTTTTATCTACACTAAAACTGACAGGTGCACTAATGCCAATTTGTTGTATTCCACCCATTGGATAACTTTCTATTACTATGGAACACCTGTGAAGCCTTTGTACTAATTAGAGTTATATTATTTAATGTGGTTATATAATTCGATTTTTGTTAGTAATTATAGGATATCTAATGTGGAGGTGACAAATGTTATTATTTGTACATTTTTTCTGTTGTCTCATTAGATTGGTACTTGGTCCTGATGACAGAGAGGAGAGACATTGGGTTAACTTTACTTAGATCAAAGTCACACTCAGCAAAACAAGTGTGAATAGGAAGAAAGTCAAATGTGTCAAGAAGAGACTTGTGTATGTGGTATGGCGCTAACAGGTTAACTAACCCTTGGTTGAGCTTTTAGCATCATTCTCCACTCTCTTCTGAGTGGAACTGTGAGACCTCTGGTGGCCATAATAATATACCACTGTACCAAGCCTCTGGGGTTGTTTCTCTGGTTGCCTTCTGATATTAATGTATGAATGACAGTGTTACATTCTGATTGAGGGATGTAGCATGAAGCAAAGGAGGAATTCTGTTTTACCCATAGCCTGAGAACAGCTTTAAGCTTTTTTTTAATGTAAAAGTGCAAATGCCTAAGGTTAACAAATTAACAATTGTCTAATTTGTCCTTTTTTTCCCCCATCATGCATGTTTGTATTTGAACATTCCCTCAAGGTCACATTCAGTGTAACAGCAGTGATTCCGTTCTCAATAATATCAACTCTCAGAAAATACATACTGCTACCCAATTGTTTTTTTGATAATAGATATTTTCTTTTAGTTTTTTTTGCATGGCCTTGGCTGTAGCTAGGTTTCCATCCAATTGGCGACAGATTTTCATGTGAATATTCTATAATCCGCATTAAAACAATATGCCCATTTTCCCACCAGAGTCGTTTCCATCATATTGATTTGTTGCGGTTAAAGGTTGTGCGTGATGATGTAGTGCGGTTAAATTCCCATGTACTGAATCAAAAATAAATGTTCAACTCTAATGATGGTTTTGTCACAAAAAATGTTGCGCTATATAGACGGGTCGGTTGTTTAAGCAGTAGGGCCTGAGGGGGTGTGGTATATGGCCAATATACCACGGCTAAGTGCTGTTTTTAGGGACGACGCAACCAGAGTGCCTGGGTACAGCCCTTAGCCGTGGTATATTTGCCATATACCACAAACCCCCGAGGTGCCTTATTGCTTTTATAAACTGGTTACCAACGTAATTAGAACAGTACAAATAAATGTTTTGTCATACACGTGGTATACGGTCTGTTATACCACGGCTTTCAGCCAATCGGCATTCAGGGCTCGACCCACCCAGTGTATAATTAAGAACAACAAGAGACGCAGGCGAAACAGACAGGGTTGGCTTAGACACTTGACAACATTTTGTCTAAAAATGTATTTATTTTTAAATATAAATACATTTGCACAATAAGCACTTGTCTCTCAAATACATTGTTACAGTTATTGGTTAGCTAGTGAATTTTTGCTATATTAGCATAGACATGACATTGGTCAAAACTCTCAAAACAAGACATGGTATCAATAACATTATAAACTGGATGGTTCGAGCCCTGAATGATGATTGGCTAAAAGTACCGTATACCACCGGTTTGACAAAACATTCATTTTTACTGCTCTAATTACGTTGGTAACCAGTTTAGAATAGCAATAAGGCACCTCGGGGGTTGTGGTATATGGCCAGTATACCACGGCTAAGAGCTAATTGATCAAATAGCAGTTTCGCAATGGTTCGGTTATTAGGAGTGTACTGATATAAGTAGGACACGTGACAACCCGGGTAACTTTGTGAAAATACTTTTTGTATGTCGTTGTGCCTGGTCTCTGGTGCTACCAAAGCCTCAAAGGCAAACACCGCCCATTTCTAAAATGTATCTTCTTAAAATGTGATTTTAAACTTAACCTCAACCACACTGCTAACCGTATGCCTAACCTTAAATTAAGACCAAAAAGCACATTTTTGTTTATTTATTTTCACGTAGCCAATTTTGACTTTGTGGCTGTGATGATAGCTAGTGGAAACCGTTGTGCTTGTATCTGCACGCTCATTGGCTAGAATGGTCCCACCGCCTCCCGACTGCCTTCCATTTTTGAAGACGTTTCGTTTCATTGTTTGAGCAGCCACTAGAGTATCTGGTCAATATAATGTATAATCTGTGATACGAGCTGAAACGAGCCACCTTTGACTTCCCACATGGCAGCCTCTTGTCATTGTTGCTAGCTTTCTGACCTTTCAGAATCATAATGCACGCCTTCCTGCTATATCGATGCGCGCACATTTTCTTGACGTTGTCAGCCAATCCGTCTAAACCTGGTTATTGTAAGTGATGTGGAAGGGAAATTATGTCCCTAGTTAGAAAGCTGCAGTTATCTGACTGACTAAATTCGTCTAAAATCCATGCGTACCTTAGAACAACTCTGTTAGCCCTCTGTCCGCAGCAGGGTGACCACTCAGCCCCTAGCCAGCTTCCTCTTCACAGGGGGCAGCCTGTCAAGTTACACTTCTGCTGCCCCCTTCAACTGATCTGGGTTACCATGACAACAGCCCTGAGCCAGCCAAATAGTGCCATGCATGAGGGGTGGGACTGGGATACTCCATCCCTTTAGTCATTAGAATGACTTTGCATAAATATAGTGTTCTCGTTGTGGAAGGAGTGTGTGCATGTAATAACCGAACTGATTGTTCTTTTGCTCTGTGGGTTATTTGCACTTTTAAGTGTGGTACAGTCACTGAAATTGCACTTGCTTAGTGTGACAGTGAGAGAATCGTCCCGGAGAAGAGAATGTCCTGATACAAAATTTGTTGAGACCCTCTGACTGTGTTTTGTCATATTTGTGTAACACTTGCTTAGAATCCCTCACCTAAGCTGTTTTAATGTCATTCAATAAGACTCATGTAAACTTGGTTCTGTGAACCAAATCAGTATGTGAACATTTTTTCAAAGTGATAAAATATTGATGCAACCTTTGTGTACCGTCTATTCTCTTAGTGTAGGTTGGTGACTGATCTTTACACAGTATGGTTTTTACACGTTTATTGGTCAGAGCGCAGGTTTGAGGTTAGTGTCCTATAACATGCACACACAAGCTCAATTTACGAGACTTTACCGGTCATCTAACGAGAAGATACGTAATTTTATTTATTGAAATATGTCTCTTATTGACCCGAATTCTGTATAAAAACAACATTTTTTTCCCATGAGGCACTAGAAGGGACCAGTTTTGGATACATGCTTTATGCTTCAGCAACAGCTCAAATAATAAAGAGTCACATATACAAACACTAAGTAGATCTACAATTTTCATCAAACCTTGATGCTGTTCTATTATTGACAAGTATATCCAAGAAATACCCTCAACTAACACAGAGTTTGACTTTGGAGTTGGACTATTCCTGACAGCATTATACTGCATTTGCCTTCATGGCCAGACATTCTCAATGCCAGTGGACATTGGAATAGAGAGAATGAACATGATAAAGTGGTGTGTAAGTTGCCACCATTTGAAAGGTGGAATACATCCCTGCTTGGCTCTGTCCGTCTATAATCAGCAAGGCATGAGTGGCTCAGTGGAAGAGAATGTTCTTGTGCTTTATATTGGGGATCTGCTCTGTTCTTTAGCCTCCCGACAGCCTCCCTCATGTGCTTGGGCTGCAGGGGAGGCATGTCCCCCCTCTTCTCACACACGTCCAGAACTGCAGGGCCAAACAGAAGCACGTCACAGTAGTCAAAATGCCTCAAAGTCTTTGTTGGTGGAGATGCAAGACAATCAAGAACTCATGTCTCGTCAATATTAACCCAGCGATGTCCTTTACTCACCTTCTTCCACTATTTCTCCAGCAAATACCAGACATGGCAATAACCACATTTTGAGAGACTGAGGATCCTGTGATGGTGTATCAGCTGTACCAACCAGGTAAAGATAAACATATGTTGAAATACAGCATACATGCATCAGTGAATTTGCTGATTTAAATTGAACTGATTCAGATAAAATATGACATAAAACTGCCTAAAGGTCTTACCTTATCTATAGCAGCTTTAGGGAAGGCAGAGCATCTGTACATCTCATAGCAGTTAAACTGCTCCTCAGAAAAGGAGGCGGCAAACCCTGGACAACACGAGGGGAAAATGTTAATGTGCGAATTCTTGAAACAAATATTTGTCTTTGTGCAGTTACCACAAACGCTTTGTTAATATAATGTACAGTATCTGATTCTTACTGCATCTTCTGGATCTCATCCTCATCAACCTTTTGGCGTCTCCTTTTTCTTCTCAGGCTCCACTTTCAGCTTTTTGGAAGCAGGGTGACCTGCAGTTCCCTCATCTTCAGCAGGTCATGTAAAGGAAACAGAGGATTGTAGATATTGTAGGGAAGATGTAACAAATAGTTAACTATATCTTGAATGCGGCTAGTGAGCTTTGTTGGGAGGTTGTTGTAGGGTTCCAGTACTTCTGGGGCCATTTTTTTCTATATCATGACACTTTATAAGTTATAGTTATTCAAACAACACACTTACCTGTTTGTTGATTGTGAGGATGGATATTCAGTGTCTGCATCCGAGGTCACGGGTACTTCTACAGTGTCTTCGGTTTTAGGGCTTTCTCCAGCAGCCAATGATTTCTCGGAGTTGGATTCAGTCTTTATCAGAGCCGGGTCTACCATAGCTCATTTGAAATATTACCACACCAATCGAATTTATAATTCTGTAACAGTCAAAGCGGCAATGGTTGACTCCAGAAACAAACTAGCTAGCTGCTAGCAAGAAAATAACTTAACGTTACCGTTACCTACGCTCACTTACTAGCTTCATGGTATTCAGTATATCTCGTTTATTGACCGGTAGCTGCTTTAGTAAAATACTAGCTAAAGCGCGAAAGAAAAATGTTTTGAAGTAACATCAAACATAATTTTTTTAGAACATACGCGGCCGGAAGCTGCAGCTGAAATCCACTTCCTTTTCCTGGGTCGTCACTAATTACCATAGGCACAAAGTTATAAACCCCGCCCATTTCTAAAATGTATTTTTTAAAACCTAACCTTAAGCACACTGCTAACCTTATGCCTAACCCTAACCTTAAAAAAAAAACATTTTTTTATTTTCATGAATCTTTACGATATAGCCAATTTGGACATTGTGCTTGTGGTAACTAGTGACAACTCCTTTCCAACTTTATTGTTCTTTATTGAGAGAATACTGAAAACAATTTGCGATTTGTTTTGTTTATAGTTCTGTCTTTTCTCTGGCAGTTGAGTAAAGATGCACACACTCAGTTATATTTTGTCCAGTGCTTTAGTTGAGTATATCCATTCAACTAGTCATAATGCTTGGCTTGTAAATGGGAAATAAAATACTATGCTTTTTTTCAGATGATGCTCTGGCTAAATGTAATTTGGTCATCGAAGTTTTAAATCATATCAATATGTCAATAGCCTCCATTATTAACTGGACAATACATTGAACTCTCTGGCACCCACATATATTTTGTGTTTTATGATCCTACTGTTTTTTTTAGGAGAGAGAAGAATGTCAACATAGCTGATTATTGCATGTACAATCATGTGCACAAGCACAGTGTACTGTGCACTTATTGTATTTAGTACAAATATATATTTTGTGCATATTGGTATTATAATAATCACCAACTAATTCACCAAAATTTGAAATTATGAAAGAAATGACTGATCGACGTCAGATATGGGCAGTTTCGAGGAAGTGACGCGCGCATGAGACTGGGCAAAGGAAGTTTGCTCGGTGGTACTGAACGAAACTTTTCCCCGGAGCTACAGTGGAAGATCAGAACAATCCTGGAGAATTGTGTTGCTGGGAGAGTGATCCAGTCGTGCAGGGAACCATTGTACTCCTCAGTACGCCTGTGAGATTGGTACAGGACCGCAAAGGATTTTTTCTCCCGTTTTTCTAACCCCCTCTTCCCCCAATCCTCCTACCCCCTACTCTATCCGAGATGGGGAAGGAGCAGGAACTCCTAGAGGCGGCGCGCACTGGAAATCTTGCCGCTGTGGAAAAGCTTCTCACTGGGAAACGACAATCGACTGGAAGTGGCAGTGGATCATCGGGGACTGGTGGAAGCAGCAATATCAGTGGTCACAATGCTTCTCACCCGCTCTCCAGCCTTCTCAGGTAGGGGAGATCAGTGGATGAATGGGAGGCAGAGCGCGAGGTGTTCCAACCAGGAACGTCGGTGCATGGGCGCGCTGTAAACGGCACAGCCACGTTCAGTAAACAACCCCCCCGGATCAATCAGTTTATTGTATTTCGGTTGCAATAGCAGAATCAACTATTAATTTGTTAGTTTGCATCCATGCAGTGGACCCTTGCTTCGCCATGTTTAATAACATGTTCACGTAGCCATCCACGCGCAATGAAGTGCCTCTTTGTTAGATGATCGTCAGTGAAAAATAAATAAATGTAATGCAACATAAAACTCGTTACATATTCAAAATTTTCATATGTAGTAGATTGCAACCTCTAGTCCTCATTTGTTTGTGTGGGCAGCTAAACTACTCACATGCGTTTTGGTTTGTCTAAACATTATGGAATGTTGAGAAAAATAGTCTACGAACGTCCTAGTATAATTATAAAAATGTTTTTTATTGTCACAGGTGCAGTGAAATGTGTTATTTTATACAGGGTCAGCCATATTATTACGGAATTAGGGTTAAGTGCCTTGCTCAAGGGCACATCGACAGATTTGTCATATTGTCGGCTCTGTATTCAATTCTGGGACATTTCGGTTACTGGCCCAAATCTCTAACCAATAGGCTACCTGTCTATTAATGTTTGACGCCAGACCCATTCATTTTCGTATGCCACGGTGAAATTGGTTTACATTAACCAAGAAAAACGCAATGAAACAGGATCTGTGAGTGAAATGGGTCATGATTCTTCCCCCTACATTTTGTTGCACCATGCCCTCCCGAAACTTGCCTCTACTAGCAAGTGGGAGGAAGGGAGTTTGTCGTGGACTGGGCAGTTGCATGCTCTTTTTATTATTATTATATATTTCTTTTTACTTCAGAGTCCATCTTGCTCAAGGTTATTAAATAAATCAATAAATAACACATTTTGTGCTTTTGGGATTAGACAGATGGAGTGCACTTGGAATGCCCACTGAGTGTAGTGAGAAATAATGTCAGAGACTAATTTTGGTGACACTTCTGCTCTACAGCCCTTTCAGGTAAAGGTTGAATGAGAAATGGGACAAAGGGAATACACAACGACCTAGGCTATTAGTAATTGCCCTGGGACCAGTGGTGCCCTTTGTGTGCTCAGTAACATAACTCAAGGTGCTTTTTAAAGAGGCCATGGTTGTTATGTTATGGTGCATACTTGGTAAACAAGAGAAGGGCAGTGTGCATTTGGGGTAGTGGAAGCACCTCCTGCACCTTGTCTGAAACTAGGCTACACACAACGACCAACCCTACAGAATAAACATGGAATTAGATCGGGGATAACATGTTGAGAACATATATCTCTTGAGGTCTATGCCACAATACACATGCTAACGAGAGAGGTTTTTCATTATTTCCTGTTTTTCACGCTAGGACTAGATTAACCACTTGCAATTAGAATGCTTGACTCACACAGGTGCATAGCAGCCTTGTCAATCAACCTCCTAAAAGCCTCATAAGGGCTCATAATGATGCGTCACTGTGCTACTCATGCCAGGCTTTACACTACACTGAATGTAGTCTAGCTAATTACATGAAACCCTCTTAATCGGAAATTAGTAATGATGCATTCAAGGCTGCCTCCTTCCCTGCCTGTCTGTTACAGATCTGTGGGCGGACACGGAATGAAGAGCCCTTTGTATCAAATCAAATTGTATTTGTCACATGCGCCGACTACAACTGGTGTAGACTTTACAGTAAAATTCTTGCTTACGAACCTTTCCCAACGATGCAGAGTAAAAAAATAAATAAAAATAAAGGTCAATAACGAGGAATAAAATAAAATACACAAGAATGAAGCTATATATAGGGAGTACCAGTACCAGATCAATGTGCAGAGGTACAAGGTATTTGAGGCAGATATGTACATGAAGGCAGGTAAAAGAGTAAAATAAAGAACAGAGTAGCAGCAGCAGCAAATGATGAGTGTAAAAGAGTGTGAGTTTGTGGTGTCGGTATGTGTGTGCGTATGTGAACGTGTGAGGGAGTGACACTAGTGTGAGTGTGTGTGTGTGTGTGCGTATATAAAGTCTAGTGAGTGTGCTTAGGGTCAGTGCAAGTTAGTCAGTGCAGATCGTTCGGGTACCATTAATTGACTATTTAGCAGTTTAGGAGTCTTATGGCTTGGGGGTAGAAGCTGCCTTGTTGGTCTGAGAGCCGATGCTCCAGTACTGTTTGCCGGACGGTAGTAGAGTGAACAGTCTATGGCTTGAGTGGCTGGAGTCTTTGGCAATTTTTCAGGCCTTCCTCTGACACCACCTGATTATAGAGGTCCTGTATGGCAGGGAGCTCAGCCCTAGTGATCTACTGGGCTGTCCGCACCACCTCTGTAGCACTTTGCAGTCAAGGGCAGTGCAATTGCCATACCAAGTGGTGATGCAACCAGTCAAGATGCTCTCGATGGTGCAGCTGTAGAAGTTTTTGAGGATCTGAAGGCCCAGCACTTGTTGGAAATAAATAAATCAATGGTCTATAGACTGTGAATAGCTCCAGCCTGGTAATATCCACTTTTCTGAACACCTGTGAGCGCTTTAGCGTTTCAAATATACTGTTAGCATTGCCTCTGTGTATATATGAGCTAAATGGAAGTATGGACATGTAGCCTATGCTTACTCCCAAGTGGCCCAGGGGGAGATGTTCTATTGTTTGTGACATTTGATTTAGCGCATGTAATGAAAATGATAATACGTTTAGGGCACGTGTCAAACACTTTCCATGGAGGGCGGAGTGTCTGCGGGTTCTCGCTCCACCCTTGTACTTGATTGATGAATTAAGGTCACTAATTAGTAAGGAAATCCCCTCACCTGGTTGTCTAGGTCTTAATTGATGACCAAAAACCCGCAGACATTCGGCCCTCCGTCAAATGCGTTTGACCCCCCCTGGTTTAGGAGCATCTGTTGAATTACCATACTGATTCAGACATCGGTTCAATAGAGTTCTTTCACTAAAGATGGTTGGTCTGTGTTGTGTGCAGATTGCTCGGCTTATTTTCATGGTGGTAAAGAACTGATCTTTAGGCCTAGGCCCACGTCTGTGCATGTTCAACTTTCATTTTGAACTACTTCACCTGCAAAATGTGGTTGTTGTTACAACTGACATGGTGCAATATTATTTCCAGAAAACCCATCTAGGTTGTTGTTAAACTGACATCTGTTTATAGCACAGGCACAGCATAGGTAGTTGCCCTTCTTTGCATAATGCATGCAACATTGTTTTGTATTCCCACAGTAACTGTCAGCATTGGTGATGTTGTGTTTGTGCAGAATATTTGCCATTCTTCCTATGGAATGGAGTACATGTTGAGACTTGTGGTGTTTTCGTAGCCAGGCAGGAGCACAGCTTCGCTCTGCAGAATGTCTGCTCTTCCTGAACACCTGAATGGAAGATGAAGGGCTCAGTGTCTGTTCAATTGCATGTTCAGAAGCCCCACATGTGCTTTATGTTACTCTGAAACAGAAAGAGAAATGGATGGAATGGCACTGTATAGCATTCCCCACAGCTATCCTAGTGAGAGACAGGGAGCCCAAGGCGTCAACATTACCTGCTCAGCATCAATACTAACCTTCCAGACTGAACAGCAGCAGACTGACGCCTGATAAAGATTTCCTGTTTATCAGGGTTGGGTTCAATGACATGCCACTGCCAGTCAATGCCAGAATAAGTATGTGGTATTCAGTTGACCAGTTGAATATAAATTAACTGAATTGACTTCCATTTTAATTAGAATTTACCTCTGTTATTTTAGATTGTTTATATGGCCTTTTGACTGCCAATGTGCAAACCTCTCTACAATAACCTAGGTCCTATCACATTTTCTATGTGTCAATGGATGTGTTTTAATCCAGTGGTTCAAGATCAACAAAGGAGCAGAAGTGGTGAAGCACTATGTCGTACATTAACTTCAAGCTATGCCTTTACAAATAGTGTACTGTACATTTACTGCAATGTACTGCCCGGATCTCACTCTGGCCCTATGATTCGTCTCGATCCTGGAGGTCCACAGGAAGAGCTCCTCTCTGGCACTTCCTGTCCCAGGTTGTCCAAACAACCCCAGCTGCTAGTACTGGGCTGGAGGCCGGGGTAAACTTAGTCCATGGCAGGCCAGGGAGAGAGAGAGAGCCTGGCCTGCCCATTGTGGGGAAATTAACAGAGGAATGCGTGGAGCAGCACTGACTGAACTGACACTCACAGAGTTTAGCCAGATGAAGGGTTGTGTGTTGTCTCCTAAATTCACAGCCAGCTCCTTTGTCCCATTGACACAGCACAGAGAGGATCGCTTTTCATATTTATCAGGTCCCAAGGAACAGTTTGGGCTTTTTCTAGACTAAGTGTCCAAATGGAGAAAGAGAGCTTTCAGTGCAGTGGTACATAATACCTTTTTAAATGCATTCCCTTTTCTCCAAATTGACTATTTTAATAGTACTGTAGGTCCTCAGTCAGTCAAGAAAGCTGAATAGACTTTGGCTATTTTGTAGCTAGATACTGTGGCAGTCGGGATTAGGTTGTTCAAGTAGGCCAACTGAAATGTAAGCTTGTGTTTAGCTTCTGTCACCATTAGTGAAATGTCATTGTGGGGAAGTGGTCAAGGGACAGGATCTGCTGCCAGAGGAGATTTTAGGAAGTTTGAATTAAGTTCTTACCCTGAGTGACCCAGAGTGGAGGCTACATACACACTGAGGCCCCTAAGTTCTGCAGGTTTGTTGGTCTTGTTTTGCTAAAATATGCATTTTAGAAGAATTTGAAGAAATATGTATCCTAGACAGAGCTTACAGAGTACAGACGTCAGATGGATCCTAACCAGTAACCACAGAGGAAGGTACTGGGAGGAAAGAGGTGTGTGCCAACCAGGCTCAGCTCTTCTGCTCAATTCCGAGTGGTGATTATAATAAGCCCCAAGCTGCAATTGTGCAAAAACAGTCACAGAAAGTGAATTGTGCTTCCTCTCAAATCTTCTTGCATGTAGGGTTTCTGGTCGGTTCCTGCGTAGTAGCACAAGCCACCGCAAGGGTTGTCCAACAACCTTTGTGGTGGCTTGTGCTGGTCTCTTGCCCTGTTAGCTGTGTTGCTAGCTACCAGCTCGAGACCAAATAGCCAATGCCTTGTTAGCAAAATTTTGTAACGTTTTTTTTTTTAGAGTTTCATTATTTTAACTTCCCCACAGTTCTTTGTAAGAGGAAGTGTGAACTCTAACATACCTTTCTAGCTAATAGGCTATCTTGGCGGCGGAGGGAATTTTGCTGTTGTAGTGCATGTTTTCTGCAATTCTACAAATGTTTCCACTGAGCTGAGAGGACATTTTAGCAGATTTGGAGCGCATTTCCAGCAATTCTACACAGAGCTTTAAAACTGCTAGATTGGCTAACTTCCTGAAATTCTATGCGTTTTGCCATGACTAATGCTGTGTTCCTCTGCTCGAACATTATAACAACATCCCCGTTAATTTAAAAAAAAAATCAATCCTCTAAGTGTCTAGCTTTTGTTTGATTGTTAGTTCTCAAAGATGGTATTATTAAAAAATATATATAATTCAATATATTTTCTGCGTGCTTTCTATCTGGTTTTGGTCATTTAAGTTGACACAAACTGTTTTTCCATCCCAAAAATGAACACTTAGATGCCCGGCCCGCCTAAGAATTTTCTGTAAAGAAAAATAACCTGTAATTAGCTCCAATGGCTGTAATTTCCACCATATTAAAGGGATGGTTTGATATTTTGGCAATGAAGCCATTCATCTACTTCCCCAGAGGTGGATGAACAGGAACAGCTAGCATGCTAACTGTTCCTGTAGACTTCGAGTCATTGTGCTAATGATAGTTAGCATTGGCTTTTGAACCTACCTCCAACTTCCTTCATACTGGATGCAGAGACATTAAAAGTTGTGCCAAAAATTTTATTATGTTGTAGCTTGTGATATTATTTAAAAAATATATTTTTCTAACAAAAAATCCCTATTTACATATATTTTTCTTTGTTTAATAACAACAAAAGTGGTTGCAATGAAACAATGCACATATTTAATGAAACAAAGCCCTCTGTTATGCATGCTTGTTCTGTCCTTCATTTAGCATGACTGGTTTGTCCACTTTGTGTAATTGAATGTTCGTTTCTGTCCGTGGCAGGGAAACAGATCAAAGGGAGTCGTGATAAGTAATCATTCAGTCATTTCTGCCACTCGAGACCACGGTGTCTCCACAGACCTTAGAGCTCTCTGCAGGAATCACTTATGCATTCCTAGAATCTGTCTGTGGTTTAATGTTAACAGCGATGTGACACTACCCACCCAGGCATGTGGTGAACCAGGAAGAGAATGCTAATTAAATGGTAGTTCAGTAGAATGCCTGGCATCCAGGCAGTGTCTCCAGTAGCTAAGAGCTAAGTTAGAAGTTTGGTAAACAGCATGCAGTGAGTGTCACGTTCAGGGGATGGAAGGGTGATCTCTGAACTTCTTCCTGGTTCCATCCATGAGAGAGAAGTGGTAGCTGTGAAATCTAACACCCGTGTGTTGGCATTCCTAAAGTATTTGAATTTGGGATGACAGTCTGAATGTGAGGCCATGTAAGATTTAGAATCAACATGTTTGTCTTGTCATGGAAAGGTGGTGAAAGCAGTAGGCTAATAGACGTAGGTGGCAGGCCTCCTTTACCCATGATGAGTTCCACAGATGTGGGGGTGAAGACCGAGAGATGCTTCTGTGAAGAGGCCTCTCTTGGCCCTGCCATGTGACAGTGGCAGAGTTTGGACACTTGCTCATTCAATGTTTTCAATGTTTTTTATTTTCTGTTTACTATTTTCTACATTGTAGAATAATAGAGAAGACATCAAAAATACAAAATGGCACATGGAATCATGTAGTAACCAAAAAAGTGTTAAACAAAGCAAAATATATTTTATATTTGAGATTCTTCAAGGTAGCCACCCTTTGCCTTGATGACAGCTTTGCACACTCTTGTCATTCTCAACCAGCTTCACAAGGAATGCTTTCCCAACCGTCTTGAAGGAGTTCCCACATGCTGAGCACTTGATGGCTGCTTTTCCTTCACTCTGTGGTCCAACTCATCCCAAACCATCTCAATTGGGTTGAGGTCGGGTGATTGTGGAGGCCAGGTCATCTGATGCAGTACTCCATCACTCTCCTTCTTGGTCAAATAGCCCTTCCACACCCTGGAGGTGTGTTGGGTTGTTATTCCTGTTGAAAAACAAATGATAGTCCCACTTAGCGCAAACCAGATGGGATGGCGTATCGCTGCAGAATGCTGTGGTAGCCATGCTAGTTAAGTGTGCCCTGATGTCTTCACTATTATTCTACAATGTAGAAAATAGTAAAATAAAGAAAAACCCTGCAAAAAAAAATTATATATACACTGCTCAAAAAAATAAAGGGAACACTAAAATAACACATCCTAGATCTGAATGAATGAAATAATCTTATTCAATACTTTTTTCTTTACATAGTTGAATGTGCTGATCACAAAATTACACAAAAATTATCAATGGAAATCAAATGTATCAACCCATGGAGGTCTGGATTTGGAGTCACACTCAAAATTAAAGTGGAAAACCACACTACAGGCTGATCCAACTTTGATGTAATGTCCTTAAAACAAGTCAAAATGAGGCTCAGTAGTGTGTGTGGCCTCCACGTGCCTGTATGACCTCCCTACAACGCCTGGGCATGCTCCTGATGAGGTGGCGGATGGTCTCCTGAGGGATCTCCTCCAAGACCTGGACTAAAGCATCCGCCAACTCCTGGACAGTCTGTGGTGCAACGAGGCGTTGGTGGATGGAGCGAGACATGATGTCCCAGATGTGCTCAATTGGATTCAGGTCTGGGGAACGGGCGGGCCAGTCCATAGCATCAATACCTTCCTCTTGCAGTAACTGCTGACACACTCCAGCCACATGAGGTCTAGCATTGTCTTGCATTAGGAGGAACCCAGGGCCAACCGCACCAGCATATGGTCTCACAAGGGGTCTGAGGATCTCATCTCGGTACCTAATGGCAGTCAGGCTACCTCTGGCGAGCACATGGAGGGCTGTGCGGCCCCCCAAAGAAATGCCACCCCACACCATGACTGACCCACCGCCAAACCGGTCATGCTGGAGGATGTTGCAGGCAGCAGAACGTTCTCCACGGCGTCTCCAGACTCTGTCACGTCTGTCACATGTGCTCAGTGTGAACCTGCTTTCATCTGTGAAGAGCACAGGGCGCCAATGGCGAATTTGCCAATCTTGGTGTTCTCTGGCAAATGCCAAACGTCCTGCACGGTGTTGGGCTGTAAGCACAACCCCCACCTGTGGACGTCGGGCCGACATACCACCCTCATGGAGTCTGTTTCTGACCGTTTGAGCAGACACATGCACATTTGTGGCCTGCTGGAGGTCATTTTGCAGGAGCTCTGGCAGTGCTCCTCCTGCTCCTCCTTGCACAAAGGCGGAGGTAGCGGTCCTGCTGCTGGGTTGTTGCCCTCCCACGGCCTCCTCCACGTCTCCTGATGTACTGGCCTGTCTCCTGGTAGCGCCTCCATGCTCTGGACACTACGCTGACAGACACAGCAAACCTTCTTGCCACAGCTCGCATTGATGTGCCATCCTGGATGAGCTGCACTACCTGAGCCACTTGTGTGGGTTGTAGACTCCGTCTCATGCTACCACTGGAGTGAAAGCACCGCCAGCATTCAAAAGTGACCAAAACATCAGCCAGGAAGCATAGGAACTGAGAAGTGGTCTGTGGTCACCACCTGCAGAACCACTCCTTTATTGGGGGTGTCTTGCTAATTGCCTATAATTTCCACCTGTTGTCTATTCCATTTGCACAACAGCATGTGAAATTTATTGTCAATCAGTGTTGCTTCCTAAGGGGACAGTTTGATTTCACAGAAGTGTGATTGACTTGGAGTTACATTGTGTTGTTTTAGTGTTCCCTTTATTTTTTTGAGCAGTGTGTGTGTGTGATATATATATCACACACACACACACACACACACAGTCATCACCTCTACATAAAATAATTTTCTCTGGGTGTGCACCATCTCATGCTTTTTACATGACTATTGCTGCCTCTACACATCTATAAATAGGTTGTTTCACTGCATAACTTTGGTTGTGCTCACTGTTAATCTTTTTTTTTTAACTTCTTGGGGATTGCTGGGGCGCTAGCGCCCCAATCCCGACACTACCAGGTGAAATGCAAGGCGCCAAATTCAAAATCCAAAAGTTTAATTATTAAACATCCACCAATATACAAGTGTTCCATACTCATCAAAAGCTCTGTTTCTTGGCAATATCACAGCATTGTCAGATTTCAAAAAGGCTTTATGGCGAAAGCAGCACATTTGATTGTTTGAGGGTAGCACCTCACATATTTTTCCCATTACCATAATTTCATAATCCATCACGGCACACACAACACATTTCACAGCGAAAACAAATCAATTACCTGTTTAAGAACTTTTGCTGAGGTCTTCCTAAGTGTCCAACGAAGACAATCCATGGTTCTTTTGTTAGAAAAAGTAATGTATTTTATCCATAAATCTCCATTTGGTTTGCGCGTTATAATCAGAAACGACAGCTTCCACTCCTCCATTGAAACGTGACGCAAACTCGTTCATCTTATACCTATAAACTTGTCCAAGAACAATCAAACATAGTTTTAAATGTATCCTTAGGAACACTTTTACGTATATTTACTATTATAAATCAACCGGAATATAAACTGATCGATAAAGACGGTAAAAAACACACAGCGCCTTGTCGGGAGCGCATTCCCTTGTGTTGACATAAATGAGACACTTCCTGGTTTCCTCTTCTTCTCTGGTCTAATTCATCCAAAATGAAAATGAATACTGTCTCGAGACTGTTGACATCCAGAGGAAGCGATGGGTACTGCATTCATATGCCCTTATAAGGGCATTTTCATGAGGGAGGGGTTCCAAATGAGCAATGTGTCAAAACCACTTTTTCCAGGACAGAAATTCCTCGGGGTTTCGCCTGCCATATGCGTTCTGTTTTACTCGCAGACAAATAGTTAACACTTTTGGAAAATTCAGAGTGTTTCCTATCCAATGGTACTAAATATGTGCATATCCTATTTTCTGGGCCTGAATGGGAGAACGCCAGGCTCTCCAAAACGGTCACCTCGTGCGCCGATCCCCAAGAAGTTAAACAATAGGACTCTGTATGTAAGAAACAGGCTAGCTTAAGTCCTTGCCTTAAAATGATCATCATTGTGGACTGGGGGCCTAAACCGAATAGAACCCTCCCCCAATTGGGTTATCAAATTATATTTTGCGATTTGAGTGGGTGGTTTCCAGAAAGACAATTACACAAAACTTTTGTCTCAACTGTTCCTATGTTATTTTCTCTGCCCAAAATGAGAAGGCAGAAATAGAAGCTAATCTTGACAGGAAAACTACAGCGCATTAGTTACAGATAAGAACTTGGATCCCGACAGAAACCAGTGTTATTTATAGGTTCCCGCTGCGGTTACTGTGTTAAAACAAACCGAAAAGGGACCCGCCTCTCCACTGTGAGTCTGGTATTTCACTAGAGAAACAGACACCTCTAATGAACCCTCCACTTCGATGTGTTTGTTTGTACAACCCTTTTTTCACCCCTCACAGTGAATAACCTCAGTAACACTGGAGGACAAAATGTGTGTCCTCCTAATATGAGAGAATTTGAAAAAGTCTGTTTGTAACTAGGTCCAAAGACATACTGTAACACTTTCATCAAGGCATGTTTCCGATCCCAGGCAACAAGGGAGCTCCTGCCCCAGAAGTTATGGTCTGCCTGGCCTGGTGTCTCTCCCTCGGTCTTCTTCTCCCTCCCTGCTGCTCTCAGCGGTCTCCTGCCCACCTGCTGGGACCCCGGCCAACCCACAGACTTCAAACATGTTTTACTTGAAGTCAGAAGAGAAAAATAATTGTCCTCAATAATATGCACACAGGCCACCAGTTTAAGCCCTAGCTCGTTTTAACTTCTGCTTTGCTGACATTTTCTTCTTTTCCAAGCTCAGTCTTATTTATTTTGTTTGAGGAAGTCTGTTTATATTAAGAAATGTCAGTGGTAAAATGGTTGTCTTGAACAAACCAAGCTAATATGTATTCTCCAGAGTTTATTTGCACTTCCCACTATCATATTGATGTGAACATTGATGGATACGCTGTTATTAGAGCAGGTTTCTTCAGTGTATTCTGGATGACAGTATGTTGACTGGTGGAAGACATTTATTTTTTATTTGCCACTTCCTGATCTGTTGGGAAATCATGTCCTCTTTCAATTCAGTTCAAGGGCTTTATTGGCATGGGAAACATATGTTAACATTGCCAAAGCAGGTGAAGTAGATAATAATAAAAAAAGTGAAATAAACAATACAAATGAACATTAAACATTACACTCACAGAAGTTCCAAAAGAATAAAGACATTTCATATGTCTATATACAGTGTTGTAACGATGTGCAAATAGTTCAAGTAAAAAAGTAAATAAACATAAATATGGGTTGTGTTTACAATGGTGTTTGTTCTTCACAGGTTGCCCTTGTGACAACAGGTCACAAATTTTGCTACTGTGATGACACACTGGTATTTCACCCAGTAGATATGGGATTTTATCAAAATTGGGTTTGTTTTCGAATTCTTTGTGGATCTGTGTAATCTGAGGGAAATATGTGTATTTTAATATGGTCATACATTTGACAGGAGGTTAGGAAGTGCAGCTCAGTTTCTACCTCTTTCTCTCTCTCCCCCACACCTCTCTGTGCATACAACATACATCTGATGTGTTGTCTGTGGCCAACATCTAGTAGAGCAGGGAGGAAACACAGAGATACACGAGGAGAAACCTTGGGTCGTTGGCATCTCTGGGAATTGCTGCTGCCTGGTTTGTCCGGTTGGATTGTAGCTGAAACTAAACAACAGCTTGCTATTTCAAATAAAATGTTGGTAGAGGATATAGCAGGGAACTCCAACAGGTTAATCGCCGCCCACATATGAGTAGCTCATCAAACAATTCTGAAAATACATGCAGTTTTCACATGTTCCACCGCAAACTATCATAATCAAGTATCCCAAGCTCCCAGCAACTATATAATCAACTCAACAATGCAGTTAACACAGGAGTGGGATGATGTCAAAGTAGGCGTACTGTATAGATTATTATTATATTTATTTTTTTACTTTGCCATGAAATGAGCAGCAGCAGTACAGAACCATCGCTAGACCGGCACATTAGATGTCACGTTCATCATTCGCTAGATGCACAATTAAAGGGCCAGATGCACAACTAAAGAGAAATGACACTCAAAAACCAATTTGTTCCATTCTTAATTTAAAAAAAAATGTTTTAATGTGATTTAAGCATTGACATGGACTCAGAACATCCAATGTTGTTGTTTCTCTATGAACAATTGTAATTTTGAGAGTGAAAAACTAAATCTAAAACCAGGAAAAATTAAACAGAGAATCTTATGTGGGAAAATATAAAACATAATTTGTGGAAAAAATCACCAGATTTTATAAAGCCCCCTTTAGAGTTGTTTTTTAACCATTATTTGAGCAGTTACAGTGCATTCGGAAAGTATTCCGACCCCTTGTTTCCCACATTGTTACGTTACAGCCTTTATTCTAAAATGAATTAAATGAATTGTTTTCCTTGTCAATCTGCACACAATACCCCATAATGACAAAGTGAAAACAGGTTTGAGAAATATAAAAAAAACATTAGTATATAACACATAAGTATTCAGACCCTCTGCTATGAGACTCAACTGAGCTCAGGTGCATCCTGTTTCCATTGATCATCCTTGAGATGTTTCTACAACTTGATTGGAGTCTACCTGTGGTAAATTTCAATTGATTGAACATTATTTGGAAAGGCACACACCTGTCTATATAAGGTCACACAGTTGACCATTCATGTCAGAGCAAAAACCAAGCCATGAGGTCGAAGGAATTGTCTGTAGAGCTCCGAGACAGGATTGTGTCGAGGCACAGATCCTAGGACGGGTACCAAAACATTTCTGCAGCATTGAAGGACCCCAAGAACACCGTGGCCTCCATCATTCTTAAATAGAAGAAGTTTGGAAACACCAAGACTCTTCCTAGAGCTGACTGCCCTGCCAAACTGAGCAATCGGGGGAGAAGGGCCTTGGTCAGGGAGGTGACCAAGAACCAGATGGTAACTCTGACAGAGCTCCAGAGTTCCTCTGTGGAGATGGGAGAACCTTCCAGAAGGACAACCATCTTTGCAGCACTCCACCAATCAGGCCTTTTATGGTAAAGTGGCCAGATGGAAGCCACTCCTCAGTAAAAGGCGCATGACCGCCCGTTTGGAGTTTGCCAAAAGGCACCTAAGGACTCTGACCATGAGAAACAAGATTCTCTTGTCTGATGAAACCGAGATTGAACTCTTTGGCCTGAATGCCAAGCGTCACATCTGGAGGAAACTTGCCACCATCCCTACGGTGAAGCATGGTGGTGGCAGCATCATGCTGTGGGGATGTTTTTCAGCGGCAGGGATTGGGAGACTAGTCAGGATCGAGGGAAAGATGAACGGAGCAAAGTACAGAGCGATCCTTGATGAAAATCTGCTACAGAGCACTCAGGACCTCAGACTGGGGTGAAGGTTCACCTTCCAACAGGAAAACGACCCTAAGCACACAGCCAAGACAACACAGGAGTGGCTTTGGGACAAGTCTCTGAATGTCCTTGAGTGGCCTAGCCAGAGCCTGGACTTGAACCCGATCGAACATCTCTGGGGACCTGAAAATAGCTTGGCAGCGGCGCTCCCCATCCATTCTGACGGAGCTTGAGAGGATCTGCAGAGAAGAATGGGAGAAACTCCCCAAATACAGGTGCATGTAGCGTCATACCCAAGAAGACTTGAGGCTGTAATCTTTGCCAAAGGTGCTTCAACAAAGTACTGAGTAACGGTTCTGAATACTTATGTAAATGTATTAAAATAAATATATATTATACACTTGCAAACATTTCTAAAACCCTTGTTTTTGCTTTGTCATTATTGGGTATTGTATGTAGATTGATGAGGAAAAACAAATTTAATAAATTTTAGGAAAGGCTGTAATGTAACAAACTGGAAAAAAGTTGAGGTCTGAACTTTCTGAATGCAATGCATATTGACAGAAAACCAAGTGTAAAATAGACCCGGGGAAGGGTTGCAGGGGATAAAAGTCAAATGTGCCTTTTTTGAAAGCTAGAGAGAAATGAGTAGCTCGTGACACTTTTACTTTTTTAGTAGCACTCATTCTAGAAAAGGTTGGATTCCCCTGGGATATAGCATGGAGGGCGAGATTGGCAGGGCTGTGTAGTTACTGCCATGGCTTCTGTTGGAAATCAGTGTGGGTAAGCGCCAGCCTGTTTGAGGGACATGCTGAAAGAAAATTATCTTCTCACACCATCTGATCCTCATCTTTCAAATTCTGTATCTTTCTTTTCCATCTCCTTGGCACCAGTGTATCTTTTCTTTTGGCCCATTGACATGCTCTGCTGTCAGAGCGGCGTGTGGCGTAAGCAATTTATCCTCACCTCCTGCTGCATCACAGATGCTGTGTGAAACAGACGCTCACTGAGAGCTGTTCACGTGCCATGAAGACTCAATCATGCTACACAGCCATACACACAGGCTGAAATGTTGGTAAAAATATTCGGAATTCACAACTAGCTAAAGCTGTCAACTAACTATGATTGCTAATGAGCTAAACCTGACAGACTGCCTCTGTCCATAACTATTATATGTTCGTTGCAGGGATTTTGCTTCCACTCCCTTTCGACTGTAAGGTGTTGGTTACCATTTCTAGGCCAAGGATGTCTCTTGTCAAAGTATATTTTCTTCGCTTCTAAAAATCTAATTGTGAGAGATTTTAGGACTGCTTGTTAAGTCAGAGCTTTGTAAGCTCTTACTCTGGACTTCTTTTTGCTGTATGCAATATTGTGGTAAAGAAATGTGTGCTTTCCAGGATAAATGATAAGTTCCATCTAAAAGGACCAATGACCACCAATATGTGAAGTTCATAGGAGCATGTCAAATCAAAAGCTAATAGTCTCTATATTTTTGAAATTAAGGCATATTTAAAATGTTCTACCATTTTTGCTCCTACATATTTGGAATAAGCAAAGACTGTTTTTTTTGTCACACAGATGGAATAGATGTCTTAAGAAAACATCTACCACAGAAGGTATTAAGGTATTACAAATACAGAAAAACATACTTAGATGCAATGTTACCTCAAATGTTTTGGGGCACTGAGTAAATTTCAGGTCTGCTGAGTGTAAACTTGAACATTGTAAAAATTCTGAGATGACTTCCGGCGAGTTTACCTTGAACACTGAGGCTGTACTCTAAGTTACAGTTTTAACAGTGGTCAGGTAGGCTACTCTGGCTATTTGATCATAATGAAGGCCTACATGAGTGGCCATCAAAAACAATGGAGCAAATGCATCCCATAACATTTTAACATGGAAATACAGTGGCAAGGAAAAAGTATGTGAACCCTTTGGAATTACCTGGGTTTCTGCATGAATTGGTCATCAAATTTGATCTGATCTTCATCTAAGTCACAACAATAGACAAACGCAGTCTGCTTAAACTAATAACACACAAACAATTATAAGTTTTCATGTCTTTATTGAACACACCGTGTAAACATTCACAGTGTATGGTGGAAAAAGTATGTGAACCCTTGGATTTAATAACTGGTTGATCCTTTGGCAGCCGTCAACAATCACACATCATCTTCGCACATGAATACGCTGGCAGGCCAGGGGGGAAAAACTTTGTTGATTGGATTGGGCCATTTTCCACAGTAACTGTGCAGTAATTGGTCAAAATTACGAACCTGCTTTTGATTTAACCCTTTTATGCGCTAAAAGTGCAGGATTGGTCAAAATTGCGAGCTCTCGCATAATAGGCGCCGATTGGTTGATTTTGCATTGAATTATGCGATCGCGTAATCCTGGAGGGACTGTTAAATAAGAATTTGTTCTTAACTAACTTGCCTAGTTTAAATAAAGGTTAAATAAACAAATTTAAAAAACGTGACTGAAAATGTTGTGGTGTTTGATGCAAGAAACTACTTCACAAAATAAAATGCACCATTATTCCCATACCATTATTACAGAGAATCAGACAAGTCAAGCTACCCTCTGCCTATTGGCTACTTAACTTATTCAAAATACAGCACTGCCCCTTTAAGACAAAAAAAGCTATTTACCTGACACTTTTTAAAGATGGCTAGAAATGCACATGTTTTTTTCTCTTGTAGGAAGCAATCACTCCCCCATTGCTGACTACACATTATCTATACCTGTGCTAATAACTCCCTAACTAGCAAAGGATATGAATAAAAGTGCACAGGTCGGTACATGTAGCTCTCGCTTTGATCTGAAAACAAGCGCATCTCCTCATGACCACTCATGCTGTATACACAGTCCAGTTCAAAGTGAACGGCACAGATCCATATATGGCAATGCTATAGTTGCATATAGGCCTACTGCAGCTCTGATTGGTTATGGCGCATTGGTCTGTGTAGAGTATGGGCCTGAGTCCTGCCTGTCAATGCAATACTCCGATGCATTTTGCCTACAAAAAAATCTCTTGCATAGTTAGTTTTGCATACTAAGTCTTGCATGGTTTGTTTCGTTTCGGTATGTTGCATTGAAAGTGGCTAATATTGCATTGATTCGATCACAATTCCAACAGTAAAGGGAAATGTTGATGGTGTTAACGGGGAAAACTCTAGAAAGTTGAGTGAAGATCAATCACTTGCTTTTCTGCGCGGGTTGATATTTCTTCTTTGTGGCAGTCCCGGGGGAGATGCGCATGTGCCCAGCTTAGAGGGAACGTTACTTACATGCCTTCTGTAAGTTTAAGAACCATTGCCTTGTGCCTAACAATTATGTTACCAAAAACAAACACACTACATGACCAAAAGTATGTGGACAGCTGCTCGTCGAACATCTTATTCCAAAATCATAAGCATTAATATGGAGTTGGTCCCCCATTTGCTGCTATAACAGCCTCCACTCTTCTAGGTAGGCTTTCCACTAGATGTCAGAACATTGCTGCGGGGACTTGCTTCCATTCAGCTACGAGCATTAGTGAGGTCGGTCACTGATGTTGGGCGGTTAGGCCTGGCTCGCAATCGGCGTTCCAATTCATCCCAAAGGTGTTCGATGGGGTTGAGGTCAGGGCTCTGTGCAGGCAGTCAAGTTCTTCCACACCGATCTTGACAAACCATTTGTGTATGGACCTTGCTTTGTGCACGGGGGGCATTGTCCTGCTGAAACAGGAAAGGGCCTTCCCCAAACTGTTGCCACGATGTTGGAAGCACAGAATTGTCGTACAGTGTCATTGTATGCTGTATCGTTATGATTTCCCTTCACTGGAACTAAGTAGCACTGATGCTCCCAACTTAAAAAAGTTAGGACCACAACATAACATTTAGGAGCACCAGAAAAGATTATTCTTTTTAAATTAATTTGTATATAGCCTATATGAGTTCTAGGTACTTCTGAAGTACGTTGTACCCTAAAAACACGTGACCCTGTATAGGCACTAAATGTTGATACAAAAACCTGTCATTGAAATTGCAAAGTCATCGATGTAACATCAGGTTTCTATATACTGTAAAAGCACTATTACATTACATTTGATCCCTAAAAAAATAAACAATATGAATTTCAAACCTACAGTATGTAAAGTACTTTAGAGCGTTCAGGACGTTTGGCGTTCTGAAACAATAGACTTTGACGTCAGTAGGGGTAACCAGTCAAGAAACTGCAACATACACGGAGTGTACAAAATATTAGAAACACCTGCTCTTTCCTTTCTGTCTCCAGGTATCTACATGACCGCTGTCATCTGTGCTTGTTCGTGTATGCCTTGTGTGCACATACATACACAAGTTCAGCATGTGCTTGGTTATACACTGAGTGTACAAAACATTAGGAGCACCTGCTGACCAGGTGAAAGCTATGATCCCTTATTGATGTCACATGTTAAATCCACTTCAATCAGTGTAGATGAAGGGGAGGAGACAGGTTAAAGAAGGGTTTTTAAGCCTTGAGACAATTGAGACATGGATTGTGTATGTGTGCCACTCAGAGCATAAATGGGCAACACAAAATATTTAGGTGCCTTTGAATGGGGTATGGTAGTAGGCCAGGCGCACCAGTTTGAGTGTGTCAAGAACTGCAACGCTGCTGGGTTTTCACATTCAATAGTTTCCTGTATCAAGAATGGTCCACCACCCAAAGGACATTCAGCCAACTTGACACAAGTGTGGGAAGCATTGGAGTCAACATGGGCCAGTATCCCTGTGAAACGCTTTCAAAACCTTGTAGTCCATGCTGTGACGAATTGAGGCTGTTCTGAGGGCCAAATTGGGTTCAACTCAATATTAGGAAGGTTAATGTTTTGTACACTTAGTGAATAGGTAGGCCATATAAATAACAAGGAAAAGGATGAATATTAATATGGAATCGACAGTCCATTGCCTAATACCAGAATTTAAGATGGCCCTGCCTATTCATTAATATACAGTGCATTTGGAAAGTACTCAGACCCCTTTGACTTTTTCCACATTTTGTTACGTTACAGCCTTATACTAAAATGGATTAAATCGTTTTTTCACCTCATCAATCTACACACTACCCCATAATGATAAAGCAATAATAGTATATATTAATTTGCTGCTAATTTATCAAATAAAATGTATCACATTTACGTAAGTATTCAGACCCTTTACTCTGTACTTTGTTGAAGCACCTTTGGCAGCAATTACAGCCTCATCTTCTTGGTATGACACTTCAAGCTTGGCACACCTGTATTTGGGGAGTTTCTCCCATTCTTCTCTGCAGATCCACTCAAGCTCTGTCAGGTTGGATGGGGGAGCGTATCTCATTGTGATGGGGGGGAAAAAAGATAGTGTTAGATATCAGAATCGGCGCCACTGATCCTGATATCTTTTACTATCTATCGTATCATTTTGACAATATTTGCAATATTATTTTTATGCTAGTTGGCTGTACTTGCACCAAAACGCCAGTATTGTTCTCCGTCTTTTTAAATAGGGAGCCAATTTGTTTTCAGCACTTTTATTTCCATGACTGATCAAAACTTATTTTTCTTTCTCAAACTCTTATTTGTCTCTTTGCAGCAGACATATGTTGAGCAACATGTTTGGACCATGGAATCAGAATAAAATCATGGAATTGAATACATATAGAATTGTAGCAATTGCAATCCATATATCGGCACCTATGTATCGTGATAATATTGTATCGTCAGGACCCTGGCAATTCCTAGCCGTAGTATCTGATTACTTGAAATTAAAATGTATATTTCTTGAGCATCCACGTGACAGGCCTATATGATCAATGGCTTGCACTTCACATTGGCAACATTGATCATGCAATGCATGCACAGTCGGTAGCTAAATTGGTGGCTATAATCATATTTATTCTGTTGTATAATAATCACAGTTAAATTACATGACAGCCAGCCAAAGGTAGTTATGGGAAATATATTTCACAGCGCGGTTTAGATTGTACAATGATTCTGTACACTACAGTTGCTTGTTTTGTCACATAAACTGAAATTAGGCGAACTATTTTAATTTTGCAATCAGGAATAGCGATGGGTATCATTAAGATTTTAACGGTATTACTACTCTTACCGCCGATACTGCTTATCGATCCGGTACTTTAACGGTATTCTTATCGGTTCTTTTTATTTTTTTTTATTTTTTTTTAAACCCGAAACAATAACAACAGAATTAACATTGCTTTATTTTCTGAAATGTAAAAAAAAAAATATATACATTTTTTTTTACAGCAAAAGAAACAGCAATGTTTTGAACAAATCACTATTATAGACTCTAATGTTGTGATGATGGAAATGTAAAACAAATGAAATAAACAATATTTTCCTGCAAAATAAAATACAGTGGTATAGAGCAACACGGGTGGGGCATGCAGGTACTGTAGGCTGCAAAAGGACTAACAGTTCTTAGCAGTTCTTCTGGAGAAAGATCAACATATTTGCCTTCTCTGGCAGAAGTCGGGACCTCTCCTGACTTATTGAGTTCCCTGCAGTTGAAAATACCATCTCGCTAGGGGTGGAGGAGGCTTGAGCACAGAGGTAGCTTGTTGCAATGTTTGTGAGGAGGGGCAGAGTAGCTCTCTTCTCCCACCACCACATCACACGATCTTCAGCCATGGGAATGGGAGGCAGGCCTTTTTAGAGCTCATCCTCTAGGTCAACAGGCTCACTGAGGGTGAGGGGCGACGTGTCCTGTTGGATCATCAACCTCAACTCCCTGTTCTCCTCTGAGAACAGCTCCTCCAAGGCACTCCTTGTTTTGTGCAATGGTGCGACTATCTCTTCCATTTCCACTCCTTCTCCTTCAGACTCCTCCTCCTGTTGCTGGTACTCTGTCTGTCTGCTCCGGCTCCTCTGACAGGCCTGGTGTTGCTCCTGTCACATTGGCCTCAACAGTTGCCACCTGGGACAGGCTGAGGAAGGCATCACTCACCGGCCTCCCTTTAAATCTGGGGTCCATTGCTGTGGCCTCATGCAGGAAGGCTTGAATGTCCTCATCCTGATAGCGCTCGGAGAGGTTCTCCCACACCTTCTCTTTGATGGTTGCCACAAATGTTGTATCTTCATGCTTCACAGTGAAGTGCTCTTCCAGTTTTTGGAGGATGGGTATGATCTGTCCACAGGTGGCATTCTTTCCACATGACACACACAGTGTGGCTGTATAGAGGATTCTCATGAGCTGGACAAACTCCTCAGCCTTATGGAAGTCCTTGTCCTTCAGATGGTCCAGGTTGTCCCGGACCGTCGTGGGTCCAAGGCTGCTGCTTGGATCGCTGGATACTGCTCCATGAATCTATCATTAGATCGAGAGAGTTCCATCTGGTCTTGACATCAAGGATGAGTGAGTGTTGCGGAAGGCCTGAAACAACAAAAAACAACATACATTTACTTACCGCACACTTGAATATTGAATTAAATAGTTAAATGTGGGAATTTCAAAAGATTGAACTGGCTTTTCCTTCAAGACTGTTTTGAACATTGGAGGATCTCTTGAACCACACGACCACTGCTCTGATTCAGGCTGGACATTTATCAATGGAAGTAATTTGGTAGATTTTCTGTGCGGCCAGATTCAACGTGTGCATAGCATCCTATTTTTAGGATGTGTAGCCTCTTGATGGCAACACCCATATGGCCAGCATTATCAACAGTCACAGCTAAAATCTTGCTTGGCTCTATCTCAAACTCTTCCAGAATGTCTGAGATCTCCTCTGCCAGTACTTCGCCAGTTGCGATTTGTACACTGCACTGTAACAGTGAGATAGTGGTCCTGACAGAGGCTGGTCCACCCGTCTGATGTGATGGCCAGCTTTGGCACATCCTTCAGCTTAGTGATCACATTGGCCTTTTCTACACCATACCAGGTAGGAATTAATGTGTCACTGAGGTAACTCCTGGAGGGAGGGGTATATTTGGGGTTGAGTGCCTTGCTCATCTCCCTACAGTAAAAAAAAGTTTTCATGTGTTGAATTATCATTTATTGAATTATTGTGGTGTTGTGTATTGTATTGTGGAGTGATGGGACTAACATACAACTCAATATATACTGACAGACTGTTACCTAAAGCCCTTGGACCACTTTTGCGAAGGGGTGTAGGCCTTTCACTATGAACTTGGTCACGGCTAGGTGGCATTCATTCACCCTCTCCTCAGTCATCCTTCCACTAGCTGCCAGCGTGAAGGGGCTTTGGGCTTGTCTTGGCTTGGACAAGCGGTATTATAGGGAGGAGTGGGTTGGTTCATTGTGGTTGCAACTTCAACAAAAAAGTAGCAAAATCTTTCAATGTGTGATTGAATTTATGAATGCACCCGTAGCTAAACAATCAGCTGGCTAATGGTTACTTTTGATCATGAACCCATGTTCGCATAATTGAGTTAACTACGTGTGTAGGCTCTAGGCTGCTAGCATACATACCTAACATAGATCGGGCAACGAGAGATGAGCTAGGCAATCGAAATCTGTGCACTTTCGATAGATGTTTGGACAGATTGCTTGTGTTTCCGCCCTTACAAACAAAAGTGTCTTGGGGTACTCCTCATGTTTACATAATTGGTAGGAAGAAGTTTGGTCCAAATCGGATGCTACGTACTATTATTAACGGAATCCTATCAATTAAAATGGCCAATTTGGTGGCAATCAATTAGATTAATTTCTCCAAGATAATGTTTCAGTAATGCCGATCTCACCTGTTTCTAACTACAGAAGCAATTTCAGAACAATCTGAGATGGTGGGTGTCATGGCTTGTTGAAATGACATGGAACGACTCAGCTCTGACATGCGCAGTTGTCAGTCTTACCTCAAGCTCCTGTATGCTACAGCCCAAACCTCATTAAGTCAATGTGATTCAGTATAATCCACTGTGGGAGCTAGGACATTGGCAGGTAGAGAAGTGCCAGTCTCTCTAATGGGGACTGGAGGCTGTGCAGTACAGGTAGTGGACACTGTCTCTGAGAGGCTTGCTGAGCTACTGTTTGGCAAATGGCGCATCTGGTCTCAATGTCCGACCTGCAGCCGCCCCTCCGGCTTAATTAAGCCCAATTGCCCTGGCAGTGCCCCCGCTATGCACCAGGCACCACTGGACAGCCTGCTCTAGGGTACTGCTGTACTGCTAATCCCTAGCTGTGTGGTCGCACTGCTTAATTGGCAAATCTGTTTATTTGACACTGGGGCTCAGCCTCACCTGGTCTTTCCTCCCAACAGCACAGGAATCAGGTCCCTAAAGTCCCAGGACTGCTGCTTTCCCCTTCCACTGCTCCACTTCACCTAAACCCGTCATGTTGTAGTAATGTTGAAATTGAGTTGTTTTGACATAGCTACTAACTTGAAAACCACAGGGTGGTTTGGCTCACAGTACTGTAGATGCTGCTGTAGTGGATCCGGAAGAGACAAAGACAAATGGCAAGAAGAGGGCAGCAACAGAGGCTAAAAAGGGATTCCGGTTCAAGTTTTTGGGAGAGTGGCACAGAGGATAAAGGTAGAGAATGGGGTCCGTGAAGATGTCTTGGGCATCCGTGAGTAGGCTCAGCAGTCCTCTCCTTAAACACAAAGAATGCAAGAGAGAGTGAGAGGAATGGTATTATTATCATTCGTCCTTTTACTGGCCAAGCTTTGTGCAACGCGGAATTAAAGCCCCCAGAATCTCTTTCAGACTTCATCCTCATCAAGCTGATATTCCCTCAGGGAAATTAGGGATTAGCTCTTTCCTTTCATAGAGGAATTCTTAAGTCAGTTGCCATGCATCATACCCCCTCCTCACTCCAACCAAATCAACTCCATCATACCCCCTGCTTCTTTAAGCCACGACTGTCCCTCAGTCCAGTTGGTTCTGAATCGCTCTAGCTATAAGGGGATGAAGTGGATTGTCAAGTGCCACTGGCACTGACTCATGCCCTTGAGTTCCGCCCTGTTAAGATGCTCAGGGGAGGTGGTGAGCCTTACACTTAGAGGTGGCGCTAGAAGGGCCTCTTTCCGCCACATTTTTGGCTATATTTCAAACTGCTTCCAGTCAGTGTCAGTCTTGCATTCTATAACAGCCTTTCATGCTTGCAGTCAGACCTTGCCTGTACTGTATGTAATCATGCAGGCAGCACAACCAGACCAGAGCATTTTTCTAATTTGGTTATGCATTATTTGCAGTAATCTGTTATATATATATATATAATATTTTATCTGGGACAGCAACTAGCGAGCTGACGTTTTTGTTTTTTCTTCCGCTAGATTTTTGTGCGTGGTATGTTCAGTGGGCATGAAACTGGAAATGTGCAAATCCAGTGTCCTGTGCAGTACTCCTCACTACTTAGCTGAGGTGCTTGGGGGTGCTGGTGTGGAGGGATTTGCGTTGGACCTCTAGGGGATTTCCTTCCCCTGGCAGGAGAATATACTTCCCCACTATAAGTGCCTTCAGAAAGTATTC
This sequence comes from Brachymystax lenok tsinlingensis, assembly GCA_030435695.1. Lineage (NCBI taxonomy): Eukaryota > Metazoa > Chordata > Actinopteri > Salmoniformes > Salmonidae > Brachymystax > Brachymystax lenok. The sequence continues at coordinate 16,801,416 of CM059803.1, forward strand.
ACACCACTTGATTTTTCTAACTTTTTGTGTTACAGCCTTAATTTAAAATGTGATAAATAGAGATTTTTTTGTCACTGGCCTACACGCAATACCCCGTAATGTCAAAGTGAAATTATGTTTTTAGAAATTTTGGCTGACCCCATTTAGTCGTCTGATCGATTGTTTGGTCGATAGGCTGTTGGTCGACCGAGATTTGATTATTCCAGCAGTCACAAATATATACATTTTTTATGGCACAACGAGACACCCGTCTGATTCACGCCCGTCTCAGTGTACTAATCCATTGCAGAGGCTGCGTGGATGGCACACTAGTATTACCAGTATTACGTTTACTGTTCTAATCTACAATGTTTGTTTGGTAAAGGTAATTTCTCTTAATGCATTCTATATATTAGTATTATTACAGTCTTATACCATTCTTATTGTCAGAATGGACACATTGTTTGAGGCCCGCACAACCTAGGCTACATATGTGTGGAACCGTTGTAAAATAGTCCTACCTAATTACTTCTTATCCCTTGCGCAAATAGTCTACAGCTGTTTCTGTCTGGAGCTTGGGGAAACTCTGAGGGCCCAGAATATTTTATACAATGTTGCAAGTTTGCTAGCAAGAGTTTCATGCCGACCAAGTTGATAGTTGATACAATGTTTCAAGTTCCTTGGCTATGCATGGCCTGTCTGCAATGTGATTTATAGGATATTTATTTTTATCAAGATATTTTATAACTGCAGGCTGCAATGTTTTTATTTGTTGGATTTATGTAGGCTATTGTAGCCTAAATAGTTGGTAATGGCAATGGAATTTTTATAAACCAAATTATGATGATTTTGAGATACGAATACTTTATTATAAATTAAATTAAACTTTCATGAAAATGTGCTCATGAAAAACATAACTGGCACGCAGATCGGTAGAAATGGTAAGATAATTTGGCACTCCAAATGGAAAAGGTTGCTGACCCGTAGTGTAGCCTATTACTGGCAGCTTCAGGAGCATAATGGCAGAATCTGCAAAGGCCAGCAGCAAGGGGGAGGAGGAGGGTCGGGAACAGGTTTTTTCTTCTGGTTAGGCTATCTTGATTTCTGGCTCCCTCTTGAGTCATTTGAGTGTCTTAATCACAGTGTACTTAAAGCATAAAACAACTCATTAGCCTACATATAGGCTAGTTGATTTTTTTTAAACACGTAGGGTGTGTGAATATATGGAAAAATACACATTTTAAAATGTCTACCAATCGATTGTTTGAAAGAACAGTGGACTCTTGGTTGACCAACATTTTCTTTAGTCGGAGACAGCCCTATTAGAAATGTTTATACATTTTAAGATGAAATGTCTTGAGTCAACAAGTATTCAACCCCTTTGTTATAGTAAGCCTAAATAGGTTTATGAGTAAAAATGTGCTAAACAAGTCACATAATAAGTTGGACTCACTCTGTGTGAAATAAGTGTTTAACAGGATTTTTTAATGACTAACTCACCTCTGTACTCCACACATACAATTATATGTAAAGTCCCTCAGTATAGCAGTGCATTTCAAAATGCAGTTTAAACCACAAATACCAGTAAGGTTTTCCAATGCCTAGCAAATAAGGGCACCTATTGGTAGATAAAATAAAAAGACATTGAATACCCCTTTGATCATTGTGAAATTATTAATTACACTTTGTATGGTGTATCAATACACTCAGTCACTACAAAGATACAGGCGTCCATCCTAACGCCTTTGTCGGAGAAGAAGGATACCGCTCAGGCCATGGTGACTTTAAAACAGAGTTTATTGGCTGTGATAGGATATCAACAACATTGCAGTTACTCCACAATACTAACCTAATTGATAGAGTGAAAAGAAGGAAGCCTGTACAGAATAAGAAATACTTCCTGTTTGCAACAAGCCACTAAAGTAATTCTGTCCTGAATACAAAGTGTTATATTTGGGGCAAATCCAATACAACACAGTCAGTACCACGCCATATTTTCAAGCATAGTGGTGGCTGCATCATGTTATGGGTGTGCTTGTAATCATTAAGGATTGAGGAGTTTTTCAGGATAAAAAAGAAACGGTATGGAGCTAAGCACGAGCAAAATGCTAAAGGAAAACCAGACACTGGGAGATGAATTCCCCTTTCAGCAGGACAATAACACAGTCTACATTGGAATTGCCTTTCCAAGAAGACTGTGAATGTTCCTGAGTGGCTGAGTTACAGTTTTGACTTAAATCTACTTGATAATCTATGGCAAGACCTGAAAATGGTTGTTTAGTAATGATCAACAAAACATTTGACAGAGCTTGAATAATTTCTTTAAGAATAGTGGGCAAATGTTGCACAATCCAGGTGTGGAAACCTCTTAGAGACTTACCCCGAAAGAGTCACAGCTGTAATTGCTGCCAAAGATGCTTATACAATGTATTGACTCAGGGGTGTGAATACTTATGTAAATGAGATTTCTGTATTTAATTTTCAATAAATATACAACTTTCTCTCAAAACATGTTTTCACTTTGTTATTATGGGGTATTGAGTGTAGATGGTTGAAAAATGCATGTAATACATTTTGAATTCAGGCTGTAACACAACACAATGTGGAATAAGTCAAGGGGTATGAATACTGAAGTCACTGTATATCCTTCTTGCTCCCTCTTCTAGTATAGCACTAGCCTGTGCTGCAGACTGTGCCACTGGTGTCTTCCTCTCCTGCTGACTGTGAGATGCATGTAGCAGGCCTATAGGTCCATACATGCCTGCAATTGGGGTTGATTAGGCTATGGTAAGGACTGCTGATTTAACACTGTAAGGAAGGGCTCATCTTAAAGCATCTCTACTTCCTGGTGCAGAGCTTCGGCCTGTATTGTTCTGGAGGCTAGAATGGAAAGACACTTATTTCACGAGACTTCTCCGACTGGGTTATTGCAGTCTGCTCTCAGAGTTATTATGGGAGATTTATTTTAGGGGGCAAAATCGACCGTTACGGCCAAGTGACAAAAACGAGAGCGTTGCCAGTGTGGAGCTGTGAAGGGATGAAGGGGGCTTCCTGTTGTCCGTGCCCTCCTACTGCCTTCTGCCCCCCCTCTCCACAGGCAATGGTGATGTCATCATGTTGTCACCATCATCAACCCATTCGTAAGACCTTTCTGAGATTGAGCATCATGTCAGCACTGTAAAGTGTGTGTTGCGTGCCCTCAGTTACTTTTTCAGATTATGTGCGCGTGTATGATATGGATTAATGTTATGTGAAGTCTGTTGCCCTTTTAATCTGGGTCAAATGTTAGATTAAATATTAGTATGGTGCTGCAGCAGCATCATCATCCCTACTCCTGATACAGACCCTATCTAGGTTCCACTTCAGTGTGCTTTCTTCTTGTGAGCCATTTCCTTCTCATTTCTCTTCATGTGAGCCACCCCATCGCTCCTCTCTGACCATTGTTTTTCCAGTGCTGTGCTGGGATTTTCTTGTCACATGGTTTATTTAAAATGTTCTCACTGTGCAGTCACATCCCAGTGGTACTGTAGGCCTACTGCTGGCATGGCATTCTATTCAGGCTTCCATTTTCCTGTTTAATTTCTCTCTCTCTCTCTCTCTCTCTCTCTCTCTCTCTCTCTCTCTCTCTCTCTCTCTGCTGATTAAAAGAAACAAACCATCTCAGCTGACAGCTGAGTTCAGTTTTAAGTGGATGACAGATCTACAGCTATATACCATTTAAGCCTGTGTATCCTCAAGTCCAGACCCTTCAATAAAAGCTCTCTAACCACATTTTATGCAGTGGGTGTGGAACGAAGTGATCAGGTGGGGGGGTTGATAATGACATTAATGGACTATAATTATGCACATACCGAAATTAAGTGCTTTTTCAGATTGTGTTGCACAAATATTGGATAACTATGGCTATTTCACTGCACCAAGGCTGAACAGAGATGTTTTATTATGATAGAGTAGTGTTTTCCAGGGCTATGTAGGGCTAATATAGATACTATGTTCCTGATAGGCCTAGTGGACGACGAGACGGCCTACAGGGAGGAGGTGAGGGCCATCGTAGTGTGGTGTCAGGGAAATAACCTCACACTCAACGTCAACAAAACAAAGGAGATGATCGTGGACTTCAGGAAACAGCAGAGGGAGCACCCCCCTATCCACATCGACGGGACAGTAGTGGAGTAGGTGGAAAGTTTTAAGTTCCTCAGCGTACACATCACGGACAAACTGAAATGGTCCACCCACACAGACAGCGTGGTGAAGAAGGTGCAACAGCGACTCTTCAACCTCAGGAGGCTTGTCACCAAAAACACTCACAAACTTTTACAGATGCACAATCGAGAGCATCCTGTCGGGCTGTATCACCGCCTGGTACGGCAACTGCTCCGCCCACAACCGTAAGGCTCTCCAGAGGGTAGTGAGGACTGCACAACGCATCACCGGGGGTAAACTACCTGCCCTCCATGACACCTACACCACCCGATGTCACAGGAAGTCCAAAAAGATCAAGGACAACAACCACCCGAGCCACTGCCTGTTCACCCCGCTATCATCCAGAAGGTGAGGTCAGTACAGGTGCATCAAAGCTGGGACCGAGAAACTGAAAAACAGCTTCTATCTCAAGGCCATCAGACTGCTAAACAGCCATCACTAACATTGAGTGGCTGCTGCCAACATACTGACTCAAATCTCTAGCCACTTTAATAATAAAAAATGTAATGTAATTAATGTATCACTAGTCACTTTAAACAATGCCACTTTATATAATGTTTACATACCCTACGTTACTGATCTCATATGTATATACTGTACTCTATACCATCTACTGCATATTGCCTATGCCGTTTGTCCATCTCTCATCCATATATTTATATGTACATAATCTTATTCATTCCTTTACACTTGTGTGTGTATAAGGTAGTTGTTGTGAAATTGTTAGATTACTTGTTAGATATTACTGCACGGTCGGAACTAGAAGCACAAGCATTTCGCTACACTCACATTAACATCTGCTAACCATGTGTATGTGACCAATACGATTTGATTTGAACCATTTTCAACCCTTGCAATAAGTCAAAACTGCAACTCGGCCACTCAGGAACATTCACTGTCTTATTGATAAGCAGCCCCAATGTAGATTTGGCCTTGGGTTTTAGGTTCTTGTCCTGCTGATAGGTGAATTAATCTCCCAGTGTCTGGTGGAAAGCAGACTGAACCAGGTTTTCCTCTAGGATTTTCCCTGTGCTTAGCTCCATTTCAGATTTTTTTTTACCCTGAAAATCTCCCCAGTCCTGAAGGGATTACCTTCATTTTTTTCAAAATGACATACCCAAATCTAACTGCCTGTAGCTCAGGCCCTGAAGCAAGGATATGCATATTCTTGGTACAATTTGAAAGGAATGTAGTAGAATATAACGTTATAGATCTGGTAAAAGATAATACAAAGAAAAAACCAAACGTTCTTTTGTATTTTTTTTGTACCATCATCTTTGAAATGCAAGAGAAAGACCATAATGTATTATTTTTGTCCACTAGATGGCATCAGTGTATGTGCAAAGTTTTACACTGATCCAATGAAGCATTACATTTCTGTTCAAAATGTTGTATCAAGACTGCCCAAATGTGCCTTATTTGTTTATTAATAACTTTTCATGTTCAAAATTGTGCACTCTCCTCAAACAATAGCATGGTCTTCTTTCACTTTAATAGCTACTGTAAATTGGACAGTGCAGTTAGATTAACAGGAATTTAATCTTTCTGCCAAAATCAGATATTTCTATGTCCTGGGAAATGTTCTTGTTACTTACAACCTCATGCTAATCGCATTAGCCTACGTTAGTTCAATCATCCCGTGGAAGGGACACCGATCCCGAAGAAGTTTTAACAATTACATGCATACCCATAACATGATACAGCCACCACTATGCTTGAAAATATGGAGAGAAATCCAATAACACTTTGTATTCAGGGCAAAAAGTTAATTGCTTTGCCACATTTTTTGCACTATTACTTTAGTGCCTTGTTGCAAACAGGATGCATGTTTTGGAATATTTTTATTCTGTAAATGCTTCCTTCTTTTCACTCTGTCAATTAGGTTAGTATTGTGGACCAACCACAATGTTGTTGATCCATCCTCCGTTTTCTCCTGTCACAGCCATTAAACTCTGCAACTGTTTTAAAGTCACCATTGGCCTCATGGTGAAATCCCTGATAGTGTGTGGTACAGAGATGAGGTAGTCATTCAAAAATGCAACTTATGTGACTTGTTAAGCACATTTTTACTCCTGAACTTATTTAGACTTATTGGCTCAAGACATTTCAGCTTTTAATTTTTTATTAATTTGTAACAATTTCAAAAAACATACTTCTACTTTGACATTATGGGGTTTTATGTGTAGGCCAATGACAAAAACGTCTCAATTTAATCTATTTTAAATTCAGGCAGTAACACAGCAAAATGTTGAAAAGTCGGGGGTGTGAATACTTTCTGAAGGCCTTGTATATTATGTTGAATGGTAAAACATGTATCTCATGCAGGAAATGGAATCACGTCCTCTTTTTTTTGTTGTTGTGACGTTTCTGTCAGCAACATGTTACACAGTGTGGATACGGAACCGTCTTGTGTTGGTTCTCTCTGCTCACACTAGCTTTAAGCTCTTCCCTCAGCTGAAATATACAGTGTGAGTGTTACATGATCTAATGTTCCCTCTTTCTCTCCACAGTATCTGGAGGGGTCCTAATGTAAACTGTGTGGACAGCACTGGATATACTCCTCTACACCATGCTGCCCTAAACGGACACAGGTCGGTCTATAGCGAGTCCTGTTCTCTTGTCATGGGAGTTTAGATTGATTGCCATTGGTGTGAGTGGGACCACCCTGTGTGAAATGCAGGGCTTGACATTAACTTTTTTTGCCACATGTCCTTTGGGCAAGTAGGACAGATGTATTAATTTTTGTACTTGTCAGAAAGCTCACTTTAAAAAAAATCTGTAACACCATGGGCCAAAACGGTGACTGAAAAGTTTGTATCAGCAAGGAACCACTTCACAAATTACAATTCATTATTGTCACTGGTATTGACAATGCAAGGCTGTTGGTCTCTGATTCCATGTATTATATCTCCTGCTGTTGTGGCCTTGAGCAAGTCACCCCACAAAGTAAAATACTGTGCTGATAGGCTACTGTATAAAACGTATGTGGTCAACCCTTCATCTGGAGAGCTACTGGGTCTGCAGGCTTTTGATCCAACCCTGCTTAAACATACCCGAGTCAGCTTATCAAGGGAATCTTAAGCAGATGATTCTTTACAATGTGTTAGTGCAGGGCTGGAGCAAAAGCCTGCACACCCAGTAGCTCTCCGGGACTCTCCTGGAGGATGGTTGGCCACCCTGCAACATTAGTTACAACCCAAAACTTTTTTTGTCTTTAGAAAATAATTCCCTCATTCAATGAACTAGGAATCAAATGGTTAAGGTGGGTGACTTCAAAGCAAGGTAGCTAACTAAGACGTGTTTACCTGTTTTGTATGGCTAGAATATGCAATTTTCAGGGGAGATCTTGACAGAATATGAGTTACTTGTCAAATAGGATACTCAAAGATTTTTTTTTTTTTTTTTACCTTGTCAGAATTGCATGGCCAGTATTGAATAGAGGAAAATCCCAGCTTTCCAACGGTGTCAGAATTATTTCACCCAGTTTTGAGTGCTTGAGACTGTTTTACAACCAGAGTATGCAGCATTAGTTTCATCTGCACACCCGTATCAACTGTGTGACGGCCATTTGTGGTTGTACACAAGTGACTGTGGGAAGTTGTTTCGGACGTTGGATATGACAATAAGATGAATACATGTTAATACCTAAATAGTTAACCAGCCAAACTACTGTTACGAGAATTATGTTCTCAAATGTTCATAAACTGAACTTCAATTAAACTACTCTGTCTGTAACCCAGAATTTGTAAGATACTGGTTGAAATGAAACAGACAGAATCCCAGTCTACAATTTTAAAATGTCCGAGTGTTTATTCACGAGAGCTCTGAACTCCAAATGTGAACACAGTCTTTTTATATTGTATAAGCTTTAAGCTGAACACAAATGATACAAATGCGCCACCCTCTCTATGAAATAGTACTTTCCCACAGTACACATTCATTGGCTTGCAAAATAAGTCAATCTAGACAGCTCCTAGCCGTCCCTCCCATCCCAAGGACGAGAAGGCCTCTCTCCTGTAGTATGGTTTCTCAAATAATTCTTTGTTCACACAGATACTCCTTATTGCAAGATTGTACCACCTTGTCCCAGTCTCTATACAGTATACATTTCTAGACACACACACATCAATTGGATTATCATTGTCTTATAACCCTATCCCTATTGCATACATTTTCAGAATGGAATATTCTTAGTCATTACTTAAACATACAAACATTTAGTCATTAAACATATAAATCATATGAATTTATTCATAACAACTACACAATATGTTTGTCTGATGTTAATAATTATTTTACCTCCCCCAGGCTTGCTTTAATTTTTTAAAAAGTATGTGACTGCATGATTGAAAGACCGCTCGTGCCTGTCAATGCAGGCCTAATTATTTGCCGACGTACTCTGCAGAGATTGGGAGGACAGTGTGCAACACGTCGCATCCACGTGATTCTTTTTACATGTTCATTCGGACAACTTAGCATTAATGTTGAGCCCTGAAATGCTATAATTATGTGGTAAACAATGAGGTAAACAATTACTGTCAACATCACCTACATAATGAACATGTTCAACTCTTCTGACCCCGTTTGTCCCATCCACAGTGAGGTAGTGGAGGCGCTGCTACGTAGCGAGGCCTTGACCAACATCGCTGACAATAAGGGCTGCTACCCCCTGCACCTGGCCGCATGGAAGGGGGACCAACGGATCGTCAGGCTACTCATTCACCAAGGCCCCTCACACCCCAAACTCAACGAGCAGGTCTGACTTCCCCCTACTACCTGTAGCTCTATTGTCACTATCCATGTTCCCCTTCCCCACGCCTCGATGAATCAGTCTTCCTCTGCTCAGAGTAGCAATGTTATTTTTTTTATCAATCTGATCTATGTATGAAAAGGAAGGAACAGGTCTGTGCAGTTAACATTTCATAACTTCCCTTGTTAACTCATCAGTGAACTCTAGTGTTACTCTCAGTTCCTGTTAGTCACATGCAGTTTTAAAGAGCGAGATCTGGCCTATACAGCTCATCATTCATTTACACTATTGACCTCGCTGAGCTACTTTCAATAGAATTTATGTTTAACTAAGTACAATGTGGACGGTCTTACTCGACTCGCTCTGTTTGTAGTTTTCCGAAACCATTTGCCTTTCTTTGAGAATTGCATTTTGTAGAATACAGTATGGCATAGCTTGTTTTTTCAGTGCAAGACCATACACATTAACTGCATTGCAGCATGTGTTCAAATGCACTAATATTTGTGTTGAAGTGACTAGACGCCAGCCAAGTGAATGTGTCTTAATTGATCTGTTTATGTTGTAATCTGTTAAAACCAGACATGGTGTGCAGAGACTGCTAACTGCACAGCCACCAGCAGCACCTTCAGTCTTTAACCTGTCCTGTCTGTGATCTCAGTATCTTTAACATTTGGGAAGAAATGACCCATTATGAAGCAATGGAACAAATGAAATCATAGCCATAAATCCTTACATCACTGTAGTACTTACCAATAAGTACTACAGTGGGACGGCAGGTAGCCTAGTGGTTAGAGCGTTGGACTAGTAACCGAAAGGTTGCAAGATCGAATCCCGACAAGGTAAAAATCTGTTGTTCTGCCCCTGAACAAGGCAGGTAACCCACTATTCCTAGGCTGTCATTGAAAATAAGAATTTGTTTGCCTAGTTAAATAAAGGTAAAATATAAAAAATAGTACTTCAGAGACATTTGAGTGTATTAGACTCCCATTTTGCAGCCATGTTAATGTATTTCTTGGATCCATTGCCAACCCATTTTGTGTCATTTCTCTTCACCACTATGCCTGTTCATGACACCTGTTCATTCATTAACTCAACTTTGTTCATATTTCTGCTAATTTATTTTGATACATTTTTGCAACTGACTGTCATTCATTGCCTGTATGTGAGTGAAAAACCATTGCCTCATCTATCTTCCCTCCTAGAGCTCCTCTGTAGAGCACAAAGAGTTGAAACGCTGTGGGCCCTTTGACCTACATATTAATGCCAAGGTGTGTACCCAGACAGACAGACGGACAGACAGACTGCTCTATTATGCTCTTTCCTGCTTCCAAAGTACGCACACAGCTAGTTGCGCACCAGCTGTTCGCCATGCTTGGGTTTGATGCTTGGCTTGCACTGCCAGTCTGTTTCAAAGATAAGGGAACTGGACACTGAGTTTTACTTTTTCTGGGCACATTTCTTTTGATTTCTTTGGGTTCTCGCTCTAGATAGTTCTCTAGATAATTTCACCTTCTGGCAGGGGTAAGGCGGTACGGTGTCCCGGCAAAATAAATAGTGGGGATACGCCGTAGCGGTAAACATGAGCCTGTCACGATAATTAAAACAAAAAGGTCAACAAAACTGTAGGCTATTACACCAATTTCGATCATTACCGCATGTCAAAGGCATAAAAAATGAGAAAATGGACTTGAAAACGGGTGGATTTGATTTACAGTACCAGTCAAAAGTTTCGGACACACCTACTCATTCAAGTTTTTCTTTTTTTTTAAACTATTTTCTACATTGTATAATAATAGTGAAGACATCAAAACTACGACATATCACATGGAATCATATAGTAACCCAAAAAGTGTTAAACAAATCAAAATATATTTTAGATTTTAGATTCTTCAAAGTAGCCACCCTTTGTCTTGATGACAGCTTTGCACATTCTTGGCATTTTCTCAACCAGCTTCATGAGGAATGCTTTCCAACAGTCTTGAAGGAGTTCCCACATATATGCTGAGCACTTATTGGCTGCTTTTCCTTCACTCTGCGGTCCAACTCATCCCAAACCATCTCAATTGGGTTGAGGTCGGGTGATTGTGGAGGCCAGGTCATCTGATGCAGCACTCCATCACTCTCCTTGGTCATATAGCCCTTACACAGCCTAAAGGTGTGTTTTTGGTCATTGTCCTGTTGAAAAACAAATGATAGTCCCACTAAGCGCAAACCAGATGGAATGGCGTATCGCTGCAGAATGCTGTGGTAGCCATGCTGGTTAAGTTTGCCTTGACAATGTCACCAGCAAAGCACCCCTACACCATCACACCTCCTCCTTCATGTTTCACGGTGGGAAGCACACATTTAGAGATCATCCGTTTACCTACTCTGCGTCTCACAAAACACTGCGGTTGGAACCAAAAATCTCATATTTGGACTCATAAGGCTAAAGGACAGATTTCCACCAGTCTAATTTCTATTGCTCATGTTTCTTGGCAAAAGCAGGTCTCTTCTTATTGGTGTCCTTTAGTAGTGGTTTCTTTGCAGCAATTCGACCATGAAGGCCTGATTCACACAGTCTCCTCTGAAAAGTTGAAGTTGAGATGTGTCTGTTACTTGAAATCTGTGAAGCATTTATATGGGCTGCAATTTCTGAGGCTGGTAACTCTAATGAACTTATCCTCTGCAGCAGAGGTACAGTTGAAGTCGGAAGTTTACATACACTTACGTTGGAGTCATTAAAACTCGTTTTTCAACCACTCCACAAATTTCTTGTTAACAAACTATAGTTTTGGAAAGTCTGTTAGGACATCTACTTTGTGCATGATGCAAATAATTTTTCCAACAATTGTTTACATACAGATTATTTAACTTGTAATTCACTGTATCACAATTCCAGTGGGTCAGAAGTTAACTGTGCCTTTAAACAGCTTGGAAAATTCCAGAAAATGTCATGGTTTTAGAAGCTAATTGACATCATTTGAGTTATTTGGAGGTGTACCTGTGTATGTATTTCAAGGCCTGCCTTCAAACTCAGTGCCTCTTTGCTTGACATCATGGGAAAATCAAAAGTTAACCCACTGTTCCTAGGCCGTCATTGAAAATAAGAATTTGTTCTTAACTGACTTGCCTAGTTAAATAAAGGTAAAATATGAAAAAATAAAGAAAAATCCTTAAGTGAGTAGGTGTGCCCAAACTTTGGCTGGTACTGTATATCCTACACTCCAAAATGCAATGTAGTTTGACCAGAACACTGACATTTTGCCAAGGCAGAGATGAGTAGACACATAGCAGTAGACACATACATTATGGCCTAATGACAATCGCCAAATGTCCTTACACTTTATGGTGTTTTGTGTAACAGATGTCTCTTTCCATTCACCACTGTTGTGAGGGGATGAACGTGCGCGGGTAGCCTAGTAAAGGAGCCTTTTGAAGTGATTGTTTGACAATCAGATGAAACATCCTGACTGGTTGGGTTTATGCCACAAAATAAGGTCACACATTTTAAATGATACATCTTTACGACTAGGCCCACAGAGGTCATACTAATATTATACAGTATTTGTAATTATATGATTAGGCCCATAAAACATTTTTGAGGTCCGTACCGAGAATAAATTAATTCTACTTTCATCCCTGCCTTCTCGTTACTGAGAATAAATTGTTAAAGGTGAATTTGCGATGTTATTACTGCTGCTGCTGCTGTTGTTCCATAGTCAGTTTTTCTGTTTACACAGTCACATGACGTTGAAGGACTTTGATGTATGTCTCTTTGGGATCATCCTCTCTCATTAGTCATGAATATGAATTAGTCCCTTGGGGACAAAATAGGGATGTGGCGGTCATGACAATTTGTCAGCCGGTTATTGTCATGCAAAAGACTGCCAGTCTCATGGTAATTGACTGTTAATTAACATAAACACGTTTAGAATATCCAGGCCTCCACATGTACAAATCATTTGAATATACAACATCACAATAATTCCATTATTTATTTTAGGCAGGTCTAAAGAAACATAATACGAAGAAAATGTATTTCAGAACAGATTATGAGTTGGCCTACTGTAGGGCTATGTTATCTGGCTAATGTTCATGTCATAGGCAGTAGGCTTGTTCATTTAGATCACAAGACATGCTTAAGTATTTTGCATTTATTATATACGATTTTATATTAACTAGAATATACAGTTGAAGTCGGAAGTTTACATGCATACAGAAGTTTACATTATAGAAAACTATGAAATAACACATGATATCATGTAGTAACCAAAAACAGTGTTAAACAAATATAAATATATTTGAGATTCTTTAAACTAGCCACCCTTTGCCTTGATGACAGTTTTGCACAGTCTTGGCATTCTCTCAACCAGCTTCATGAGGTAGTAACCTGGAATTCATCTCAATTAACAGGTGTGCCTTGTTAAAAGTTAATTTGTGGAACTTCTTGCCTTAATGCATTTGAGCCAATCAGTTGTGTTGTGACATGGGGTGGTATACAGAAGATAGCCCTATTTGGTAAAAGCCCAAGTCCATATTATGGAAAGAACAGCTCAAATAAGCAAAGAGAAATGACAGTCCATCATTACTTTAAGACATGAAGGTCAGTCAATAAGGAAAATTTGCAGTCGCAAAAACCATCAAGCGCTATGATGACACTGGCTCTCATGAGGACCACCACAGGAAAGGAATACCCAGAGTTAGTTGAAGTCGGTAGTTTACATACACCTTAGCCAAATACATTTAAAGTTTCAGTTTCACAATTACTGACATAGGTTAGGATCACCACTTTATTTTAAGAATGTCAGAATAATATTTGAGATAATTATTTATTTCACAAATTTTATTTTCACAATTCTTTCACAATTCTTTCATCACATACCCAGTGGGTCAGAAGTTTACAAACACTCAATACGTATTTGGTATCATTGCCTTTAAATTGTTTAACTTGGGTTAAATGTTTCGGGTAGCCTTCCACAAGCTTCCCACAATAAGTTGAGTGAATTTTGGCCCATTCTTCCTGACAGAGCTGGTGCAACTGAGTCAGGTTTGTAGGCCTCCTTGCTCGCACACGCTTTTTCAGTTCTACCCACCACAAATGTTCTATAGGATTCAGGTCAGGGCTTTGTGATGGCCACTCCAATACCTTGACTTTGTTGTCCTAAAGCCATTTTGCCACAACTTTGGAAGTATGCTTGTGGTCATTGTCCATTTGGAAGACCCATTTGCGACCAAGCTTTAACTTCCTGACTGATGTCTTGAGATGTTGCTTCAATATATCCACATAATTTTCTTTCCTCATGATGCCATCTATTTTGGCATCATGAGCAAAGCACCCCCACAACATGATGCTGCCACCCCCATGCTTCATTGTTGGGATGGTGTTCTTCGGTGTCAGTGTCGTGCCCAGTGTCGTTAGGGTTTAGCTGGGGTAGGCCGTCATTGTAAATAAGAATTTGTTCTAAACTGACTTGCTTAGTTAAATAAAATAAATACAAATTCATGTTTAGCATAAAAGTGCTATTGCTATTGATGATTTGAGAAAGTAGCAAAAAAAGCTTGCGTTCTGTTCCCTGCCTCAGGCTGCACAGCTGTTCTCTCATCAAGTGATATTTTCACCCATCAGACTATTCTCAATATACTAATATGCAACATTTGTTTTGATTTAGAATGGCCCATTATCAAATGGGCAGGAACAGAGGCAGGGGAAAAAAGACATGTCACCTGCATTCACTTGAATAGTGAATGGAGGCCACACGCTTTCCTGCAAGTCCTTTTTTCAATGATGCCCGGTAGACTACTTTGGTTTTATAACGGAGGATGTGTTTAATATGAGCAGCTGAGCAGCTGAGAAATATGAGCAGCTGAGAAATATGTCACTTATGTCACTTATTTCGCTCCACACATCAACTAGAGGTTTGAGGAGCATTCTCTCGCTGCAAGACACTGGATATTCCCCCCAAACTCTGTATGCCATGGGCTCTCCAACCTTGTTCCTGCAGCTAACCAGTGCTTCATTTGGAAAACCAGGTGAAATCTGTTGGGGAACATCAATTGCAACATGTTTTCGCAACAAAACATATTTCCCTAAATTGTTGACATCCCCCCCTGTACGCCGGAGAAAGGAATAAAGGAGAGAGAGAGAAGGAGATGGAAACGCATGGTGGTGAGATATTCTATATAGCTAATGGTAATGTGTCACCCAATTGATTATGAAAATATAAAAAAAATCCCTATTACTAGGCTGAACAAAATCAAATACGAATTCAATAATTGTAGGCAAACCGCCCTGCACAATCAATGAACCAACAGCATGGCCTAGGGCTATATATACGTTCTCTCCCAGACTCATGGATAGACATTTTAGAGCGTAGCATAAGGTAACCAGTCCATTCAGTATGCATGATAATACAGTCTACAGTATAGGCTAGACCAATTTATGTACCAAAGACACCTTAAATCAGTTTTGTTTTATGTTTTTCTGCCCTGTGTAATATGCGGTAGAATTGTATTTCGGGCTTGGGCTCATAAGCCTATGCATTAGCATGGATAAGCTCTAATGCTCTCTGCTCATATGCAAAGCACTGGGTGTTTTGAATGAATCATCACCTTAGAACCAGACCCTGAGTACCAGACTATTAGGACCTGATGCAGGGACAATAGAGCCCTGAGTACCAGACCATTAGGACCTGATGGAGGGACAATAGAACCCTGAGTATCAGACCATTAGACCTGATGGAGGGGCAATAGAGCCCTGAGTACCAGACCATTAGGACCTGATGGAGGGACAATAGAGCCCTGAGTACCAGGCCATTAGGACCTGATGGAGGGACAATAGAGCCCTGAGTACCAGGCCATTAGGACCTGATGGAGGGACAATAGAGCCCTGAGGACCAGGCCATTAGGACCTGATGGAGGGACAATAGAGCCCTGAGGACCAGGCCATTAGGACCTGATGGAGGACAACAGAGCCCTGAGTACCAGGCCATTAGGACCTGATGGAGGGACAATAGAGCCCTGAGGACCAGGCCATTAGGACCTGATGGAGGGACAATCGAGCCCTGAGGACCAGGCCATTAGGACCTGATGATAGTTAGTAAGTTGGGTACTACCAAAGCTGGTCCAGAGTGCATAAGAGGAGATTACTGTTTTTTTCCTGCGGTGATACGGTCACCGCAACAGCCCTAGGACAGAACCACAACTTGGAATGGATGCATGTTTATCCATCGTTACGATGAGATTTTAGTGACGTAGGTGCTGTGTGTCCTGAGTCATTTCTGACCTGTGGCTGTTCCTTGGTGTTGCTGTTTACATTTTACTTTGTGCACTAGACATCTACGTGCTCATGTTTGTCGGGGGTAATTTGCGTCCTGCTGTATGTGTAGAAGCACCATTACATCCAATCTAGCCTAACGACTGAGGCAATGTCACATTCACAGCAAATTAAGGCTAACACCATCACTGGAGTGTTGGGAGTTCAAAGCTTGAGTTTTGAGGAAAGCATCTGGAAATTAAACTCTTTTAAATGGTGTCATATTTCCTCAGTGCTAACTTAAGCGTCTTAGCTTTGGGTGCCTTAAAGCTACATGCAGAATATGTTTTACCAAAAACCGCATCATGGGGTTGGGACCATCTTACATGTATAATTATTGCTCTTCTTAATGCAGACTTTTTTATATGGAATACAGTAGTATCGGGTCCAATACCTGGCCACAGAAGACCTAAATAATGGATAAGCTGTAATGAATACACTGTAAATCAGAAACATGGATGGATACTGGCTGAATGGATGCTCTGGCAGTGGTCACGGTGGAGGTTATTGTGATGGCATCGTGACTGGGGATTTCTCTCTGGGTCCCCCCACAGAGCCTTCCAGTTCCTACCATCTCAGTAGTTTTGTTAGAACCATAGAAATGTCTTCCAAGGAGAGGAAGCTTCTCTGTGTACCTGTCTCTTTACATCAATGTCAGGCAGAGTGTGCTCTCTGCTGAGTTTGTGTCTCTATCTCCCTCTCTCTGTTTTTCTGCATGCGAGTCTGTACCACTATGGAAGAGTGCAAGGGAGAGGTGGGACATTGTCATGGTAACCGTGCCACGGCTGATTGGTCGTGCAGCAGCGGTGACTGACCCAGTGGAACACGGACCCGAAGTTAGCTAGCTAGAGATGGTAGGGGCGGTTGTTGGCATGGATTTATGGAGGAGGGGCCTTTAAGTGCAGGCTCTCCCCCCCTAGGGAAGCGCCGTAGCTCAACCTGGACACCGCTCAAACAGCCCCTCTCTCTGTCCTCATGGCCCCAGTGCTGCCCAGCTGTAATGTTTATTCAGCTTTGTTACAGCAACGCTCTCACAGTATTAACGTCTCCAATGGGTTTGCCACTTTGATGATATTCCAGTAGTGCCCCAATAAGAGTAAAGAGGTCAAACGAACTCGACCAAAACAATGGAATTGCTGTGAAACGCATGGGGGAAAGATCCCGAACCTCCTCATTGCCCCAACACTTGTTCATGTCATCGTCACCAATCAGCTGCATTACAGTTAAAAACAACTTTGACTACCACCACCGATTTCTCTATGCTAACCAGCTCATACAAACAGGAGCTGGCATTTAGCAGTCACTTCTTCTAAACCTGAAAAGGGACCGCTTCTAAATGTTATGCAGCGAAAACAGCCAAATATATCCAAATTCAACTTCAGTCACCACGTTGTGGCCCTGTTACGAATATCCAGATTTGTTGAATGTGTGCCAATATGGTCAATAGAATGGTCTGCATTCCATTGACTCCTTTACCGCATCCATGGAAGCTTGATTGTGCCCCCAGGGAGCCCCTCTCACCCAGACTGACCTAGATAACCTAGATTTGTCTGTTAATATTGATCTGGGGACTAAAATATAACACTTAGTCATCATTCCCTGCTTATTGTTGTTCTCTGGCTCCTATTTTAAAAACAATGTTTTCTATAGAAAAAGCCTGGTGTCTGATAGTGGTGGTATTTGCAAGGTACGTGCTGCTCATGATGAAGTATTTCAATGCTGCATGTCTAACAGTCCTCGGTCTCCAATATAGGTCACCTGTCTAACAGAATGTACCTTCAGATGGTTGGCTTACTGCTGTAAATATGAACACAGACACAGCTTCCCAGCTTTACACTCTATAGAGAGAGAATGAGATGGCAGTGGCACCGACTTAAAGACACACCAGAGAACCTAAAAAGAGAACCGGGTGGAATTTCAGCAAGATCAGTCAGGCTGTGTTTCACACCAGGTATGAGACCGAATATTGAATGACAATGTGATGTATTTTTTTAAAGACTGCTGCCTTATCGGAGTGACCAGCTTGTCTGAGGAGGGGAGGTCTTGCTTGCCGCGGGCGGACAAACTGCTAGCGTTCACACTGCTAGCGTTCACACTGGCTTCAGCTCAGCCCTTGTACATCTGTCTATTGCCACACATCACATCCGACACTAGCCCCTTTTCTCGCTCATATCTCCCTCATCATTCTTTCCTCCACTGTCATATGGATATTAGATGCTTGAGACTGAGGAGGGTATCTGTCCATGTGAGAGGCAGGTTGCTTTTCTGTTAATTCTTTTGGAAGCATAATCACATGCAGTATATGTTTTGGTTTTCTGCTCTAGAATCAGCTGTTGCTTGGTATTTGTTTTGGGGAGTATTTTGTTAAGATCCTCCTTAGCTGTTGCAAAAGGACCGGCTACTCTTCCTGGGGTCCTTCTTCCTTGAGACCAGTGGGGGAGGAGAGCGAGAGAGAGAGAGAGAGGTGCTGGAGAAATCAGAGATGTGTATCTTGACTCTCTTCATTTGAGATTATCTTGCCTCGTACGTGTGTGTCTCTTTCTCTTTATGTGTGTCTCTTTCTCTTGATATCTGTGCACTGAATGAGAAACAGAGATTTACAATTCTGTGTGTGTACTGCGAGTAGTTGCGTGCAGCGGTGTGTGCAGCCCTGTGGCCGCAACAGCGCCTTGCCCCTCCATCCCCCGGCCCCCTTTAGGGGAGAGAGTGACATAACCCTGCCTAGCCTTCACGCTGCGCGAGCACGTCACTAACCAGAGGTCACTAGTCGCTCCGTGTTAGCATCTCAGCCAGTAGCCCTACACACGTTTCTTCTCTTCCGGAACTGGAAAATTCTAGTGTGAGTGAGTATGACTGGCATCACAACAGGGCAGAGATTAGGCCTGATCTCCACATGTTCCTGGTTAGTGTTCTGTTGAGCTTTTCAAAGGGCACAGAAAAAGCACTTCAAACTGAGTCTAGACTAGGACAAAGACACATTTGTCATGTACTGTACTATTGTGGAATCTATGACTGTCTGTTCATACTGGGTTCATACACTTGACTTACATAATGTACTTATCCTTGTCTTGAATGTAGCTGCCCATCAGTCAACTCTGCCCTTTGGATGACCAGGACGTGCGTGCGTGTGTGTGAGTCTTTCTCCTTTATGTTAGCATGAGAACGTCTGTTGGTTTGCCGTCTCACGTGGACCTCTGTGTGCAGTAGGCTAGTGTGGAGGGAAGGAGGCTGCTCAGGGTAGGTCTGATTCATGCTGCTCACCCTCCTCTCTGCTCTGCTCCGGCACAGAGAGGCCAGCCATGGCTAATACGATCAGATGTTGTCAGACTCACAGCCATGGAACGAACAGCACTGGCCACACCACTAGGATGGAGACGAGCTGGGATTTTTTATGTGTCTTACAGCTAGACACTGATCATGTGTTCATACCATGACAAATCGGTCTCCCCTCCTGCCGTAAGTCTTAACCAAGTCTTGGTTTTTGCAGGTAGAATTCAATAGGCCGTTATCAGTCTTTAGCCAGCACACATACAGTGTGGAGGTTGAAGCTGGTTTCTATTTGGATATTGTTATGGTCGATTTATCCAGCTTTTACAAGTATACCCAAGGCTATAAAACATGTTCCTCTGAAGTAGCCCGCATCTGACAGTAGTGAGTAAATCTCTTTAAAAAGCTTTGGATGACAAAACAGTTGACGTGTGTCACAGATACGAGACGGCATGCTCCTTTGTGTGTGGTCGTGCCATGTCCCTGCAGCAGAAAGAGAGCGAGGGAAAGCGAGGGATAGGGCTTGTGGTTTATTTCCACAAACAGAGGCTTTTTATTTTTTGAGTGTTTTCTTCTGCGCTGTGGTCTTTGTTTGTTTAGTGCAGTTCACACAAGGCCAGACTCAGCCACTCTCAGCCTGTCTTTCTCTCTCCCTGTCTCTCTCCGCATCTCTCCAGAAAAGCAGGTGGCGTTTTGTTTTCCCTCTGCTCTGGTCATATTTTTTTTAACATTCTCCTCTCTCAGCTCAAGCTGTGATCTGTCTCTGTCAGTGTAGTACGACCTCTCACTCACTCACTCACTCACTCACTCACTCACTCACTCACTCACTCACAAACACATCTGGAGCCTCTGCTTTGTGTCATGTCAGAGAGGAGGGGCCAACACCTGTCCTGGGTGCCCTGTAACCTCCCCATAACCCCCAATCCCTGTCTCATGGCCCTGCTTCGGTGACTCCATAACTGGCAGAATAGAGGCCCAGCTGGCACCTCCTCCCATAGGGTGTGATCCAACCTGGCACACCGTGTGTGGGTATTCTCCTGCCAGCTGTCGGCTACCCCACTGTGGCATGACTGACACTCGGGCACAATTGTTGTTGACTGGCACAGAGAATCTAGGCTAGGGGGGGTCTAGGGGTTTCTCTTACAACGGCATCAGTAATTCATTCATTACCTTTAGGCTCTTGCATTATGTTTATCATTAAACCTGTATGCAAAACCTGTGTGTTTGCTCTCAGACATGTCGTCGACGGCATACTGCCTGTAAACCAGGGGTTCCCAAACTGTTTTGACCCGCGACCCCATTTTGATATAAAAAGAAAAAGTGAGCGATGTGAAAAATGTATCACCAGCCAATGTTTACTTTTTTAATTGGGGCTATTACAGTCTTAAAAATCTGAGTACTTTTGGCAGTATTTCAATCTGAAGGAAGTATGGTTTGAAGTGACTGAAATTCATCAGAAAAGTATTGGGAAGTTAATAATCTATAATCATTTGTTTAGAGAAGAACATCATCATTGATTGTTATTTTTCCCCTATTCAGATTTAGTGCCTGGTCTTGTCTACTCTGTTCTAATTAGTCCTGCGCGGCTTGTGGGCATTGTAGAGGGAAACAGAAGACGTGTTCCTGAGCTTTTGTAGCTTAAACGGTTCAAAGGATAGAGACACATTTGTAGGAAGAAAACACAAACCGCTCTGTTTTATTACATCCGCGTCTCGCTATTACATCCGCGTCTCGCGGTTACTGACGTAACCCCGGTTCTAAGAACCAAGCTTAATTTTTAAACGTTTTATATACAGTACCAGTCAAAAATTCACACACCTACTCATTCAAGGGTTTTTCTTTATTGTACTATTTTTGTACTAAGACATTAAAGCTATGAAATAACACATATGGAATCCATGTAGTAACCAAAAAAGTGTTAAATAAATCAAAATACATTTTAGATTCTTCAAGGTAGCCACTGTTTTCCTTGATGACAGCTTTGCACACTCTTGGCATTCTCTCAACCAGCTTCATGGGGCAGTCACCTGGAATGCTTTTCAGTCTTGAAGGAGTTCCCACATTATGCTGAGCACTTGTTTGCTGCTTTTCCTTCACTCTGCATCATTGGATATTAAGACCATTATTCAGTTTCAGCTGATCTATCTATCAGGTTTAATGTATTGTACGCCCTCTTCAGGCTGCTGGTGTTAGGACTTTAAAATATAAGTGGAGATTTGAAAACAAGCCCACTCTACTGAATATGCTGCTGACATAGTCTAGATGACGTTTGTAATGATGTTAACATGTTGTTACAATATTAATATATGGGTCTTATCCTCTCTTGCAGTGTTATGAAATTATCTCTAATATTTTCTATTTGATATAGAGATTACATTTGGCTACGGCATATGCTGCAACTCACTCAGCATCGGCTTTATCTTGTAGTGTGGTTGCTTTTTGAGTGGAAAAGCCTGTTTGTAATAATATTGTTATAATGTTGTTTTAGTGAACATATTGGTTTGATCCTTTCTCTCTGCACATGGAGATGTTCTGTATTTAAAGATCTTTGCTCTGTCCGTTGCACTCCGTCTGCTTTCCTGTGTAGTCAGAGATTTGACCATCCATCCTCTCTTCTGCTTGATACGAGTCTTATCCCTCTAGCACTGTAGCTCGCTGGGTCACCCTAGTAACGTATGCCTGCTGCCTCTGCATGTGAAGCGCTGCATGGATCACACTCACCACGCTTTGTGTCTGTCACCACAACACTCACCACTCTCTCACACTGGTGGTCACCCCCATCTCTGTCTGCATGAAGCAGTTACTTAAACATCCAAGCGACACATGACATATTGTCATCACAAAAGTGTCTTTCTTGAGTGTGGTGGCCTTTACTAAATGTCAAAATACTGTCCTTTCATCACATTTATAGCAGGCCATACCATATAAGAAGCAGCTGTTAGCCAGCTCTACTCAACAGGGACTGTTCCCAATCACAACTTCAGTCCCCTCTCCCCAGCATTCTTCCAGCAACCCCTGCTCTCAGCCAGCCAGCGCACCCCTTTGGCTTCGACATCCTGGTTGGTGCTCCTGGAAAAACTGTTGATGCACAACCAAATTTTGAAATTGCACTTATTGTATTCTACTATTCTAACCCTCAACAGTAAGTTGAGACCCGACTGAGATCCTAAACGGGAACAAACTTATTGGAAAATTATCCGCGGGCCTTCAAAAAACGTGGGCCACCAGTTGCCCAACCCTGGTCTGACTATGACTCACTTAATGCCCCCTTCCTTCTGTACTCCCAATACCCACCACACCTACTTCTATCTCAACCACCTCTATGTTGATGCTCACCCCTTGCCTTCAATTCCTGGTCCCCCCCAACAGAACAACGACAATGAGACCCCTCTCCACTGTGCCGCCCAGTACGGCCACACCCAGGTGGTCTGTCTGCTGCTGGAGGAGCTGACCGACCCCACAATGAGGAACAACAAGTTTGAGACTCCACTGGACCTGGCTGCACTCTACGGCCGTCTGGAGGTGGTCAAGCTGCTGCTTACCGCCCACCCCAACCTACTCTGCTGCAACACCAAGAAACACACGCCGCTGCACCTGGCGTCACGCAATGGACACCTGGCCGTGGTGGAGGTGCTGCTAGCAGCCGGCATGGACATCAACTATGAGGTGAGGACTGAGGAGAACACTGGGTCTGTTGTCTCCTGCGTGCTCAATGATAATTTTCAGTGTGTTGGTGTGAGAGTGTAGAGTTGTGTGGATGTATAGAGACAGAATGTGTCCATAATAATATTTTGTATAAACACAATGTGGTATGTTGTGATTGTGTCAAATTATGTTGGATCATGGATGGCTTCATCTGCTGTTTCCAGCATTTAGGCCTACATACAGTGCATTCGGAAAGTATTCAGACCCCTTGACTTTTTCCACATTTAGTTACGTTACAGCCTTATTCTAAAATGAATTAAATCATCAATCTACACACAATACCCCATAATGACAAAGCGAAAACGGGTTTTTAGAAAAGTTAGCAAATATATTACAAATTAAAAACTTAAATATCACATTTACATAAGTACTCAGACCCTTTACTCAGTACTTTGTTGAAGCACCTTTGGCAGGGATTACAGCCTTGAGCCTTCTTGGGTATGATGCTTGGCACACCTGTATTTGGTAAGTTTCTGCAGATCCTCTCAAGCTTGGTCAGTTTGGATGGGAAGCATCGCTGCGCACCTATTTTCAGGTCTCCGTAACGAGCTGAGATTAGGAGCACACTCTTCTGTCCACAGAAGCAATCAATCAATCAGATTCCAAACTCTCCACCATGGCCAAGACCAAAGAGCTCTCCAAGGATGTCAGGGACAAGATTGTAGACCTACACAAGGCTGGAATGGGCTACAAGACCATCGCCAAGCAGCTTGGTGAGAAGGTGACAACAGTTGGTGCGATTATTCGCAAATGGAAGAAACACAAAAGAACTGTCAATCTCCCTCGGCTTGGGGCTCCATGCAAGATCTCACCTCGTGGAGTTGCAATGATCATGAGAACGGTGAGGAATCAGCCCAGAACTACACGGGAGGATCTTGTCAATGATCTCAAGGCAGCTGGGACCATAGTCACCAAGAAAACAATTGGTAACACACTACGCCGTGAAGGACTGAAGTCCTGATGCCCGTCAGAAGTTTGCCAATGAACACCTGAATGATTCAGAGGACAACTGGGTGAAAGTGTTGTGGTCAGATGAGACCAAAATGGAGCTCTTTGGCATCAACTCAACTCGCCATGTTTGGAGGAGGAGGAATGCTGCCTATGACCCCAAGAACACCATCCCCACCGTCAAACATGGAGGTGGAAACATTATGCTTTGGGGGTGTTTTTCTGCTAAGGGGACAGGACAACTTCACCGCATCAAAGGGACGATGGACGGGGCCATGTACCGTCAAATCTTGGGTGAGAACCTCCTTCCCTCAGCCAGGGCATTGAAAATGGGTCGTGGAGGGGTGTTCCAGCATGACAGTGACCCAAAACACACGGCCAAGGCAACAAAGGAGTGGCTCAAGAAGAAGCATATTAAGGTCCTGGAGTGGCCTAGCCAGTCTCCAGACCTTAATCCCATAGAAAATCTGTGGAGGGAGCTGTAGGTTCGAGTTGACAAACATCAGCCTCGAAACCTTAATGACTTGGAGAAGATCTGCAAAGAGGAGTGGGACAAAATCCCTCCTGAGATGTGTGCAAACCTGGTGGTCAACTACAAGAAACTTCTGACCTCTGTGATTGCCAACAAGGGTTTTTCCACCAAGTACTAAGTCATGTTTTGCAGAGGGGTCAAATACTTATTTCCCTCATTAAAATGCAAATCAATTTTATAACATTTTTCACATGCTTTTTCTGGATTTTTTGGTTATTCTGTCTCTCACTGTTCAAATAAACCTACCATTAAAATTATAGACTGATCATTTCTTTGTCAGTGGGCAAACGTACAAAATCAGCAGGGGATCAAGTACTTTTTTCCCTCACTGTTACTAATTGAATGACATCTATTGCAGGATAAATCAATGTTAAAGTTTACATAGCTGGCCATATATGGATGTTAAATTTAACTTTATGGGTTGGTTATGTAGGCTTCTTCTAACCCATCGCTTTCTACATCATATAATAATACGGTTAAATTATATAATTACATTAAAACCAAAGTCTCTCAGAATTCCAGTCATTACAATAAATGTTATGCCCCTTGATCTTCAAGAATAGGACTTGGAAGTATAGATTAGCCTAAATGTTTTACCTGAGCATTACCCCAAAACTAAGGACTTATTAGCCATCCCTACTCTGTTGTTTATGATTTTGTTGTCATGCAGGACTGATTGGGCTCATTGATTGGAGTTGAAAAATAAATGCTGTGCTCATGGAATGGCATGCTTTGAGCACTACTGAAAAGTACTATTTACATGTGAAAAATGAATGCCATATGCTGCATTTGCTTAGGCCTATTGTTTACCTTTTTGTTGGTGATATCTTGATAATATGCAGCTGTTTGAAGGGCAAATCCACAGATAAATCAACAAAACAGCCTGCCTCTGTTGTGGTAAAAAGCTGAGGGAGGGGCCTGGAGAAATGTAACCACTCTCAGATTAATAGACAGAGCTATGGATGTAAGGACTGGTCATCCATGATATAACAATTGTTTTAACCATGTTATGAGGCTATGCAGTGTTTGTTCACATGTACAATGTTTACAAACATTGGAGAAAAACAAGCTTATACAGTTGTAGTCGGAAGTTTACATACACCTTAGCTGTCCTAGGTCAGTTAGGATCACCACTTTATTTTAAGAATGTGAAATGTCAGAATAATAGTAGAGAATTATTTATTTAAGCTTTTTATTTCTTTCATCACATTCCCAGTGGGTCAGAAGTTTACATACACTCAATTAGTATTTGGTAGCATTGCCTTTAAATTGTTTAACTTGGGTCAAATGTTTCGGGTAGCCTTCCACAAGCTTCCCACAATAAGTTGGGTGAATTTTGGCCCATTCCTCCTGACAGAGCTGGTGTAACTGAGTCA
This sequence comes from Brachymystax lenok tsinlingensis, assembly GCA_030435695.1. Lineage (NCBI taxonomy): Eukaryota > Metazoa > Chordata > Actinopteri > Salmoniformes > Salmonidae > Brachymystax > Brachymystax lenok. Next base: position 16,827,470 of record CM059803.1, read on the forward strand.
GGTTTGTAGGCCTCCTTGCTCACTTGCAGTTCTGCCCACAAATTTTCTATAGGATTGAGGTCAGGTCTTTGTGATGGCCTCTCCAATACTTTGAATAAGGTCCTTAAGCCATTTTGACACAACTTTGGAACTATGCTTGGGGTCATTGTCCATTTGAAAGACCTATTTGCGACCAAGCTTTAACTTCCTGACTGATGTCTTTAAATGTTGCTTAAATATATCCATGTAATTTCCCTTTCTCATGATGCCATCTATTTTGTGAAGTGCACCAGACCCCACAACATGATGCTGCCACCCTCGTGCTTCATGGTTGGGATGGTGTTCTTCGGCTTGCATGCCTCCCCCCTTTTCCTCCAAACATAACGATGGTCATTATGGCCAAACAGTTATATTTTTGTTTCATCAGACCAGAGGACATGTCTCCAAAAAGTACGATCTTTGTCCCCAGTTGCAAACCGTAGTCTGGCTTTTTTATGCCGGTTTTGGAGCAGTGGCTTCTTCCTTGCTGAGCGGCCTTTCAGGTTATGTTGATATAGGACTAATTTTACTGTGGATATAGATACTTTTGTACCCGTTTCCTCCAGCATCTTCACAAGGTCCTTTGTTGTTGTTCTGTGATTGATTTGCCCTTTTCGTACCAAAGAACGCGTCTCCTTCCTGAGCGGTATGACGGCTGCGTGGTCCCATGGTGTTTATACTTGCGTACTATTGTTTGTACAGATGAACGTGGTACCTTCAGGCGTTTGGAAATTGCTCCCAAGGATGAACCAGACTTTTCTGAAGTCTTGGCTGATTTCTTTTGATTTTCTCAAATTTTTTCCAACCTCCAATTGACTCAAATTATGTCAATTAGCTTCTAAAGCCATGACATCATTTTCTGGAATTTTCCAAGCTGTTTAAAGGCACAGTCAACTTAGTGTATGTACACTTCTGACCCACTGGAATTGTGATACAGTGAATTATAAGTGAAATAATCTGTCTGTAAACAATTGTTGGAAAAATGACTTGTGTCATGCACAAAGTAGATGTCCTAACCGACTTGCCAAAACGTTAGTTTGTTAACAAGGAATTTGTGGAGTGGTTGAAAAACTACTTTTAATGACTGCAACCTAAGGGTATGTAAACTTCTGACTTCAGCTTTATGTTGGGTTCTCATGGAGTGTGTCAGTTGAACTAAGCTCATGAGTCATTTATAAGTTATATTCTTCAGGAATCAATGGAGAGATATATATATATATAAGTATATATATATATATATATAAGTCCAAAAATGAATGTAGCAACTACAGATTACCACTTAAATTGATCAAAAGTGTGTGAGTTTGAACCTGTCTATTAAGCCTATGGATTTTCTTTATCCTCATGAATTAAATTGAGCAATAAAAGCCCCACTTTTATTCCATAGGCTGGGATCCACATAGTGCAGCTGTTACAAGAGTGCATTGTTCACTTGGCTGTCCACTGGTTTCAAAAACAATGATTGATAGGCAGCTCAAACCAGTTTAATTCAAACATTATTGGGTTCAAATACACATTTAGATCTGTGAACAGCCATCCACAACAACCACAATCCGTAAGGCGCAAATAGCTAAATGAGAGAGCAGCAGTGTGATTCACATCAATGTGCTATGTAGATAAGAAGATGTGATATCCGTATTGCTGTCATCCTTACCTCCAAGTGTTTATTCAAGTTGGATAATATTTGGATGCTGACAGCAGTCGCACCTTTGGAAGGCATAGCTTGGACTGTAGCCTACAAAAGCCTATTCCTGCTCTTTTCCCGCGATCCATCAAACACATTTGGTGTGTCATCATAGTGGTCTCCGAGTGTGGTCAGACTCGCTCGGGTGGAACAAACTTAAACTTGCGTCTTTTTACAAAGCTGATTTGAATGTCATTGAGAACAGAAGTGTCAAAGATTTAGTTTTTACAAACATCCTTTCTGAATTTAAAAGTAATCCTCAGTTATAAAATGTTTCAAAAGTAGCTGTAATCTGATTACAATGTTTTTGCTGGTAGCATAACGGATTATAGCTATCAATTTACATGTAAGGGATTTTTTGTAATCCCTTACATGTAACGGATGACATGTAATCCGTTACTCCACAACCCTGGTGCTTAGGATCGTTGTCCTTTTGAAAGGTGAACGTTGGCCCCAGTCTGAGAACCTGCTCCAGAGCGCTCAGGACTTCATCAAGGATATCTCTGTACTTTGCTCCGTTCATCTTTCCCTCGATCCTGACTAGTCTCCCAGTCCCTGCCGCTGAAAAACATCCCCACAGCATGATGCTGCCACCACTATGTTTCACAATAGGGATGGTGCCAGGTTTCCTCCAGACGTGGCTGGCGCTTGGCATTCAGGCCAAGGAGTTCATCAGACCAGAGAATCTTGTTTCTCATTGTCTGAGAGTCCTTAGGTGCCTTTTGGCAATCTCCAAGCAGGCTGTCATGTGCCTTTTACTGAGGAGGCTTCCGTCTGGCCACTCTACCATAAAGGCCTGTTTGATGGATTGCTGCAGAGATGGTTGTCCTTCTGGAAAGTTCTCCCATCTCCACAGAGATACTCTGGAGCTCTGCCAGAGTGACCTTCGTGTTCTTGGAACCTCCCTGACCAAGGACCTTCTCCCCCGAATTCTCAGTTTGGCCGGACGGCCAGCTCTAGGAAGAGTCTTGGTTGTTCCAAACTTATTCCATTTAAGAATGAGGGAGGCCACTGTGTTCTTGGGGACCTTCAATGCTGCAGAAATGTTTTGGCACCCTTCCCCAGACACAATGCCTAGACACAATCCTGTCTCGGAGCTTATGGACAATTCCTTCAACCGCATGGCTTGGTTTTTGCTCTGACATGCGCTGTCAACTGTGGGACCTTATATAGACAGGTGTGTGCCTTTCCAAATCATGTCCAATCAATTGAATTTACCACAGGTGGACTCCAGTCAAGTTGTTGAAACATCTCAAGGATGATCAATAGAAATAGGATGCACCTGCGCTCCAATTCGAGTCTCATAGTAAAGGGTCTGAATACTTATTTAAATAAGGTATTTGCGTTTTTTGTATTTTTATACATTAACAAAAAATTCTAAAAACCTGTTTTCACTTTGTCATTTTGGGGTATTGTGATGAGGATTTGTATTTATTTAATGTATTTTAGAATAAGGCAGTAACGTAACAAAATGTGGAAAAAGTCTAAGGGTTTTGATACAAACCTCTTGAGCTCTTTTATTTAGGGTAAAGAAACCGTTTTAATGGGGGCTTTTGGCCCTCTCCCCTTTCTTATACCAAACTGTGCCATCCATCTGTCGTGTCCTACCTCCACTCCCCTCCTCTCTGCTCTATAGCAGGTCTTGCCAATGTCAAGAGTCGTTCAGGCTCTGCTTCCTGCAGGTTTCCATTAGCATGGTGCTGCGAGCTGGAAAATGATCTGCTTTGATTCCTCAACCAAATAATTGTCCATAGCAAAACACGCTGGGGTGGCATTCGGTGGGGTATAAGTAAACTCGCCAAACTTCTATTTCACGCAGGTCAAACCTCTCCTGTGTGTTCAGGAAGTAGGTTTAGCTTTAAGCTGTATGTCCTAGCTGAACAAGATAAGAGGAGTGGAAGCAAAGTCAAAGCAGTGTGGTGGTATAGATAGGTCTTCACCGGTTCCTCTCAGCAGGGAGGGTTAGAGATCTGACCTCTGCTGTGGTGTATTTTGCTGGCGGGGAGTCTACTTTGATGTCTTTACATGTTTTGTTATTGCTCAACCTTGCACTGTTTCGTTTCTGGTTTTATTATGGTGTGTTTGTTGTGTCTCTCTGCAGACTGAGAAGGGCAGTGCCCTCCATGAAGCAGCTCTCTTTGGGAAGACTGACGTGGTGCAGAAACTTCTTAGTGCAGGTCAGACACTGATGCCTCCAAGACACAACGCAACACATTTCTATAACTGCCGAATAATGCAGATATATGGCCTAACCCTCTGCTCATTTGTCACTCCTCTCCTAATCCCCTGCTCTGTCCTCTATGTCTCTCGTCATGTCTCCGTTTGTCCTGCTCCAGGGGTTAATGTGAACATGGTGGACAACAAGGGCCTGACAGCGCTGGACACTGTCAGAGAAATGCCCTCTCAGAAGAGCCGACAGATAGCAGCTCTAATCCTGGGTAAGAAATACAGAGATCAATGGTTCCCTATGGGACTTAAAGAAAGGTTACCTTGACCTTACCATGTCCTTGACCACAAACTGATTTCAAAAAGTCTGTTTTTGTCTCACTAATGATGTTATTTGAATGACCTTTTCTTCCGTATCTCTCTGCAGGCCATATGTCAGGAAACCCCCCTGTTTTAGACTTGCCTCCTCCCCCTGTCCCTCCACCAAATGAGAGCCCTAGCCTGAGGAAAAAAGGTATGTCATAGCAATACAGAAAACCTTGAGTTGAGTGAGCAGTGACAGGATATGGTGTTTAACACGTAACCACCAGCCAAGGCTGTGTACTGGTGTGAAGCTGTGCATGTCCACCTGTTTTTGTATTGTGCGTCAATATATTAAGATGCGTATGTGTGTTGTAGGTGAGTTGGGGGTGGTGAGTGATCTGATCTCGGGGCTGGCCCCGGGGTCGGAGGAGGAGAGCCCGTATGAGGCGCTGTTCGAGGCCACTTCCTGTCACTCTCTGGACAGCCTGGCCAGTGGCAAGTCCTCCGACAGGGACTCTGGACGACCTGACAGTGAAGCCGGAAAGGTTGGTCTGGAACTGCCTTACACTACAGAAACACACAACATGTGACAGAGGGTTGAGTGGATGGGCATCTAAAATACTTTTCCTCCACTAGAGGGCAATGGTTCTCTGCATTTAATTGCTGTTGAGTGGACTGGATTTACATATCTTCCTGTCAGGATTTTGACAGCATATTTCTTAAAGCCAAAATCTATGTTTGAATTCAAGGCTCCAGTTCTCATCTTTTCAGCCAACCTTGTAGTTCAAGATAATGTGTCAATCTAATGTCTGCGCACAATCACTGATTTCATTCTCTGTTTGCCAATTACAGAAAGACCGGCTTGCTCACCAATCCCATCATGCCCCAGGCCAGGAAGAGGAGCTTAACTCAGAGGTCAGTATCTATGGTCATTAGATCTCCTCTTTGAAGGACTATGTTGCTATTTACTATTTGCCAGAGTTCTAATAGGCTTTACCAGGAATGTCACTGTTGGCATGTGGCGTTAGCGAATGTTAGCCGCTTAGAATGTCAGTGGTGCTGAGGACGCCACCCCTTCCTGACGATTCTCTCCATGTCTGCTCAAATCATACCCTTCATGAATATTAATCTGAGTGTGGCGTTGGTTAGAGGAAATAAGAGAGGGAGCGATGGGGGTGAAGCGGAAAGGGAGTGTACTGGTTATGGGAGAGAGGGAGCAGACTCTGTCTATTCAGTGACTGACAAGGGGGTAAACATGTTATCATGAGACTGTTGTGGAATCATCGAAAGTACTGCTAGTGTTGGGATTATATGATGGTGTTAGTTTTAAATACCCTAGTGCCCTTAGTCACACCCTTTATTTAATGGTGTCCCCTTAAAAGCTAGGGTAGTGTTTACCCAGCCATACAATAACCACATATGCACTCCACCCTCTGTGGTTTTGGGGTAATTTAGGATTTCTAAAAGTTATCAATTATTTTGAGCAGCCCCATATCCCATAATTCCTGCTTCTTTAGTGTGCTATGCATGAGCTGACAATTGTGGCCAAGAATCTTACAACAACCGTTAGAGGGCGCTGTGGAAGGACTTTTACATCACTGTAGGAGTCACCAGCATCACAGTCTGAGAAAAGTATTGATAAGCCTTAAACAAATGTATTGATTAGCCTTAAACAAATGTATTGATTAGCCTTAAACAAATGATAATGATGCTGTGTTGTTGACCTGCCTTCCCTCTACCTACAGGCCCTGTATACTAACAGCAGCATCGATGAGAGAGGGGAGGAGGATCACACGTATGAACTGCTGCTCTCCGCCCAGACCGAAGTCCCCCAGTCCGCACAGGACCCTCCATCACAGAAATGTACAGGTAACAACACACTGACAGTGGGAAAGGGAGTGTAGAAAACGGTTTGGATGTTCCAATTCCCTACATGTTTCCTGACCAATGGCAGTTTATGTGGGAGTAAACATTGCACCCTCAGCCTGGAGAATAAGAAACACTTGTTAACCTTTCCCGTCTCCCGCACCCCAACCACTCTCAGCCCTCCCTGGTGCGTTGCAAAGTGACCCCTCATTCTTAACAGGATTACACCAGGGCTGGAAAGGAGCAGGAGGCAGTTTCCAAACCGCTCCTTAAAGCCCTCCCCTTTTGCTCTGTCTGGTAGTAATCCTGTCCCCTAACACAGCTATGGTTTAACCTCATCACCAGTAGGACAGTGCCTGGAATATGCTGCTTATTTATGATATCCTATTCGAAATCAAATCAAATCACCTCATAGTTTACAGCATGTATAAATGGAGCAGTGAAAATGCTCCCTCAACATTTGTAGTAGTCAGGATGGTCCATGCTCTATCGGGTGACTCATTCCTTAGCTTTTGAATGACACCACATTTCATTGGATTAAAGGGGATTTAATTAACAGCTAATTGGAGTCCCTTTCTGTTGATATAGATGTTTTAACAGTCCCCCAGGCTTTCTGTTGTGTCACATTCATAATAAATTAATAGGATGTCATTAAACATTGTCATAGGAATGAATGTGGAGGGTCTAATTGCTGATGTAATCGCGTTCCCTTTTATGTGGATGAATGACTGTTGGAGAAAGGATGACGTCCAATCCTTAACTTGCAGTCCTCCGTAATGTTGTTAAGATGTTAAATAGGGGGCTTCCCGAGTGGCGCAGTGGTCTAGGTCGTAGGTCGTCATTACAGACCCGGGTTCGATCCCGGGCTGTATCACAACCGGCCGTGATTGGGAGTCCCATAGGGCGGCGAACAATTAGCCCAGCGTCGTCCAGGTTAGGGTTTGGTTTGGTTGGGGGGGCTTTACTTGGCTCATCGTGCTCTAGTGACTCCTTGTGGTGGGCCAGGCGCCTGCAGGCTGACCTCGGTCGTCAGGTGAACAGTGTTTACTCCGACACATTAGTGCGGCTGGCTTCCGGGTTAAGCGGGTGGGTGTTAAGAAGCGCGGTTTGGTGGGTCATGTTTCAGAGGACACATGACTCGACCTTCGCCTCCCGAGCCTGTTGGGGAGTTGCAGCGATGAGACAAGATCTAAATTGGGGAGGAAAAAGGACAAAAAATACAACAAAAAACTATGTTAAATGGGTTGGTTGGAGGAAGGTTTGTTTTCGATGGCTGCTTCATCTGCAATGTCTCTGTTTTAAAGTGACTGTCTGAGTGTCATCTGACCATGGTCACCAACACTACCCATACTACCATATGCATAAAACATGAGCTTTATTATACTTCCCTTTCCTATTCACTTTGTATAATATCACCCCCGGAAATCTTGAGATGAAATGATATGATATTAATTGACTGCCTTATGACCTAACTGCTGTCTGTCCTGTCTCCCCAGATGAGAACGCTACCTCCCAACAGTCTTCCAACAGTCTTCTACCTCAGGTATGACCTGCTGTGCCTCTCCTCCTCCTCTCATCCTTCCATCCCTTTCCCATGCAATCTGTCATCTGAGTCACTGTAGAGAACGAGATTCCAGCAGCAGGCTCTAGCTTGCCTGTGCTCAGAGTATGGAGCACTGACGAACAACAAGTTATTTACAGCCAGCTAGCTACAGATCTGTTTCCCTCAGTCACACACTACTTTCCTCTCAGAGCACGACATTGACCCAGAGCACGACATTGACCCAGAGCACGACATTGACCCAGAGCACGACATTGACAAAGGGCTACAGAAAAGGTCCCTGGGCTCCTCCACATGCTTTGACATGTTTCTCTAAACATTTATTTTCCCTGTATGGTGCTGCTCCATGGGGGGTGTAAATCTCTCCACATACAGGTACTTCATCAGGCAAAATGTCTCCCTGACCGAGGTCCTCTGTCAATCTCTCTGTTTAGTGACTCTGTAGCTGACCCTGGCCACTGAGACTCCTGGAGATTTACAGCCTCACCCTCGCTCCTCTCCTCCTCTCCATCTCTTTTAATTCCTCCTTTCCTGAGATGTAACTCGAGGTCCCTATGAAGCTGTCCTTTCTATTTATTATCCTATCATATCTATTTATACTGCCTTTTCATTTTTATTATCCAGTTAGCTGCCACAAGGCTTTATTTGCGTTGCCCTCTCTTCCTATAAACTCTGCTCACATCTGTTTTATTCTCGTTTGGAGCGACTTTTTCCGTTTGCTGCCTAATTAGAAAAAACAAGTCTCAGTGGCTGCCTGGCGTCCTTTGTGTTCTAATCAACAGCCAGCCATCTGAGGCTATCATCCATATTAGGTATGATGATGCACGGCAACTGTCGCTGGCGGCGGCAGTGGAAGCAATCACTGGGACGCTTTCTTCACCTAATATGTGTGGGGTTAATTAGAGCTGTGGTAATAGTCTGATTTGCTGCTGTTAGTGTTTTATTAGGATCCCCATTAGCTAGTGCTAAAGCAGCAATTCCTGGGTTCCAGACAAAACATAACACATGACATAATACAGAACTACATACAGTCATGTGAACAAGTACACCCTTTGGAAAGTGGTCTTTTTTTCCTTCGTATTTGGACACATGGATATTTGAGCTAACCACATTCATTGATGAAGGAAAAAAATAGTACACACCTAATAGTACACACTTTTACCATCACCTAAAATGGCAAATTATTAGGAAATCATTAGAGTACCTTGGGAGGGTCCAGCCTTCATAAAGATTAGAAACTTTTCTGTTTTGGTCTTAACCTAATGGGGGTGTGGTAACACATCATGCCAAGATCAAAAGACCTCAGAGGCCCTCAGAAGAAAGATTATTGATGCCTGTGAGTCTGGGAGGGATTACAAATCCATTTCCAAGCAATTTGAAGTACATCGTTCCACTGTCCGACAGATTATCTACAGATTATCTACCTTGGAGAACATTTCAGACCACAGGCAATCTACCTAGGACAGGTCGTCCCACCAAATTCAGCCTGAGAGCTGACCGAAAGATGCACATAGAAGTCTCTAAGAACCCCAGGGTAACATCAAGGGATCTACAGGCCTCTCTTGCCACAATCAATATCGATGTGAATGAGTCACCTGTCAGAAAGAGACTGCACAAACTTGGCCTACATGGGAGGTCAGGAAGGAAGAAGCCTCTGCTCTCAAAAAATAATATCAAGACAAGACTGACGTTTGCCAGACAACACCTGGGTAAAGACCAAACTGCTGGAACAATGTGCTCTGGACAGATGAGTCAAAGGTGGAGTCGTTTGGCCGCAATGCCAGACACCATCTTTGTTGAAGACAAACACTGCCTTTGAACAGAAGAACCTCATACCGACCGTAAAGCATGGAGGCAATGGCATTATGGTTTGGGGCTGCTTTGCTGCCTGAGTGCCTGGCCAACCTGGAATCATTTAGTCAACCATGAATTCCATATTGTGCCGGAGAATGTGAGGCCATCTGTCAAAAAGCTGAACCGAACCGATCTTGCAACAGGACAATGATCCAAAACACATAAGCAAACCTACAACAGAATGGCTCAAAAAGAGGAAATGGAGGGTTATGGAATGGCCGAGTCAAAGCCAAGATCTCAATCCTGTCAATGCTGTGGGGAGACTTGAAGCGGACCGTGAAAGCAAGAAATCCCTCTAACATGACAGTTGAAGCAGTACTGTAAAGAAGAGTGGGAAAGAATTCCTCCCAGTCGATATACTGTAAGACTGATAGACAGTTTGTTACAAGAAACCGCTACATGAAGTTATTTCAGGTAAAGGGGGCAACACCAGCTATTGAAGCTAGAGGTGTACTTGTTTTTTCCTCACTATGGAATTGCATTTCTGTCAATTTTTGATGAATAAATGATTGCAAAGAATAACATTTCAGTTAATTTGTTTAATTAGGTTACCTTTATCTGTCAATAGTGTTGAAGTGAAGATTACATGTCCATCTGTCCAAATATTTACAAAAAAATACAACTTTTCATCAATGTTAACGGCTATACTACAGCCATTCATTTTCACTTACATTTTTTCCATATATGCTCTACAGATACAGTTGCTTTCTCTAAGTCTCACGATACAATAACAGCAACAATCCCTGTCCTTGTATTTTCAGCTGACTGAGGCCAATATTATCAACAGATAGCGTATGAATGTTGAATCAAACATTCAAGTCTAAGATCCTTAGCACAAACAGACGCTGGCAGGATCATATGTTTACCATCCTAGGTCCTTCCGTTGGACGTCAGTATTCTGCATAATCACATGATGCATAGATGCTATTGAATGTAAACGCAACACTTCGCTCACTGTGCTGGCAGCGGTGAGTGTGGTGGTGGTTTTAGTTGTAATTAACAGCTGTCCCTGTGCCCATCATCTCTCCACTGGTTTCCTCCAGCAGCAGAAGCCCACTACCCCTAGTGACCTCAGACCGTCAGGCCAGACGGGCGACACCCTGAAGCCCCCCGGACCTCCTGTTGTTGGGCCGGGACGGACGGGCCTCCGCCTCACTGGTGGTGAGTTCACATGCTCTACCTGCTGGATGCCAGGGCGTGGGAGGTTTGTTTATAAGCTCCATATTGACCATGTGAGGCCTTGAACCACAGTGCCCCAAAACTGAATCTTACAGAAGTAATTACTCACTGCTATACTACAGTTACAGCTCCCGGGTCAGGAGCAAATCTGTGCTCTCTGACTCTGAGGAGCCAAAGGAGAGAGGCTAGTTGCTTGAGGAACAAGCCTGACTTTGCCAAACATAACCCATGCATGTCGCTCTAACTGGAATGTGAGAAATGTATTAGCATCTAACTGCAGCGTGAGATTGGTTGGGTTGGATTAGTGCTGCCTGCAAATTCCAGAGGCTCAGCAGCTCTGGGTCTGGATTATGCTTGTTTAGAACAGGTTTATTGACATTCAATGGCATGCCAGCTGCAGAACACTAGTTTGGTTTGTCACATGGGACAGAATGCATGATCATATTTTACCATATTCCTATCTAAGAACCCCCAGCCTACTTACTTTAATACAGTACTAGAAAAGCAGCATGAGGTGATGGGACAATTTCTCTCATTCTCTTCCCTATAGTTCTTTGTTTATCTTGCTGCGTTCTCCTGTTCTCTCACACCATAGAAGACTCATGCATGTCCAAGCAGGCAATAATCATACACACAACACAGACACATACCGACACATAGAGACTAAGCATGCTGTGTCTGTGAAAGAGATGTGTGCTTTTTGGGGACTCTAATTGAAACAGAAGTGGGCCCAGTCCCTCTCCATTTCCATCTGAAAGCAGCTGCCTCTCAGGGATGGGAATTAGGGCTCTGCCCACGCTCCCTGCTACTCTCAGCCCCCTCCCGTCACGTCTCTCCCCCTCCACATTGTGTGTGTGTGTGTGTAGACTGTTCTCTCTGCCACCACACGGCAAGCGGTACCGGAGCATCAAGTCTAGGTCCAAAAGGCTCCTTAACAGCTTATACCCCCAAGCTATAAGACTGCTGAACAGTTAATCAAATGTCTACCCTGACTATTTACATTGACCTCTTTTTTTACGCTGCTGCTACTCACTGTTTATTATCTATGTATAGTCACTTTACCCCTACCTACATGTACATATTACCTCAATTATCTCGACTAACCTGTACCCCTGCACATTGACTCGGTACCGGTACCCCCTGTATATAGCCTTGTTACTTTTTAAACTTTTGTTTATTTTTTTTAATTGATTAAATTTCTTGAAATAAACTGCATTGTTGGTTAAGGGCTTGTAAGTAAGAATTTCATGGTAAGGTCATGTTGTATTCTGCGCATGTGACAATTTAATTTGTATGATGGATACATGCTATGTCAGCAGCAGCAGCAGAGAGGGATCAGAGCACCTGTCACACACACTTTGCCTTCCTCAGCAGGAAGGAATCTCAGAAGATGTCCAATAGATTCCACATGCTTCCTGTTTCACAGGCATCTTAGCACGCATAGTGCATTATGCGTGGTAAGATTTCACATACCCCACAGTGATAAAGTTATCTGCCATAGTCATAACAATATCCTATGACTATCAACCCATACATGAGAGGCTAGCATCACTAGATAGATATGCTAAGTTCTTAGGGCATATCTATTTTCGGGTGAAAACCACATACAGTGCATTAGGAAAGTATTCAGACCACTTTACTTTTTCCACATTTTATTGTTATACTTATTCTAAAATGGGTTAAATAGTCCCCCTCAATGTACACACAATACCCCATAATGACAATGCATAAACAGGTTTTTAGAAATGTTTGCACATTTATTAAAAATAAAAACGGAAATATCACATTTACATAAGTATTTAGACCCTTTACTCAGTACTTTGTTGAAGCATCTTTGGCAGCGATTACAGCCTTGAGTCTTCTTGGGTATGACGCTACAAGCTTGGCACATCTGTATTTGGGGAGTTTCTCCCATTTCTTCTCTGCAGATCCTCTCAAGCTCTGTCAGGTTGGATGGGGAGCGTCGCTGCAGCTAAATCCAGGTTTCTCCAGAGATGTTCAATCAGGTTCAAGTCCAGGCTCTGGCTGGCACACTCAAGGATATTCAGAGACTTGTCTCAAAGCCACTCCTGCGTTGTCTTGGCTGTGTGCTTAGGGTCATTGTCCTGTTGGAAGGTGAACCTTCGCCCCAGTCTGAGGTCCTCAATCCTGAGTAGTCTCTCAGTCCCTGCCACTTAAAAACAACCCCACAGCATGATTCTGCCACCATGCTTCACCGTAGGGATGGTGCAAGGTTTTCTCCAGACGTGACGCTTGGCATTCAGGCCAAAGAGTTAAATCTTGGTTTCATCAGACCAGAGAATCTTGTTTTTTTCATGGTCAGAGAGACCGCACCTAGCTTAACTGGCGCCTCCAGAGATGCAACCTCTCTCATCGTCACTCAATGCCTAGGTTTACCCACACTGTACTCGCACCCCACCATACCCTTGTCTGTACACTATGCCCTGAATCTATCCTACCACGCCCAGAAATCTGCACCTTTTATTCTCTGTTCCCAAAGCACTAGACGACCAGTTCTTATCGCCTTTAGCCGTACCCTCATCCTACTCCTCCTCTTTTCCTCTGGTGATGTAGAGGTTAACCCAGGCCCTGTGTGTCCCCAGGCGCTCTCATTTGTTGACTTCTGCAACCATAAAAGCCTTGCGTTCAAGCATGTTAACATCAGAAGCCTCCTCCCTAAGTTTGCTTTATTCACTGCTTTAGCACACTCAGCCAACCATGATGTCCTAGCCGTGTCTGAATCCCTCCTTAGGAAGGCCACCAAAAATTCTGAAATTTCCATCCCCAATTACAACATTTTCCATCAAGACAGAACTGCTAAAGGGGGGCGGAATTGCAATCTACTGTAGAGATAGCCTGCAGAGTTCTGTCATGCTATCCAGGTCTATGCCCAAACAGTTCAAGCTTCTACTTTTAAAGATCCATCTTTCCAGAAATAAGTCCCTCACTGTTGCCGCTTGTTATAGACCCCCCTCAGCTGTGCCCTGGACACCATATGTGAATTGATTGCCCCCCATCTATCGAGTTCGTACTGCTAGGTGACCTAAATTGGGATATGCTTAACACCCCGGCTGTCCTACAATCTAAGCTAGATGCCCTCAATCTCACACAAATTATCAAGGAACCTACCATGTACAACCCCAAATCCGTAAACATGGGCACCCTCATAGATATCATCCTGACCAACTTTCCCTATAAATACACCTCTGCTGTTTTCAACCAGGATCTCAGCGATCACTGCCTCATTGCCTGCATCCGTTATGGGTCCGCGACCACCCCTCATCACTGTCAAACGCTTCCTAAAACACTTCTGCAAGCAGATCTTTCTAATCGACCTGGCCCCCGGTATCCTGGAAAAATATATCCCGTCAGTAGAGGATGCCTGGTTGTTCTTTAAAAGTGCTTTCCTCACCATCTTAAATAAGCATGCCCCTTTCAAAAAATGTAGAACTAAGAACAGATATATCCCTTGGTTCACTCCAGACTTGACTGCCCTTGACCAGCACAAAAACACCCTGTGGCGTACTGCACTAGCTTCCGAATAGTCCCCGCAATATGCAACTTTTCAGGGAAGTCAGGAACCAATACACACAGTCAGTTAGGAAAGCAAAGGCTAGCTTTTTCAAACATAAATTTGCATCCTGCAGCACTAATTTCAAAAAGTTTTGGGACACTGTAAAGTTCATGGAGAATAAGAGTACCTCCTCCCAGCTGCCCACTGCACTGAGACTAGGAAACACTGTCACCACTGATAAATCCACGATAATTGAGAATTTCAAGCATTTCTCTGCGGCTGGCCATGCTTTCAACCTGGCTACCCCAACCCCGGCCAACAGCTCTGCACCCCCCGCAGCAACTTGCCCAAGTCCCCCCGCTTCTCCTTCACCCAAATACAGACAGCTGATGTTCTGAAAGAGCTGCAAAATCTGGATCCCTACAAATCAGCTGGGCTAGACAATCTGGACCCTCTCTTCCTAAAATTATCCACCGCCATTGTTGCAACCCCTATTACCAGTCTGTTCAACTTCTCTTTCGTATCGTCTGAGATTCCTAAAGATGTATTATTATTTAAATAATAGGATTGGATGTAACAAATGTATCACTAGCCACTTTAAACAATTTTGTATATAATGTTTACATATCCGACATTACTCATATCAAATGTATACACTGTACTCTAAACCATCTACTGAATCTTGCCTATGCCGTTCGGCCATCGACTCAAATCTCTAGCCACTTTAATAATAAAAAATTGGATGAAATAAATGTATCACTAGCCTCTTAAACAATTCCATTTATATAATGTTTACATATCCTACATTACTCATCTCATATGTATATACTGTACTCTATACCATCTACTGCATCTTGCCTACGCCGGTCAGCCATCGCTCATCCATATATTTATATGTACATACTCGTATTCATTCCTTTACTCTTGTGTGTATAAGGTAGTTGTTGTGAATTTGTTAGATTACTTGTTAGATACTACTGCATGGTCGGAACTAGAAGCACAAGCATTTCGCTACACTCGCATTAACATCTGCTAACCATGTGTATGTGACAAATAAAATTTGATTTGATTTTGATTGGAAAGCGACCGCGGGAGACACTCTAGACCCAAACTGTTACAGACCTATATCCATCCTGCCCTGCCTTTCTAAAGTCTTCGAAAGCCAAGTGAACAAACAGATCACCGACCATTTCGAATCCCACCGTACCTTCTCCGCTATGCAATCTGGTTTCCGAGCTGGTCACAGGTGCACCTCAGCCACGCTCAAGGTCCTAAACGATATCATAACCGCCACCGATAAAAGACAGTACTGTGCAGCCGTCTTCATCAACCTGGCCAAGGCTCTCAAATGACTGCCTCGCCTGGTTCACTAACTACTTCTCAGATAGAGTTCAGTGAGTCAAATCGGAGGGCCTGTTGTCCGGACCTCGGGCAGTCTCTAAGGGGGCGCCACAGGGTTCAATTCTCGGGCCGACTCTTATCTCTGTATATATCAATGATGTCGCTCTTTCTGCGGGTGATTCTTTGATCCATCTCTACGCAGACGATACCATTCTGTATACATCTGGCCCTTCTTTGGACACTGTGTTACCAAACCTCCAAACAAGCTTCAACGCCATACAACACTCCTTCCGTGGCCTCCAACTGCTCTTAAATGCTAGTAAAACGAAATGCATGCTCTTCAACCGATCGCTGCCCGCACCCGCCCGCCCGACTAGCATCACTACTCTGGACGGTTCTGACTTAGAATATGTTGACAACTATACATACCTAGGTGTCGGGTTAGACTGTAAACTCTTCTTCCAGACTCACATTAAGCATCTCCAATCCAAAGTTAAATCTAGAATCCAAAGTTAAATATATTTCGCAACAAAGCCTCCTGCTACTCATGCTGCCAAACATGCCCTCGTAAAACGGACTATCCTACCGAACCTTGACTTCGGCGATGTCATTTACAAAATAGCCTCCAACAGTCTACTCAGCAAATTGGATGCAGTCCATCACAGTGCCATCCGTTTTGTCACCAACGCCCCATATACTACCCACCACTACGACCTGTATGCTCTCGTTGGCTGGTCCTCGCTACATATTCGTCGCCAAACCCACTGGCTCCAGGTCATCTATAAGTCTTTGCAGGGTAAAGCTCCGCCTTATCTCAGCTCACTGGTCACCATAGCAACACCCACACGTAGCACGCGCTCCAGCAGGTATATTTCACTGGTCATCCCCAAAGCCAACACTTCCGTTGGCCGCCTTTCCTTCCAGTTCTCTGCTGCCAACGAATTGCAAAAATCGCTGAAGTTGGAGACTTATATCTCCCTCACTAACTTTAAGCATCACCTGTCAGAGCAGCTTACCGATCGCTGCAGCTGTACACAGCCCATCTGTAAATAGCCCATCCAACCAACTACTTACCTCATCCCCATATTTGTTTTGTTTTTTCTGCTCTTTTGCATACCAGTATTTCTACTTGCACATCCTCATCTGCACATCTTATCACTCCAGTGTAAATTGCTAAATTGTAATTACTTTGCCACTATTGGCCTATTTATTGCCTTAAATCTGTAAATTAAGTAAGGAGTTTTCTATTGTGTTATTAAATGTATGTTTGTTTATCCCATGTGTAACTCTGTGTTGTTTTTGTTGCACTGCTTTGCTTTATCTTGGCCAGGTCGCAGTTGTAAATGAGAACTTGTTCTCAACTGGCCTGCCTGGTGAAATAAAGGTGAAATTAAAAAAAGATATATATTAATAATTAGGTGCCTCTTGGCGAACTCCAAGTGGGCGGTCATGTGCCTTTTACTGAGGAGTGGCTTCCGTCTGGCCACTTTACCATAAAGGCCTGATTGGTGGAGTGCTGTAGAGATGGTTGTCCTTCTGGAAGGTTCTCCCATCTCCACAGAGGAACTCTGGAGCTCTGTCAGAGTGACCATCGGGTTCTTGGTCACCTCACTGACCAAGGCCCTTCTCCCCTGATTGCTAAGTTTGGCCGGGCAGCCAGCTCTAGGAAGAGTCTTGGTGGTTCCAAACTCAATCAATGGAAACCGGATGCACCTGAGCTCAATTTCGAGTCTCATAGCAAAGGGTCTGAATACTTATGTAAATAAGGTATTTATTTCTGTTTTCATAACAAAATGTGGAAAAAGTCAAGGGGTCTGAATACTTCCTGAATGCACTGTATCTGTTTATCGATTTCTGCCTGCTGTGGGGACCTGTGGAGAGTAGCCTCTGGCCTTGCACTTGGCCCATTGTGAATGACTGGAATTCGGGTGTTCTCCAGAACACAGACTAGTGAATTTATGTGTCATATGTCACACAATGAATAGTTTACATCAACAATGTCCATTGTAAGGTATTCACCTTCTCGGTTTCTGTCACATAATTATACACATGCATACATAAAAGTTGCCCCATAACGAATAACGTCAATGGAATCATTTGTTTTCTTCCATTAAGATTGAAGTTAGATTATCAATAGTTTTTCCTGTAGTTCTAAATTGAATTATAACATATGACGTACAGAGCTAAATCTGCTCTCCAATCTGAGTAACAAAAAGCAATTTCCCGTTTGCCTACAGACTGTCTGCGACATCAAACATAGCAGTAACTGTAGACTTAACCTGACATCACTTTTAAAACTCACAGCTCACAAGGCCAAGTTAAACACACACACATGTTCTGTAACCAGTGACCTCATCCCTCCATAAAAGCTGTCTAAATATCCGTTTGTCTTTCATTAGGGGTTACTGACTGGCTCATTGTTTCCAGCCCCCGTCAGACCGTTGAATCTTGGGTAGGATAGTAGTCTGGGTCCTGAGGGTTTAAGGAAAGGCTTCCTAGAGCTGGGACGATAAACCGAAAATTATCGACACCGACCGTACCGATCACTTATCGAAGGCATTTTGCTGATATTGTTCACTACGATAAGTAGCCTATACTAGAAAAATGTTTTTTGCTAATATGGGTGATTGTTAATAAGACAATTGATGACTACAACCATCAAACTAGTAGTAGTTTAAAGGATAATAAAATAAACTGTGGTGCACATTCATTTTACAAACGTGTCATTCTATTTATTGATACTGCATCAATTCAGGCAATTTATCACAATTCATAAGGAGTTTTGGCCATATCGCCCAGCTCTGCACAGTGGGGTATTGTTGGAGGGAGCCATAGCGATTCGCTCATTGGGTGTTCACGCTCTCCAGCTTCCAAGGACAGGGTGGGTGTTTGGCTGTTGTCTCTCCATATGTTTATACACCCACACTGCCACACATATCTTTCCTAATTGAGTAGTAGGCAGCTGAGCGTAGATGGGCACAGGGCGTTGGTACTCTGCCTCACTGCAAATGGCCTGTAAGCTAAACAGTGCATATAGAGCATAGTGTACCAGCTCCTATGACTGTTATTGGCAACCCTATGTCCTGTTGAGAGAGAATGCTTGGTGTAACTGCAGTCCTGGTCTATCTGTCCTCTGCTCTGAAGGAAAAACAGACCGACTGGGTCACTGCCCCGCTGTTACGTCACTGACACTGTCCCAGTTTCCCTGTCACCAAACACCACGACCCTCTCACCCTGAATGTCAGTGGCAGTGAGAACAGACACACACACAGGGCAGTACGGCACAGAGCAGCCCCCCACCCTACTTCAACACACAAACACTTACCATGTGTCAGACTCCAAAGCCTATTTATCAGAATTGTGGCAGAGTCAGACTTTCGAGTGGATCGAGTGATCCCAGAGTTTCCATTCCCGGAGCTGCAGTCAGTGGCTAGTCAGTCCAGTGTGGGGCTAGTCTGTCCAGTGTGGGGCTAGTCTGTCCAGTCGGGGGCTAGTCAGTCATACAGCTACAGCTTTGTCTCAACATAGCTCAGGCTCATGGAGAAGTGCTAGCTAACAGGGAGGGACAGAGGGGGGAGCTCGACAGGCAGAAGGGGAACAGAGGCACAACCTGGCTCAACTCTCAACCTGTGATTTGATGGCGGAAAAACAGGCTTGGGTGGCAGTAGCTCCTTGGAGAGAGTGTGAGAGAGAGAACCTGTTTTTGTAAGGTAAAAAGTGAATTGTTTTCAACTGAATCAGCTGTACAGAATATGGAAGCTGGGATTGTTTTCATACTATAGCTCAAGGCGGAGGAAGTATGTTTCTGTTTGTTCTCATGTTTGTCTGTCTGTGTCTATATGTGTTTTAGTGTGTGTGTGTGCCCCAACGTACAGTATATGCGGTAAACCTGTTGTCTTGCTCATATCCTGTTTCTTCCTCTGCTGCTTTCCTTATGGGATTCCTCAGTGCTGTATAATTTCTGTGGAACCTGACCTCATACAGGGGCTGCTGCTGGTTAGCTCATAGGGATTGAGAGACAGAGAGAGACAGGGTTGGAAAGAGTGAATGAACTGCAGAGCATTGAGTAATGTAACAAACTTCCAAGCACCCAGAGAGATGTCAGATGGCTGCAAGCTGGGATTGGAATTCTGTAACTCTCCAAGTACTTCGGATAGCATTCTCTAGATCCGCCTCTCCCTCTTTCCCTCTCTCTCATGCCCGTTTGAAAACAATCACCGATCTGTTTCTGGGGCTGTGTGGGCGTTGTTCCTATTAACCCTGCTAGATATCTCCCCTCAGTCTCAGTCCGGCCTTCTGCCTGCTCGGGTGCACCACTCCTTACTCCCTGCTTCCTCTTCTTTAGTCTCTCCACCTAACTCTTTCTCTCCTCTCTACTCTGCAGATAACTCCTTGCTCGGCCAGGACCTGGTCGCAGTACCTGAAGTGTTCACAGGCCTCCTGCACGGATCCTCGCCCGTCTTTGACTGTCGGGAGGAGTCCCTCAGCAGCCTGCCAGGTGGAGTACTGACACAGTCCAGCCAAGGCCAACAGCCGGCGCCTGCTCCAACTGCACCCAGCAAAGCAACAGAAGCTCCGCCTCCGCCTCCTCCAAACAATACAATCAACATGTCTGCCGTCCTGACAGACTGTGACCCCAAAGCCATCTATGCCACCGTGTCCAAGGGGGAGCCCAGGGACAGAGACAGAGACATTGGGTCTGGGGCTGTGCCTGCTGGCAGGATGCGCCCCCCTGGGGATTTGAAGCTGGCTCGCAGCTTTTCCAAGTCGGACTCAGACCTGCTGGTGTCGCCGCCTGGCGAGGAGGAGGGAGGGCTGGGCAGCCGCAGTGAGTCCGTCTCGAACTGCAGCGCAGCCAAAAAGAGGCTGGAGAAGTCGCCCTCGTTCGCCTCTGAATGGGACGAGGTAAGAGCTCAGCCTCACTATTAGTTTGTTAGATGTTATTATATGGCTGTTGCTGTTGATACAGTTACATGCCCTCTACCATAGCCCACCAGCACTATAGGTCAGAAATCAAGGGGGAATTCTATACCACAGTGTCTGAAGTGACTCTAGACCTCATCATGGAGTTTCCATATAGAGTTGGAGGTGTTAAGCTGTATTTAGCTGCTGTATTTAGCTACTGTCAGGAACATTAGGCATGCAGGAGTGATATCCACACAAATCCCTCTATCCAAGTTAGCTCTCTTTCATGAAATC
The DNA here is from genome assembly GCA_030435695.1 of Brachymystax lenok tsinlingensis. NCBI lineage: Eukaryota > Metazoa > Chordata > Actinopteri > Salmoniformes > Salmonidae > Brachymystax > Brachymystax lenok. Next base: position 16,848,155 of record CM059803.1, read on the forward strand.
ATTCATATCTGCCATTTTCTGCCTGAGAACTGCATAACAACCCTGCTGGAATAGGAACCCAACCCGGTCTATCACTGCAGTAAGTCATCTTGTCGGTGAGAAGATAATTTTCTTGATTTTATATATCCAGCCATTCAGAACTGAAATAGCCTGTCAGAGGGGCAGATAACGAAGAATAAAGAGCCGTGGAGAGAAAGAGAGGGATTAGAAGTGACAGAAAGATGCAGATAAAAGTGAGGAAGAGTGGAAATAGTAACAGGATCGAGATAGGCCTAGACAAAAAGTTGGAAAGTGAGAGGAGGAGAGGGTCATTTGAGCTGCAGCTCTATCCTCCATTCAGGACTGACCCCGGCCCCTCGGGTTGCCATGGCGTTACACTCCAACCTAACCTGAGTTCCCCTGGAGATGGGCACACTGTTTATAGAGCTGCCTGGAATACACACACTCTTTCCATTCAGTATTGTAAAATAGAGCCGTTTACAGTAATTGTAAATGCATGTAACTGCACCATTATGGCATTTTGAGATGCAATCTGCATGGATCGTTGAATCCACCTTACACTTCCCTCTATTTAGGGATTCACTATTTAAATGAATTGTCTGCAAACTGTCAATGTAACGTCTCCACATGACTACATTCCCCTATTCTGTCTGTGGCAGAATCATGCCATGATGCATCTGTGATGCCAGGCAGAGAGAGTAAGCCAGGGGCTCAAGTAGCAGCCTCTCCACAGTGACCAGATCACGTTGCTCTGCGGTCAGTTGGTGTTCTTTTACACAACTCTAGAGGTGGGGTCGATATCTTGGCTCATCTTTTCTGTGGTTAGTATGCAGGTGGCCAGAGCAGAGCCTGCCTTTGTGCCCGACCTTGAGTGTCCTGCACAGCAGTAGACTTCTATAATGACCAAGAATATAAACGCAACATGTAATGTGTTGGTCCCATCTTTCATGAGCTGAATTAAAAGATCCAGGAAATGTTCCATATGCACAAAAAAGCATATTTCTCTCAAATTGTGTGCACAAATTTGTTTATATCCCTGTTAGTGAGAATTTCTCCTTTGCCAAGATAATCCGTACACCTAACAGGTGTGGCATATCAAGAAGCTGATTAAACAGTATGATCATTACACAGGTGGACCTTGTGCTGTGGACAATAAAAGGTCACTCTAAAATGTGCAGTTTTTTCACACAACACAATGCCACAGTTTTTGGCATGCATGCCACAGTTGCAATTGGCATGCTGACTGCGGGAATGTCCATCAGAGCTGTTGCCAGATAATTTGTTCATTTTTCTACCATAAGCGGCCTGTTGTTTTTGTGAATTTGGCAGTACGTCCAACCAGCCTCACAACTGCAGACCACGTATAACCACGCCAGCCCAGGACCTCTTAATCCGGCTTCCTCGCCTGCAGGATCGTCTGAGACCAGCCACCCGAACAGCTAATGAAACTGAGTAGTATTATGTCTGTAATAAAGAGCTTTTGTGGGGGGAAACTAATTCTGATTGGCTTGGCCTTGCTCCCTAGACCCACCCATGGCTGCGCCCCTGCCCAGTAATGTGAAATCCATAGATTAGGGCCTAATGAATTTATTTAAATTGACTGATTTCCTTTATATGAACTGTAACTCTTTGTAATCTTTGAAATTGTTCCATTTTTGTTGAGTATAGAGGACCCCTTTCCCTGACCTCACCAGGAGGGGTGGCGGAGCAGGAGAGAGTTGTTTTTGTTCCATCATCCAAAATAATTGATAATCGACCCCAAGTAGAACCTTTTTGTGTCCCGCCTCCATCTCAACTGAGGGGAATGATAACAAGAGCTAGGCGAAAGCTCGATCCATAATGGCACCTTGTTCCCTATATATCGTGCACTACCTTTGGCCAGGGCTTTGTATAGGCCTAGGGAATAGGGTGTCATTTCGGACACACATTTGACTCCGACAGCCCCAGTATTATAGCCGACAGCTGTAGAGAGGAATTGGGGGGGCAGTCAAGTGAGTGTGACACACCACCACTCAGGGAACTGAACCACAGATCATTATCTCAATACCCTGTTTATCTGAGCCGGTGACACCTCTCCTCAACACACTCACCTATTTAATAGCCCTCATCTAGAAAGGCTATTATACTTTGACAGAGAGGAGGGTGGAGATGAACTGAAGAGAACAGACTTTCGAACGATGACCCCAGTCATAAAATTCTCTTTGCACAGCTGTAAGACAAGACCACTTTAAGAAATGATTACATAAACCCTACTTTCATGACGCAACTGTTGAAATGTTTGCCCTGAACGGTCTGCTTGACAACCGTCGTCAAGGTCATTCAGAGTTCACCTTCTAAATAGATGCATAGTTTTCCAATATCGAATTACTTCAGTTGACTAACAAGACTTGCATGCTCTCTTAAAGTTAACAGTCCATTAGAAGATGCGCGGAATGAACTTTGTCCCATTAGCTCAGTGTTCTGTCATTCCAGTCACCTCCAGCAGGCTGTATTACGGTTATCACTAAGGTTCTTCTTCCTGTAGTGTAGAGCAGTCAGGCCCAAGTGGGTAATGGTCACCAGACTGAAACAGCTTGCTGCTTGAATCTTTAATTCCCTGGCTGAAACGTTCAGCAATATGAGACTACTGTATAGCCTCCTGATAATACTGTAGCTACTGTGGCTAGCCTACGTTATGAGTGAGACAGGAGTCGGATCAGACAGTACGCTGTAATTACCCACCGATTGATTAACACCTCACCTCATAGGCGTGGAGCTGGGAGATGTGGCCTTTCCTAGAGGCAGGCTGTGAGTTAAGTCATATTAAACCTGCGTGGCAGTGGTGTAAAGTACTTAAGAAGAAATACTTTAAAGTACTACTTAAGGAGGTTTTGGGGTATCTGTACTTTACTATTTATATTTTTTACAACTTTTACTTCACTACATTCCTAAAGAAATCTGTACTCCATATATTGTCCATGGCACCCAAAAGTACTCATTACATTTTGAATGCTTAGCATTACATGAAAATGGTCTAATTCACACACTTATCAAGAGAACATCCCTGGTCATCCCTACTGCCTCTGATCTGGCGGTCTCACTAAACACGTGCTTTGTTTGTAAATGATGTCTGAGTGTGTCCATGGCTATCCGTAAAAATAAAATAAAAAATAAAAAGGTGCCGTCTGGTTTGCTTAATATAAGGAATTTGAAAGGATTTGTACTTTCACTTTTGATACTTAAGTATATTTAAAACCAAATACTTTTAGACTTTTACTCAAGTAGTAGTTTCCTGGGTGACTTTCACTTTTACTTGAGTCATCTTCTATTATGGTGTCTTTACTTTTACTCAATTGGGTACTTTTTCCACAACTGCTAGGTGATGATAGGAGGACGCCTCGTTTAGGTTCTCTGGCCTATTGAATGCCCTGATCGGTTTTGAGTTATTGTACCACCTTTAAGTAGTGGTGTTTTGGGATATCTGTCTTTGACACTTTTCATGTCAAGGTTACCAAAGATCTTAGTTCCTACAGAACCTGACATGTCCCAGGCAGGCAACACCCATCATTGCCTTCTTGCTTGTGTATGCACAGGCTCCCCGTCACTCTCTCTGTCACCCCCTCAGCTTGCAGACTGTCAGCTGGTCAGATAGGATCTCTCTTTGTGGTGTAGCAGCCCAAAGAGCTGCCACACTGTTGACAGTTTGCTCAACAACATAATGCAGAAGCTCTGAGCTGCAGTGTTCAAGATAACAGCCCAGTGCTGCCTTTCAACGCATCACACGGATTAGCATGTAGCCTATGCAAGTTATTTTATGTGGCAAGAAATAATTCATTTTTTTGTGCATTTTTGATGTCCTCGTCTTCATGATTATTCATTGCCTTTTTAAGTCTATTGAATAGTTAATACATTTTTCTTTCACTAGGAGTGGGTGGACTATTACTAGGGCTGTGATTCTCTGTCACCCAAGAAGGGTTGCCCTGGGTTTCAGTACACCTGACACATCACCTATTCTACAGTTTTCTTTGAAAGTGTGCCTAGATGAAAAAGTGCGAGAGAAAGGATTGAAAGAGAAGAATATTAAAAATCCTGCAGTACTCTTCAACCTATTGTAGTCCCAGAGGAGCTGGGTTAATATTAATGAGCTCTGAATCCCAGAGATCATTGCTCTGGAGTACTGAAGCACACAGACTGCCTCTCTCATATGTTTCTCCTTTCAAGAAAACATCAGTCAGGAAAGTACATTGCACCACACCATTCATGGAAAATGCATTGCAAATGAAAGCAGTAGGCAGGCAGTCTAACAAAGGTTGGTTGTTTTAGAAGCTTCCTTGCCCTTTTGTTTGGTATTTTTACAAGTCTGTGAAAAGCCTATCCTCTGAAAGTAGGGCATTTTTTTCTTCCCCTTTTCTCTATTGCTGTTTCCTTCCCTCTCTCCTGTCTCTCTCTCTGTTGCTGTGCGGATGAGAGAAGCAGCCCGGCTAACGGGTGCAGGCGGCCATCTTGCTGGTCACGGCTGGCCGCTCTGGAACTCTACTGAGCTGTGTGACAGCGTGTGGGCGAGGGGTCCCGAGACACCAAAAAAGCTATTTCTTTGTGTATCTGGGTCTGCTAACTCTTCCTTTTCTCACACCCTCTTCTCTTTCTCTCTCTCTCTCTCTCACACACACAAGACTATAGCCTGCCTCTACTTGCGAGGAGACAAGGAGATTTGACTTGCATGAGGTTTTGGCCTACGTGCCTGCATTTAAGGGTGTGTGTGTCTGTTATGCTGTGTGTGTCAGGGTGTGTGGGTGTCAGGGTGGGTGGGTGTGTGTGTGTCAGGGTGGGTGTGTGCGCTTGTGTTTAAGGCGCATGCTAATGCAGGTTTGTCTCGGTCTTGGGATCAGATTGAACATGACAATCCAGGGGGCACATTGTGTGGGCCAGTTAGAGTAGACTCACAGATGGGAGGGGAGAGAGAAAGAGAAGAGAGAGAGATGTATTGACACACTAGAGAAGAGAGGGCAGTCATCTAACAGCCCAATTCACTTTTGCTTCGTTTTCTGTCCCGCTCCCCACGGATCCAATAACCACTATGAAGCCAGCCTTTGTGAGTATCTGATTTACACAGCGCAGCTCATAAGTCTTTTCATTTACCTGCCATTAATGGGGTTGATCAATTGTGTTGTGTAGATCTTTCTTTAAAGGGCCAATCAGCAGTTATAACAATAACAAATTGACTCCCCACCACTGTTTCAGTAAAACGCTGAGGGATGGGGCTGGAGAAATGTGACCACTCTCAAATTCATAGAAATTCATGGATGCAAGGATTGACCATCCATAATATCAAAATAATTGGTGTTTGTTTACATTTACTTTGTTTACAAACATTGGCCTAAAACAAGCTCTTATATGGTGGGTTCTCATGGAGTATGACAGTTGAACTCCGCTCATGAGGCATTTCTAAGTTATATTCTTCAAGAATCTATGGGTACATATTATTAATTTAGAAGTCTAAAAACGGATGTAGCAAATGCTGATTGCCCCCTTAAGGATAGGCCTAGTTTCCAGATAAATATTTGCTTTTGCATTTCATTTACTTGAAATTGGAGTATAAAATGGGAAAAGCAAAACGAGAACTTAAAAGGTTTATTTTAAACTCCACAGGCTGTGTTTTGGGATTATATCCATGTTGCTATGATATTGTTCTGCATCTGTTGGCATGTTGAATGTAAACTCTGGTTGTTTAGTGATGGTTAAGCTCTTTTCACAGACTCTCTGTGTGCCTGAGATGAGAGCCCAGGAGACCCTGGATGATAAGTGTTGAATCCCTCATGCTGTGTGGGGCATGCTGCTCAGATCAAACCCAACTCTATATGGTGTGTCATCCCCGGGGGTGGCCAGCGGGAGACTCTGTATTGCTCACCATATGTTTGCTGGAATGGACAAGAGAGAGTGATGAGAAAAGTTTAGATCAGTCACGGAAATAAAAATGCTGAAAACAAATTGGCTCCCTATTTAATAATAAACAGAAGTACTAGAGTTTTGTTGCGGGTACAACTCGTGCAAAATAATATTGCGATATTGTCGAGATTATATGATATATCGTCAAAAATAATATCCCGATATGTAACTATCGATTTTTTTCCCCCCCATCACTACTATAGATGTAGGCTATAGAACAGACAATCCTCTGAAAATATTTAACAGACTTCAACTCTTTGATGAGTGGCTGGAGGATAGAGAGGACGCTCATTCTCCTCTCCTGCTTTTTTTTTTTAGTTTGGACCGTGTTTGGGAGTTGTCCTCTGTAGTTGGATTCCATTCTGTTGTGCAGATTTGAGCTTCGGAGTAGAGGCCATCACGGGGCCAAAAAGTTGGATCTGTTCTGAAATGGACATTGGGCTTTCCCATCCGGACCCAATATGCTTTCCCATCCGGATCCGAGGACAAATAGATCTGGTCGGATCCAGACCTGGTCCTCTCCAGTCCGAGTGAGGGAAGCAGCAGAAAATAACATGTTTTGAGCTACTTTATTATTCAGAGCTGATAAAGCGCCAAGGAAAGGAGGTAGAGAGAGGTGACGCTCTAATAGGGGCCATGCTGTTTGTGTAGGCTACTGTGAGTGTGAGCGAGTGACACGGAGAACAGGAGGGAGGGAGAGACGAGAAACCGCAACCAACCAAGCCGACTTGCGCCATAGTAGACTAATAGCTGCCATAGCTATGTTATTTATCATCCACTATGATTACGTGGTACCTGTCTTGACTGTATCAAACCAGGAGAAGCTAGTTAAGCTTCTCCAGGTTACAAACATCAACTCCATTCAGAATATAATGTAGAAGCCTACCTGTTGGCTCTGGGTCGTTGTAGTCTATCCTTCCCTTTTAACTTTTTAATTCCAGTTTCCATTGATTAGATATCTCCCAACTTTTGCCCCACACAGAGGCTCTATGACTGTAGCCTATAGCTGCTTTGATGACTTATGATTGGCCAACAAAAGCAAAAATCAGCAGCATACATGATACAATTTCTCTCTTTACTGCAGCAGAACAGATCCGACCCAGACCCGTGACATTATTTAGAATAATGGATCCGGACCTACTCGGGTCTCGGATCGGTTCTCGGGGTATTAATACGAAAAGTTTGCCAGTCATTGATGGCAAGATGGTGCCATTTTCTAGCTCTTAGCCAAGTTTGATATTACTGCACTGTTGGCGCTAGAAACACAAACATTTCGCTGCACCTGCGATAGTATCTGCAAATCTGTGAACGCGACCAATAAATTTGAATTAGATTTTGATTTTACATTGGAATGAACTGTTCTACCTTGATATCAAGTGTTCTGGGGACTGCTGATAGCCGCTGTGCATGCATCAGTGTAGTCTAGAGGGGGTTGTCTTTGTGTTCAGGCTCTCTGATTGGTCTCTCATCTCTGCTCTCTCTCCCTCTTTTCTCTTTCTCCATTTTTTCTTTGTATCACTCTGACCAACCCCCTCCCTCCTTAGCTGTTGACCTTTAACACCCTGCTGACCTCTGACCCCTGGTCATTCTATCAGGCAGATGCTGCTCATAGAGACTAGAGCCGCTCACAATGGGAGACTCTGTAGGTCTATTTATGGATTAAATCTGTAAAACCCCACACTGCTCTGCAGCTCCCGTTCTTCTTCTCTGATATTAACTCTCTCTAGTCTGTGCTGTGTTTTGCCATGAGTATCTGTCCCAGTGAGAAGCCATCTTGGTCGTGTGCTGGTCTATAAGCTCTTCCTTGAAGGACCACAAGGCTGTTATATCTGCAGCTCAGATCAGGATTCATTTACTCAGCCTTTTACAGTGTATTAGACCTGCCTGTCAAGGCCTGCAGCCTCTAGTGGATTGGACCAGGTATTCCCTCCTTTACCATAACAATTTCTATTTTGGATAGAGGGAACCGAAACCCCCAGGTTGAATCAAATCAAATCAAACGTTATTTGCGCTGAATACAACAAGTGTAGACGTTACCGTGTAATGCTTACTTACAAGCCCTTAACCAACAGTGCAGTTCAAGAAGAAGAAAATATTTACCAAGTAAGCCAAAATACAAAGTAATAATAAAAAGTAACACAATAAGAGGCTATATACAGGGGGTACCGGTACCGAGTCAGTGCGGGGGGGTACATGCTAGTTGGGGTAATCTGTACATGTAGGTGGGGGCGAAGTGACTATGCATAGGTAACAAACAAACAGCGAGTAGCAGGAGTGTACAAGAGGGGGTGGGGGTGTCAATGTAAATTGTCCGGTGACGATTTTTTATGAATTGTTCAGCAGTCTAATGGCTTGAGGGTAGAAGCTGTTGAGGAGCCTTTTGGTCCTAGACTTGGAGCTCCGGTACCGCGTGTCGTGCAGTAGCAGAGAAAACAGTCTATAACTTGGGTGACTGGAGTGGTGCTAGCACAGTGCACACACTTATTTGTGTTTAGGAGCTTAGCTTGGTGTGTCTACATCTGTGTGATATCACCAATCACTGCTATTTGCACCTTGGGGGTCTCATGCTGGAGGGGGGTGTCAGATTGATGTCCTGGGGCTGAAGGGAGGAGATAGATTGCAGATTCCTCCGTAAGAGCCGAGGGTGTAGTATGACATTAGTCCAGCACTTTCCCCTGAGAGCCACAGCTCCTAGACAGATTACCAGTGTACAGTACAGCCTCTCAGACAGAGACAGAGGCTGCTGGGGTCTATTGTCCAACACTGCTCATTACTAGGAACTGATGACACTCCCAAGATTTTATTCTCAGGCAAACACAGAGCCTGAAGCCCTTAATGAAGCCACAGTCCTCTCATCTTTATCTGGGCAGGCCACATTTAGATTTTTGTGTCTCCACTTTACAGCATTCCTCCACAGGGTGATTTTATCAATCTCTCCTGTTAATTACAACATAAGGGCTGGAAGGGAAGACATTTTACAGTGAAGCCAATGAGACCATGGACAATGTTTGTTATTAACACGAGTGAGAAAATACATTTTGCACTAGCTATAAATAGATATTTGGAAAATACAGTGTGTCCTTTTGAAGAATAGCCTACAACAATGTTAATGTCCTTATTACACTTTCCTGTCTTTTATCCAGCATGATTTATGGTTATTACTTCTAGCTGTTGTTCAAGTTCATTGTTCTCATTATTTGTATTTATTTCTCATTACCAACACTCCTCTATCCCGAGTGAGTTCTATATAATAACCATGTCCTGTTTGAAAATAAATATCACCGTCCATGAGTGTCAAGTTGGTTCATTGGATTCACATTCATGAACACATACATAGATAGGCTATCTGTAGAGATTGGTTTCCCATCAGCATGGTGATATACAATGTGTCTTTCCATGCTGTGTACATTGTAAAGATATCAATGCCAGCGCCACGGAGCAGACTACTTAATGAGGGGGATCAAAAAGCTCAGTGAACCCCCCCTATTCCACAGATGGTACAGGCTAACCCCTCTTGCCCCCTTTCTTTTGAGCATGCATTGGCCTCATCCTCAGTGAGCACACAGAGAGGAGCGCCAGTATGGAGGTTGCCAGCTATGGATGATGGGAAGTTTAGTCCCCTCTCGTTCAAATCACCTGACTGAGTCAGCCAGCGTGTCGCTAGCTGTCATAAAAAGTCCCAAGCTGTTGCTTGTGTTTATGTTCATGATTGTTATGCTGTTCACATTTTTGTTTGTCAGCAGAGCCTTTAGCTCCAGTATTGTCTGTTTGACACCTGGAGTGTAAAAAGAGATCGAATGACACTGCATGGAGAGGTTTTATGAGTGTGTTAAAGCTGTTTCTGATAGAGATGTGACTCGCCCAGCTCCTGATCTGTCTAGGGTGACGGTGAGGCTGGTTATTGTTCTGTATGGACTGTGTTGCTCCTCAGTGTAGGGTGGTAGAATTGGGAGATAGAGATGAGCGAGAGCATGAAAGGGATCAAAGTCATTTCTATCTTTCACACTGCATTGAAGTGAAAATGCAGTGTCTTCCGTGCAGGTAATCGGGATTAACTTTGAAAATGAATAATGGAAAAGATGAGTTCAGAAGAGTAATACCGCCCACACACTACCACACAGCTCTTAAATGATCAGCAGGATGGCTGTATGATGCCAGTTCATAGTTTACAAAATGATTTTGATGCTGTAATGACCTAATATGCATTAAGATCTTAAACAGCCAGGCATCGCTCGTCAACAAAGTACTCTCACAATTGCAGTTCAGTTTTTGATGCAGGATGTTATTTTCAATGAGGACCTTTGCTAAGGCCATATGGGATTTTTGTTTTATGTTTTCCATTTTGAGGGTTGTTCATGTCGGGAGACTGGTCTGGTTTCACACATTTTGCACTGCTGGGCCCAAAATGATTTGTGGATAGAAATGAATATGTGAAAATGAAAACAACCTGACACTCTCTCAGCAGATGCCTCCCAGATTACTTCTTCTGAGATCTCAGTCCTTTGAAAGTGTAAGAGCGCACGTCCTTCATACATCTTCTGGTCCTCTTCTCTTTCTGTGGTGGGGCCTTCCTCTTCTTCTTTTTAATGGGGGTGAATAGGACTTTTCTTTTTGGGAAGAACCTTTTTGGGATACTCTTGTAACTCATCAGTCTAACCTGTAGTCTGTTGTTCACTGCTTTGTATGCAAGGCAAGCAACCTAGTGAGTGGGATTCCTCAAAGTATACTTGTGCTCAATTGCTAGACATTTCGTATTCACCTTGTTTTATTGCGCCCATCGTTGTTAGCTACATCCTCCCATGATGATTGAACAGTAATCACTCTCAACACTAATTTCCACTTATCTTTTTGCTGGGAATAATGCATGGACTCAAGTGTCAAACTGGCCAAGGTATCCAATTAAAATAATTTCCAAGGTAGTCTTCTCCTGTGGGGCTAATGCAGCACTCTCCTCTTCCACTTCAAGGTTTAATAAGAGGCCAGGCCGGTTCTTTGTGCATTGACCTGAGAAACTGACAATCACCTTTCTGCAAACTGGCAAAAAGCACATGTAATCAAACGTCCATTATTCTGGTCTAATGTGTATAATTTGGGATAGTTCTCCCCTCTTATTTCAATTAGTCTACTGTAGTGGTAGAGAGCAGTAATAGTTGTTTTGTGCCTCTAGGGAGCATGAAGTCTCAACCAGAGGTAAAATCAGACAATATGCTGATGTGATCTCTGAGAGAGGGAAGGACCAGACAATATGCTGACGTGATCTCAGAGAGGGAAGGACCAGACAATATGCTGACGTGATCTCTGAGAGAGGGAAGGACCAGACAATATGCTGATGTGATCTCAGAGAGGGGGGGGATCAGACAATATGCTGACGTGATCTCTGAGAGAGGGAAGGACCAGACAATATGCTGACGTGATCTCTGAGAGAGGGGGGATCAGACAATATGCTGACGTGATCTCTGAGAGAGGGGGGATCAGACAATATGCTGACGTGATCTCTGAGAGAGGGGGGATCAGACAATATGCTGGCGTGATCTCAGAGAGGGGGGATCAGACAATATGCTGGCGTGATCTCTGAGAGGGGGGATCAGACAATATGCTGGCGTGATCTCTGAGAGAGGGGGGGTCAGACAATATGCTCACGTGATCTCCTAGAGAGGGGGATCAGACAATATGCTGACGTGATCTCTGAGAGAGGGGATCAGACAATATGCTGACGTGATCTCTGAGAGGGGGTCAGCATCTGCATCTGACCTCTCACATGGATTCAGTATAAAAAGAATAGAGAGGGCTCTTCCATAAACCATAAAGTGCTTTAGGCAACTAAATCCCATTGATTTTAAAGTTTTAGCTTTTTTCTTCACTACTGTGCAAAAGAACTGTTGATATTTGACAGCATCATCAAACACAAGGATTGTCACATCAAAACCATTAAATTAGTCCTGTGTGAAATGACTTCTCTCATTGAAAGTGATCACAGATCACTGATAGAATTGTGTCAGTCGTGAAATAACCATCCGTTCCAAACTATGAAAAAGGGGCATCATGTAGGAAAAGAGTCTGTCTCTCATGATAGAGCACATACTATCCTGTATGGTGGAGATGAAAGTGTTTGGCTGACAGTGGCTGACAGCTCTGACAGCAGTCTTTGTTGGCCCTCCTCTGTCCCCATCCCAGGGCCGGGCCTGGAGGAGGGTGGGCAGTGACAGTGGTCTGTGGTGTGTGACAGGTGTAATCTCCCTGCTGTACGGTCCACTGCTGCTGTTTCTTCGCTGTGCTGCTGAATGGGTGTCAAGAGATGACTCTGGGGGTGGGTGGGTTTGCTTTCATGTGCATGGGTGAATTATCTGTGTACCCGTGTATCATCTCTGTAGTATAGGGGGATGATGCATGAGATGGGGAAGGTGTGTACTGTGTGTGTCAGAGGCATGCTCAGTTGGCGTATATTCAATAATAAGTCTCTCTTGGGTTTGCATGTGTTGCCTGGCGGTGGTCATATTGTGGTCTATTGTAAATTTACAAAGCAGACAGCAGGAAACCCAAAGGTCCCAAACGTAGGGAAATAAAACCAAAATCATCTTTAACTACTTAGGGAGAAACGGGGTGCTAGTGGGCCGTTCCCGACACTACCCGGTGAAATGTAAGGCGCCAAATTCAAAATCCAAAAGTTGAATTATTAAACATTCATCAATATACAAGTGTTGCATAGTCATCAAAAGCTCTGATTCTTGACAATATCACTGCGTTTTACGGCGAAAGCACATTTGATTGTTTGAGGATAGCACCTCTCCTATTTTCCACATTAGCATAAATTCAGATCCAGCGCAGGTCACACAAAACCCATATAAGAGCTCAAATAAATCACTTACCTTCCGAAGAACTTCTGCTGAGGGCATCCCAAGTATCCAACGAAGACATCCAATGGTTCTTTTGTTAGAAAAAGTCCTTTATTATATCCATAAATCTCAATTTGGTTGGCACGTTATGTTCAGAAAATCCACCATCGAGTCGCCCATTGAACCGTGAAGAGAACGCGTTCAAATTATACCTATCAACTTTGTCCAAACAAATCAAACATCATTTTTAATGTATCCTTAGGTATCCTTTTATGTATATTTACTATAATATTTCAACCGGATTATAGCCTGAACGATAGGAAAGGAAAAAACCACAGAGTGCTAGAGACCGTGAACGCGCATGTCATTCTATAGAGTTCCGGGGTCCACGTCTAAATTCTTCTTCTATTGGCTTCTAATTCAACCTAACGTCATCAAACCCTGTCTAAAGACTGTTGACATCCAGTGGAAGCCATAGGTACTGCAGTCTAGGTCCTAGATAACGTTGAATACAATAGGCAGCCAGGAAAAAAAGGTCATCTACAGAAAAAACTGCAAATTGTCCTCGGGTTTTCGCCTGCTATATCAGTTCTGTTATACTCACAGACATTATTTTAACGGTTTTACAAACGTCAGTGTTTCCTTTCCAATAGTACTAATTATGTGCATATCCTAGTTTCTGGGCCTGAGTGGCAGGTATTTTACTTTGGGCACGCCAGACTCTCCAAAATGACACCTCGGCTGATGATGCCTAAAGAGTTAAGATGCAACCCCAGTTCCTTTTCTCCAATGAAATGTGGGCTCTGTCCCGCTGAAGTCTGAATTAATGAGAAAATGGCTCACTCCTCATGCTGTAATATTAAGCCTAGCTACATTGTTACATTGTTTTTACTGCAGGCTGCAAAGACTTGAAATTAAATGAACCAGGCTACACCGCAGTCCCTCAAAAAATACAGTTGTAGCATGATACTCACGTAATCATTTTGTATCAATTCTTACTAACAGGTCTATATATTGGTTAGCCAATTCTCTTCACACAGCCCCCAGGCCTCAGTCTGGCCAGCAATATTTATACATTATTTGTCTACCATTATCTTAAAAGTTTTCAGTATTTATACGAAGTCATGATAGCCAAGTTGATAAGGGTTCATTGTGGGCTACTGTACTGCGGTGTTGGGGTTCAATGCATGGGGGTAACTCTTGTTCCCTTGGTGGTGAGAGGTGTGGCAGCCATCTTGTCTTTTCCTCTGACACTGTCCTGTTCCCCTCCTCAGATTGAGAAGATCATGACGCTGATTGGAGCAGGCATTGAATTCTCTAGAGACCAGCAGTATACCCCAGGTAAGATGAGTCCCTCACCCTAAGCATTTTACGTGACTAAAGATATTATAATAGCATATGCAATTCATCCACTTACTCCACTTAGTGAAGATGGTACAGGTTTCCCCTGTCACTTTTATTTAAGAACATCCATGCTTAAATTCCCTGCTCTGTTATTGAAAACTGGATTTTCAAGTAAACCTTTTCTAATAGACACTACATGACTAAAAGTATGTGGACACCTACCTGTTCATCGAATGTCTCATTCCAAAATCATGGGCATTAATGTGGAGTTGGTCCCCCCCTTTGCTGCTATAACAGCCTCCACTCTTCTGGGAAGGCTTTCCACTAGATGTTGGAACATTGCTGTGGGGACTTGCTTCCATTCAGCCACAAGAGCATTAGTGAGGTTGGGCACTGATGTTGGGCGATTAGGCCTGGCTCGCAGTCAGCGTTACAATTTATCCCAAAAGTGTTCAATGGGGTTGAGGTCAGGGCTCTGTGCAGGCCAGTCAAGTTCTTCCACATCGATCTCAACAAACCATTTGTGTATGGACCTCGCTTTGTGCACGTGGGCAACAGGAAATGGTCTTCCCCAAACTGTTGCCACAAAGTTTGAGCACAGAATTGTCTCGAACGTCATTGTATGCTGTAGCGTTAAGATTTCCCTTCACTGGAACTAAGGGCCTAGCCCAAACGATGAAAAACAACCCCAGACCATTATTCCTCCTCCACCAAACTTTACAGTTGTTCTCCTGGCATCCGCCAAACCCAGATTCATCCGTTGGACTGCCAGATGGTGCCAGATGGTGAAGCGTGATTCATCACTCTAGAGAACGTGTTTCCACTGCTCCAGAGTCCAATGGCGGCGAGCTTTACACCATTCCAGCCGACACTTGGCCATGGAAACCCATTTCATGAAGCTCCCGGACGAACAGTTCTTGTGCTGACGTTGCTTCCAGAGGCAGTTTGGAACATGGTAATGAGTGTTGCAACCGAGGACAGGCGATTTTCACGAGCTACGCACTTCAGCACTCGGCGGTCCCGTTCTCTGTGCTTGTGTGGCCAACCACTTAGCGGTTGAGCCGTTGTTGCTCCTAGACATTTCAACTTCACAATAACATCACTTACGGTTGACCGGGGCAGCTCTATCAGGGCACAAATTTGACAAACTGACTTGTTAGAAAGGTGGCATCCTATGACAGTGTCACGTTGAAAGTCACTGAGCTCTTCATTAAAGGCCATTCTACTGCCAATGTTTGTCTATGGAGATTGCATGGCTGTGTGCTCAGTTATATCCACCTGTCATCAACGGGTGTGACTGAAATAGCAGAATCCACTAATTTGAGGGGGTGTATTTTGCATACATTTACATACTTTACATAAACATGACAACTCATTCTCGTTAAGACTCCCAAAACCCATCTTTCTGTTGTCCAGCTTGACATTAGAAAGATGGTGGGTAAATATATAGAGGAAATAAATGAGTTTCTCTCCTAGATTTTATCTTCCTTTTATCCTCTTGTGTAATGAAATCCATCCCAGTCAGAATGATGTGCTCTGTGAATCCAACCCTGTGTCCCTGATGCTTTAGGATAAAACTCTTCATTACACAATTGGCAATTTTGGCCGAGATGATTCAACAAGTACCTCGTGACTTTAGTATGTTCCATTTCACAGCTTTCTGTTTTCTTCAAAACCACATCCATTAGTCTTAATAAAGTGTATAATACAGCTGGCATTGTTGTTCACGCCTTGGAATCCTATTTGTGTGTGTGTGTGTGTGTGTCTTTAGTCATTCTGTTAGTGAAGTCACCACCACCACTTCATGTGTATACTATTTGGGCTTTGTAATGGTCCCTGGAGACCAGTCATTTGATCCATGTGAATGGCTTAAAGCCGGGGAACTGAGTCGGCTATTGAAGGATACAGTACATGCCTGAATAATGATAACCACACTGCCGGTATAGAGAGCATGTGGGAAGTGATGAATGGAGTGATGTTAGTGATGACTGAGTCAGAGACACAAAGGTACCATCCGGGTGGACAGCTGGCTCTTTGAATAGCACATAAGAGGGACCCAATATAAAAGTGGGTCGGTCACAAGAGATTACTTTAGTGCCAGTGAAGGACATGGCTTTATTTTGAATGTAGATCAATAGTTGAGTTGAATCGACCATTGTCAGAAATGACCTTCAACAATTCCCAGTGTGTTCTATGTAGCCTAAGCAGAAGGTTTACTGTAAAGACATGGATCCATTTGGCTCACACTGTGGCTGTCCTTGGTTTAAGGCTGTCTATTCAGACACTGTTTTCTGACCCAAATTGGTATGTCACTTCTGCTGGTTTTGCACGTTTCCTTTGTGGCTGTAGGACAAAATGGCTAAACTAGGAAGGGGCCAGGTGTATTGCCGTAAATTGCAGTGAATACTGCAGTGAATAATGTATACCACACGTTAGCCTGCAATACTGTCTGCAGCACTCCTATAGCATGAAGCTGCCCTGTCTTTTAGGTCTGATGGATGGTCACTCGAGGACTGTGGTAGTGAACCAGAACCATGTCCTCCATCCCTGTCAGCCTCCTCCCCCATCCTCCCATTTTCTTCTCTACAGTATGCTTCTCCTTTAAAGTCACAGAAAGAAGATGAACTAGCCAAACCCTGACTCTTAAGCCGACGGCTATATTCCAATGAAAAGAGAAAAAATGAAAACCGTTGGCCATCTCGTTATTGCATTCTGGCAGTTTTTTGCTTGTTTGTTGTGATCTGCTTTGAAGTGAGCAGTTAAAATATTAACAGGCATGTATGTTAGGGGATGATCTCATGTTCCTTTGCAGACTTGCAAGAATTAGGCAAGCCCACTGCAGCTGTTGTTATTACCCTGGCCTGCTTCTGCTGTGGCCCATGGGTTGTTTGGGTTGTTAACCTGCCTCTGAATTAGTCTAAATCAACTACAACATCTTAACCACCAGCTAGACCTGCTTTGCTCCCACAGAGGTTAAACTGGTGTTATCTCTATGGTTCCCACTGGGGAAGCAATGCCAAGAAAAAAAAGCCATAATGAGCCATTGTGAGAATTGCACTGCTCTATAACCTGTTAGTTCATATCCCTTGCCACTGTGATATATAGGCCAAAACAGTAAGAACACACAGTTGCAGAATACATTCAACTACACCTTTGTTTCATCACAAAAACTGAGAGCAACATCTGTTCGGTGAAGTCCACATAATCCAGGTAGAATCAGGAATTCTCCAGGGAAGTTGTCTAGTCCACTTACTTTTTTAAAAATCTTTACCTGCGACATGCCACTGGCATTGAGTAAAGCCAGTGTGTCTAATGACTGCAACACTTAACAAAGAGCTGCAGTTAGTTTCAGAAGGGGTGGCAAGGAGTAAGTTAGTTCTAAATATTTCAAAAACTAAATGCATTGTATTTGGGACAAATCATTCACCAAACTCTAAACCTCAAATAAATCTTGTAATAAATAATGTTGAAATTGAGCAAGTTGAGGTGACTAAACTGTCATGATCAAAACATGTTGGTACAACAGTATCTAAGACGGGGAGAAGTCTGCTGCTCTGCCTTTTTAACAACACTATCAACAAGGCAGGACTACAGGCCAGAGTTTTGTCGCACCTGGACTACTGCTCAGTCGTATGGTCAGGCGCCACAAAGAGGAACCTCGGAAAATTACAATTGGCTCAGAACAGGGCATCACGGCTGGCCCTTAAATGTGCATGGAGCGCTAACATTAATGATATGCATGTCAAAGAGATTGACTTCATCAGTACTTGCTTTTGTAAGAAGTGTTGAAATGCGGAATACACCAAGGTGTCTGTTTTAAACTACTAGCACACAGCTTGGACACCCATGCATACCCCACAAGACATGCCACAAAGGTCTCTTCACAATCCCCAAGTCAAGAACAGACATTTTTTTATTTAGTTAACCTTTACTTAACTAGGCAAGTCAGTGAAGAACAAATTCTTATTTACAATGACGGCCTACCCGGGAACAGTGGCTTGTTCAGGGGCAGAATGACAGATTTGTACCTTGTCAGCTTGGGGATTCGTTCCAGCAACCTTTCAGTTACTAGCCCAACACTCTAACCACTAGGCTACCTGCCGCACAGTACAGTACATAGAGCCATGACTACATGGAACTCTATTCCACATCAGGTAACTGATGCAAGCAGTAGAATCAGATTAAAAAAAAAAATACATATTATGAAACAGCGGGGACTGTGAAGAGAGACACACAGGTATAGACACGCATACGCACACACATTCTACACAGACGTACGTTGTAATATTGTTGTATGGTGGTATTATACATTTTGTATTGTAGATGTAGTGGTGTAATAATGTTTTATAATGTACTGTTTTATCTTTTGTTTTATGTGTGCTGTAAGTGCCTTAATGTGTTTGGACCCCAGGAAGAGTTGCTGCTGCCTTGGCTAATAGGGATCCCTAATAAATACAAAGAATTTTAAATGTAACAAACAGTTACATGAACTACAGCATGGTCAAGCAAATTAATGTTTCTGAAATTTTTTGACTATAATTTTTATTTATTTTTTATTAAATATTTAACCTTTTATTTAACAATTCAAGTCAGTTAAGAACAAATTCTTATTTACAATGACTGCCTACACTGGCCAAACCCGGACGACGCTGGGCCAATTGTGCGCCACCCTATGGGACTCCCAATCATGGCCAGATGTGATACAGCCTGAATTTGAACCAGGGACTGTAGTTAGTCCAATCAACGTAAGCTAATTATTATGTTGGTGTCCATGGTACGGGTGTGTGAGTGCATGTCCTGTAGAAAAACCATGTTGACTCACTCTCACCCGCCAATGACATCCTCCTCTCTTTCATGTTAACGGTCTATGACTCTGTCATACAGTACACACTTTTAGTTTTTGTTGTCCTAGGCTACGTGGCTAATATGCTTGCTCGCTAGTTTAACTTTCTTTCATGTGCCAGGCCAGCTAGTTATCATTAACCTTCTACATCTGGCTACATATTGAACTTCCATCCTCTCAGTCCAGGGGACAATGTATACATTTATGGTTGGCCGGTATGGAGAATTAAGTAAAACCACAAGTCCAAATCCCTAACTCCATCCATGGCTAATTTAGGACAACGAAACAACGAGATGCAACAATTAAAGTTTTTTCTGTAAATTACATTCTGCTTTGATGTGCTTGGTGTGAAGCCAAATTCAAACTGGCTTCCCTTGACACTTTTTGTTGTTGTTGTTGGTGCACCAGGACCATTCACAGTTGAGATCACTCAGTTTAACTCAATGCTGATTGGCTATTATTTAATTAAAAACAATATCAAGGGAGGCCGAATGCTTGCTGGCTTCCCTTGCATTCAATGTTATGGGTGGCAGCAATGTCATATTATTTTTGACCAGACAGCATCAGATAGATGGTTTTGGGCTACAGACTTTGATGCTTTCTCCGGTGAGATACATTCAGCCTCTTATGAATTGAAGGAACATTATGAAACACAGAGAGACACAAGAAGCCTGGCCACTGCTGTAAGGAGATCATCATGGGACCTGCAGCAGGAAATACTTCTTTGAGAAAGGCTCTTTGTTTATGCTCACCATGTGAAGAGGCACTGTACTGTTCTCTCGCTCCTCTGATCGAGCCCCGTGTATTCGTCATTCTCCACAGTGGTGGTGGTAACTAGCAGGGGGTGCTGCGAAGTTCCCTCTTGCTGGTTCCTATAATACCGGTCCCAACACCCATGTCCTTCATTTCATACTAGCTGATGAGTTTCTTAGCAAGGACAGAGAGAGATTTCGAGAGTATGAAAACAAAAGAAAAGGATGAAGATCAGAAGAGCAGGGAGCAACAGTGGATGTAGTGAGGGACAGGGGTCCATGTAGGTGCTTGGAATGGCAGCAGCTCACAGACGATGAACAGCAGCCCTGCAGTGTATCAGAGAGAGGGGGAGCGAGAGAGGGAAAGGGTGGGAGAGAGGGGAGGGAGTAATGGGGAGCAGCGAGTGAGGAGGGGAGTGCGAGCGAGCAAAAGAAAGAGGGAGGGAGAGGAGAGGAATCGCAGGCAGAAGTACAGTGAACAGTCAGGACAATGGAAGGACACCACCCCGAGCATCTCTAGGATTGTGTGTGGACCGTTTGTTTGCCTGAACACCTTGTGTGGTGTATCAGAGTTTAAACAGAAGGAGCTGTCGTTTTAAAGGAGGGAGCCGGTGAATGACACTGTGTGCATGAAGAGTGAGCCTGAAGAGCAGTATAGCCTGGAGACTTGAAACGGGTCTAAAAAGCCGGATGAAGTATAAGACTCTGGATACTTGCTAGATTTGTTCATACTTCGAAGTGTGCTGGCTACGGAAAAGACTGAAGTGTGTTTGTGTGCTGTGTGGAATGACAGGAGCAGAACTCTGTGTGGACTCTGGCAGGACATTGGGTTTAAATAGGGTCCCAAACCATATTGATTGTTATATAGATAGTTTTTGTATTAGTCTGTTGTAGGATTTGATGTCTTTGTATTGATGAGTTTGATATATCTTATACATACATCATTGAGGCACAGAAAAAGCATTGCTTCTCAAGTGCTCCTATTTAAATATTTAAATGTTTTGCAATTAATTTGAATGATACTAGACCAACTGTATAAGAGGCGGAGGCAGATGGCTGCACTGGGGACAGATTCTTGTAGCTGGGATGTTTTGATATTCAGCTTTGCCTTAAATTAGTCATGTTGATCACAAGTCATGAACGCTTCTGACCTTAGTATTCTAAACCATTAGGATTAACGCAAAGGTTCATGCATTGAGTTAGCTTTTATCAGAATTAACTAGTTATGTATTAGATCAAATTGTTCACAGGTCCAGAGTCAAAGCACCAACTCAACCTTTTACTCATCACAGCATAGTGTATTCCCTGTTTCAGGAGCCACAAGGAGGCCTTGAGTTAATACCAAGCATAGCTGGTACACCTGATTGATTCATCATAGTCATCTCAAGCTCATTATCGTCACTCTCGGGTTTTCTATTAGTACCTGTCGCTCCTCTCTGCCACGCTGGGTTTCCTAATTCACACGTCATGTGATCCAGGTGGGAGATTCCTGCCTTGTGCGTGGCGGTGTGTATGATCTGCTGACTGTGAGGAGGAGTGGGGAGAAATGGGGATGGGCCATGGGATGCACTGTTTTAATCACCCAGCTCTCTGCTCCTGCTGCTCTGTGCGAGTTCTAAAGAACTTTTCACTGGGCCGGAACGAATCGCCTAACTTCTGTGATGCGCTTCTCTCTCATTTCAGAGACGCTCTCCCTCATTAACAACTAGAGCAAATTAGCAGGAAGATGAATCTGCATGCTTGCAACTTTAGACAGAATAGCCTATTTCCTGTTTTAAGAGAACTCATCTTGGAGTGTTAATGCAATTTGTTTTGGGGAATATGGACATTTTGTCTATGGTTGTTGTTCTAAGCAGAACAATGTTACGTGTGGCTGTTCTCAACTCTGTTCAATCTACACCTGTTTTTGAGTGGGTTTGAGCTGGTGAACACAGCAGTCTGGACACAGGACTCATACTGTTAACCAACAGAGGGGACCCCAAACCCCCTCGACACCCAAGCCCCTGAGACCCAGGGGGTTGTTATTAAACCTGATCCTAAGTCATTGGTTTGGCCCCCGCTGCTGTGCGGGAGCCGACGCATGCCCACTGTGGTACCACCGCCAAGCTGTCTCCCCTGCCCTCTTGGTGCTGGTGCGCTCGGCTCTGCTGGCCCAGGATGATGTGGCAGTGCCATGTGTCGTCGTCAGAGTGCCGCTGCTACCGGCTCAGCGGCTTTTCCCTGCTCAATCGCTTCCCTCTATCTGCAGGTGGGGCGGCTGGGAGGCTGCTGGACCAGCCCGTGGGAGACTGGCTGGAGCACGTGGGGCTGCCGCAGTACGAGAGCAAGCTGCTGCTCAATGGCTTCGACGACCTGCACTACATGGTGAGTCATTAGTACACACATCTCTCTCTCTCTCTCTCTGTCTAGCTCTGTCTCTCTCTGTCTCTCTGTCTCTCCTCTTATATTGTACCTATGTCTCACTCCTTCTGGGCTAATCTGTGCTGTCTCATCCCCTCCTTCCTCTCTCACTGTCTCTCACCGGCTCTGGCTCACTGTCTCTCACCGGCTCTGGCTCACTGGCTCTCACCGGCTCTCACCGTCACTGGCTCTCACCGGCTCTCACTCTCTCTCACTCTCACCGTCAGTCTCACCGTCTCTCACTGCCAGTCTCACCGTCTCTCACTGTCAGTCTCACCGTCTCACTGTCTCTCTCTGTCTCACTGTCTCTCACTGTCTCTCACCCTCTCTCACTGTCTCTCTCTGTCTCACTGTCATTCATCTTCTGTAATTATCTCTTCTTTTGTTCTACCTGGCTACCTACTTTCAAAGTCAGAGAGTCAGTCTTCTCCTTCTCCTCCTTCAGTGGGTATTAATCAAATATCGTTGCAGCCATCCGTTAGCCTTAGCAGATCCCATTAGCTTTCCCAGTAAATTCCAATTTACTTAAACCCCCCTGAGATTCCTGCCTCCTCCTTTCATTCAATCACACCTTTGTGATTCTCCTCTCTGCATTAAGACCCAGGTCCTCAAGGGGTCCTGTCCTTCCTTGTGTGATGTCTTTTTCAGATATGTCTTTCACATACAAGCTTTTTGAAATATTGCCTTTTGTTCAATCACAAAGGTTATCCATGAATTGCATAATGATGAAGCTTTTCCTTTAAAGTATTTGAAAAGGCTGTTTGTTTATGTAGTGAACATTCCATCCAATTTGCCTTGTTGGAAAATTTAGTACAGTTCATACTGTACATTAAATGACCTGCTCAGATGACATCAACAAAGTTCATCTAAGAAAGGTAGGCCTTTAGCCCTCCTGACAGGACTAACAGTTGGTTGGTTTGATGCCTGGATCAGGCTGGATGTTGATTAGATTTATTGGGGCCCCTCCACTCAGTGGCTGTCTGATTAGATGATGTTTACCTGGCTGGTGGTGACAGAGGGCATTGGCATCACATCCCAATAATGTTATGTTCCTGTTTACTGGGCCAGCGGCTCTAAATACCTCTGTAAACGCAATTAAACCAAACCAAAGATGAAAAGACCAGCGAACTCCCTAGGCTCCCTTTCTATCACACACACACTGACAATCAGTCATGAATGCCTTGAATAAATTACTGTCAAATATTTTCAAGGACTCTGCCACGATAAAAAAAGAGCCGCAGTCAAGAACATGTCACAGCGCAGCAGATGGAGCAGTCAGGCTTGAGCGAGGGGGGCATGTGGAAAGGGTTAACACGAGAGATAACTGGGCTCTGTGTTAACAGAACAGAAAGCTGCACAGTGCACACCAAACCTATTCAGCCTATTCCCAAGTTTTCAAGTCCAACATGACCTGTGTTATCACCCTGCTGTCAGCAGTTATGTGTTTGATGTCATTATTGCTGTTGGGATCACCATTTACCTCATACCACACTCTCACCTTACAGCTGCTCAGCCAATACCGGCACGGTCTCAAATTCGTTCACTCGCAATCAATTGGCTGCCTGAGTACCAGCTGCTGCCTCACCGTAATATAACTATCTCAATAACCGTCGGGCTGGTGTTGCCGGGCCGACGGGTGTTATCCAGCCCCCAATGTGCTGTGTTGTTGTTTTCCAGACCTGTTTGGTTTTTAGCAGCTGCAGGGGGGTATTGATGCAGGGGAGGATGGAGGTCCCAGCTGGCCTGGCAGGGGAGTGGGCAGCAAGGTGTAAATTAGAGGGCAACCAGGGCTTACCACTGTACCTATACACACACACGCACAGCTTTGTTTTCGTGAATTTTCAAGACTTTTTGGTGAATAAAATGGATTCCCATTTACAATCCTATATCCCCTAACCCCTGAACCTAACCTTAAACCTAACCCTTACCTTAACTCTAAACCTAACCCATAAGCCTAAAATAGCATTTGAACCAATTTGGGGACATGAAAAATGACATTCAAGACATTCTGGTGACTTAGGAGAACATGTACACAAACTCACTGTGTGTGTGTGTGTGTGTGTGTGTGTGTGTGTGTGTGTGTGTGTGTGTGTGTGTGTGTGTGTGTGTGTGTGTGCGTGCGCTTCCCCCTTAAAATATCTACAGTCACAGGTGCTGAATGTGTCCTTCCCTACTTAGAGGGGACATGATGCATTACCTACCGTTTTTAGCAGAGTGTTGGTAAAGGGATGCAGTCACAGCACTTTCTGGTTCCAATGTCTTTACTCTCTTCTCTAGACAGTGAAGGTCAATGGGAAGTGTTGATTGTCTGCTGTGGTTACAGTGATTTACGTGAGGGACGGTCATAAATTGTAGCCGGAGTGGGTCTACGGAAAAGACAGCATTCCCTTGTTCTCTCTCGTTGTATTTCCTGTTCATTTTTATCCTCCCTCAGTGGTTTTTGTCTCTTTGTCTCTGATCTAGTCACGCGAGAGTGGATCAAATTCACCCATGGCTTAACCACAACCTCAGAGGCAACAGCCTGACCATGAGCAGTTTGGCCTGGGTTTATGATTCCCAGCCCTGGCCTTGTCTATATTGGCACTTTGGTTTGATGGCTGAATGGACCAGCTGTGTCAGAGTGGATACGCTACATTAAAATGCACCTGCTATGATTATCTTTAATGAACTGTTACATCATGGGAGCATATTCTGCATAGACCAGCAAATTGCAGATCATTCTTCAGTGTGATTTTAGAGGGCTGCTCTCTCACACCTCCTGATTAGTTTATTTCTCTGGGTTTTTTCACAATCCAGCTCAGCCCTTTTGAAATTATAGCACACAGACAAGTTTGTCAAGAGTGTCTGGACTCTGGAGCTTGGGGGAAGGATGTGGTGTTGGGAAGGGGCGACATGTTTTGGGCTAAGATTAGTCAACTTTTCTCTCCATCCCTCCCTCTCTTGACATCAATACCTGTGTTAAATTCTCTGACTTGAAGCTCTGTCAGTCTCCTCTTCTTTCCCTCTCTGCCTTCCTGACTCATCCCTTATCCCCTCATTTTATTCCTCCTATTTCTGGCAATTCTCGGCACTGACAGTTTCCTATCTATTTTCCTGAGCTCAGACCCCCTGCTTTGCTCCATTCTGTAGGAGGGATTTGGACAAAAGCAGTAACCATTTTGTAACATTTCTTCTTGTCAGCTATTTCAGTAAATGGTGACCTTTAAGGGTTCTCAATGTGTGCCTCGATATCAGAAGTTCCCTGTTGTTACTTTCAAGTGCTCCCACCCGCAGGACTCAGTACATTCTCTCAAATCTGTGTGGATTGGTTTGTAATCAATCAAGCATTTCAAGCTTGAGACCCATATAAAAAAATATATGTGTTTGCCCGGGGGTGCAACTGTATTGGCTTTACAAGTACCATTTCATGCATGCTAAGCACCAGTGACTCTACATACCTCCCTATGCAATGCACTATGGATATCTGATGTGCACAAATCATCAGTGAGGCATCTAGATTTTGTGTGTGCGCCAAGGTCTTCTTTGGGTCTCTGTCTGGGAAACAATGTGTGAATGTGTGTCTGCTCTTGCCAGCTGTACTGGGCCTGTATTTTTTTCCTAATTTGGAAGGAAGTTGATATTCTTCACCAGAAGTAATGAAAACTGTACTTAGCAGTCAGATTAATGTATTGATATTAATCCCTGGACTTCTGGCCCATTATCAGTAGGTTGTGATAGCTGCACATAAGTCCCTCATACACCCCTCTCATTAATAAACCTTCCCAGCACTGAGCGCCACATGTCGGCCAGTGGGGTACACCAACATCACACACTTCAAAAATGTCAGTCTGAAGATGCATAATAGAGTGGAGTTTGATTAAGAAGACTGCTTTGCCAGCTGTTCAACAACTCCGCTTTTAGGTTCAGCTACTCAAAGTATGTGCTGTCAGAAAATGAAATGGCATTTTTAAGCATTCCCCCCACCCCTTCAAATCATACTGACTGCACAAAAATAAATGTAGAATTTAAGAAATCGTCGCCATCTAAAGCGTTTACCCTTGGTTATGGGGTGAGTCAGTGTTGTAGTATCGTGATGTGTGGTGTACAGAGCAGCCTTGACCGTTCCTAATTAAACTCAATTTATTCCAGCAGGCAGAGTACTGTGATCTCTCCTTGGCCGCGCCCACCACCAGATCAATACGATAGCAGTGATTGTATTGTGTTGTCGGACACAAGCGAAGGAGAAGCCCTTTATAAAATTAATGAGATACGTTTCTCTATTGACCCAGAGAGAACGAGTCGAAGAGGCAAGCATCTCTTCTAAGACTCTCTCTACTCTGTATGCTGACAGTTAAACTGGTAATGCCTGTCGTAAGAAATGACACTTCTTCTTTGTACATAAATTACTAGTCTAACTCGAAGACCATCTTACTAGTAGCAGGCGGTACTGTGAGAGAAACAACACTGAGTTGGCGTTCACAATGTCTCAGTCTTTTTCGAGGCTCCCGCTCTGTTGGTGAGACTTCACAGCAGTAGAGCGCGTGTTCATCAATGCAGTCAAAAGGAATGAATTTCCTGGAAGTCTCTGAGGTCAGCAGAGGAGTCGCAGGCATACACAGTAGCAGTAATGATTACCCAGGGAAGAGGCGTAGACTGCTGCTCGGCTTGTAATCAAACATCACAATGATGGCAATGAGCAACATCAGAGGAGATTGGCGCAGCCAGCCAGCCAAACAGTCTTCCTCGGTGAATACGCCAGTCTGTGTGATCCTCACAGTCCAGTCTCTCTCTTCATCTCTTCTGTTTCTTCGTTCTCTCGGCACAAATCAGTCACATAATGAACACACTGCAGCCTCTGACTAGGTGATGGTAATGTAGTAATGGCTGGACAGACTAACTGCCATGCCTAATCAACTCAAGGAGAGAGGAGGAAAGGCCTAAAGGATTTAGACATTTTAAAAAGGATTAGCTCAAAGTTGGAAGCTATTTGATTGACGTCCATTTGTCAAAACAAATGGACATTTTAACAATCTGCATACATACCCCCACACAAACACAACACATTTGATGCCCCTCCAGTTATTTTATTATTTAGTTGGCATAACACACTGTAGGTGGGCTAGTCCATAGCTAGTCTGTCTCAGTCCCCCAGGCTCATGGCCCTGCGTCTGAGAGTTAACACTTAGTCTGGAGCAGTCATGCCCCTCAGGTGTAACACTAGGCAGAACAATCCAAGCAGAGAGAAAGCAGAATTCTGATGAAGTGCCAGGGAGAGCAGAGGGAGCAGAGCTTTACTGAGATGTATGGAACGGAGGACAAACTATGACAGAAAAACAACAGTTTGATCCATTAGGTACATTATATGTTGTAACAGAGGTTAGCAAGGACTGTTTTTGAACAAAGCATTGTGTAATTGGGGTAGAATAATGTAGGTTCCTATACAGCTGGTCCTTCATGTCTCTGTATAGTTCAAAAGTGAGGTAATTTTTAGGAGTTTTCTAACTTTTCAAGGACCCTTGCAGTGTTGAATTGAGTTCTGTTCACTGGTGGTGTAATCTAAGATGTCCTTTATCACCATTTTAGCCACCATTTTTATATTCCTCTGGCATCTCATTTCCCCGTTCACTGAAGCTTATCAATAGCACACAGGACTGTTTAGCTTCCCCTTACTCACCCTTGGCACTTGTTCTAAAATGTTTAGCATTCCCTCAGATTAATAAATCAGTTTTGATCATTTTGTGTCGAGCTCATTTGATGTACAGGTTACTGATTTATAAACACCCACGCTCACTCACATGCTACTTTAAACATACTGTACATTGCACGTACTATGCATACCAATGGATGGACACAGGTACACAACGACATACACATGCAGTTAATGGTTCAGGCCCCTATGCTGCAGACAGCTCCCTCTCTGTAATGTATTCTTACTATAACCTGCAAAGAGAAAACATTAGTCAAAGGGCTTTAACGAGATTACCCCGTAGAGTTCCTAGTCATTTGAGTCTGATTTGAGACTGTTTATCACAAGTTCTCCTGCAGTTTGAGGCCATGGGTGAAGGGATTAGAATAAGCCTTATACAGGGGGAGGTGGAGGTTAATGTTGCATTTTGTCTCATATCAGGCAGTTGGAGAATTTTATCCACTCAATTGCCTTTTATTAGGAATTGGATAATCCCCTTCAAGGTTCCTTTGTCATTGAGGCAAGGGCACTCCTCTAGTCTCCGTGGTAACTGGGGTAGATATGGGGAGTGTTCAGAGGGGTTTTAGTACAGTATGAGTGTCAGGATCAGAGAAATGCAGTCAGCCAAGGATGAGGGATTGTGTGTTACTGTGTTAGTCCTAGAAATGAGCTCTGTATCGACATGGATGGCAGCCTCTAACTCCATCTGTGACAATAACACTGCAAACAGACAATGTCCGATTGGTCAGACCAGCGTTGAACAGTCCTTACCACAGGTACTTCCTGTTTGGGTTTCTGCCTATAGGAAGGGAAGAGCAGGATGGAGGCGTGATCTGATTTGCCGAAAGAAGGGAGGGCGAGAGAGTGAAGCGCGAGTGGCGCAGGCGATGTGTTAAAACTTTGCCAGTGTTTTCTTCAAGATTTCCTTTATTAAAGTCCCCAGCTACAATAAATGCCGACTCAGGATATGCATTTTCCAGTTGGCACAAAGTCCAGTGTGGTTCCTTGAGAGCCGTCTGTAACAATGTATTTATAGTTTACATGTTGTCAACAATCTATGCCAACCCCGTCTGTTTTGCCCCATAGTTGTGCACGCGTCGGTTTTGTCGCTAATCAACCAACCCGTCTATTGAGAACAACATTATGCTATCACTCAGTTGAATAACTCCCCCTTTACATTTTGGATCCTCATATGGCCTCATTTGAAAATAAACTGATATGTATTATTTACCATTGGCTTGGAGCATTTTGCCACTCACTGACTCCCTGGCCCAGCATTAGCAGTATACCAATCTGTGGCAGTATGTGTTCCATAGAGGTCATTGGCATACTGTACCTGTGTTGCGTAACGTTCTTGAATCCTGGTGCTGATGTGAACGCTAGCTCCTCCTCCTTTAGCATCCCAAACACAGCATCAGCGGTGTGCTCCAAACTCAACACTCCACATCTAGATGGTGTGAGCAGCTCTGCTCTCGCTTCATTCCACTTCATCATCAGCAGGAGAGAGATTCATGAATTGATCAGTTCAGTTATTAGATGAGTTATTAGATGAATAAAGGAAACATGTTTCTTTGTCTCTAATAAAAAATACATAATTTGAAGGTCTCTCCCTTATGGCTCTTCTCTCTCTTTCTCTCCCTCTCTTCTCCCTCTTTCTTTCTTTCCCTCACTCTTTCTCTCCCTCTCTCTCTTTATCTCCCTCTATCTTCTCTCTCCCTCTCTCCACTTGTTTTCCCATTGTTTTCCCCTTTGCCTATCTCCCATTAACACATACATAATCCTAACAGAGTGGAAAATACCTGAGTCATGATCTTTACACACGCTCAGGTTAATACAGTAGAGCCAAAAGAAAGTGCACACGCACACAGTTATATACACACAGTCACTCCCTAGGTGCCTGCCTCCCTGCCATGGCTGAGCCACAGGGAACAGCAGTCCACTCAGCAGCCTTTTGTCTTAATTACTAATTTCACCCCTGTGTAGATTCCACTGTGCCATAGGCACACACACACACACTGATGCCCCCTCCCTCCTATCCATCTCCCAATTTCCCTCCCCTCTCCATCCCTCCATTTTTCCATCCCCTGACTCTCATGGTGGGATTAAGGGCTCATACAACACTGCAGATGATCCTAAGTGTGTTTCACCTCCGAAGATGATGCTCGTACAGTAGCAGATTTTGAGCAACTTAATGCAGTGTGTACAGTACCTCACCAAGCTAATTGGTAATTTGAGTAATGGCAAATGATTCCTCTTTAGGCCAATGGATGGACCCATCGAGTGACCCCGATCAATGGTGCTCGGTGGAGGGAGGCTCCTTTCAGTCCCCTTCACCCTACTGTCCTGCCATTCCCTGATTGATCCATTGATTAGCCATCCGTTGCTCGTCCCTGGCTGTGCCAGCCTTGGAGATGGTATTGTGTGGGACTGTAGATGGTATTAACCCCCTCTCACCTCTTTCTAATGCCTGTCTCCCTCCCTCCCCCATACACTTAAATTACGTTTACTCTAAGAATGTATTGACGTTTATTTCAGTGCTGTAGTCAACTGTACAGTATGTGAACTCTATGGGAGAGGAGGGTCAAAGTTCTTGACACCCCAGAGGAATTGACCCCTTCTTTCCGCAATGACAGCATTAGGGCAGGTAGATCAATAACCAACCATATGTTGTGCCTTTGCCTTAGTCCTGTTTTATTGTGTTAGATTTAACCTAAAAGCCCTCCAACACTAAGATGATGCGTTAGATTTCCATTGATTTATATGGAGAAAACCACTACCTCCATTGAATGAATCATTGTGTTATCAAATTCCTTGTCCTCAGCTAAGCCTGGCGTTATTGAGACCATGTCGGTAGGATCATTGTGATGTATGTCATTCTAACCTGACCTTCCCCTCTCTCTGTTACAGGGTAGTAATGTGATGGAGGAGCAGGACCTGAGGGAGATAGGCATCACAGACCCAGGACATCGGAGGAAGATCCTGCATGCAGCTCGATCCCTACCTAAGGTTCCCCCCATGGCCCCCTTGCAGCATTATAGCTCTACTAGCTAGTGTGACTGGCCCTGACTGTGTGAAGTGATCATTGTGTGACTGAGAGTCTCCCCCTGCAGGTGAAGGCCCTGGGCTGCGACGGCAGCAACTCTCTGTCCTCCTGGCTGGACCTCCTGGGCCTGCAGGAGTACCTACACAGCTTCCTGTCCAGCGGATACCGCAGCCTCGACTGTGTCAAGAACCTGTGGGAACTGGAGATTGTCAACGTGAGTGTGTCTCTCTGAAATGTAGTTTGAGCGAGAACATTTCGAAGTAGCTAGTTAATTCAATAGTTAATATGTGCCAAATGGCAACATGCTCTACGGTTGTGTTTACTTGTGTCTCTCCAGGTGCTGAAGATCTCCCTGCTGGGACACAGGAAACGCATCATCGCCTCGCTGGCAGAGCAGCCTTATGAGGAACCTCCTGTCAAGCCCCCCCGCCTGTCCCAGATCAGGTGTCAAGACCTGGTATCCCAGACCTCCTCTCCCATCAGTCACATGGACTCCTATACGGGCCGCTCCATGGACCCCATCCTGCCCCTGGGGGAGCCTGGGGGGAGGAAGGGGCCCGACCCCGAATATGATGTGGCCCCCCACCGTTCCCGCAGTGAACGACACCGATCACATGAGAGGTATGAGGAGCGGCATCGTGAGCCTCGTCTGACCCTGCGACCCCCCAGCCTGGCAGCACCCTACACCCCTGTACAGAACTGGCACCACCAGCCTGAGAAGCTCATCTTTGAATCCTGTGGATATGAAGCTAATGTAAGGGCTCTCTTCCTGTTTTAACTCACTAATGGCTTTCTTTAATACAGATGGTCTCCCACTCTCGGTACTACTATATTAATGTCCTGCTCTCCCCTCTCCTCTCTCCAGTACCTGGGATCTATGCTCATCAAGGAGCTACGGGGGACCGAGTCCACCCAGGATGCCTGTGCCAAAATGAGGGTAGGTCTAGCCTCTGTTTCTCCAGAGAGACTGTTCTCTAACATTTCAGCTTATATCTGTTGATTTTTCTCCCTTTTGTTGCAACTTATATTGTCTTAAACTTGATTCATTGTACCAGCTGTTGCTCTTCATTGGGACCTGCGCTTTCCTGATTACAGGGACCCAAGCTAATGTTCTCCGTTTCATGCTATACATCTCTGTCTCTCAGAGGTCAACAGAGCAGGTGAAGAAGGTCCCCACCATCGTCCTCTCCATCACCTATAAAGGGGTGAAGTTCATTGATGCGGCCAATAAGGTTGGTTGGCAGGGTGCCCCCTCTTCACCTTAGACCTGATCCATACAGCGATATCTGAGAACTCGACAGATTAGTCTCTCTCATACACACACCCCAGCCATGGAGGCTAGACACCAGAGGAAGCAGCCCAGTATCACACCACACCTGTCACATTGATCCAGCCCAACCCTCTCCCTCCTACTAAATTTCACCCCTGTCTATTAAGTGAGTCATAGACACGACAGATAGGTCGAGGGGTCACAGGGTTGAAGGTTTTAGGTGTCATATTAACCATTTTCCCCCCATGATGGAGATGTGAAAGTGGTAGGTGTTATTGCCTCTGACTCCACATTAATCTTGGTTCCTCCTCCAAATACAGAACATCATTGCAGAACATGAAATCCGGAACATCTCGTGCGCGGCGCGGCCCAGGACCCAGAGGATCTGTGCACGTTTGCCTACATCACCAAGGACCTGCAGACCAACCACCACTACTGCCATGTGTTCAGCACAGTGGACGTGGTGAGAATACCTGCCTACACATCAGCCCACTCATCTACTCTAGCCTGCCGTGACTTCATTGTATACTATGCTATTGGATTAGTTGCAGAATACATCCAACTTCAGACTGCTCATAATAGCTCTACTGCTGAAATATTGCCCTGCGGTGTGACAATTCCATGCAGAGACACTGTTTCCCTGTCCTGTCCACAGAGCATAGTTTCTCTCTGACTAAAGAATAGTTCCTCTCTGATATCCTCTCCTTTGTCCTCATATGGGATACGTCCCAGCCACCGTCTTTAATCCTCAGAGGAGATGTGACTGACTGGCAGCAGCACTGCATCACTGTTATCTTTACTTTCTAGACCCGCTTACGTCACTGTGAGGTTTCTTACTTTGGCAACGCTGATGGCCTTTTTCCGGAAGAGTCATGGAGCTATGTCGTCTTCACTAGACAACCATCATTCCCCACCCACACCATTCCTCCTGATAACTGATTATCCGACTAAACTTTAAGGTTTCTCAAGTGTAATACCGCAGGGCTCATCGAAAGCCACTGACTGACTACTAGAGTCTGGTCACATAGAAATACAATTCATAGAATGACCATCCCCATTCAAGTCAATGGGTGTTTGTTTATGGCTGGTTCCACCTTTCTGACAAGTTTGCTGATGACTATCTGCGGTGGGGGAGTATAATAACCCTGCGATGTGATCAGAGCTTTTAAACAGTACTGACCAGGCTGCTACTGGACTCCACAGGCTCATTTTTCACCAGCCCACACAATAGTACAGATCCCAGATCAGATCAAAGGATATAAACAGAAATACATTTCCTCAGAGACACACAGGAATAAGCAGTGTTTCTGTTTTTCTTAGGGTGGAGTTGTTTTGTCACTTAACTTTACAAGATTATGTTTGGTGTTTAATTATGTCTCACTTGAGTGGGTTGAGCTGCCCTGTGGTGCTGAATGTGTCAGAGGAAGCCATTCAAATCTTTCTCTTTGGAAAACAAATCAAGGACTTTTGGGGTGTACAAATAAACACAGACACACAGACCCCCCAATGTTTTGGTCTCAGTCTCTGGTCCTGAGTGTCGTGAGTGTGTGTTCACCTTCACCTGGTCCTATCCATTAATTAGAATCTGTGTTTTAATGTGATGCAGCTCCAGCCCCAGTTGGCTTGCAGTAGCAGGTGTTTTCAGCCAGGGGACAGAGAGGGAACAGCTTGCTGTCTCGCTACACTTCCTCTCTACCTGACAGCTCTGCCTGCCATTGAGTTGGGTCTGTTTACAAAGTGGTGCAGGCAAATAAACATAACAAATGAAGTCATAGTTTCCATTGTCTAAGAGCATTTCTCCTGGAAGTTACTCTTCACTTCTCACTACAATCTGAGTGATGCAGCAGCGTTCATATTCAGG
Organism: Brachymystax lenok tsinlingensis; assembly: GCA_030435695.1. Taxonomy (NCBI): domain Eukaryota; kingdom Metazoa; phylum Chordata; class Actinopteri; order Salmoniformes; family Salmonidae; genus Brachymystax; species Brachymystax lenok. Next base: position 16,882,091 of record CM059803.1, read on the forward strand.
AGCCCTGATGTCTGTCTGTCTGTCTGTCTGTTTGTTGATATGAGAGACGGGAGGAGGGAGTAGAATACTGAGCAGGATTCTACGTTCTGTCTCCTCCCCCTCTGGTAGAACCTGACCTATGAAATCATCCTGACGCTGGGACAGGCGTTTGAGGTGGCCTATCAGTTAGCTCTCCAGGCCCAGAGGACCAAACAGCAACAGGGCATCCCAGCAGGACCCGGGGCAGAGGTCATCGAGACCAAATCCAGCCGGCCCGTTCCCAAACCACGGGGTGGCGTAAGGAAATCAGGGGTGAGTTTGTCACACACGCACACACACAACTCTCTTCAGATTTGGACAGGAAACAAACAAAGTAATTTATCAAAATGATCCTGCAGCTCCTCACATCATTGTGAAAATCTGCCAGTAGCATTAAAACATTAAAGAATGGATTGCCACTGAACACATGCGGCTGGTGGTACCTTAATTGGGGAGGACGGGCTCATTGTAATTGCTGGAACGGAATAAAATGAATGGTATCAAACACCGTTTCCATTCATTTGATACAGGTAACTGCCAACATAAAGTGTCTTAATAGGGCGTTGGGCACCACGAGCCAGAACAGCTTCAATGCACATTGGCATAGATTCTACAAGGGCCTTGGAGAGATTACGCACAATTTCTTCCATGAGAAATTCCATCATTTGGTGTTTAATCTCAGGCGCCGCTCCAGAATCTCCCATAAGTGTTCAATTGGGTTGTTCTGGTGACTGAGACACACACACACACACAACCACACCACACTTTAAAACCCCTATGCTCCTTTGAGAACCCTCTTTCAAAGTCACTGAGATCTCTTCTTCTAGCCATGGTAGCCAAAATAATGGGCAACTGGGCATTTTTATATATGACCATAAGCATGATGGGATGTTTTAATTTCTTAATTAACTCAGGAACCACACCTGTGTGGAAGCACCTGCTTTCATTATACTTTGCATCCCTCATTTACTCAAGTGTTTCTTTATTTTGGCAGTACCATTACCTGTACCATTCAATTCACTCCATCCCAGCCACTATTATGAGCTGTCCTGCTCTCACCAGCCTCCTGTGCCACTGAATGATAATGTGGCACAGGAGTGATCACAGGTGCTGCTTGGACTATTTATTATATATAGCAAACAGAAGGTGTGTTCATACACAATCCTTTCCCTTAGGAAAATTGTGTGATTTTGGCATAGCATGAAAACAACACAATGACGAATACCCCTAAAAACAAGCTACCACACCGTCGTCATAGCTGTGCTATATACTGACGCTATTAGCAGAGGGGTTTCATTATGTAAAGGCTTTCTCTGCAGGAGGTATCAAATGACAGGTACCACTCCCATCCCTCCCATCGGTACACATACCTGAAATCAACACATCTCATGTCCCCCAGTTACTGGACTAAGCAGGGTGTTGTGAGAATCTGTCCCTTCTTCCTGTTCTGTTTCAGTCCTCCCTGGCCGTCTCTTATTTCTTCTCTCTTGTCCTTTCACTTCCCCTGTGTTAATGTCTGTCTCTCGCTCTCTTCCTGTCTGTCCTGTCTCTCTCCCAGGACTCTCCTCCCCTGCTGGACAGTCGCTCCTGCTGTTACTGTCTCACCTGCACCACCCACCGTCCCTCCTTCCTCCCACTGCACCACTCTGCCAGCCCTGTTGCCCAGGTGCTGCTCTCTCCCTCTCTCCTCATCCTTTCTCCCCTTCCTCATCCTTCAATCATCCACCCTTTCTACATAATTGTATGTGTTACTGCCTTGGCTTGATCGATCCCCCCTATTACCAATACTTTACCAAAAACTCTCACATTTCTCTCCTCCCCTTCAATCCATCCACATTACTCCTTTGTCTCTCCTCTTCACGCCTCATTTCTTCTCTGTTTTTGTCTCAATGGGATCCTCAACCTGGAGTCACTTGATTTTTTTTCTTTCAAAAGATGACCATGTTGAGACACCATCAACTCTCTGTTGGTTACTGTGTTGTTCTTTACTGGACCCCTTGATAGTTGTAAGGCCCTTGGGAGCCCCCTAGTGGTATGGACATTCTAGGTTGGGAATCACACTTGATTTGCTGATGTGATGTGGTATATCTTGGTCCTCACTGGTTCCTCTGTTAAGGTTTTCTTACTCACACTTAGTACATTTTACTGTGCTTCAATGAGTCATCAGTTCCTGTCATGATCTCTCTGTTTGCACAACATGTTCAGACAAAAGAAACTGTTGTAGCGGTATTGTTAGAGAAGAGTAAAGATAGATTTTGTTTGGGCGCCAGGCAGGCTCCATGCAGGATTTCACCACACCGTGATCTTAGAATGACTAACATGTAATTCAGCACCCTAATTGCATTTATTTGTCTGTTGACTCTCTCACTCTAAGAAGTATCAAATCCTGTATCTGAGCCCCCTCTGTGTCCCCTACCCCTCCAGGTGGACCCATTGGAGCTGGAAGTGGATTCCCAGTCCCAGGGAAGCACCACGTGGCTGGTGGACTCTGTCCCCAAAGACTCCAAGAGGACCGTCAGCACTAAGTACGAGACCACCATATTCTGAGTGGACCTGACACCTCTCCTGCCTTCTGCCCTTTGACCCTGGGCTTGGCCTTCTGACTTACTGTACCTTTCCTCCTCCTCCTCCTGTGTGCCTTTCACTGTGACTCTGCGTCCTGCCTCTTTCTCTGGGCCAGAACCCTCCTGCCCTCCTCTGTCTCCACCTCTCCTCTGCCTCCACCTCCTCTCCTCTGTCTGCTGAAAGACTCAACTTCTCTCCTCCCCTGTCTGTTATTCAGTCTACCATTATGAGACCTGCCTCTTCTGTCCTTGCCTCGCCACTGCCTCTCCCCCTGACCACAGATCTGTTTGTGGGGACTACCTGGACAACTCCTCCTGGACTACACCCTGGTCCCTGCTCCTTTTCGCTGTGTTAAACTGCTGCCCTCTCTGGGCCCTGAATCATTGCTCTGTGATCATCGTACAGTATGTTCCTAGGCATTTGGTTCCCCTTGCCTCTGTGAAGCATGATACTCTACCTTGTCCTTCCACTTCCCTCACATTGACACTGTTAGTTCTTCTTAAACTGTTCTAATGTATGGTGCTGTTATTCAGTACCCTAGCTATGCTGTGTGTAGGACAGCTAATGTAATCCACAAATCCAGTCACTGATTAAGTTTGTTCAGTGGCTGCTATCTCCATTCTACCTACCTACCTCCCCACTCCTCACCATTCCTCTTTCCATCTTACAAACTACTATCCCTCAAACTCTCTTAGGACAATCCTTAATGTTTCTATCCATCTATCCCTCCTTTATTTTTCCTTTCTTTTATTAATCAATCTTGTTTTCTCCTCTGGGTGCTTTTACTGCTCTACCAGGCGACGGCCACTGTGAGGCGCTCTTGAAGAACTTTTCCCTTCCTTGTTTTCTGAACTTTAAACTCCTGACTCCAGTGCTCAGAAAAAAATATTGGATTCTCTACAGCCAAGGATCACCTACCTGGATGAACATTGTTTCCAGAAGATTCATCTGTGAGAGACTCCCTGTTCCATTGTTGTAGTTCTATGCACATTAGTAGGAACATTGCCTGTTTCTCTGCAATAGGATGGAAGACAACCCTGGACTAAACCCTAATTGGTCCATTTGGGTTAACAGAGGGAAGGACATGTTGATGCGTATCCTGTCTGATTTATTTTCGCTCTTTGTGTAGGTTTCCCATACTTAATCTGAGTCTGGGAAACTGGCACTCTGTGTCATGCTGCCAAAGTAGGCTAGGGTCCAGCACTGTGATAGGAGGAGATCTCTACTGGTAACTAATGGAGTTAACTTTGATGGGGGATAGATAGGACACAGAGGTTCAAACAGATCATAGTGTCCTACATAGATGTCCTCACTGTTATAGACAGCAATGTGGAAAATCAATCTGAGCATGCCTTGCTCTTTGACTGAGAATTTGATATCTTGTGCAATCCTTATTTGGAGTGTCATGAAAACTTTGTGAATGCTTGGATGCTGGGGGAATATGTGCATCAAAGATGATATGACGAGAAATTAAATTGACTGTTTATTCAATAAGAGTATGAGCCAAAATGCATGAATTCTGCTGTAGCCACCAGTAATAGACTTGGGTCACGGTTTCAGTCTAATTACCCAGTCTAGCCGGTACATTCGTCAATATAGGGCTGATCGGTTATAGTAACCTTAATGAGGAGGAGAGCTCATCAAATCTCTCACTGGAGAGGAGTGGTTAGGTGAAATGCATCAAATGAATAAACTGCATCCATCTTTCCTAATCCAAGCATGTCTTAATGGACTGAAAGATGAAGGCATAACCTTGTCAAGGCACATATTCTGTTTAGTTGGCATCTAATCCATCCACTGTGGTTAAAAAGAGGCTGGTATATACAGATTAAAAGTACAGCATTACAGAATGTTGCTATACTTTAGGTATAGTGCATTCAGTGTTCTCATTTGAAATCATACCACTCTTTGCATCGATCTCAATTTCTAACTTATCGCCATATTCCAAATAGTGCCAAGATGCAATCAACCCACTGTCTGTTGAAACTAAACAGTCAAATGTCCTTTTTTCCCTTTCATTTTCCTTTCTTTTTTTCACTACTCATACAGTTTCTCCTTTATGTTCATCATGTTGTCATTAATGACTGTCTGGGTTTGTTTTACCATTCACTCTGCCTCAGTCGATATTCAGTGCTAACATGGAAGCGGAATTTAATCATTATCTAGAAAAATCTGTTATTTTGATATCTACGCCATTTTGTTTTCAGTTGGCTCAGTTATGTTTTGACATTATTTTAACCCCAGTGCTGTGTTGGTGTGTGTCTCCCTTCCATGTAGCTGACTACCATGACCAGACACCCAGCCAGAGTGAGAGGTCAGGGGTGACCCATACCCATGGGGTTGTGTTGTGGGGCAGGAGGCATTTTGGAACCAGGAGAAAGGCCACTTTCCATGCACCCTTCCTACCAGTACCACTGGAGACGTGCTTGCATACACCAGGAAGGCCCTACCTCCTCTCTGACACCCCTGGCCCTCTCCTCATGCTCCATTCCTCACCTCCACTGAGGTGTTCAGCTCCAAGGGTCAGCGCTGTAGCTCTGGATCACTCAGACAGGAAGTCAGCCCCCAAGCAGTAGGCCCAAACAACAAATATCCTCACTGCATCCACTTACTTACACTGGAAAATGGACTCAATATGTCAAAGCTTGGTCAGTTATCCAGAGACTGAAAGGTGGGTGTTTGTTTGGTAGGCATCTCTCTTTCAATGTGAAGCACTCGACTTCAACATCCCTCCTTTTCTGTTTTTGTTACAAATGAAAACATGTTTATCCTTGACAGGCCAGTGAATGCTGTTCAGACAGTGTATTTTATCTATGGGGGTTCTGGAGTGTCATGTTCCCAGTTGTTGTTTTTCCCTGACATTTTGTGACTTGTGTATCCATTCCATGAGAGTTGAAGATGGATGCTTCTCTAGATCAATCCCTCAGAGGGGCCTTTCCCATACACTTATGTCTTCGCTGAGGGCTACGCTAAGCTAATGTTTACTCTGACAGGGAATTTTATTAAAGGTACAGAGTGGTAATCAACGTAAAAAATATTTTTTTGAGAAAAGAAGTAGAGATCTACCTGGATATCTTAGTGTGAAATGGGAGACAGATTTAGATAAAGGAATGCATTAAAGTTGTCCTCGGTATGCTATACTCACTAGGGTACGATTGGGTAAAATAAATACAATGCGAGATGCAGCAGTACACTCACAGGCTTTCCATCCATTCAAGTACCGGGTCAGTTACATCAAAGCATCGCTTTATCTTCATTTTCTCATTCATAAACATACAGAACTGTGATAGTTAATGGAATAGTGTACAGGAGGAATAATCTGACATGGATGAAGTTTGGAGGGCTGTTCAACTGACACTACAGCAACATGGGGAGTGTCTTTTTCTATGTTTAAACTGTTCTGTTACTGGAAACTATAGGACCTGTTAGGAGGTACTGTGATGGCCTTTTATTCCCCCTGATTTTAAACTAGTCAATCCAGAAAACCAGTCCTGTAAGATTTTAGGTACAATATGGTACACAGCGTTTTCTCCCCATATGGTATCTCTCCTGATACGTTGACTGTTTTGGGTACTCTGTGGTCAGCTGGAGTGTTGAGCCTCTGTGGGTACATAGACTAGCTATATGGTACTCACTCTATATGATACAGTTGTCTTTTGGTACTCACTCTATATGATACAGCTGTCTTTAGCTGGTTGATGTGAGCACCTGCAGCCATCAACCTGGTCCTGGCTCCGTGTTTGCACATAAGGATCATGGGTAGTACAATGGGACTATTCTGATGATATTGATGAAGACTATGATGATGATAACAATGATATTGGATTGTAAATTAATCTCTAGCAGTCTGTATTTTGATACTTGAATGATTTTGTTTTTATAGATATCTATGTATATGTATGTAATTGTTTTGCCACATTTGTCGAAAAGAGTGAAAAGACTATGTCTTATTAAGTTCAACATATCATGATACTGTTAGGTTCTAATTTTGAGTAAATAACTCACGGACACTAGAGAAGCTTAACCAAGTTTAATTCTTCCCAAAGGGTCGATAGAGCTGTAATTCAGACACAGACATGGCTTCCCCTGTGGTAGTATTCATCCCCCACTTTGGGTGGAGTCTCCTCCTTATCTCTATACATTGCATCAATCTTGCTAAGCAGGGAGCTAAGTGATCTGAGCCTTCAATGGTTTCTCCCCTTATCAGTACTGCCACATGCAATCGTGTTCCCTGCACTCAGCCCCTCCCAAGCTTCATTATGGCACCCCTCATGTCCCTTTAGTACCTAATGTTCCTATACTTCTGAGTATAACAATGTTCAAAGTTTTACCCCCCGATTCCAACAATACCCAACAATTGAAAACAGGCTGAGAGAAAGAACTCAGAAGGGACATCACTACAGAAACAAAGAAAAAAGATTGTAAATGACCTTGGGCTTCCAGTCCTTTTTTATGATTATTATTTTTCATAATTGTACAACTAATAAATGAAGAAATGATTAACCAGATTCATCTGGTCTTTTTTTCTATGTACTTGACAATCATTCAGCCAAGAATCATTTCATACTGTTCTTAGTACTGTAGGCTCTGATTTAAATGTGTGTAGTCACAACAAGACAGAGAAAAGGTAATGATGATCGTATGATGAACCAGCATGATCACGTCTTAGCATGCATGGTTACCTGACAGGCTTGGTGTTGCATCTACTGACACATTCAATTTGATATTCATACAGTTGGACTTTAGTGGTTAATATTTACTGAAGGCCTCAAGTGACACACCCCTCCTAGGGACGGCATGGAAGAGCACCAGTAAGCCAGTGACTCAGCCCCTGTAATAGGGTTAGAGGCAGAGAATGCCAGTGGAGAGAGGGGAGCCGGCCAGGCAGAGACAGCAAGGGTGGTTCGTCGCTCCAGTGCCTTTCCGTTCACCTTCACACCCCTAGGCCAGACTACATTCAATCATAGGACCTACTGAAGAGATGAGTCTTCAATAAAGACTTAAAGGTCGAGACCGAGTCTGCGTCTCTCACATGGATAAGCAGACCATTCCATAAAAATGGAGCTCTATAGGAGAAAGCCCTGCCTGTTTGCTTAGAAATTCTAGGGACAGTAAGGAGGCCTGCGCCTTGTGACCGTAGCGTACGTGTAGGTATGTACGGCAGGACCAAATCGGAAAGATAGGTAGGAGCAAGCCATTGTAATGCTTTGTATGTAGGTTAGCAGTAAAACCTTAATCAGCCCTAGCCTTAACAGGAAGCCAGTGTAGAGGCTAGCACTGGAGTAATATGATCAAAGTTTTGGGTTCTAGTCAAGATTCTAGCAGCCGTGTTTAGCACTAACTGAAGTTTATTTAGTGCTTTATCCGGGTAGCCAGAAAGTAGAGCATTGCAGTAGTCTAATCTAGAAGTGACAAAAGCACGGATACATTTTTCTGAATCATTTTTAGACAAAGTTTCAGATTTTTGCAATGTTACGAAGATGGAAAAAAGATGTCCTTGAAATGTTCTTGATATGTTCGCAAAAGAGAGATCAGGGGCCAGAGTAACGCTGAGGTCCTTCAGGTCTATTTGAGATGACTGTACAACCATCAAGATTAATTGTCAGATCCAACAGAAGATCTCTTTGTTTCTTGGGACCTAGAACTAGCATCTCTGTTGTCCGAGTTTAAAAGTAAAACATTTGCCGCCATCTACTTCCTTATGTCTGAAACACAGGCTTCCAGGGAGTGCAATTTTGGGGCTTCACCATGTGTCATCGAAATGTACAGCTGTGTATTGTCCGTATAGCAGTGAAAGTTAACATTATGTTTCCGAATGACATCATCAAGAGGTAAAATATATAGTGAAAACAATAGTGGTCCTAAAATGGAACCTTGAGTTACACCGAAATTTACAGTTGATTTGTCAGAGGACAAACCATCCACAGAGACAAACTGATATCTTTCCGACAGATAAGATCTAAACCAGGCCAGAACTTGTCCGTGTAGACCAATTTGGTTTCCAATCTCTCCAAAAGAATGTGGTGATCAATGGTATCAAAAGCAGCACTAAGGTCTAGGAGCACGAGGACAGATGCAGAGCCTTGGTTTGACGCCATTAAAATGTAATTTACCACCGTCACTAGTGCAGTCTCAGTGCTATGATGGGGTCTAAAACCAGACTGAAGCATTTCGTATACATTGTTTGTCTTCAGAAAGGCAGTGAGTTGCTGCACAACAGCCTTTTCTACATTTTTTGAGAGGAATGGGAGATTCGATATAGGCCAATATTTTTTTATATTTTCTGGTTCAAGGTTTGGCTTTTTCAAGAGAGGCTTTATTACTGCCACTTTTAGTGAGTTTGGTACACATCCGGTGGATAGGGAACCGTTTATTATGTTCAACATAGCAGGGCCAAGCACATGAAGCAGCTCTTTTAGTAGTTTAGTTGGAATAGGGTCCAATGTGCAGCTTGACGTTTTAGAGGCCAAGACTATTTTCAATGTGTCAAGAGATATAGTATTAACTTGAGTGTCTCCCTTGATCCTAGGTCCTGGCAGTGTTGTACAGACTCAGGACAACTGAGCTTTGGAGAAATACGCAGATTTAAAGACTAGTCTGTAATTTGCTTTCTAATGATCATGATCTTTTCGTCAAAGTTCATGAATTTATCATTGCTGAAGTGAAAGCCATCCTTTCTTGGGAAATACTGCTTTTTAGTTAGCTTGGCGACAGTATCAAACATAAATGTAGGATTGTTCTTATTCTCCTCAATTAAGTTGGAAAAATAGGATGATCGAGCAGCAGTGAGGGATCTTCGATACTGCACTGTACTGTCTTTCCAAGCTAGTCGGAAGACTTCCAGTTTGGTGTAGCGCCATTTCCGTTCCAATTTTCTGGTAGCTTGCTTTAGGGCTCAGGTATTTTCTGTATACCAGGAGAGCTAGTTTCTAATGACAAATGTTTTTTGTTTTTTTGGGTGCGTCTGCATCTAGGGTATTACACAAGGTTAAATTTAGTTCCTCAGTTAGGTGTTTAACCGATTTTTGTACTCTGACGTCCTTGGGTAGGTGGAGGGAGTCTGGAAGGACATCTAGGAACCTTTAGGTTGTCTGAGAATTTATAGCACGACTTTTGATGATCCTTGGTTGGGGTCTGAGCAGAATATTTGTTGCGATTGCAAACGTAATAAAATGGTGATCCGATAGTCCAGAATTATGAGGACGGGACAAAACTAGGTCGAGTATGACTGTGGCAGTGAGTAGGTCCGGAGACATGTTGGACAAAACCCACTGAATCGATGATGGCTCCGAAAGCCTTTTGGAGCGGGTCTTGTGGACTTTTCCATGTGAATATTAAAGTCACAACAAAAATTGAATATTATCTGCAATTACTACGAGGTCCAATGGGAACTCAGTGAGGAATGCTGTATACCTCCCAGGAGACCTGTAAACAGTAGCTATAAAAAGTGATTGAGTAGGCTGCATAGTTTCATGACTAGAAGCTCAAAAGACAAAAACGCAGTCTTTTCTTTATTTTTTTGTAAATTGAAATTTGCTATCGTAAATGTTAGCAACACCTCCGCCTTTGCGGGATGCGCTAGGGATATGGCCACTAGTGTAACCAGGAGGAGAGGCCTTATTTAACACAGTAAATTAATCAGGCTTAAGCCATGTTCCAGTCAAGCCAATCACATCAAGATTATGGTCAGTTCATTGACTAACTGCCTTAGAAGTGAGGGATCTAACATTAAGTAGCCTTATTTTGAGATATCACAATCTCTTTCAATAATGACAGGAATGGAGGTCTTTATTCCAGTGAGATTGCTAAAGAAAACACTGCCATGTTTAGTTTTGCCCGACCTAGATCGAGGCACAGACACGGTCTCAATGGGGATAGCTGAGCTGACTACACTGACTATGCTAGTGGCAGACTCCACTAAGCTGGCAGGGTGGCTAACAGCCTGTTGCCTGGCCTGCAACCCATCTCATTGTGGAGCTTGAGCCCTGTCTATGTTCATAGATAAGATGAGAGCACCCCTCCAGTCCGTCACTCCTCAGCAGGCCAAGCTTGGTCTTGTTTGTGGCTGAGTCCCAGAAAGAGGGCCAATTATCTACAAATGCTATCTTTTGAGAGGGGCAGAAAACAGTTTTCAACCAGCGATTGAGTTGTGAGACTGCTGTAAAGCTCATCACTCCCCCTATCTGGGAGGGGGCCAGAGACAATTACTCGATGCCGACACATCTTTCTAGCTGATTTACACGCTGAAGCGATGTTGCGCTTGGTGACCTCTGACTGTTTCATCCGAACATCGTTGGTGCCGACGTGGATAACAATATCCCTATACTCGCCAGTTTTAGCCTTAGCAAGCACCATCTTCAGATGAGCCTTAACGTCGGTAGCCATGCCCCCTGGTAAACAGTGTTTGGTCGCTGGATGATTCTTTTTAAGTCTAATACTACGGGTAATGGAGTCGCCAATGACTAGGGTGTTTAATTTTTCAGAGCTAATTGGTGGGAGGCTTCGGAGTCTCAGACCCCGTAACGGATGGAGGGGAGACCAGAGAGACTCAGACTTTGACTCGTTGCTTAATTGGGAAAACCGGTTGAAAGTTTGTCGGCTGAATTAGCGACACCGGTTGAGCATTCCTACAGCATTTCCTTCCAGAACCATGAGAAAATTGTCCGGCTCCGGGGACTGTGCGAGGGGATTTATACATCTACCTGTACGTATTGGTGACACAGACGCTGTTTCATAGTTTACAACACCTAAATTACTCTTGCCTAACGATTGCGTCTGAAGCTGGGCTTGCAGCACAGCTATCCTCACCATAAGGCGATCGTTCCCCTGTATATTATGAGTACAGCGACTGCAATTAGAAGGCATCATGTTAATGTTACTACTTCGCTTCGGCTGGTGGAGGTCCTGACGAACCACGTCCAGATAAAGCGTCCGGGGTGAAAAAAAAAAGATATATTTAAGTCGCGCGAGGGAAAAATAAAATTATAAAACGGTAATTAAAAACCGTAAAAGTGGCAGGTAGCAAAGAAACGTTAGCAACCAACCGCACTTATACAAGTCAAGTGACCGGAAATGACTATGAAAGTAAGGAATCTGATTACAGAGTTTGAAGGTCGTTTACACCTGCTGTATGGAAACTGGAGTGTTTTGAAATGAATCTTTACACGTTATTTCTCGTATATCTTACAACTGTTCATGCAGGTAAGGTCTTGATTTTTCATAAGTGGATTGCTGGAATTTAGTCTTGCTGAGAATTACTAATTGATCCCTCACCTCACAGGTAAAGGTTCCCACTCTCTGTGGGGGTTAGCAACACACATACTTGGAGAGACCGAGTTTCCTGAATTCTGTGTTTTGTGGATGCTGGATGATGTTCAGCTGGGATACTATGACTCCAATTCCTGGAGATTTATCTCTCGGACCGATTGGAACATAGATGAAGAGTACGAAAGAGCAGCTCCGGGTGCGTCTTGGGACGTGTACCTCAGTATGAGGAAGCGGTCGTCCCTCTTACAGCACCGCTTTAACTCCACAACAGGTGAGCAAACTAATACACATTTTTTTAGTTTCCGACAAGCCGGAGCCATAACTGTTCCCTTAAATGGACAGTAATATTGTGGCGTTCGATAAATGGACATTAAAGTGGCACAAAAAGAACATTAGATAGAGATGAAATGCTGTGCATAGGTCACAGAATGAGGAAGTAACAGGAAAATAGTGGATGCATATCTCTAAATATAAAGAAAGGAGTTTTCTAGCTGAAGTATATGTTCATTAAAAAGTAGTTAAACCTACGCCCCGGTTTGTCATTATATAAGGAACAAACATAACATACGGTGTCAGAATTAAGTATATTGGTTTACATGGATGACCTAGATCCGGAAGAGTGTGTGTGTGTGCATAATAAAGCAAATACTATAATTTCCTTACCACAGTGATGGTAAATACACTGCTCAAAAAAATAAAGGGAACACTTAAACAACACAATGTAACTCCAAGTCAATCACACTTCTGTGAAATCAAATTGTCCACTTAGGAAGCAACACTGATTGACAATAAATTTCACATGCTGTTGTGCAAATGGAATAGACAACAGGTGGAAATTATAGGCAATTAGCAAGACACCCCCAATAAAGGAGTGGTTCTGAAGGTGGTGACCACAGACCACTTCTCAGTTCCTATGCTTCCTGGCTGATGTTTTGGTCACTTTTCAATGCTGGCGGTGCTTTCATTCTAGTGGTAGCATGAGACGGAGTCTACAACCCACACAAGTGGCTCAGGTAGTGCAGCTCATCCAGGATGGCACATCAATGCGAGCTGTGGCAAGAAGGTTTGCTGTGTCTGTCAGCGTAGTGTCCAGAGCATGGAGGCGCTACCAGGAGACAGGCCAGTACATCAGGAGACGTGGAGGAGGCCGTAGGAGGGCAACAACCCAGCAGCAGGACCACTACCTCCGCCTTTGTGCAAGGAGGAGCACTGCCAGAGCCCTGCAAAATGACCTCCAGCAGGCCACAAATGTGCATGTGTCTGCTCAAACGGTCAGAAACAGACTCCATGAGGGTGGTATGAGGGCCCGGCGTCCACAGGTGGGGGTTGTGCTTACAGCCCAACACCGTGCAGGGCGTTGGCATTTGCCAGAGAACACCAAGATTGGCAAATTCGCCACTGGCGCCCTGTGCTCTTCACAGATGAAAGCAGGTTCACACTGAGCACGTGACAGAGTCTGGAGATGCCGTGGAGAACTTTCTGCTGCCTGCAACATCCTCCAGCATGACCGGTTTGGCGGTGGGTCAGTCATGGTGTGGGGTGGCATTTCTTTGGGGGGCCGCACAGCCCTCCATGTGCCTGCCAGAGGTAGCCTGACTGCCATTAGGTACCGAGATGAGATCCTCAGACCCCTTGTGAGACCATATGCTGGTGCGGTTGGCCCTGGGTTCCTCCTAATGCAAGACAATGCTAGACCTCATGTGGCTGGAGTGTGTCAGCAGTTCCTGCAAGAGGAAGGCATTGATGCTAAGGACTGGCACGCCCATTCCCCAGACCTGAATCCAATTGAGCACATCTGGGACATCATGTCTCGCTCCATCCACCAACGCCACGTTGCACCACAGACTGTCCAGGAGTTGGCGGATGCTTTAGTCCAGGTCTGGGAGGAGATCCCTCAGGAGACCATCCGCCACCTCATCAGGAGCATGCCCAGGCGTTGTAGGGAGGTCATTCAGGCACGTGGAGGCCACACACACTACTGAGCCTCATTTTGACTTGTTTTAAGGACATTACATCAAAGTTGGATCAGGCTGTAGTGTGGTTTTCCACTTTAATTTTGAGTGTGACTCCAAATCCAGACCTCCATGGGTTGATACATTTGATTTCCATTGATAATTTTTGTGTGATTTTGTTGTCAGCACATTCAACTATGTAAAGAAAAAAGTATTTAATAAGATTATTTCATTCATTCAGATCTATGATGTGTTATTTTAGTGTTCCCTTTATTTTTTTGAGCAGTGTATAATAAATGTCTCAATCTACCTCTGTCTGCTTAATGTTATATAAGCTGGGCAGCCCATGTTTTGTACTTTTTTTTGTCACTATTATCCAAAATATTGGTTATTTTCTTTTAAATTATTACAGGAATATTTGTTCATCAGAGACTTATTGGTTGTGAACTGCTGGACAATGAAAAGCAAGGCCAAGTCATGATAAAGGAAGCGTTCAATGGAATTGATGGAGGTGTTCTGAACTTCAACAAACTGCAGTACAATTACCATCCTAAGTGGCCAGAACTTGAGTTTAATCAACAAAGGACACAGTACATTCAAATGGGACTTGACAAGGTTTATCTCCCTATTTGCATTCAATTATTAAACTACTACCTGAAGAAAGAGGAGAAACTTGTCATGAGAAAAGGTAAGCTTTGTGGACTATAAAAATAGTCATGCCAATGCATGAACAATAGAACCAAATATTATTGTTATACCATTATTATACCATGTTTAAAAAGCATCAGGAATACAACCGGAGCAAATCTACAGTTGATCCATTGATACACATTTCCTCCTCAGTGCGTCCTAGAGTAAGACTAATTTCAAAAGAAAGCACAGATTCTGAATGGGCCAATATCACCTGCCTAGCCTTTGGTTTCTACCCCCGCCACATCAACCTCACCCTGCTGAGAGATGGCCAGCCTGTGGCAGCGCATGAGCTCAAAGGGGGGCAATTGCTGCCGAATGGAGACTGGACGTACCAGCTGAGAAAGAGTCTGACAATCACTGTCCAGGAGCTGAGAGAGAGACGCAACTACACCTGCACTGCCAATCACATCAGTATGGACAACAAGCTGGATGTCAGTTGGGGTAAGACTAGGAGCCAAGGGATGCTCTGAGATACAGTATCATCAGATTATGTGCTTTTTAGCAACCATTATAGTCCACCTCTGTTAGAGGTTACAAATTACAAAGTTGTTCCAATAATAAATATTAGTAATGTAATACTGTCATATATACATAATTTTTACAATTTAATGTAATGATATTGTGTTTCTATTCATTGACAGTTCCTGATACTGGCCCAGATAGCACCTCCATCCTTCCAGTCGTCCTGGTAATGGCAGTTGTGTTAATTCTGATTGGGAGCCTTGTTGTTTTTGGCATATGGAAGTGGAAACACCCAGGTGAGTTGGGTTAGAAGAGAATGGTGGTTACAGATGCAGAAAGTGTTTGGATGCTGATAACTTCTTTATTTTGAGTGATGGGTTTCGTTGGTTGAACTAATGCAATAATTGATTAAATAAGGCTGCCCTCTTCAGGTGGAGAATGGTTTTACATGGACATATCATCCATGGATTGAGGCATTGAAAAACTATGGTTGAAAGAGATGGCGGCAAAAGGAGTGGCTAATACGTCTGGCTGCACATCTGACTTACTGCAAATTATGAAATTATGTGACTAACCTCAACAAAAATAAGAACAAATTTGTATTATGAAGTCAGATCAATGATATAAAGAATTACGTTAAAAAAAACTTGAGTACTTTAAATTGAATCCGATAACAACAAATTCTTATTTTCAATGACGGCCTAGGAACAGTGGGTTAACTGCCTGTTCAGGGGCAGAACGACAGATTTGTACCTTGTCAGCTCGGGGATTTTTCGGTTACTAGTCCAACGCTCTAATGACTAGGCTACCCTGCCGCCCCATTTGATTTTGCCAATAATTTTTATGATTTCTTCATTGGCAAAGTGGGCAAATTTAGGTAGGAAATGCCAACAACAAATGAAAGAAAAGCATTGTAAGTTAGAATTTTGGAAAGTTAGTGTGGGAGAAGTGGGAAAATTATTGTTATCAATCAATGACGACAAACCTCCTGGCATTGACAACTTAGATGGAAGGCTACTGAGGAAGGTAGCTGACTCTATGGCCACTCCTTTCTGTCATATCTTATATCTGAATCTAGAGGAAGGTTTGTCCTCAGGCCTGGAGGGAAACCAAAGTCATTCCGCTACCCAAGAGCGGTAAAGCGGCCTTTAGGGAAGAGAAAGGGGGATACCTAGTCAGTTGTACAACTGAATGTCTTCAACTGAAATGAGTCTTCCGCATTTAACCCAACCCCTCTGAATCAGAGAGGTGCGGGGGGACACCTTAATCGACATCCACGTCTTCGGGCGCCTAGGGGAACAGTGGGTTAACTGCCTTGCTCAGGGGCAGAACAACAGAATTTTACCTTGTCAGCTCAGAGATTTGTTCCAGCAGCCTTCCGGTTACTGTCCCAACGCTCTAACCACTAGGCTTTACTGGTTCTAACAGCAGACCTATCAGCTTGTTGCCAGCTCTTAGCAAACTGTTGGGAAAAATGGTGTTTGACCAAATACAATGCTATTTCTCTAACAGACTTTCAGCATGCTTATAGAGAAGGGCACTCGACATGTATTGCACAGACATAAATGACTGATGATTGGTTGAAAGAAAATAATAAGAAGATTGTGGGAGCTGTACTGTTAGAAGTACTGCCTAGAAGGCCAGCATCCTGGAGTTGCCTCTTCACTGTTGACGTTGAGACTGGTGTTTTGCGGGTACTATTTAATGAAGCTGCCAGTTGAGGACTTGTGAGGGGTCTGTTTCTCAAACTAGATACTCTAATGTACTTGTCCTCTTTCTCAGTTGTGCACCGGGGCCTCACACTCCTCTTTCTATTCTGGTTAGAGCCAGTTTGCACTGTTCTGTGAAGGGAGTAGAACATAGCGTTGTACGCGATCTTCAGTTTCTTGGCAATTTCTCTCATGAAATAGCCTTCATTACTCAGAACAAGAATAGACTGATGAGTTTCAGAAGAAAGTTCTTTGTTTCTGGCCATTTTGAGCCTGTACTCGAACCCACAAATGCTGATGCTCCAGATACTCAACAAGTCTAAAGAAGGCCAGTTTTTTTTATTGCTTCTTTAAATCAGAACAATAGTTTTCAGCTGTGCTAACATAATTGCAAAATGGTTTTCTAATGATCAATTAGCCTTTTAAAATGATAAACTTGGATTAGCTAACACAATGTGCCATTGGAACACAGGAGTGCTGGTTGCTGATAATGGGCCTCTATACGCCTATGTAGATATTCCATAAAGAATCAGCTGTTTCCAGCTACAATAGTCATTTACAACATTAACAATGTCTACACTGTATTTCTGATCAATTTGATGTTATTTTAATGGACAAAAAAATGTGCTTTTCTTTAAAAAACAAGGACATTTCTAAGTGACCCCAAACTTTTGAACGGTAGTGTACGTGTCAGCAACCACAGCTAATGAAGTCACTGAATCTCTTAACAAGGAGTTGCAGTAAGTTTTAGAATGGGTGGGCAGTAATAAACTGGTCCTGAACATCTCTAAAAGTAAGAGCATTGTATTTGGTACAAATCATTCCCTAAGCTTTAGACCTCCGCTGAATCTGGTAATGAATGATGTGCTTGTTGAACATGCTAAGGAGACTAAATGACTTGGTGTTACCTTGGATTGTAAATGGTCATGGTCAAAACATATAGATTCAATGGTTGTAAATATGGGGAGAGATCTGTCCATAATAAAGAGATGCTCTGCTTTTATGACACCACACTCCAAAAAGCAAGTCCTGCAGGCTTTAGTTTTGTCTTATCCTGATTATTGTCCAATCATGTGGTCAAGTGCTGCAAAGAAAGACCTAGTTAAGCTGCAGATGGCCCAGAACAGAGCGGCACGTCTTGTTCTTCATTGTAATCAGAGGGCTGATATAAATTCTATGCAACACTTGGCTAAGAGTTGAGGAGAGACTGACTGCATCACTACTTATTTTTATAAGAAACAATGTGTTGAAAATTCCAAATTGTTTGCATAGTCAACTTACACACAGCTCTGACACACACACACACACACACACACTTACCCCACCAGAAAAGCCACCAGGGGTCTCCAAATCCAGAGCAAATTCAAGAAAGCATACAGTATTTATATAGAACATTGCTTTCACAACAGCTAATGGGGATCCTAATAAAAAACAGTTTACAGGATGACTATCTTTTAATGTTTAGCATCTTTATCAACAATGTATCATTTGTGGGCAATATGACATGTCCCATTGGTGATCTACCTGTGTCAATGTGTTTTTCTAGGCTTTCCTCCATTTTCTGGACATATATACTCTGCCCCTGATACTGGTAAGTATGTTTAAACATTTTTTTTAACTTTATCTCTGTACCATATCATTATGGCTTGTACTCAATAATTCCTGTCCAATACTACTCATATCGTATTGTGTTAACCTTTCTCTTCCAGAGACATAACAGAGAAAATCCTCTTTAGAGACAGAATCAGCAGATTCTTGATACTACTGTACTCATAACATCTCTGCTGAAGATGAAAGGAAGTGAATGATGGTCACCTATTTCAAAAGTAAAATGAACAAATCCATAACTAATCCTCAAGCACGGTAACTCACTAATATGGTTAATGGCACAGGGATCACCTAAACTGTTAGCTGAATGTTATACAGTATGATTTCATCAACATACACGTCTTATTTTTTTATTTTACCTTTAAAATATATATATATATACAATTTCAAATACAATATTAAACAATAAGTCCATCCATTGTATTGCTCCATGAACTTGTAATGATTGCTACAGTCCTCATTTAAGTCTGATATCTGTAACTGTAACCTATTACCTGTAGTGTATTGCCAGTCTTGCTGTGTCTGCCTATTATCGAAAAGTGACCCAATGGAAATAAGTCCAATGAAAAATAATATATAATTGTATTGTGTTCAATTTGATACTGTAAATGTACTGGCTGTATAATATGTATTTCTTAAATTGTCAAATAAATCAAACCATGCTTTTTCATCAGAAATGGTTCAGAATAATCTATAAATGATGGAGGTGCAAGTTGACAATAAGGCTCAACGCCCCCCATCCAATTTGAATCACTGTATGCTCTCGCTGAGTATGTGGCAGAAGGTAGATGGTGTATCACTGACCTAAGTATCCTAAAACCACCAAGGAGGAGATTAAGCCACCACTAATTTATAGGGATTATGCCTGTGTTATTTTAATCGTTGACCTGAAAAGTACAAGAGAAGGACTGTACTACACAACTGCTCATGTCACCCCGAAAGGGTTATCTACTAGTTTAAATGCCCATAGATAAAAGTATTACTGAGAATGTGTTGCTCTCCTCCCTCTAACAGAGAGTGTATGGTTAATGATTTCCCATCAGCCCTCCTCTCTCCAGAATAGCTTTCCTGCTATTCTCCAAGCCTCTCTGTGTGCATGTTTGTGCGTGCGTGTGTGTGGAAATACATGCTATTCTGGAACAGCAGAGTGCACCATGTGCACACAAGACGTGTGTCAATAAAACACCTCAAATAAGTGCCCTTTTATTCATTAATGTATACACAACATATTTTATTGTATATATAATGTTTTCTGTTCCTATTAGCCTATTTGATAGTGTGTTTAACATTATTCATGTAGATAAACCAATTATCAGTCTTATAGTGTGCAGTAAGTACACTTCATAACTTAGTAGCCTACATGAGGGAGTCTGCTCGTCAAAACAGGTGGTTTCAGAACTATGAATTCATAGCTTTAAAATCGAAACACAGAGGCACGAGTCGTCACTCTAGTTAATTAGTGACTGACTGAGCCTAATGTCAACATGGCTAACAATGCCATACCACTATTTCCCAAAGCTTACTCTCTGTTTTCCATCGCTTTAGAAATGACTCTTTCAAAACACTTGACCCATGAACTTATATTTGCACCAAGAGCTTTGTCTTGATACTGTATGTATGTGTTGATACTTAAAGATAAGTGGAAATTCAGTTCCACAATGCCAAAACAAGCATTGATTTTCATTAATAACAGGAAACAGGTTTGCAAGCTACTGTATTCCTCATACCAGCCTCATTACAGGGGCTTCTATTCTTAGACCCGAACAAGGCATTCTATAGCGTGCATTATTTCCCTTTATAAACATGGTGGTTCGAGCCCTGAATGCTGATTGGCTGAAAGCCGTGGTATATCAGACCGCATACCAACGGGTATGACAAAACATTTATTTTTACTGGTATAATTATGTTTGTAACCAGTTTATAATAGCAATAAGGCTCCTCTGGGATTTGTGGTATATGGCCAATATACCACGGCTAAGCGCTGTATCCAGGCACTCCGCGTTTCGCTGTGCCCAAGAACAGTCATATATTGGCCATATACCACACCTCTTCGGGGTGTGTACATTTGCACAGTAGAATTCAATGGCTGTAGTTCATTTTTGCATGTTTTGTTCGAGCTGCTTTTGAAAGCGAAAGTCGGATTAAAAACACTATTCTTATTTTGAATTCGATTTTGGCAAGCTAGGACTGATAGTTTGGTTAGCTAAACTAGCAAGTCTGTTTGTTTGGTTACCACGGCAACCACTGTAGCTATCTAGTAAAATTGCTAGTTATTTCAGTGGATGTTGAACACATTTCTAGCTGCAAATGTATTAAATTATAACCATGGTATGAAATAGATAATCAACTCTGGGCCCTATGTGTTTTCCAGAAAATAATGCAATTCTGTGGAAGGTCAGTTCCACTCGGTTATGGAACAATGGAACACACCTCACATGTTCATTATTTTACATACAGTGAGGGAAAAAAGTATTTGATCCCCTGCTGATTTTGTACGTTTGCCCACTGACAAAGAAATGATCAGTCTATAATTTTAATGGTAAGTTTATTTGAACAGTGAAAGACAGAAGAACAACAACAAAAATCCAGAAAAACACACGTGAAAAACGTTATAAATGGAATTGCATTTTAATGAGGGAAATAAGTATTTGACTCCCTCTCAATCAGAAAGATTTCTGGCTCCCAGGTGTCTTTTATACAGGTAACGAGCTGAGATTAGGAGCACACTCTTAAAGGGAGTGCTCCTAATCTCAGTTTGTTACCTGTATAAAAGACACCTGTCCACAGAAGCAATCAATCAATCAGATTCCAAACTCTCCACCATGGCCAAGACCAAAGAGCTCTCCAAGGATGTCAGGGACAAGATTGTAGGCCTACACAAGGCTGGAATGGGCTACAAGACCATCGCCAAGCAGCTTGGTGAGATGGTGACAACAGTGGGTGCGATTATTCGCAAATGGAAGAAACACAAAAGAACTGTCAATCTCCCTTGGCCTGGGGCTCCATGCAAGATCTTACCTCGTGGAGTTGCAATGATCATGAGAATGGTGAGGAATCAGCCCAGAACTACACGGGAGGATCTTGTCAATGATATCAAGGCAGCTGGGACCATAGTCACCAAGAAAACAATTGGTAACACACTACGCCGTGAAGGACTGAAATCCTGCAGCGCCCGCAAGATCCCCCTGCTCAAGAAAGCACATATACATGCCCGTCTGAAATTTGCCAATGAACATCTGAATGATGACATCTGGGTGAAAGTGTTGTGGTCAGATGAGACCAAAATGGAGCTCTTTGGCATCAACTCAACTCGCCGTGTTTGGAGGAGGAGGAATGCTGCCTATGACCCCAAGAACACCATACCCACCGTCAAACATGGAGGTGGAAACATTATGCTTTGGGGGTGTTTTTCTGCTAAGGGGACAGGACAACTTCACCGCATCAAAGGGATGCGGCCATGTACCGTCAAATCTTGGGTGAGAACCTCCTTCCCTCAGCCAGGGCATTGAAAATGGGTCGTGGATGGGTATTCTAGCATGAAAATGACCCAAAACACACGGCCAAGGCAACAAAGGAGTGGCTCAAGAAGAAGCACATTAAGGTCCTGGAGTGGCCTAGCTAGTCTCCAGACCGTAATCCCATAGAAAATCTGTGGAGGGAGCTGAAGGTTCGAGTTGCCAAACGTCAGCCTCGAAACCTTAATGACTTGGAGAAGATCTGCAAAGAGGAGTGGGACAAAATCCCTCCTGAGATGTGTGCTAACCTGGTGGCCAACTGCAAGCAACGTCTGACCTCTGTGATTGCCAACAAGGGTTTTGCCACCAAGTACTAAGTCATGTTTTGCAGAGGGGTCAAATACTTATTTCCCTCATTAAAATGCAATTCCATTTATAACATTTTTCACATGCTTTCTGGATTTTTTGTTGTTATTCTGTCTCTCACTGTTCAAATAAACCTACCATTAAAATTATAGACTGATCATTTCTTTGTCAGTGGGCAAACATACAAAATCAGCAGGGGATCAAATACTTTTTTCCCTTTCTGTAGAACTTATGATAATGCCAGAGAAGCCGGTGTTTGAAGGATATTCTACAAAGGGTTGATCAAAACAAGCATTATGATTGGTTGATGTGCGTTCTAAATCATAAATAAATTAACATTTGGGTAAGCCTATGATGCAAATATTTTAGAGTGGCCTTTTATTGTCCCCAGCACAAAGTGCACCTGTGTAATGATCATGCTGTTTAATTATCTTCTTGATATGCCACTTTTTATGGAAGGATTATTTTAGCAAAGCAGAATTGCTCACTAACAGGGATGTAAACAAATGTGTGCCCAACATTTTGTGTGTATGGAACATTTCTGGGAACTTTTATTTCAGCTCATGGAACATGGGACCAACACTTTACATGTTGCATTTATTTGGGTCGTGTCTCTGGCAACCTAACCAATAGAATGAACTCACATATTTTCTCAGCCAGTTGAAAGCATGAATCAGCATAATTTTATGGATATATACAAATAAATGTCAATAGCAAAACAGGTCAAACGACATGAAATACCGCTAGTTTGCTATCTTACCAGCTTCAGTTTGAAGTGAATGCATTAGCTGTGTAGTTGGCTACCTTCTCTGAACGGTGTCCTGACGAGAGAGCACATGTTCTATGCCAGGCAATCATTAGCTCATTGTTATATATGTATCCAAAACACTGCCAGAGATGCGACCCAGTCGTTGTCTTTTTGTTCTAAATCTATGTACGCGACCCAGTCGTTCGTTCTAAATGTTCTGTTGCCAAGTTCTTATCCCTTGCTTGCTAGCTACACAGTCACGTCAAACAGTGTAGCCAGAATATCAGAAAAGTAGCTGCATTTGCGTTTGTTTAAACTGTCTTCTAGTGATTTTTTGGGGATACATCTATAACAATGTGCTAATGATGTGCGATTTCGCCTGGCATATGCCACACTGTTCAGAAGAGATAGCCAACTACTCAGCTAACACAATCACTTCAAACTGAAGCTAGAATGACAGCAAATGAGATGCATTTTGTGTTTTTCCATTGACATTTCTTAGTATATATCCATAACAAATGTGGCTGATTCATGATTTCGACTGGCTGAGAAAAGCTGCCAGCCTGTCTGTCTCCTCCAGATTCCCGACACTTTCATTACCATACATTGGGACAGCTGGAGATCGAATTTCAATGTTGCAAATGTCTGAGAGACAGACCGCAGGGTTATTACACATTTCTGCTGTTGAAAACCAAATGCTAGTCTAAAAGAAATTTGAGATAATGTCTAGATGCTTTTCACCGTGTAGATCTAGTATATTTGCCTGTCTGAGCTGATGAAACAGTGGAATGCGCAGTCAGATGGAACAGAGTAAATAGGCATTTCAACGTCAGATTTAGCCGGTGGTAATTTGTGGAATAGACACCGGCTGGATCACCATCCAGGATTAGACCCCCGTTGTATAATATGACAACAGTCATCATGAAAATATGTGTTATAATGTGTGCGGCGGAAATAAAAAAAGTTATTGATTTTCATAGAAATGCTAAAGACGTCAAAAAGCTGCATTCATTCTCCTTAAAATACCTGTTCTCGCAGGAATTGATCAAATGTACCTTCTATTTTTGGAATGACAACAATTGGAGTTATGTAATTGCAAATCCATTGCAGTTCATGTATGTTGCATACAGTCCAACGGCTTTGTTTGTACAGCACTTAAGATATGTGCAGGTAGCCTAGTGGCTAGAGCGTTGGGCCAGTAACCGAAAGGTTGCTAGATCGAATCCCCCATAATTTGTTTTTAACTGACTTGCCTAGTGAACTAAAAACAAATAAAAAAATACAAATACATTTATCATATGTAATATACCATACCATTAGCCTACATGTCAATGAGGCGTAATAAATTAATTGGGCATGATATTCAAGTATGAATCCAGGTTCACACCCGTATTACCATTATTACCCTGTAATACAGTGTCATTATCCTGCTTGAAACGTGGGCTGTTTCTCTGTTATCCCATTGGCTCTACCAAAGACAAGGTAGATCAGATATGTGCTGATTGGACACAATGGAATTAGGGGGCGGGACAAAGTGAGCCTGTCGTACTCACCTGAATTTCAACAAGACTGCTTTAACAAGGCAGATAGGATAGTTGCACAGAACCGTAATTGCATTTTCATGACTTTGGATCATTTTGAAGATACCACATTTCTTTGAGTGCAAATTAACTTTGTGAAAGGGGAATAGTAATATTCTTCTGTTCTCAGGTACGTTTCTCTTTTATACTTGCATTCTCCTTTTTAAGTATTTAGGCTCTACGCAACGTTCAGTTTTTATGCTTTCACGCATGAATTGACACAAGGTTGGAATCCTATGCGATGTGTAGATAATCCGTAGTCAATGAGGCTACACTATTCTTGGTAATGGAACAGGAAAACAATATTTTATTGAAACGTTTTTTAAAATATAATTATGACCCTAAGTTTGACTGTTGGTCCGTTGTGGATGTGTGTTGAATATAGGTTAGCCTTGGACAGAGGCTTAATTTACATGACTGTCATGCTATCAGGGGCAAGGTTATTATAGTTTTGTGTTTTTAAATTCGTTTTTATTTATATTCATTTTAATATTTGTATTTGAAATTCAGTTTAGTTTCAGTTAGTTTTCAGATCCACTTTAATAGTTTTTACTTAGTTAAAGTTTTATGAAAAAAAAACATTTATATTTATAGTTTCAGTTTTAGTATTAGTGGCAGAAATAACTCTATGCCTGGGAGGCTAGGAGCCAGTTTTGTGTTTTTAGGGATGTAACTCCTTGCCACTGTGGGTCAGTAATGCATAAGGTGATGGGTCAGGTCATAGTGTAGGTTAGGTTTAAAGGTAGACTCAGTGAGCTGACGAGGATGCATTGAGTAAACCGTAGAAGTGGGTCAATTTCCTACAATGCATGCGGTTCCTTATCTTTTTTGCATTCTTTCAGAAAAAAGACACACATATATATATACTAAAATATATTGGTCAAGCTGCATTTTCCAACCTGCATAATCCTAACAGGGTTGACTTTTGGAGCCTAAATTAACCATAGCTCTGAGTGAATAAGATTGAGCAGTTGAACAGGATTTTAACTTCTCTATCAAGTGTATTTGAAAATTTTTACATTTGGTAAAATGTCTCTATAGTTTAGCCTAAATGGGTGGACATTTATGAGTGGGACATGCAGACTAATAACATGAAACGTGGAAAAATGGATAAAACTGAGTGTTTATATTTAGCTTTGAACCATTGTTTTCCCACCAAAGAAATGATGACACTTCCTGAATGTGGTGTCATTGTAGGACGGGGTTGTTTTCTTAAATGGAGAATTACAACAGACTAACGAAGGAAAGTGATATCAGGGACACACAGAAAATCTAATATAAAATAATCATAAATACAATTAAAAAACGTATTAATGAGAGAGAATTTAACGAGGACTATAACATTTTTATTATTTTAGGGCTTATATTTCTTGTGTGGAAAAAAAACCCAGGCTACATCCACTGAAGAAACGTGTTCACAATGTATAAAATTCTATTTCAAGATCCGTATTTTTGTGTTTTTAAGGTAAAGGACACCTGACCTTATATTTAAAGCCATTTGGAATTCACATTTTACACTAAATGAGAAGTGATATTTCCTGGGGACAGAAAAGGCAGCACATGGTAGGAATGCACCAGCTACCATGTTGTAGCAGCATGAAGCGCACCCGTACACATGCGCAGATACTCTGTGTGACTGTCTGAGAGCAAAGTCTTGCATCGTGCTCATCTCGATGGTCACCGCCTTTCAAAGTGTGTTGCATTCTGGGGATAAAAATTGTCTGACTTGCTCCAACATGTTGGTTAATTGAGTCAGACAGGTGTACCGTGGGAAGGTTTTCCCATGAGAGATGATTGACACATGATTCAACATCATTATCACTGTTATGTGGTATGGTGGCAAAACCAAAGGGTGTGCTCTGTGAGCTATAGGTTAGTAATATGTGTCAATGCATACCTGAGATTTCAATGTTTGCCAATTCACAAAACCACTCCCAAAGCCGGCCCAACATTGACATTATAATGGTGCAGGTGCAAACTGACTCAGTACCAAGATAAACATTCATGCATGTTATCTGTGCAGGTTGGGTGTTGCACAACATGTTGTGAATATCTGTTATTAATGTTTATTTACTGTACATCATTAACTAGTTCTTGCTCTGCCTGTCCTTCACGTTACAGTACACATATTTCCTTTTTTTATCCACACAGTAAGATCATTGTCACTCATTGAAATGGAATCCAAGGCAATCACCTTCCTAAATCCCGCAGCTTTCAACGGTTCATAGTGCATGGAAGGGCAAGCCAGACAGTGGACACCAGTCCTACCCCCTTTCGTTATCAATGCACCTGATAGGCTCTCTCTATATTTCCCCCTCTGCTTTGTAATTTACCTGAAATGCACAGCGGTACATCAGAGCATAGGGCGCCAGCCAGGGCGCTTCGTTTTTCTAGGAAGTAGGAAAAGTGACATTCCTAGGTGTATTACATCTCTGTGGTGGGTGTAGTGACTATAGGCTGCTGTCTCTCCCACTACCGCCCTGTAGGTGTGTAGGGACGTGCTGGGACATTCTCTTTCACTCTGTTGTCCTCACGGGAGGGGCAGGCAGAAGGCCTAATTATCAGCCTCTAGACTAACTGGGCGGGAGCCCTGGAATACAATGTTAACCAACTAGAAAGCCAACTATCTGTTGTTGCCAACACCATACTGTGTGGCCTATATTGATCCACATGTTTCTTAAGCTGCCGTTGTCTCATTGGGTGGTGTGATATTCTGTACAGAGTGCCAGGATATATTTGGCAATAGCTTAATATTTGTGTAATTAATATATTATGTATTAATTGTCCCAACCCAAACCCCAAGGTAATTCAGCAGCATTGTGTGGCCTGTTGACGGATCTTCAGGGTTTTGGTGGAAATAAAGCACGGTAGACTTCAATGGAAATTCACTATCATTACTGTTATTTTCTGTTTCTGTATGTGTAATCAAATGGTCTCATGATAGAAGTCAATAAAACACACAGTTATATTGCCACTGACTCACCTGAAAGAGTTGAGCAACAGTATAGGCCGTTTAGGTCTATGTCTGGGCAAAATGAATGAAAACAATATGAATAGTAACTGATGGTCAAATGTAATTTGATATTTTATGTTCTAATGAAATTGCTATTAAAAAAACCTGCATGCATTTTATGTCAACACTAGTACATCTACAGTATTTTGACTACTGTATAGCCTGGATGCCAACAGGATGTTGGTGGCATGGCTTGGCATGGTGTGATGGGGTTCACACAGTGCGACTTGATAAGGTTTAGTAGGAGCTTAGGTACGTCTGTAGCCCGGATAAGAATCTTGTGCGGTTAAAGATCTTACACCTCTTTGCTCCATGTGGAGCTTAAGCCCACAACAAGACCATGCCATATGCCGGACGCTCCTTTGCAGTTTAAAGATATACAGTGCATTCGGAAAGTATTCAGACCCCTTGACTTTTTCCACATTTTGTTGTTACAGCCTTATTCTAAAATTGATTAAATATATTTTTTCCTCATCAGTCTACACACAATATCGCGTTATGTAAAAGAAAAAACTGTTTTTTAGATTTTTTTGAAGATGTATTAAAAATAAAAAACTCATATCACATTGACCCTTTACTCAGTGCTTTGTTGAAGCACCTTTGGCAGCGATTGCAGCCTCAAGTCTTTGTGGGTATGACGCTACAAGCTTGGCACACCTGTATTTGGGGAGTTTCTCCCATTGTTCTTTGCAGATCCTCTCAAGCTCTGTCAGGTTGGATGGGGAGCGTCGCTGCACAGCTATTTTCAGGTCTCCAGAGATGTTTGATCGGGTTCAAGTCCGGACTCTGGCTGGGCCACTCAAGGAAATTCAGAGACTTGTCCCGAAGCCACTCCTGCCTTGTCTTGGCTTGCTGATCGTTGTCCTGTTGGAAGGTGAAACTTCGCTAAGGTCTGAGGTCCTGAGTGCTCTGGAGCAGGTTTTCATCAAGGATCTTGCTGATCTTTGCTCCGGTCATCTTTCCCTAGATCCTGACTAGTCTCCTAGTCCCTGCCACTGAAAAACATCCCCACAGCATGATGCTGCCACCACCATGCTTCACCGTAAGGATGGTGCCAGGTTTCTTCCAGACATGACGCTTGGCATTCAGGCCAAAGAGTTCAATCTTGGTTTCATCAGACCAGATAATCTTGTTTCTTGTGGTCTGAGATTCCTTTAGGTGCCTTTTGGCAAACTCCCAAGTGGGCTGTCATGTGCCTTTTACTGAGGAGTGGCTTCCGTCTGGAACTCTGGAACATAGGAACTCTGGAGCTCTGTCAGAGTGACCATCGGGTTCTTGGTCACCTCCCTGACCAAGGCCCTTCTCCCCCGATTGCTCAGTTTGGCTCAGGCGCACAGCTCTAGGAAGTGTCTTGGTGGTTCCAAATTTCTTCCATTTAAGAATGATGGAGACCACTGTGTTCTTGGGGACCTTCAATGCTGCGGACATTTTTTGGTACCCATCTCAAGATCTGTGCCTCGACACAGTCCTGTCTTGGAGCTCTACGGACAATTCCTTCGACCTCATGGCTTGGTTTTTGTTTTTGCTCTGGCATGCACTGTCAACTGTGGGACCTTATATAGACAGGTGTGTGCCTTTCCAAATCATGCCCAATCAATTGATTTTACCAGAGGTGGACTCCTATCAAGTTGTATAAACACCTCAAGGATGATCAATGGAAACAGGATGCACCTGAGCTCAATTTCGAGTCCCAAAGCAAAGGGTCTCAATTCTTATGTAAATAAGGTATTTCTGTTTTTTTTTATACATTTGCAAACATTTCTGAAAACCTTTTTTTGCGTTGTCATTATTTGGTATTGTGTGTAGATTGCTGAGGATTTTATTTTACTTATCCATTGTAGAATAAGACTGTAATGAAACAAAATGTGGAAAAAGTCAAGGGGTCTGAATACTTTCCGAATGGCTAATAATAGCCTCTCCTTTTCTCACTGCTTGAGCTTTGACCAGGGCAATGTCTGTGTATCCCTCTATTGGATAAGGGCACATAGATGCTAAATAGAGAGACAGTATTGGTGATGTAATAATCCTACCTGTAAGCTGTTGGTTTGCAGACAATTGTCACACCTGTACACGGATATACAGTACTGTCTTAGAGATGTCAAATAAAATGTGATTTGTCACATGGTTCGTAAACAACAGGTGTAGATTAACAGTGAAATGCTTACTTATGGACCCTTACCAACAATGCAGAGAGAAAAACTGTATAAAGATAATAACATGTGGAATAAATACACAATGAGTAACGATAGCTTGGCTATATACATGGGGTACCAGTACCGAGTCGATGTACAGGGGTACAAGGTAATTTAGGTAGATACCGTATGTACAAATAGGTAGAGATAAAGTGACTAGGCAACAGGATAGATAATAAGTGGCAGCAGCAGCGTATGTGATCGGTACCACTTGCTGTGCGGTAGCAGAAAGAACAGTCTATGACTTAGATGACCGAAGTCTTTGACCATTTTTAGGGCCTTCCTTTGACACAGCCTGGTATTGAGGTCCTGGATGGCAGGGAGCTCAGCCCCAGTGATGTACTGGATCGTACGCACTACCCTCTGTAGTGCCTTGCGGTTGGATGCCAACCAGTTGCCATACCAAGTGGTGATGCAGCCAGTCAAGATGCTCTCAATGTTGCAGCTGTAGAACCTTTTGAGGATCTGAGGGCCCATGCCGAATCTTTTCAGCATTCTTCACGACAGGGTTGGTTGTGTTGGTGTGTGCGGACCATGATAATTCCTTAGTGATGTGGACACTGAGGAACTTTAGCTCTCGACCCGCTCCACTACAGCCCCGTTGATGTGGATGGGGGCGTGCTTCTTTGTCTTGCTCTACCATGATATCACTGATCAAACTTGATCACTGCTAAAAAAGGCCTGGCTCAAAAGCAATAGTATGAGTATGTAACATTTCTTAATCTTTAACCACACGGGCTGTAATAGAGAAGTTCCATAATTTACACAAGGGAAGCTCTGCAGAATGGATCATCATGATGATGTAATGATTTTAGCTTCAAGTGTTAAAACCTCTTTCCTTTATTTTTTTCCCACAGTTACTTCCCCATCTGGACCCATCTGTGACTTCCAGACAATTAGCAGAGGCCCCCTGAAGCCCTGGCTGTCCCTGTGCCATGGCGAAGAGGGACACGTGGCCAGGCGGCGTTGCCATGGAATCCTTGATAAATATGGACAGCACTGGGAGCTATGACAGTGTGGTCAGCATGAACTCTGGCTTTGTGCATGCAGAAGCTATTTTCTCCTTTACCCTTAACCACTAACCAGCAGAATAGCTGAGACCCTGATTTCACCGGTTTATGTTTTATTTTGTTTATGTGCTGCACTGCTGCCATTGTGGTAAACATTTTGGAATTGATCTAGCTAGATGCAACATGTCAAAAATTGAAAGAGTGCCTTTCTTGCTCCCGTCTTGGATTTGATGCATTGACTATGAATTGATATGTTTATATACAGTGGTGCAACTGTCTCCCAATGCTAAGAGTCAGTGGGCTACTGGGCTTGTTC
The DNA here is from genome assembly GCA_030435695.1 of Brachymystax lenok tsinlingensis. Taxonomy (NCBI): domain Eukaryota; kingdom Metazoa; phylum Chordata; class Actinopteri; order Salmoniformes; family Salmonidae; genus Brachymystax; species Brachymystax lenok. The sequence continues at coordinate 16,913,045 of CM059803.1, forward strand.
ATGTTGTGGGTGAGAGATTCAGATGTTTGTTCAGAGAGAGGCCTTTGAGGGGTTCCACAGAATGAGAGAGAAATAAGAGAGAGCGACTGCTTTGAGGATCCAGTCTGTTCATTTCGGAGCTGTTCAGAGGCCCCTCACTAAAATCCACTGCAATACATTCCTCTGGCAGTGCAGTATAGGATGAAAGCTAAAAGCTAGCCGGGAGGAGTACTGAGGTAATTCCCTCCCTGCTGTGTGAAAGGTAAACGTAACTTTGATCCGCTCTGTGTCTACAGTCTCACTGGGCCTCAATGTGCTGTTCAGCCTACATTAGCTGAGAGCAACAGAGAGACTGACTATTAAGAACTGAAAACCAAGCCAAAAGAGTTTGAAGGCCTTACCTAACTTTATACAAGGATATATTGTACACAGACATACCTCCCAGCTAGCACATTTGGTTCTTTGGAAGTTGTGGAAACTATTTTTAGTTTCACATTGGTTGTAGGAATGAAGCCACACGTTTCCTGACTGGTAAAACTGATTTTTTTAAACATTCTGAGAACAGAAGTTATAGGTTATTTGGAGGTTTATGAATAACTTCCTTAAAATTTTAATTGAATGTTTTAATAACACTGCTAACTTAAAAGCGCAGATGGAAATTACAGGCGGAAGTTTACATACACCTTAGCCAAATACATTTAAACAGTTTTTCACAACTCCTGACATTTAATCATAGTAAAAATTCCCTGTTTTAGGTCAGTTAGGATCACCACTTTATTTTAAGAATGTGAAATGTCAGAATAATAGTAGAGCGAATTATTTATTTTAGCTTTTATTTCTTTCATCACATTCCCAGTGGGTCAGAAGCTTACATACACTCAATTAGTATTTGGTAGCATTGCCTTTAAATTGTTTAACTTGGGTCAAACGTTTCGGGTAGCCTTCCACAAGCTTCCCACAACAAGTTGGGTGAATTTTGGCTCATTCCTCCTGACAGAGCTGGTGTAACTGAGTCAGGTTTGTAGGCCTCCTTGCTCACACATGCTTTTTCAGTTCTGCCCACACATTTTCTATAGGATTGAGGTCAGGGCTTTGTGATGGCCACTCCAATACCTTGACTTTGTTGTCCTTAAGCCTTTTTGCCACAACTTTGGTAGTATGCTTGAGGTCATTGTCCATTTGGAAGACCCATTTGCGACCAAGCTTTAACTTCTTGACTGATGTCTTGAGATGTTGCTTCAATATATCCACGTAATTTTCCTCCCTCATGATGCAATCTATTTTGTGAAGTGCACCAGCCCACCCTGCAGCAAAGCACCCCCACAACATGATGCTGCTACCCCCACGCTTCAAGGTTAGGATGGTGTTCTTCAGCTTGCAAGCCTCCCCCTTTTTCCTCCAAACATAACGATGGTCATTATGGCCAAACAGTTCTATTTTAGTTTCATCAGACCAGAGGACATTTCTCCAAAAAGTACAGTCTTTGTCCCCATATGCAGTTGCAAACCGTAGTCTGGCTTTTTTATGGCGGTTTTGGAGCAGTGGCCTCCACAATCACCCGACTTCAACCCAATTGAGGTTTGGGATGAGTTGGACCGCAGAGTGAAGGAAAAGCAGTGCTCAGCATATGTGGGAACTCCTTCAAGACTGTTGGAAAAGCATTCCAGGTGAAGCTGGTTGAGAGAATGCCAAGCGTGTGCAAAGCTGTCATCAAGGCAAAGGGTGGCTACTTTGAAGAATCTCTAATATAAAATATATTTTGATTTGTTTAGCTCTTTTTTGGTTACTACATGATTACATTCATGTTATTTCACAACGTTGATGTCTTCACTATTATTCTACAATGTAGAAAATAGTAAAAAAACTTTGAATGAATAGGTGTGTCCAAACTTTTGACTGGTACTGTATATGTTTTAAAATAATATTCTTAGAACATTCTTTGAACGTTACTAAAGTTTTCTGTTAACGTTCTCTGAACAATTTGAGAACATTACTTTAAATAAAACCATGAGGAAACCTGTAGAAAAAGTTAGTCTGAAGGACTGAAATTCCCACAGAAGAGCTTTGGTTCTTAACCTTCTTGGAACAATTTGAGAACATTACTTTAAATAGAACGATGAGGAAACCTTTAACAAACGTTATGCTGAAGTACTGAAATTCCCACAGAAGAACGTTGTTTCTTAAAATTCTCTAAACTCTTTGAGAACATTCCCAACGTCAAACCAGTTAGAGAACATTTCTAGAGCATTACCAAATTGTAACCATATTCTTTTCGTAATATTTAAGTAATGAAATACCAAGAACATATGTTTTTTTTTTGTTAAGTTCCTTAAATGTGCTGAGAATGTTCCAAAGCCAAGCAACTATGCTGCACCATTCCCATAATTTGTTGGAATGTTTTATGCAAAATAACCATAGAACAACCACGCTCATATGTTTCTCAGAATATTATGTGCTAGATGGGCTGGCATATAGTTCTACATACAGTAGTCATGTAATCTTGATTAAAGGGTAGCAATTAATTGCATTGTTATTTTATTCTGAATCTGTTTGTACTCTACATTTCCAGTTTGTCTATGTTTACGGGTTTCTTCTTTTTGTTGTCTTTGTGTTTGTGTCCTCTTTGTGTGTGTGTGAGGCAGAGTGATGACAGTCTGGAGTACCTCTCTGTTGAGGAGCGGGCGTGCCTCATGTTTCTGGAGTCCACCATTGAGTCCCTGGAGATGGAGGAGGACAGTGGCCTGTCCAATGATGAACCAGACCCCAGCAGCCTGGCAGCCAAACATGGCCACCTCGCTATGGGACAGACTAGACTGGAGGGTGAGTACCACTAAAAATAGTTTTATCAGGATTTTCCCATGCAGGACACAAAAAAATGTGTCCAGGTGTTAGGTCAGGATTGTGCGAGCCAGCTTAGCAACCTGTGAGAATTTGATAGTAAAATAATTCCTGCTGTTTCTGCCTGTCTTCTAGATGTATCAAAACTCCAGCATGACGACTCAGGAAGAGATCAGAAGTCCTATCTGAACTGCCGAGTGCCAACACCACTTCTTCTGGCAAATGGCCTTGCCAGTATCCAGCTCAAAGTCACAGGGGCAACCACCCACCCAAGTGTCCCAACTGCAGCAATTGAGACCAAAGCCCCATTAGTAGCAACCCAGCCCAGTACCCCAGGGGCAGTCACTGATCTGAAACCCCAAAAGGTAATCACTGAACCCACAGTCACAGAAGTAGTCACAGACCTTAAAGCTCCAAAGATAGCAACTGTGCCCAAGACCTCAGAGTTGTCTTCTGACATCAAAGCTCCTGGGTTGGCCACTATCACAAAAGTTCCGGTGCTGTCCACTGAGTCTAAATCTCCCAAAACAACACCTTCATCAGCCACATCAGATTTACCCACAGATGATTCTGTGGACAACATGCCTAAAGGAGTCTCTGTAGACAGCAAGCCTGCGAAGTGCAACACTAAGGTTCCGTCTGAGCTGGATCTGAAGCTGATTCCCCCTCCCTCAGACTTCAGGGATGATGAGCTAGAGGAAGAGAGTGATCCTCCAGTGCCTGCAGAACTCAGAGGTCCTCTGACCTACAGTGAGCTGGAGCAACTACGCAGGCAGGTCTCCATGAAGAGAGCTGCACCAGCCTCCCCTGGAGCCCAAGAGGCACCACCTTCTAAACCCTGTGTTGATCTGCCTGTCAGTACCCAAGCACCACCCTCCCCCTCAGATGTCCTACCCACCCCAATTCCTGAGGCCCTGGAACCAAAGAGCCGGCCCGCTGTGGCCCCTAAGCCCAAGAGACTTCCCTCCAACATCATCCTGAAGTCCCACAAGTTAGACAGTCACCCAGGCCCCTCGCCCATTGACAGGTCGATGATTGACCCCCAGAAGGTGCGCATGGAGGCCCTACGGAAGCTCGGGCTTGTGAAGACTGAGGATGGAGACTCAGGCCCTGTTGTTTCATCCAAATCCAGGAAGTCATGGGCACCCCCTCCTTCTCACAGCCTGGTTACCACCCAGACCAAAGCCCCAGCCCAAATCCCTACCCCAGCTCCAGTCCCAGCCATCACCCTTACCCCAGTCCCTGCCATCACCCTTACCCCAGTTCCTGCCCCAGCACTAACTCCAGCAATAGTCCCAGCCCCAGTTTCAGCGACTACCCCAGCCCCTCCCACGACCCCAGTCCCAGCCCCCGTCCCAGCCACTACCCCAGCCCCAGTCCCAGCCCAATTCAGTGACAATGCCAAAGCTCTGCCCTCACCTGCTACACTTCCTTCACCACCCAAGCATATTCCCCCTCCCATAGGGTTCAAATCAGCGACTCTGGAGCGCTCCGGAAAGGGCCTGAGCAGCTACATGGCCAGCAATGCCTCCCTCAGGGCCAACCAAGGTCCCAATGTCGCACTGTCCCCTGGCAACCTGCGCAACTCTAGACCCCGCCCCGCCTCCCTAGGAACTGGGAAAGACTTTATGAATGTTCAGGGTGAGGGCTCCCACTCCCAGCCAGGTCATGGGGAGTCCCAGAACAAGCTGCCCCGCTCCCATGGCATCAGTGTCCTCATCTGCCCCAACAGCAAGAGTGGAGAGGACCGGCGGGAGGCCCTGAAGAAGCTAGGACTGCTGAGGGACTGAGGGCATGAAGAGGGTCAATGGAACTGCACCATTACAGAATTCATATGAGGGGTGAGGTCTGAGAAGGATGTTCTTAATATGGATTCCGCACAACTAAGCCCTCCTCTAGTCTTTGGACACTGGGACACTTACATTTATGGGAAGATTATTCTCCCCATAAAAATTTCTTCTTTGAAGCAATATGCAAGGAGCACTATTTGATTGGAGAATTGTTTGGCTCTACAGACAGCTACAGTATATATTTATAGAGGGCAGTGTCTTTTTGCCTTCTTACTGCACAGAAATGCTGTATGTACCCGAAGACTGCCTTTTAATGAATATCATGATTACAATATCATACTACTATGAGATACTACACTAACTACAGTATGCAGTACAGTAGGTAAATGAAAGGCTGTTTGTGAACCTCATTTGATATATTCAGTCATTTTCTAAATAAAATATAATAAACTCCATGTAGGGATGTTGTGTTATGAAATTGTATGGCATCCTCTTATGAAGACCAATACACAATCTGTTTTCTCAAATGGGGAATAAACCTGATGTTATTGTTACAGTTAGGGAAGTGCCTTTATAACTTCCCCTTTCACGTAACCTTTGACAAGAATACCATTTTTAACTTCCTTAAGTTCCTCTAACCTAATCTCAAAGCTATTGATTTTTGGGGGGACCATGGCAACCAGTAAAACAGTTTTGCTGATTTGCAATTTGACTCTGACTCAGTATAATGTGTCAAAAGACTTTGATTGATGTAGTAATTGGCAGTTGTCAAGGAATCAAATTAAAAGGTAGAAACATTCACTACTACATAGCCTACAGTACAGTACGTAGATTGAAGCTTCAGTCAGTCAGTGGCCAGTCAGTGATAGGAATCTGAAACGTGGTTTTAGGTGTGACACACATCACAACCCATACAAACTGGTTGCTGAGCAGCAGCCGCAATGTCCAATATAGGTCTGTCAGTGGTGAGATTATTGAAATATTGTTTTTCCTGTTGAGAGAGCATCTTCCTGATGGTTCCTAAGATTGCATCACCTTTTAAAATTCCACCAGTTTGGGTTCATGTTGTTACTATTCATTGTCTGTCAAAATGTCTCACTCTCAAACTGTTAGCGTAGCATTTAGAATTGAAAGAGAAGGGAAAGGGGATGCCTAGGCAGTTGCATAACTGAATGCATTCAACCGAAATGTGTCTTCTGCATTTAACCCAACCCCAGAAGTGGCTCATTGTGTTACCCGTGGAAGGGCTTTTTAAACCATGCCAATGTTTTATTTTGTAAATAGAGAATAAACCTTGAAACTATCTTCATATGAACTTAAACACTTTTAACATGATGAGTATGGTACAGTGCTTTATTATATGAAATGGTTGGTCCAATGGATTTTGTTGTGAAAACAAAAGGTCAATTGCAGGTTACAGGTAGAATAACACATTGTTGACATGTGCCCTTCGAAGCAGAAGGATGTTATTTATCTGTCAGCTGCATTGGGCTCTGCCTACATATGACGTTAGGAGCATCATAGGCCCTGGTTGTCATGTCAACACATACCCTGTCATCAAATCGGTGTTACAGCTGCAGTGTCAGTAGTTTCATCTGATGTGACAAAAAACTGGAGGAACCTTTCATTAACTCATATCAACCATTAACTCATATCAACCATTAACTCATAATAAACTGCAACAACCTTTCTATTCCATCTATTATTGTTCAAGCTCTGTATGACTTGATTTAATGGTTCATCATTTAGAAAGATTTGTGATTAAAATGTTAAACATGGTTTACACACCCTTGTTAATAAGGGATACAAAGTATATCTGCTCACCATAGCATTTTGACTATAAGAATTAGGGATGGATTTAATCTGTATCACAGAATTATCGCAAAAGATCTGCATTATAGCACAATTGAAATGTAAAGGCAATGTTCGCAGAGACTGCATTCACAGAAAATACTGCATATGTCGTCTCAATCAGAAATTACCTTTACATTTTAATGCAGATTTCTTCTATACGTATCGGATCCAGCCCTGAATTAAGTTCTACAGCACTGCTAGAAGGATTTTCTTGTCTGTTTCCATCCCAATTTCAAGGTTCAGTCAGAAAGACCAGTACCCAAACCCAGTACAGAAAATACTACCTGCAACACCCCTTATGGATTTATTTTAAGAAATGGTTATTGTCTGAGATGTCCTCAGTCTCATAAACATCTTTAAAGAAAAGGGCTACCTTAAGACATCAAATAATATTAGAAATTAAACTCAATTACAGTATGTTTATTTTGATAAGTGTTTTCATTTCACCTCTGTACATACTCTATTATTTTTTTTTTTTTTTTACAGTTGTTAAAGTTACATGTACGTGTGCATCTTCATCTTTATGGGTTGAACACAGTGAATGAGCATTTTAAAGAACAAACGAGAGCTACAAGAAATGTAAGAACACCAATTCCATTCATTTAAAAAGACAATACAAAATCCAGACATTTTTACATGAGAAATAAACATTTTCAAGTGCAAATACCATTATCAACTCTATGATACATCATAGCAAACGCATGTTTAAAAGAAAGCTACAAAACAGAAACATCTGATGTGTTCAGGTTGCAGGGGCAGAGGGAGGAAGGTGAAGGAAGGAGGGAGGGAATGGTGAGTTGGGGTAGGTGGGAGCAGTGAGCGCTATGGACTGTTGCTATTGACATCAAAATGCTGGAAAAAAAACATAACTGGATGATATAAATAGTAATGGCAACTTAAGACAACCATAAATGTAGCTAGGCTGTTTTTGGAAACATTCAAAGGGATACAGATATGGCATTATGTGTGACTTGTATTAAACAGTTCCTCCTATGAGGTCTGCAAGGCTAGGCCACCCTTGTCTTACAATTTAGCAATGTGGTCAAAATCCCTTTCCCTTATCCAGAAGCACATGTGCTTACAACTATCTAAAGGTTGTGTACAGTAGCTTTTACTGTTTACACTTTTTATTTTCTCTTTTATATACAAAAAAACTGAAAAACAACAAACCATCAGAGTTTGCAAGGGAAATCCATATGATGTTTATGAGCAGTAATATATTTATTTGTCTTCAACGAGGGTTTGAGAGTGTTGAGAGGATTACTTGTTATCATTGTCATTAGCTTTTGTATTGACAATGCAATTGTTAGCAATAATTAAATTGCAATATTATTGTATTGATCAACTATATTGGTATTTCAACATTATTGTAGTGGGATGCTGAACTTTATTCACAACCCTAATGTCAGTCACAATTTTTTTTAAAGAAATCCAAGAATATGTTCTCAATATGTGTTGGCAGATTAAAACATTGTTTTTTAGTATTTCTCTGGACACAGAGAGAGGAGTAACACAATGGAGACTTAATTCATTGCACTTATACAACAAAGGTAGGATGACAGGCTCTAGATCTAGTGCACAAGATAATAACTTGGCCTGCCGCGCAGGCAGTCTTTGGAAGAGCTGGTCTTATTGGGACAGAATCTGACATGGGCGTTTGGGAAGGAAGGGGGCTGGGGTGGGGTACTTGGATTAGGGAGAGGGTGAAGAGGACATGGGTGGAAAATAGTTTGGGGTCCTGCTCAAGTTAATTAGGATTAAAAGGATTCAATCCTCGTCAATTTTCTTTTTCATTATTTACAAGATTGAAAGAAAAATTCAATTAAATGGGTTGGTAGGCCATGGATGAAGAGACAAATGTGATGTGACTATCATTTACATGAGGACAGGTGGTAGAATTATATTTATACTTATGATGCATCTCTCTCAACTTTATTTTATATTAAAGCAGGGGTGTCAAACATAAGGCCCGTGAAGAGGTCCAATACGGCCCGTGGGTGGTTTGGGTAAAACAATAAAAACATGAACGTTAAAACGATAAAAAAATTCCCAAACCCATCGATAGAGGACAATGTTTTGCAAATTTTGACAGCAAGGAAATCTTTTTAAATTCAGTGCGGCCCTCCGGACCCTCCGGACCTCATTTTGCCCCCGGAGCAAAATGAGTTTGACACCCCTGTATTAAAGCAATGGACTATTAGTGTGTTGCGAGGTCAGAAAATACCAGAAAAAGGACTTGAGATTGAAGAATTAAAGTGACCTTTTTAAAAGAAGCAGCAAACGTATGTCCCTCAAAGACATTTCTATGTCTCTCTCTCACAGAGTCGTGTCCAACAAAGACATTGTCTGTATCACAGAGGTGTGTCCCTTAATTAAGACGTCTCTCTCCCTCACCAGTCATGGTCCACAGAGACAGAGACATTTCTCTGTCTCTCTCCTGTGGCTTTCACAAATCTAGTTTTCTATTTATGTTCCAAAATGTCCATCACGTTCTGGAAAAAATGATAAACTACATTGTATACGCTTTGTTAAGTTAACTTGGATATAGAATAACAGAAAATGTCTGAAGGTATTTAACAGACAGTTATACAATCTGGACAGAAGAAAAAAACATAGAATAACTGTTTTAACAGTAATACCTTAACACGAAGTTGCTCTAAGAGCTCAAATATAGTAAGGCTTTGAATGTTGTGGAATGTAACTATGACATGAAACTGACAGGTCCTTCTCCTTGAGGAGTGTTCATGGAGAATATAGATCTACAAAAGGTTATACATTTATCAAAACAGACTCGTCCTGGAATGGATAGAGCTGAAGCTGGAACTCAAGTGAAAGACTATTTATTAAAGCACATTTACGATAACTCTGTTCCAGCTCTAAACAAATGTGACAAACATATTACCCTTGTAACATCCTTCTTCTTGTCTGACATGAATGCCACTACCGTCCATTTTGTCAACACAGACTTAACATGCGTCATCTGAAATACGCACACATCCTTCGCATTGGGGATCGCTGTGAAAATGACATACAAGGTCATATATGCTAATAGAAACAGCAAAAAAAACTAAGACACCAACCTATTGTAGTGGTGATAAATATTCAGAAAGAAGAGATGAGAAAGACAGCCTGTACTGTACTTTGACTCAAGATGGTTGACTTCATGGACTGTATGGTTTTGGAGGAAATGAAACGGCTTAAAACCAAACAAATGAAGAAGATCAACATATGGGACTGCATAGTGAAGTGTGTCGTCAAAGCCAACAGTATGAAAAAATAGAAGAAAAAATAGTTATTTTTGTCAACTTGTTTAAAGTCCTGGGAGAGTTCTGTGTCTGGCCTGTAATTCGGGGCGGGGTCTGGTGCTTTAGGGGCGGGTTTGGTGTGGCAACTACTTATATGGACGCAAGAAGCCGGAGACTTTGCTGCTTATGAGGCGTATGAACGAGCGTGGAAGCATCTCGTTGGACTCCCGAGTGGTGTACTTGAAGTAGTTGTTTGGGTGGGCCAGCACGTCGAAGAGAGTTTTAATCAGCTTTTTATCCTGATGGAAAGAAGACAACAACACAGCACACTTATACAATTATATGACAAGTATACAATTATTGAACATGAACATGACCCAGTGAGGGATGTAATAGTATGTATCTTAGCAGCAGGCACTAACCTTTAGGATTTCTTGATGGTTTTCAGAGGCATAGAGTCTTCCATCCCTGACAATGTCCTCTACAAGCTGTTCATAATCCTCTGTAAATACACAAAGAAACATGATACATTAGACACCAAACATCTCAGAATCTGAGGACTTACCCACTCTGTTTCATCATTGAGAGTTCACGTGATGGGTGAGAGTTTACCATCGTAGGTGACATAGGGGATCTGGAAGCCTCGGGCACTGTTAGCCTCGTTGGACTTGAAGTTGATCCAGAGTCTGCGGGAGCGGGCGGTGAAGGCGATGGGTCGCTCGTACGTCTGACATGTCTCATAGGTGGTGATGGACGTGGCCGACCCTGGAAGAACGGACATGAAAAACAGAAGATAGAGTATTTAGTCAAACTTGGCATATTGGATTGATATTATGGTTGTGGAACACCACACTGGTTAGAGAGGAGGCTGGTGAGGGGAGGAAGGCTCATAATAATGGCTGGATGAAATGGAATGGTATCAAACACATGAGCTGGGATATATGAGAGTTCTCACAGTTCTTCCTCATAACCAGTACGTCTCCACACTCGTCCTCTGAGGGCAGGAAGATCTCAGGCACCACGATGAGGATCTTGCGCTTGCTGGGCGGGTTGATGTTCCAGATGCATTCCACGTTAGCTGGGTAGTTCCCAGGGTAGTTGGGGGGACTCAATGTAACCTGTGAACTCTCCCATCTCTCCTCCGCATTCTCGGTCTAACATACACATTCATACACACAAGAATACACGTTATTAGTGAATCCATCTGGAGCTTTGGAAAGAGAGACAATATCTAAAAAAAAATACAATAGATTTTCATTTGGCTGGATAAATGAAACCTTTTTCAATTAGTCATCTGGGGATTTTGGATACATTTGGATAATTTTTGCATCCTGTATTTTGAATTTGATATTCTGAGAAAAGGCATGGACCTTTTGAAAGTCCAAAAGTAAAATATTTTCCCTTTGAAAATGCTTCCTATATGCAGATAGCATGTTTATACAATCAGGCCCTTACTCTTGCACTGAGAGACACTGGTGGCCCCATCAAAGTCTGTAGTGGTGTTGCCAGGACAGGTAATGCAGTAGTTCTGTCTGAACTCTGTCTGGTAGCTGCCCAGAGGGCAACGAATACAGCGGTGCACCGTAGTGTTGTAGTAGTGGCCAGGGGAGCACTGAACTGCAGAGAGGAGAGGGATGACACATACACACATTTACAAACCAGATCTGAGATGAAATATTGAACTGATCGCACAGATGTGTGGATCTCTCTTGTCGTGATGTGTGTTTTGTCCTACATTTGTTATTTGAATCCCCCGTGCCCACAGGAGGCCTTTGCCTCTCGGTATGCCATTATAGTAAATAAAAATGTGTTCTTAATTGACTTGCCTCGTTAAAGGTTAAATAAAATAAAAATAATATGATGTAACTGGTTGGATAAACCACTGACCTTTGACCTCACAGTCATGGAAGGAGCTGGCCCCCTCCCGCTTGGTGCTCAGCCCCCCTCCGCAGGGGAAGCATAGGGTCCGTCCCAGGTCTGGCTGGTAGGAGCCATACGGGCAGGGCTGGCATGGCTTAAACCCATCACTGGAGTAGTACCCAGTGGGGCACTGACCTTGATGTAGACAACAGTGATAATAGACACTTTCAGTCAGATAGAGATGCACAGTACACTGTGCTACACTCCACAATAGGCTATTGCACAATGTTGGCACATGCAGACATACGTATGGAGATTAGTGCGCTCTGCCACGGGCGGTGTGTATGTACCTGCGCAGGAGGAGATGTTGCGTGCCCCGGCAGGTCCATGCCCGTCACTTCCAGGGCACAGGTCACAGGCCAGCTGCCCCTCCCTCTCCTGGAAGGTGCCAGGTGGGCACTGGACGCAGCGCTCCTGTTCCCCGTGGTAGTATGATCCTGGCAAACATCTGACTGAGAGAATAGCCAGAGGGGCTCTGGTGAGAGAGCTATGCTGTCCAGTACACACACTGACACCAAAAACTCTTCTTAGCTCCAAACTAACAAGCACAACACAGCTCTGGAGATGTTTGTGTATTCAGTACACAAGACTCTAAAACTACATAAATACATAAGAGTCATAAATAGTCATGGCAACGGATGTAAGTTTTATGGTTTGTGTCATGACATTGTCTTGACTGTTTATAACATCTGTTATATTAGCATTATAACAGTTTCAGGCAGAGTCCGGTGGTGGTAACTAGTGACAGAGAAAGATAGCTGACTAACTGGTCTTACCACAGTGTCCGCTATCTTTCTCACGGCCTGGACCACAGTTCTCATGGCTTGAGGCGACCTGGGGCAGCTTTTGGGCCACCTCGTACTCCAGCCCAGCCACACGGATCAGGAAACGGTCCTGGTTGATCGACTTCTTCAGGGCCTTGATGTACGTCTTCACCTGCTTCTCCATACGCTGGCGCAGGCAACTCAGGTTACAGCTCCCTATGTGGGAGAAAGGGCAGTACAGGGCAATATTATCTGTAACTGTGCTACCAGATCAATCAAAATATGTTTATAAAGCCTTTTTCGCATCAAGTGCTTAACCTGGCCCAGACCCACAAAGAGCAAGCCTCAGCATGGTGGCAATTAGGTATATCAAAGAGGACATCTTGTAAATCCCAGTAATGGTGTCCAGACTGACTGACCTGTGGTGTCCCCTGGCTTGACTTCCGCCTCCAACTCAAGGGTGATGCGTGTCACTTCCTTATTGGTGGGGTTGCGGGCACGGCGCCCTTTGGCCTTCTTGGTGGAGTCACATTTGAGGTTGACAAACGTCACCAGGCAGTTATTGCAGGGCTGTCCACCTCCTAGAGGCATAAACATTACCTTGTGTCAGGAATTAGGATCCATTTTAGGTCTTTCATGGGTTAGTTAGGGGTGGCAGCACTGGTTTGGGAACAACAGCATATTAGACAGATTATTGGCTTCAAGAAACAGTGATAGTTGCTATGTAGCGTACATAACAGCCCACAAACCCCCAAATGTGCTACTTGATATGCACATCCTGAATATGAGACATACAGAGAAAAAGAATGCAGGTCTTTTTGTAAGGCCATCATTACCAAGGTCTGGCATGTAGGCCGGATGTGGCCCCTCACCTGGCCCCAGCGCTCGGCCCCTGTCCTCGGCCCGGCCCGTCAGCTTGGGGTGCAGGTGGCACTTGGCATCTTTGATCTTGAAAGAGGCAGTCTGCTTCACTGGAGGGGCGCCTGTCTCTACAGGTAAACAGAGCAGTGTAGGTGGATGGGTGTAAAGAAATATTCCACTAGAATAGAACCATTCAGTCCATGAAACAGTGGAAAAGATAGGAACAATATACAAATACATTGATACTGACCAGAACCCTAACCCTAACTCCAAAAGTAACCATATTCCTAACCCTAACTCCAGATGTAACCATACCCCTAACCCTAGCTCCAGACGTAACCCTAACCCTAATTACAGATGTAACCCTAACCCTAACTCCAGATGTAACCCTAACCCTAGCTCCAGATGTAACCCTATCCCTAATCCTAGCTCCAGACGTAACCCTATCCCTAACTCCAGATGTAACACTATCCCTAACCCTAACTCCAGATGTAACCCTATCCCTAACCCTAACTCCAGATGTAACCCTATCCCTAACCCTAGCTCCAGACGTAACCCTAACCCTAGCTCCAGATGTAATCGTAACCCTAACTCCAGATGTAACCATATCCCTATCCTTAACTCTAGATGTAACCATACCCCTAATACTAACTCCAGATGTAACCATACCCCTAACCCTAGCTCCAGATGTAACCCTAACCCTAGCTCCAGATGTAACCCTATCCCTAATCCTAGCTCCAGATGTAACCCTATCCCTAACTCCCGATGTAACCATACCCCTAACTCCAGATGTAACCATATACCTAACCCTAGCTCCAGACGTAACCCTAACCCTAACTCCAGATGTAACCCTATCTCTAACTCCAGATGTAACCATACCCCTAACCCTAGTTACAGATGTAACCCTAACTCCAGATGTAACCCTATCCCTAACTCCAGATGTAACCATACCCCTAACCCTAGCTCCAGATGTAACCCTAACCCTAGCTCCAGATGTAACCCTATCCCTAATCCTATCTCCAGACGTAACCCTATCCCTAACTCCAGATGTAACCCTATCCCTAACCCTAACTCCAGATGTAATCATACCCCTAACCCTAACTCCAGATGTAACCATACCCCTAATCCTAGCTCCAGATGTAACCCTATCCCTAACTCCAGATGTAACCATACCCCTAACTCCAGATGTAACCATATACCTAACCCTAGCTCCAGACGTAACCCTAACCCTAACTCCAGATGTAACCCTATCCCTATCTCTAACTCCAGATGTAACCATACCCCTAACCCTAGTTACAGATGTAACCCTAACTCCAGATGTAACCCTATCCCTAACTCCAGATGTAACCATACCCCTAACCCTAACTCCAGATGTAACCTAACCTAGCTCCAGATGTAACCTAACCTAGCTCCAGATGTAACCCTATCTCTAATCCTAGCTCCAGACGTAACCCTATCCCTAACTCCAGATGTAACCCTATCCCTAACCCTAACTCCAGATGTAACCATACCCTAACAATAGTTAGAATGTAACCCTAACCCTAACTCCAGATGTAAACCTATCCCTATCCCTAACTCCAGATGTAACTCTATCCCTAACCCTAACTCCAGATGTAACCCTATCCCTATCCCTAGCTCCAGATGTAACCCTATCCCTAACCCGAACTCCAGATATAACCCTATCCCTAACTCAGATTTAACCCTATCCCTAACCCTAGCTCCAGATATAACCCTATCCCTAACCCTAATTACAGATGTAACCCTACCCCTAACCCCAGATGTAACCCTATCCCTAACCGTAGCTCCAGATGTAACCCTATCCCTAACCCTAACTCTAGATGTAACCCTATCCCAACCCTAGCTCCAGATATAACCATATCCCTAACCCTAGCTACAAATGTAACCCTATCCCTAACCTTAGCTCCAGATGTAACCCTATCCCTAACTCCAGATGTAACCCTATCCCTAACCATAGCTCCAGATGTAACCCTATCCCTAACCCTAACTCCAGAAGTAACCCTATCCCTAGCTCCAGATGTAACCCTATCCCTAACCCTAGCTCCAGATGTAACCCTATCCCTATCCCTAACTCCAGATGTAACCCTATCCCTATCTCTAACTCCAGATGTAACCATACCCCTAACCCTAGTTACAGATGTAACCCTAACTCCAGATGTAACCCTATCCCTAACTCCAGATGTAACCATACCCCTAACCCTAACTCCAGATGTAACCATACCCCTAACCCTAGCTCCAGATGTAACCCTAACCCTAGCTCCAGATGTAACCCTATCCCTAATCCTAGCTCCAGACGTAACCCTATCCCTAACTCTAGCTCCAGATGTAACCCTATCCCTATCCCTAACTCCAGATGTAACCATACCCCTAACCCTAGTTACAGATGTAACCCTAACTCCAGATGTAACCCTATCCCTAACTCCAGATGTAACCATACCCCTAACCCTAACTCCAGATGTAACCATACCCCTAACCCTAGCTCCAGATGTAACCCTAACCCTAGCTCCAGATGTAACCCTATCCCTAATCCTAGCTCCAGACGTAACCCTATCCCTAACTCCAGATGTAACCCTATCCCTAACCCTAACTCCAGACATAACCCTTTCCCTAACTCCAGATGTAAACCTATCCCTAACTCCAGATGTAACCCTATCCCAAACCCTAGCTCCAGATATAACCATATCCCTAATTACAGATGTAACCCTATCTCTAACTCCAGATGTAACCCTATCCTTAACCCTAGCTCCAGATGTAACCCTATCCCTAACCCTAACTACAGATGTAACCCTATCCCTAACCCTAGCTCCAGATGTAACCCTATCCCTAACCCTAGCTCCAGATGTAATCCTATCTCTAACCCTAGTTCCAGCCGCAACCTTCTACCAAAGTCCTAAGAATGAGTCTGCCTCTGTGGGACACTGTACCTATGCAGCTCTGACTGCTGCTTGTGTTCAGTCTGGCTGGGGTTTTGCCTCGAAGGATTGGGATGCCACAGCTCACTGTATAGCTGCTGTCAGATTCTGCAAAGGGTGAAACATATCATTACAGCTTCAGTCAGAAGTCATTCAAATCAATAATAGCATATCACATTAAGAGAATAAGAGCTGCAGCAATGTGAATGGAATGGTTATTGTATGTGGATGTCACTACCTGCCAGATAGTGAGCCTTGGAGGCGCAGGTGAGGGAGCAGCTCTCTTTCTTGCCCGTTTTACTGCAGGTCAGAGTGGTCTTGGGAGCTAGGCCAGGCAGACATTTCACCAGCTCTGGATGAACATAAAAACAACATCACACAATCATACACTACTCTTTAAGGGTGCAATATGCAGAAATCGCTCTGCCATTTCCTGGTTGCTAAAATTCTAATAGTTTGCCTAATTTCAGTTTATGTGACAAAACAAGCATAGTGCAGAGAATCAGTGTCCCATCTAAACCGCTATGAAATATATATAACCAAAAATATTGTATTTTCAGCGGATTGAAGCTGGTGTACAAACCCAAAAGTAAAAGATGAAGAAAAAAAAATTAAGAACAGGAATCATAGAAATAGCGTCCATAGAACAGATCTACCGCTTCTTAGACCTGCTTTCAATGAGAATGACAGATCTATAACTCATATTTCCATGTGAATTTGGTCAGGACGCCGAAAACAATTACACAATACAGCTTTAATTACAGGGATAGGGTTACATCTGGAGTTAGGGATAGGGTTACATCTGGAGTTAGGGTTAGGGATAGGGTTACATCTAGAGTTAGGGTTAGGGTTACATTCTAACTATTGTTAGGGTATGGTTACATCTGGAGTTAGGGTTAGGGATAGGGTTACATCTGGAGCTAGGGTTAGGGATTGGGTTACATCTGGAGTTAGGGGTAGGGTTACATCTGGAGTTAGGGATAGGGTTACATCTGGAGTTCGGGTTAGGGATAGGGTTACATCTGGAGTTAGGGTTATGGATAGGGTTACATCTGGAGCTAGGGTTAGGGATAGGGTTACATCTGGAGCTAGGGTTAGGGATAGGGTTACATTTGGAGCTAGGGTTAGGGATAGGGTTACATTTGGAGCTAGGGTTGGGATAGGGTTACATCTGGAGCTAGGGTTAGGGATAGGGTTACATCTGGAGCTAGGATTAGGGATAGGGTTACATCTGGAGCTAGGGTTAAGGATAGGGTTACATCTGGAGTTAGGGTTAGGGATAGGGTTACATCTGGACTTAGGGTTAGGGATAGGGTTACATCTGGGGTTAGAGATAGGGTTACATCTGTAATTAGGGATAGGGTTATATCTGGAGTTCGGGTTAGGGATAGGGTTACATCTGGAGCTAGGGATAGGGTTACATCTGGACCTAGGGATAGGGTTACATCTGGAGTTAGGGATAGGGTTACATCTGGAGCTAGGGTTAGGGATAGGGTTACATCTGGAGTTAGGGTTAGGGATAGGGTTACATCTGAAGTTAGGGTTAGGGATAGGGTTACATCTGGAGTAAGGGTTAGCGATAGGGTTACAGGCAGCAGGCTGTTAGCCAGTCTGCCACTAGCACAGTCAGTGTAGTCAGCTCAGCTATCCCCATTGAGACCGTGTCTGTGCCTCGATCTAGGTCGGGCAAAACTAAACATGGAGGTGCTCGCCTTAGCAATCTCACTGGAATAAAGACCTCCTCCATTCCTGTCATTATTGAAAGAGATTGTGATATCTCACATCTCAAAATAGGGCTACTTAATGTTAGATCCCTCACTTCCAAGGCAGTTGTAGTCAGTTAACTAATCACTGATCATAATCTTGATGTGATTGGCCTGACTGAAACATGGCTTAAGCCTGATGAATTTACTGTGTTAAATGAGGCCTCTCCTCCTGGTTACACTAGTGACCATATACCCTGCGCATCCCGCAATGGCGGAGGTGTTGCTAACATTTAAGATACCAAATTTCAATTTACAAAAAACAAGCTTCTAGTCATGAAATCTATGCAGCCTACTCAATCACTTTTTATAGCTACTGTTTACAGGCCTCCTGGGCCATATACAGCATTCCTCACTGAGTTCCCTGAATTCCTATCGGACCTTGTAGTCATGGCAGACAATATAAAAACTTTGGGTGACTTTAATATTCACTTGGAAAAGTCCACAGACCCGCTCCAAAAGGCTTTCGGAGCCACCATCGAATCAGTGGGTTTTGTCCAGCATGTCTCCGGACCTACTCACTGCCATAGTCATACTCTGGACCTAGTTTTGTCCCGTGGAATAAATATTGTGGATCTTAATGTTTTTCCTCATAATCCTGGCTATCGGACCACCATTTTATTACGTTTGCACTCGCAACAAATATTCTGCTCAGACTCCAAACAAGGATCATCCAAAGCCGTGCTATAAATTCTCGGACAATCCAAAGATACCTAGATGCCCTTCCAGACTCCCTCCACCTACTCAAGGACGTCAGAGTACAACAATTGGTTAACCACCTAACTGAGGAACTAAATTTAACCTTGCGTAATACCATAGATGTAGTCACACCCCTAAAAACAAAAAACATTTGTCATAAGAAACTAGCTCTCTGGTATACAGAAAATACCCGAGCCCTGAAGCAAGCTTCCAGAAAATTGGAACGGAAATGGCGCTACACCAACCTGGAAGTCTTCCGATTGGCTTGGAAAGACAGTACCGTGCAGTATCGAAGAGCCCTCACTGCTGCTCGATCATCCTATTTTTCCAACTTAATTAAGGAGAATAAGAACAATCCCAAATGTATTTTTTATACTGTCGACAAGCTAACTAAAATGTAGCATTCCCCAAGAGAGGATGGCTTTCACTTCAGCAGTGATAAATTCATGAACTTCTTTGACGAAAAGATCATGATCATTAGAAAGCAAATTACGGACTCCTCTTTAAATCTGCGTATTTCTCCAAAGCTCAGCTATGAGTCCTGAGTCTGCACAACACTGACAGGACCTAGGATCAAGGGAGACACTCAAGTTTTTAATACTATATCTCTTGACACATTGATGAAAAGAATCATGGCCTTTAAACCTTCAAGCTGCATACTGGACCCTATTCCAGCTAAACTACTGAAAGAGCTGCTTCCTGTGCTTGCCCCTCCTATTTTGAAGAAAATAAGCGGCTCCCTATCCACTGTAAGTGTACCAAACTCACAAAAAGTGGCAGTAATAAAGCCTCTCTTCAAAAAGCCAAACCTTGACCCAGAAAATATAAAAATCTATCGGCCTATATCGAATCTCCCATTCCTCTCAAAATTTTTTGAAAAAGCTGTTGCGCAGCAACTCACTGCCTTCCTGAAGACAAAACAATGTATACGAAACCCATCATAGCACTGAGACTGCACTAGTGAAGGTGGTAAATGACCTTTTAATGGCGTCATGCTCCTCGTGCTCCTAGACCTTAGTGCTGTTTTTGATACCATTGATCACCACCTTCTTTTGGAGAGATTGGAAACCAAATAGGTCTACATGGACAAGTTCTGGCCTGGTTTAGATCTTATCTGTCAGAAAGATATCAATTTGTCTCTGTGGATGGTTTGTCCTCTGACAAATCAACTGCAAATGTCAGTGTTCCTCAAGGTTCCGTTTTAGGACCACTATTGTTTTCACTATATATTTTACCTCTTGGTCACAATGTTAACTTTCACTGCTTTTCTGGATGATACACAGCTGTACATTTCAATGAAACATGGTGAAGCCCCAAAATTGCCCTCCCTGGAAGCCTGTGTTTCAAACATAAGGAAGTGGATGGCGGCAAATATTTTACTTTAAAACTCTGACAAAACAGAGATGCTAGTTCTAGGTCCAAAGAAACAAAGAGATCTACTGTTGGTTCTGACAATTAATCTTGATGGTTGTACAGTCATCTCAAATAAAACTGTGAAGGACCTCTGCGTTACTCTGGACCCTGATCTCTTTTTTGACTATTTCAAGGACATATTTTTTCCATCTTCGTAATATTGCAAAAATCAGAACTTTCTGTCCAAAAATGATGCAGACTTCAGTTAGTGCTAAACATGACTGCTAGAATCTTGAATAGAACCCAAACATTTTATCAAATTACTCCAGTGCTAGCCTCTACACTGGCTTCCTGTTAACCTTTTGGGGAGTGGCAGCAGAGGTGTCGGTCTTGGAGAGTCTGGTGTGCCCAAAGTAAATTGCCTGCCACTCAGGCCCAGAAACAGGATATGCACATAATTAGTACTATTGGATAGGAAACACTCTGAAGTTTCTAAAACTGTTAATATAATGTCTGTGAGTATAACAGAACTGATATGGCAGGCGAAAACCCGAGGAATTTCTGTCCGGAATAGTTTTTTTTGTGACATGCCCTCACTTTCAATGACTGCCTATGGGATTCTCAGGAAAATAGGACCCAGATTGCAGTACCTATGGCTTCCACTAGATGTCAACAGTCTTTAGACAAGGTTTCATGCGTTTATCATGGAAGAGAGCCGAACAGAAGAAGAATATGTAAGAGGATGGAGGAAGTCACTTTAGTTTTTGGTGCGCGAGACCGTGTTCGCGTTCCTCGGTATTTTCCTTTTATATCGTTTAGGATACTATCCGTGTGAAATATAATTGTTAATATACATAAAAGTATACCTAAGGATACATTATAAATGATGTTTTGGATTTGTTTGGGAAAAGTTGATAGGTATAATTTGAACGCTTTCTCTTCACTGTACAATGGGCGAGTCGACGGGGGATTTTCTGAACATAACGCGCCAACCAAATGGAGATTTATGGATATAAACAATGACTTTTTCTAACAAAAGAAACATGGATTGTCTTGCTTGGACACTTCGGATTGCCCTCAGCAGAAGATCATCAAAAGGTAAGCTATTTATTTTAGCTCTTGTATGTGTTTTGTGAGACCCGCGCGCTGGTTATGGATTTATGCTAATGCATAAAATATGTGAGGTGCTATCCTCAAACAATCAAATGTTGTGCTTTCGCCGTAAAGCCTTTTTGAAATCTGACAACGCTGTGATATTGCCAAGACTAAGCTTTTGATGACTATGCAACACTTGTATATTGATGAATGTTTTATAATTCAACTTTTGGATTTTGAATTTGGCGCCTTACATTTCCCCAGGTAGTGTCGGGAATGGGGCGCTAGCGCCCCCAATGATCCTTAAGAGGCCTAGGGCTGATTAAGGTTTTACTGCTAACCTACGTACAAAGCATTACATGGGCTTGTTCCTACCTATCTTTCTGATTTGGTCCTGCCGTACATACCTACACGTACGCTACGGTCACAAGGCACAGGCCTCCTTACTGTCCCTAGAATTTCTAAGCAAACAGCTGGAGGCAGGGCTTTCTCCAGTAGAGCTTCATTTTTATGGAATGGTCTGCTTATCCATGTGAGAGACGCAGACTCAGTCTCGCCCTTTAAGTCTTCATTGAAGACTCATCTCTTCAGTAGGTCCTATGATAGAGTGTAGTCTGGCCTAGGGGTGTGAAGGTGAACGGAAAACCACCCTTGCTGTCTCTGCGACAAACCACCCTTGCTGTCTCTGCCTGGCCGGCTCCCCTCTCTCCACTTGCATTCTCTGCCTCTAACCCTATTACGGGGGCTGAGTCACTGGCTTACTGGTGCTCTTCCATGCCGTCCCTAAGAGGGGTGTGTCACTTGAGTGGGTTGAGTCACTGACGTGATCTTCCTGTCCGAGTTGGCGCCCCCCTCGGGTTCGTGCCGTGGGGGAGATCTTCGTGGGCTATACTCTGCCTTGTCTCAGGGTAGTAGGTTGGTGTTTGAAGATATCCCTCTAGTGATGTGGGGGCTGTGCTTTGGCAAAGTGGGTGGGGCTATATCCTGCCTGTTTGGCCCTATCCGGGGGTATCGTCAGACAGGGCCACAGTGTCTCCCGACCCCTCCTGTCTCAGCTTCCAGTATGTATGCTGCAATAGTTTGTGTTGGGGGTCTAGGGTCAGTCTGTTATATCTGGAGTATATATCCTGTCTTATCCGGTGTCCTGTGTGAATTTAAGTATGCTCCCTCTATTCTCTCTCTTTTTCTCTCTCTCCCTCTTTCTTTCTCTGTTCTCTTGGAGGACCTGCGCCCTAGGACCATGCCTCACCTGGCCTGATGACTCCTTTCTGTCCCCAGTCTACCTGGTAATGCTGCTGCTCCAGTTTCAACTGTTCTGCCTGCGGCTATGGAACCATGACCTGTTCACTGGACGTGCTACCTTGTCCCGGACCTGCTGTTTTCGACTCTCTCTTTCTACCGCACCTGCTGTCTCTAACTCTGAATGATCGGCTATAAAAAGCTAACTGGCATTTACTCCTGAGGTGCTGACCTGTTGCACCCTCTACAACCCCTGTGATTATTATTATTTGACCCTGATGGTCATCTATGAACATTTGAACATCTTGGCCATGTACTGTTAAAATCTCCACCAGGCACAGCCAGAAGAGGACTGGCCACCCCTCAGAGCTTGGTTCCTCTTTAGGTTTCTTCCTAGGTTCCTGCCTTTCTAGGGAGTTTTTCTTGGCCACCGTGCTTCTACATCTGCATTGCTTGCTGTTTGGGGTTTTAGGCTGGGTTTCTGTACAGCACTCTGTGACATCGGCTGATGTAAAAAGAGCCTTATAAATACATGCGATTGATTGATTGACCATCCTTTCCATGACTTGGAACCAAACCACAATGTATGTTTCAATCTTCTGACCACTGGGTGGCAGTGTTGTTACATACCAATGCAGTCCTTCTTGTTCCAGTGAAGCTTGTATCCAGGTGGACAGGTACACTCGTAGCTGCCCAGAGTGTTTACACAGCCATATTTACAGCCACCACGGTTTATACTGCACTCATCAATATCTGCAAAGGGAAGAAGACAGTTATGACCATGTATGTCTAGACACAGAGTCTAATACACTCATTCATATTTTAGCAGACACTTATCCAGAGCGACTTGGGTTAAGTGCCTTGCTCAAGGGCACAAAGAAATTTTTCACCTAGTCAGCTCAGGGATTCAAACCATCGACCTTTCGGTTACTGACACAATACTCTTAACCGCTAGGCTAGGTGCTGCCCCACACTCATATGAGTGGAAATACAAAACACACCAAACGCATAGACATATGCACATAACACTCACTTACTCACTCACTCAGTAAACCTGGTTGCAAGAGAAGAAATAACATCAATATAACTGAGCTATCATGATAGATGAGAAAGAATAATCGAAAGAAACAAACGAGAATGTGTTCTGACAGCTGCAAATGAACAGAGTTTCTGTGAAGTCAATTCTACTGTCAGTGATTACTTCTACAGAAGATGAATGTGTGTTTTGGTAAACCGGGCTGATTGCTCATTTGAAGTCTAATCCAGGGCATGTGATATCACTGCTCTGCATTTCCCCTTAGTCGGAACTTCAACTTCTCTTCCCCCAAAGCTCACTCTCTTTGGGAAGAAGAACATTTGGAGGGACTTCGCAGAGCCAGATAGGAGTAATTTATAATCACTTTTTAACACACAGAAACCAAAACCATACAGAAACCAGATGGAGGTTGCCTAGGAACCCAGACAGAAAATGACTTTATTAGTGTGATGAGGGGGACAAGGCAAGGCAGTGTGGCTCGGGGCTGAGCGCTCAGCCATGCTAAGTGACAGGGACACCAGCAGAGGAACACAGATAATGACAGTGATTGATGATGTGGCCTGCAGATAGAAAATGTTCCTCCATATTCTGTACGGCGTGAATAAAAACAGTCTGCGAGCCTACAGTGCTCTGTCCCGCCATGGAGATGATGACTTCATCAAGAGTGTTTGGCTGGTGTTGAGTTGCCAGCTCCGCTCAATGCAAAGGAGATGCATCCGTCTGTCAAACAACTTGTCTGAAGTCTAACCTTCATGTTGAAGAACTCCATTTAAATAATAGAGAGCGGGAGATGGAGAGAGAATCACTTCTCTATGCCAAGCAAAGTTTATTTTTTCTCTTATTCTTCTCAAGCTTGAAATGTGAATAGACTTTGAGTATACTTTTATCAAGCCATCTCTAGAGCTAGCTCTGTCTGTTTCTGCATCCTCAGAGGAAATCAACTCATGTATCCCAGAGGCCAATGTAGGATGGGAACATAAGGGGGGAGAGTCAAAGAGAGAAGTAAAAGACTTTCAGATTGGCATGCATGCTGACAATTGTATGTGGCTGCTGGTGTCGAAGGAATTACTCCAATTCCAGGGGGGAACAAAAATAAATATGAAAATAAGCTAGCTCAGCCTTCTTGCTTTCTTCAATAGACATCAATACCTATCATCTCTCCGACACACAGACACACATTCTTCTGCCCCAAACTCCGGTGAGACTGAGAGGCTATAGAATAGGCTAATCACAGTTTGACTGTGAAGGTCAACAGTAGACAGACAGCACCATGTCCGTAGAGCATTGATCTAGGGCTGTACAGCATAGATCTAGGGCTGTTAGCTATAATGGAGTATCTTGTCTCAAAGATAGGTTCTTTGGGACCTTTCTTGTCTTTATAAGTCTACTCAATGCTTATCACGTGATTGTAACCAAGTCAAATAGAACATGTATTTAAATTGTACCTTAGTGATCAAATATCAACTTGGTTTTATGTAAACAACATATTGATTAATTCAGATGGATTTATCATGTACCAGACAGTAACATCTATCAACTGTATAGCTAGCGTGCCACCTCATATCATGCCTCCCACTTTAACGCCACAGTGAAACTCGAACGTGATGTTTCCCTAATGTCTTGGAGGAGAATGTCTCGTCGAGGAAGTCTCTCTCAGATGTCAGCTGAAGCCAGTGATGACAGGCCTCCACACTTTCCTTGACAGCAGGTCACTGACCGTATAGAGTTTGTTTGGGGTGAGTCCATTGTTAAGCACTGAGCAGCAGTCTCTGGAGTGTTTGGGAGCTATATTTCAACTGATAAGCTACGGCAGGGAATAACACAACCTTGGTCACTGCTGTAGAAGAGGAGGTGCAGGGGAAGCAACATACATCTCAGGGTTATCTAACAGTTCTGATGGGAGGGAAGAGTCATTCATCATTAGGAGGACTCTACACACAGCTCTTATGCCAGTCTCTCTCTCTCTCTCTCTCTCTCTCTCTCTCTCTCTCTCAGGTGGAGTCATGTGTGCTACTGTGTACTACTCATGTCACAAAAATCAAGCCTTCCTTCACCTCGGGATTGCTAGCATAAGACTTGACTGGTCTGGTAAGCAATATGAACTAGGGAGCCATACAAACAGTCTACACAAAACAAGTTGCTATAGAAGCTAGCTGAAGTAATGATCATGAAGATTCAAGTTATTATGGGTAATTTAGCAGGCAGGTGTGGTTTCTAGAAAAAGCGAGGTGGACTGTGTGAGTAATGGTGTACAGACATTGGAGAGGGGGAATAAGTGTCACCTCACCTCCACAATGTGCCAGACCGTAGAGAACATAGCCTTTATGACAGAAGCACTGGAAGCTGCCGGGGGAGTTGACGCAGGAATGGTCACACGTCCGGTCAAAAGAACACTCGTCAATGTCTGGGAAGAGGGGGATATACAGAGAGACAGGTATAAGTTCACATTATTCACTTACACAACTTCTCAAAACTCATTTGACATTTTATAATAGAAAAAAATATATATATGACAACTTGGATTAGAAATAAATTGCAATAGGACCCAGCAAAATAAATAAATAATGTTTTTTAAATTGAATACCATTTTGTTTGGTATGAGACATTGGTTGCCCGTCTGAGCAGTAGCAAGACTGTTTCACCTACTGATAACAGGAGCTTTGGGCCATTTTTCAATTCCCAAGTTACCTGTCAATCATTTCACTATACCACTGTTTCTTCCACAAAAAAATAACCATTTAAGGAAACTCACTATCTCAAATTTCTCATTATTGTGTTCTGAAGCCAAGAGGAAATAATTTGTCTGAGAAGCAGTCCTGCTTATCTAGGAATGTGCTGTAACGTGAGACCAGAGAGGGGTCATGAATCTGTCCGTCTAAAGAATCTCTCCAGCCATCTTTCCTGACCCTGACCCCTGCCCCCCAGGCCCACCACCTTGCACTGGGTGCACGAGAATAACTTCCTGTCTATTGTTACTTCCTCTATCCTTATTCCCTGATGGACTTTATCAGATAATTGGAACACCACTGGACTCTCGTACATGTACCTCTGATATCACTCTCCATGCATGTGAATAAAAATGGAGCCTTGGCTGAGACCATTAAAATAATAAGGTGGAGGACATTTGGGTTCGGTAGCCTACTATCCAATGTTTAAAGGTCAGCAATTACATATGTCAAGTCCAGACAGCGTCTACAGAGAAGAGAGCTGGGAATCTTTACTGGAAATTTAATTGGCTAAATTGAAAAGGATAGAACATGTAGGGAGGTTCCCAGGCATTTCATAGTCTATATTCTCCCCATCCTGAACTTTGTCTTAACTGGCTCTAAGGCACTGTCAGCACAACATCAAAAAGATGATAATGGTTTGATAGTATACATTACATGGCAATTATAGGAATACTGCTAAAGCTAAAAAATACTGGGTTACCAAGAACAAGAAGGAAGATCTTAACTTTGTCAGCTGCAATATAGGGCGTTTTCTTTCTCTTTTTATCTTTTAGCACAGTGGACATCCCCAAATGTTCATACTTGAGGCGTAATCCCTTATACCATTGAACTCTGTCCAGCCTTGAGAGAGAGGTTACTAGTCTAGGGATGCGTCACAAATGGCACACCATTTCCTATTTATTGCAGTACTTTTGACCAGAGCCCATAGGGTGCCATTATATGGAAAATAGGGTGCTATTTGAGACACAGCCAAGGAGTTTTGGCAAGCCTCTTGTGAGAATACCTCCAACCAAAGAAGTGGGATTGGGTTGAGATTAAACACCTATTAAGTGATCAGCTTTCAAAAGAGTAGACAGGGTGTCTTCAGTGCTTCAGGAGGAACACAGGGTGATGTCGAAAGCTTCAAAAACCCCTAAAAGGCAACTTGGCATAAAGAGTAGATATTCATCCAGCTAAAGAAGTGGAAATGATCTCCACTTTATGTTCACTTTGTGAACTCTTTCACAATAACTTGAATGGAATCTTATAGTGTTACTGTTTAACACTGGGCCACTGAGAAATGAGAGATGGTGAGTGATTAGTTTTATGTATTACCACATTGGTTTATTATTTTGGGGCTAAATAAAGCTAACTTTTACTGAGCTCTCAACTCCAAAGTAAAAAATAGAAATGAACTAGAATAATTTGTTTTGTTTGAAGGCACTCTTCTGGGATATTGGGATGCTAGCCACCATCTCAGGACTGGTGTTGACTGGGGACATGCTTTGCTGCTGCGACATACTCTATTCATCTCTGATCAATAGGATTCAATGGGAAGAAGCAACCTGCAGCGTTGTATTGCACTGCACTGTACAAAGCAAGGGATGGGCTTGGATGTGTCAGGATGCCTGGGACTACGGTCGTTGTTTACCAGCAGGTACGGTGAGGTATGCGGGGGTTGGCAGGGCTAGAGGCCCATGTACGTGCAAGGGGACACGGGACCAGAGATGAGGGACACACTGAAAGAACAGTGGCTGCTGTTTTTGAATAGAATACAGACAAACACCCTCGTCTTGCCCTTCAATCTGAACAATCTCACATTTCTGTAAGTGTGTTATTTATGGGGTGCCAGGCATATCGCCCCCTACAGGGTAAGACTGAAAGAGAAAGATGAAAATAAAAAGCTAAGGCCACAGGTTTCTTTCGACAATCCTCCTCAGTCGCAGACTCACAGTGTCCCAGACTGGCCTACGACTCACCCCATCACCTCCTCTTCCCCCCTCAGTTACACAAAATAACAATCCTTCAGAACAAATAAATGTTACAACAATAGAATGGTGAAACAATGCCTGGCCGAGGCTGTTTACACAGAGCAGATAAGGCCTTTATCAGTGATGCTCCTTCTGAGGGAGACCTAGTAGGATCTGATAAGGGCACTCCCACCATGCCCTCATTGGGATCAGCAGGGGATGGGGGAGAATAGGGGGGAGGAAGGGGTAAGGAATGCCTCCAGGCCCTGGACCTGGCCGGGCCAGACATGTCACGTCTTGATTGATGGGCCACGCGTGGTCCGCTGACAGCTGGGGAACACTGACTGTTCAAACCAAGATAAAAGGTTGTGAAGTTCAGTTTATATGTCCCAACACTGTACTATGCACTTTCTGTACTGTAGTAGGTAATTTTTTTACAGAATGTTACAGCACAGCCACATCTCTGATAAGGCAGGACTTATTATGATTGAGTTTATAGCTCTTTTACTCACTCATGGCACTGGCTTTAAGTGGGTAGATGAGTGTTATTTGGCTTCATGCTCACCACATTTCCTTCTTCATTTTTGCACCCCAAACTTCCCAATAACAATGGCCAGCCAGACCATATCTCAGCTAGCTGGGATATAGCCCCTGCTCCAGTCACCCAGCGGGGCCTGAGAAAGTGCTGACCACACACCACTTACCTAAGAATGAGTATATTGCTGTTGATCTTAGGACATTGTCCACCCCAAAAAAGATTTGCATGAAAAATACAGATAAGAAAAAAAATTCCAAGCATTATATTCACCCATGAGCCTGTTCAGCTGTGATACTCTGTAGTGCTTGTGGTGGTGTGATGTTTTGTCTGCTATCTGTCTGCTGCATATAAGACGTCACTGTCATTGAGCAAAAGCCAAGTGGCTGGTGCTGGGCTGAAAACACTGAGGTTCCCAGGCAGGTACCTGTCATGGAAATACTGTACGGTCATGTGGGACTACCTAAACATGATATCCTGAAGGTCAAAACATCTCATAAAAAAATAGGAGGGGGAGGGGAGGAATCAGAAGCACTGTAAAGCCAAAAGTCAACTAGAATCACACTATAGACCTGCTGAAACCTATGGCTCCCTTCCATGGCCCAGTCAGTCAGTCAGTCTGCCACCTACATGTAGAAAACACCCAGAATTACCCTACCAGCTGCACCAACCTGAGAGCAATTTAGAGAAATTAAGCTTTTATTGTTGGGCGTGCTCGCTCTACTTCTTTTCAGTTGGCAGGGAGCAAGGGATGAATAGGGATAGGAGCATGAGGAAGAGTAGACTAGACGGATGAGTGTGCAACATGGTGTAGTGTAGTGTAGTGTGGTGTGGTGTGGTGTAGTGTAGTGTGGTGTGGTGTGGTGTAGAGTAGTGTAGAGTAGTGTAGTGTGGTGTGGTGTGGTGTGGTGTAGTGTGTTGTAGTGTAGTGTGGTGTGGTGTGGTGTAGTGTAATGTGTTGTAGTGCAGTGTAGTGTGGTGTGGTGTAGTGTGGTGTAGTGTAGTGTACTGTGGTGTAGTGTAGTGTACTGTGGTGTAGTGTAGTGTACTGTGGTGTAGTGTAGTGTACTGTGGTGTAGTGTAGTGTACTGTGGTGTAGTGTAGTGTGGTGTAGTGTAGTATGATGTAGTGTGGTGTACAGTCGTGGCCAAAAGTTTTGAGAATGACACTAATTCTAATTTTCACAAAGTCTGCTGCCTCAGTTTGTATGATGAAAATTTGCATATACTCCAGAATGTCATGAAGAGTGATCAGATGAATTGCAATTATTTGCAAAGTCCCTCTTTGCCATGCAAATGAACTGAATCCCCAAAAAACATTTCCGCTGCATTTCAGCCCTGCCACAAAAGGACCAGCTGACATCATGTCAGTGATTCTCTCGTTAACACAGGTGTGAGTGTTGACGAGGACAAGGCTGGAGATCACTCTGTCATGCTGATTGAGTTAGAATAAGACTGGAAGCTTCAAAAGGAGGGTGGTGCTTGGAATCATTGTTCTTCCTCTGTCAACCATGGTTGTCTGCAAGGAAACACGTGCCGTCATCATTGCTTTGCACAAAAAGGGCTTCACAGGCAAGGATATTTCTGCCAGTAAGATTGCACCTAAATCAACCATTTATCGGATCATAAAGAACTTCAAGGAGAGCGGTTCAATTGTTGTGAAGAAGGCTTCAGGGCGCCCAAGAAAGTCCAGCAAGCGCCAGGACCGTCTCCTAAAGTTGATTCAGCTGCGGGATCGGGGCACCACCAGTACAGAGCTTGCTCAGGAAAGGCAGCAGGCAGGTGTGAGTGCATCTGCACGCACAGTGAGGCGATGACTTTTGGAGGATGGCCTGGTGTCAAGAAGGGCAGCAAAGAAGCCACTTCTCTCCAGGAAAAACATCAGGGACAGACTGATATTCTGCAAAAGGTACAGGGATTGGACTGCTGAGGACTGGGGTAAAGTCATTTTCTCTGATGAATCCCCTTTCCGATTGTTTGGGGCATCCGGAAAAAAGCTTGTCCGGAGAAGACAAGGTGAGCGCTACCATCAGTCCTGTGTCATGCCAACAGTAAAGCATCCTGAGACCATTCATGTGTGGGGTTGCTTCTCAGCCAAGGGAGTGGGCTCACTCACAATTTTGCCTAAGAACACAGCCATGAATAAAAAAATGGTACCAGAATGGTTCCTCCGAGAGCAACTTCTCCCAACCATCCAGGAACAGTTTGGTGACAAACAATGCCTTTTCCAGCATGATGGAGCACATTGCCATAAGGCAAAAGTTATAACTAAGTGGCTCGGGGAACAAAACATCAATATTTTGGGTCCATGGACAGGAAACTCCCCATTGAGAACTTGTGGTCAATCCTCAAGAGGCGGGTGGACAAACAAAAACCCACACATTCTGACAAACTCCAAGCATTGATTATCTCAAAACTTTTGGCCACGACTGTGGTGCGGTGGGTGTAGTGTAGTGTGGTGTAGTGTACTGTAGTGTAGTGTAGTGTAGTGTAGTGTAGTGTAGTGTAGTGTAGTGTAGTGTACTGTAGTGTAGTGTGGCGTGGTGTACTGTGGTGGGGTGGGTGTAGTGTAGTGTGGTGTGGTGTGGTGTGGTGCGGTGCAGTGTGGTGTAATGTAGTGCAGTGTGTTGTAGTGTAGTGTAGTGTACTGTAGTGTGGTGTAGTGTAGTGTGGTGTGGTGTGGTGTGGTGTGGTGTGGTGTGAGTGTAGTGTGGTGTAGTGTAGTGTAGTGTGGTGTGGTGTGGTGTGAGTGTAGTGTGGTGTGGTGTGGTATGGTGCAGTGTGGTGTAATGTAGTGCTGTGTGTTGTAGTGTAGTGTAGTGTAGTGTACTGTAGTGTAGTGTAGTGTAGTGTAGTGTACTGTAGTGTAGTGTAGTATAGTGTGGTGTGGTGTGGGTGTAGTGTGGTGTGGTGTGGTGTAGTGTAGTGTGGTGTAGTGTAGTGTAGTGTAGTGTGGTGTAGTGTAGTGTGGTGTAGTGTAGTGTGGTGTAGGTGTAGCGTGGTGTAGTGTAGTGTGGTGTGGTGTGGTGTAGTCTAGTGCGGTGTAGTGTGGTGTAGTGTAGTGTGGTGTGGGTGTAGTGTGGTGTGGGTGTGGTGTGGTGTGGTGTGGAGTAGTGTAGTGTGGTGTGGTGTGGTGTAGTGTAGTGTGGTGTGGTGTAGTGTAGTGCGGGTGTAGTGTGGTGTGGTGTGGTGGGGTGTAGTGTAGTGTAGTGCGGGTGTAGTGTGGTGTAGTGTGGTGTAGTGTAGTGTAGTGTAGTGGGGTGTGGTTTGGTGTGGTGTGGTGTGGTGTAGTGCGGTGTAGTGTAGTGTGGTGTGGGTGTAGTGTAGTGTAGTGTAGTGTAGTGTGGTGTAGCGTAGTGTGGTGTGTTGTGGGTGTAGTGTAGTGTAGTGTGGTGTAGTGTAGTGTGGTGTGGTGTGGTGTGGTGTGGTGTGGTGTGGTTTAGTGTAGTGTGGTGTGGTGTAGTGTAGTGTAGTGTAGTGTAGTGTAGTGTGGTGTGGTGTGGTGTAGTGTGGTGTGGGTGTAGTGTAGTGTAGTGTAGTGTGGGTGTAGTGAAGTGTAGTGTGGTGTGGTGAAGTGTGGTGTGGGTGTAGTGTAGTGTAGTGTAGTGTGGTGTAGTGTGGTGTAGCATAGCACAGGGGTGCCGCCAAGCATGTTGGCTTGACAACGCCTCACTCAACTGGAGGCCAGTTTTATCAACACCCCTACTCTGCAGACAAAACAAACTGTTCCTAACAATCTCAACATTGTTCCCAAGTAGCCCCACTCACATACAACACAACATCACCCTCCTCCTCTCAGCTTGGAATATTCCAAAGACCATGTGATTGAGTTGGTTGTTGGGAAGTGCTATAGGAACATTAAAGATGTGTTTTCAATTCTCCCTTGGGTCATATTGTTTGTGTTAAATGTGAAAGGCTTTGGCTAAAAGCATCTGCCAAATGACAGCATTATCTAAATAGATTCCAAATGAGGAGAGAAAGAGCTGACCCCCAAATAGTCAGATTGATGTACCTTTACACGTTCTCAACTTCAATTACAGAAACAGTTGGTCTCTTTACAGTGAGTTGGACAGCATACACTTTAAATGTCCATACTTGGGATAGATGTGCATGTCTAGGATGATGTGTTGCAATGTTGAGCCCAAGGCATGTCACTGATATGTACCAGCCTTGATACTGATTGACCACATCAATACACTCATTTCCATAGTTCCATAGTTCTTCCATAGTTCTTGCCAGATGTTTGGGAGGGAGATGGTTTGCCCAAGTCAAGACCCAGAGTTTAGAGCACTTATTCCACACCTGTAGTAGTAGGCCTGCATGGCAAACTGTTTATTTGTTCTGTGGGTGGCTCCCCTGGCTCCCGCTGAACTACGGCTACCGCCGAATCTTAGAAACAAACAAGCTAGAGAGAGGCCTGGTTTGGCAGCTCCTCTCAGCAAGCTGAAGCCAAAACAATTAGGGAGGAGTAAGACGACATATTATTATCACGGCAATGCTATTACCTTCCCATTCACCTCAGTAACAGGGTGAATAAACAACCTGCCTAGCTCATAACCATCTAAATCTATGTCATTAGGTGAAGGGCACACAGAATAGGCAGTAGCCGATGATTGGCTGGAGGGATGGGTTCCTACCTTGGCAAGTCCTCTCATTGGTCAGCAGCTTGTAGCCCTTCTTGCAGCTGCACTCGAAGCTGCCCACTGTGTTC
This sequence comes from Brachymystax lenok tsinlingensis, assembly GCA_030435695.1. Lineage (NCBI taxonomy): Eukaryota > Metazoa > Chordata > Actinopteri > Salmoniformes > Salmonidae > Brachymystax > Brachymystax lenok. The sequence continues at coordinate 16,946,334 of CM059803.1, forward strand.
CGACACACGTGGTCACATCCCCCGTTGTTCAGGCGGCACTCGTCAATGTCTGAGGAGAGAAAACACATACATTAGAGAACTCACTCCAACGCACAGGCAGGAAGAGAGAGAAAGAACAAGAAAGGTGCAGTAGAGAGGTGAGGGGAGAGAGAGAGAGAGAGAGAGAGAGAGAGAGAGAGAGAGAGAGAGAGAGAGAGAGAGAGAGAAAGAAAGAAAGAAGAAGAAAAAAGAAAGAGAGAGGAAGAGAGAGATAGAGGGCAAGGATGTGGTGTGCGTTTGAGGGCTGAAATATGTATGTGTGATGGATGACTCTGGGGCCTAGCAGTCGGGAGCAGTCGGGGTGTTAAGTAGAGTACGATGATCCACACGGCTGACTGGAGATCCATCCCAGAGAGAGAAGAGAGAGATGCACAGAGAAAGTGCATCAGGGATTTATCCTTAGATCTGGGACGGGTATGATCTGGGTCTGTATGTGTTTAGAATAGATCACAGCTCTTACAGAGACAGCAAGGGGAGAACTATGTCTCAGCAGCACAGCCCGACCACAGCTCAACCATTCTTTTCATCATCAATAACAAATCAATACATTATAAGGCTCACCCCGGCTTTGATCGGGACTTGGCCTGGCAGGTTTGATCAGATTAAGTCTGAATCATCACTGTAAATGAAGCATCCGTCTCTTGAGGGACAGTTTAGTACATCATCTGGTTAAAATAAATGGATCAGAAATTGAATAAAATAATAATTCTCTCCTGTCTCTCCATTCGTCTTTCCTTCCTGAGAGGTCCCTTGCCCGCAGCGGGCCCCTGTTTTCTCTTGCCAGTGCTGTCTGAGGTTGTTTTCTTTTTCTTTCCTCTCAAACCAAACTAATAAACCCAATGTACTTTTATCAGAGTTGTTAGCGTAACGTTATGAGTACTGAAGGGGAAGCAGACTCCTATTCTAGGCTTATTGGCAGCATCAACAGTCTTGAGTTTCTCCACAGAGCTCTTCTCTCTCTCTCTCTCTCTGGCTTTATTATCTCCCTGAAATGTACTCCTAATCTAAACCGTTCTTACTCCCATGCTCTTGTTTGTATAAATTAAGAACAGCTTTTGATAAGTTGTGAGGATATCAAGCTATTTGTATTTAACAGCAACAGCATATGGGTAGCTTGACAAACGGATTTGCTGCCAAAGCAGTACCCAGAACAGCAGGGTCATTCGAATATATACAGTGTTGAAGTGTTGGCATCACTAGACCTCAACTCTCCACTCTATCCCAATGTGAGAGCTGTGACAGAGGCAGAGGCTTCCGATGAGACAGAGGGGATGAGGCAGAGCAGGGTGGCAAGGCGCCACTGGGAAACCAGACAGCAGCAGTCGTACACGCCTCAACAAGCCCACAATGCATCTCTGATTAGAGTGTCAGGTCCCTGCTCTCCATGGCCACTGTGTGATTGACAGGCTTAACTGGTACTGTAACAGGGTGGAGCTTGAGTGACTGACAGAATACTATGCTTTAGAACATGAAGGACAAAGTCTTGTGATAACACATTGTATGTGACTGACAGTGTGAGAGGGGTGGAGATAATGTAATTGACAGGTGGATAGTTGCTATTTGAGAGGATGAGAGGTGAGAGAGGGAGACGGGCTTTGTGCATGTGTGTTATGTTACCTTTGCAGGTCTTGCGGTCTGGCTGGAGAGTAAAGCCAACAGGACAGCTGCAGCGGACTCCGGTCACCGCGTCATGACACGTGCTGTCACAGCCACCGTTGTTCACTGCACACGTCTCTGTAGAGGGAAACACACAGGCAGTACATCACAGTTAGACACACACACTGGGATCTATAAGTGGTGGAACTGGTCCCAAAACTGGTTGCTTTTCCATAATCCTTTTAAAAACGTATATTATATAATGCAGTTCCAAAGAGGATAAGAAAAAGACAAGGGAAGAGACGGGAAAGTGCTTCAGTAGTTTGCTCCTGTGTGGAACAAGGGAAGTGAACAAGAGAGCACAGGTAGATAATGCAACACATGATACTATGAATGATAGAGGATTAGAGTACTAAGAGCATAGTGTCAACAAATGAGTGTGTGCACACGTGGATATTTGGCTGCTCCTGGGACAAGGTGAGTCAAAACCCCCCCACTCCCATTCCTCCCCCAACTTACTCACAGGACATCAACCAACTCCTCTCATGAGGCAGGCAGCTCTTCCCCCAGACAGTTGAGGTCAAAATATTTTTTTTTTACCCTGGCTTTGACAAGAGCTTCCAGGCATTTTGGGGATAAAAAAGCAATTTCACCAGGCCAGTCCGTGCGTTAGCCTGATTGATTTGAAGAATGGAGGTCATTTAGTCAGGGAAGGGAGGGTAGCCCAGCTCCTCTCTAGACACTGACACATTTCACAGAGAAGACTGACTTTTAACAAAAAGCAGAAGAGAATACATTTGTTAGCACTTTAAAGAGCTTGGTGTCCGTCTGCGAGCTGTAACAGGCTTTTGGCAGCCATCGCCAATAGCTTCAAACACTCTGGAGAAATAGCACCATTAAAAAACAAAACCTGATCTACTCGAGGAAATCACGATACCTTGCTACAAGGGCATCTGGTCACTCTCAGAGAAGTACATAGCATCCCTTTTCCTCTAACAAGCTGAGGGATACCAGTCGGCAGTTATTTCACAAACTAGGTCTATTAAATACCCAAGAGCCTATCTCATAAAGTGCACCAGAACAGCTGGTCTGGCCGTGGGCTTCACCGCAGACTGCTGAGAGGGTTTAAACTGGTATGGAGTGGGCTTCTCACACGTGGCACCACAGAGGAAGCACAGCTGCCCCAGTCTCCACAGAGAATAACTGTATCTCTGTTGGGCATACCTAACATGAAACTGTGCTGCAGGGAGCAGCCATGATGGGAGAAAGTGTGGGAGAAAGTGTTTAAGCGTTTATTGCTTGTTTCACATCTGGAAGACAGTGGCATCTCGGCGACACTGTGACAGAGATACCGGGCAGGTTGGTGCTGATATGGGCCTGGGGCTGGCTCTTAAAGACCATGACTCAGCCATCCTGTGGAAGTCCATGGGCGCTGCGCTGGGGTAGAGAGAGAGAGAGCATTCCTAGTGAACCACGGTGGTGCTGTGCGGGGGAGAGTGGCACAGCCAGTGTGTTTGTCCAAGTTGAACACTGTCTGTGAGGCACTGAGAGTTGGCAGACAGGGTGATGCAGCACTGTCACGACATGCCTCCAAAACGCTAAGAGAGGCAGTATCACACCAAACAGTAATGATCATGAGGGTAGAGAAATATTTATGACAATTATGGCTTGCCAAAAACAAAGAGGGAGACACGCTCTGGTATGTGTGTGGGTTGTGTTTTCTGGATGCAGGATGCAGACCAGCCACGTCGACAGTCAGTGTATAGGGTTATATGGGCAGACTTTTGTAAATATTCACAATATGAAGGCATATGTACAGTGTTGATTTTTATCAGTTCCATATGTTGATGTAATGTACAGTGCACCTATCTCCCAGAAGCAATAACAAAGATTTGTAATTTGACTGCCAAATTACGCCTACGTGGTGATAAGCTTTGGTTGTTTGCCAAGGGGCGACATACCTCTTGCTGGCTGCCAATAAAATACATTTGATTTTGGGAGGACATAGGAAACAAGTCCAAAGTGGCTGTTACCACCAATTGGATAGTTGAACCAAAGATTTTATAAGCATTAAAAATGAGAAATCAGCATTGAGTTATACAGTGGGGAAAAAAAGTATTTAGTCAGCCACCAATTGTGCAAGTTCTCTCACTTAAAAAGATGAGAGAGGCCTGTAATTTTCATCATAGGTACACTTCAACTATGACAGACAAAATGAGGAAAAGAAATCCAGAAAATCACATTGTAGGATTTTTAATGAATTTATTTGCAAATTATGGTGGAAAATAAGTATTTGGTCAATAACAAAAGTTTATCTCAATACTTTGTTATATACCCTTTGTTGGCAATGACAGAGGTCAAACGTTTTCTGTAAGTCTTCACAAGGTTTTCACACACTGTTGCTGGTATTTTGGCCCATTCCTCCATGCAGATCTCCTCTAGAGCAGTGATGTTTTGGGGCTGTCGCTGGGCAACACAGACTTTCAAAGATTTTCTATGGGGTTGAGATCTGGAGACTGGCTAGGCCACTCCAGGACCTTGAAATGCTTCTTACGAAGCCACTCCTTCGTTGCCGAGCGGTGTGTTTGGGATCATTGTCATGCTGAAAGACCCAGCCACGTTTCATCTTCAATGCCCTTGCTGATGGAAGGAGGTTTTCACTCAAAATCTCACGATACATGGCCCCATTCATTCTTTCCTTTACACGGATCAGTCGTCCTGGTCCCTTTGCAGAAAAACAGCCCCAAAGCATGATGTTTCCACCCCCATGCTTCACAGTAGGTATGGTGTTCTTTGGATGCAACTCAGCATTCTTTGTCCTCCAAACACAACGAGTTGAGTTTTTACCAAAAAGTTCTATTTTGGTTTCATCTGACATTCTCCCAATCCTCATCTGGATCATCCAAATGCTCTCTAGCAAACTTTAGACGGGCCTGAACATGTACTGGCTTAAGCAGGGGGACACGTCTGGCACTGCAGGATTTGAGTCCCTGGCGGCGTAGTGTGTTACTGATGGTAGGCTTTGTTACTTTGGTCCCAGCTCTCTGCAGGTCATTCACTAGGTCCCCGTGTGGTTCTGGGATTTTTGCTCACCGTTCTTGTGATCATTTTGACCCCACAGGGTGAGATCTTGCGTGGAGCCCCAGATCGAGGAAGATTATCAGTGGTCTTGTATGTCTTCCATTTCCTAATAATTGCTCCCACAGTTGATTTCTTCAAACCAAGCTGCTTACCTATTGCAGATTCAGTCTTCCCAACCTGGTGCAGGTCTACAATTTTGTTTCTGGTGTCCTTTGACAGCTCTTTGGTCTTGGCCATAGTGGAGTTTGGAGTGTGACTGTTTGAGGTTGTGGACAGGTGTCTTTTATACTGATAACAAGTTCAAACAGGTGCCATTAATACAGGTAATGAGTGGAGGACAGAGGAGCCTCTTAAAGAAGAAGTTACAGGTCTGTGAGAGCCAGAAATCTTGCTTGTTTGTATGTGACCAAATACTTATTTTCCACCATAATTTGCAAATAAATTCATTAAAAATCCTACAATGTGATTTTCTGGATTTTTTTTCCTCATTTTGTCTGTCATAGTTGAAGTGTACCTATGATGAAAATTACAGGCCTCTCTCATCTTTTTAAGTGAGAGAACTTGCACAATTGGTGGCTGACTAAATACTTTTTTTCCCCACTGTATATGGTTTATTTGAACAATGACAAAGAAACAGACACACACACACACACTCCTCCAAATCCAAGCCTCTGAGTTCACCTAGCAGCAGACATGCAGTTAGAATTGGGTTATTCTGAAAATAGTACACAAAAAGGTTATTTCAGACGGAAGAAAAATTATGTAGGGAACGCTTTTTCAATAACAAAAAAAACAATAGGATGATAACAACCTCTGAAAATGGCTTGCAAATTTCCTTTACTGCTGTAGCTTTGAAAGCAACCCCAAGAGCAAGCTTTTGTCAGGCTTGGCTGTATGGATTTCTGGGCTCATTAAGCAATGCTCTTTGAGCTCAGTTTGAGCTGACTGAAACCTCAGCAGAAAGCATGAGCCACCATGGTAACTCACAATGATCTATTCCCCCTCTCTCCCTCTCCCTCTCCTCTCTCTCTCTCTCTGCTTATTTTTTTTGTCACTTCTGTCAGATCATAACAGCATAATTTATACAGCAAAAAAAAAAAGATCCAATTATATTGATCATAATATCAAGCTTGACAGAGAGTGACTGTTGTACACTCTACAACCAATCTTAAATGTTAAGAGTAATCTTGAAAAACATCAAACCTGTACTGTACATTTCTCCAAGTGGAAGAATATGTTCAGTCTATTGTGTGGCTGAGTGTCAAGTCATCGCCGTGCCTCTGGCTCCCTTTCAAGCACTAACATTCAGTGATAGCATTCCAAAACCGGCCACGGATAGGTGCTCGGCACAGCACAGGGCTTAATTCTCTTCCTAACAGTTGTATCAAAACACAAATAAACATCAGGGCCCTTGGCTTGGCCTGTTTCTAAAGAGCCATCACAGTAATTGGAAGAGAGAGGTTGAGGACTTTGAGTCAGGCCATTCACTTAGCCTAGCTTTCACCAGCACATCCACATACAGCCATCAAAGGAGGCATAGAACGTTTATGAAAGGGTCAGACAGAACAGATTGGCCAGGGATTAACTCTAGGTAGGGAAGGGCTGCTCTGTGATACAGCTCCAGGAAGTCCATTCTAAAGCCTCAATATTGTAACATTCAATACATCCCATATATCTCTTATCTGTCTTTCATTTTCATCATATTGTTTTGTGCTGGTAAGTTGAAGGCTTATTTTCCTAACAGCAGCTGTGTTTTGAAAAGGCGTGGTTTGACATGGGCAGCAACCATTGTTATTGAAAGGGCATTCACAGAAGGAAGAGGAAGGTGGGGAGGTGTCAAAGGTCAGGGGTCAGAGAGGGATGATGCCCCTTTGGGAGGGGTGCAATGTGTGTTAGGTTAGTTAGTTTCCCCCGGGTCGGTCGGCCTACACCCCACACCCACATGGAAGGACAGAGGGGCGCAGTCAGGAGGAGTCAGGGGGTCAGTGGAGCCCCCCAGAGAGGAGCCAGAGGAACAGAGATATTTACCATTGGGGAACAGCTGTGGGGCTGCCTGGTTCTGGACACTCCTCTCCCCTGCACACACATACACATACATTGCAAAAATACTGCTTTAGTGCTCCATTTAGAAACATGGGCCGAACATCTGAGATGTCATCATGAGAATAATCCTCTATGTATATAATACTGTACTTAGTGGTGTACTGTTCAATAGAATTGCCCCCATTTCTGGGCTGGTTCACTAAGCATATTCATGAAACACATAAGTCATCCATCTCTCCTAGATGAAACACTCAGAATCAATGCCCAGAGGAGATGCAGAAAACTATTGATTTGTCACAAGGGCAAAACTATTGATAATAATTGTACTATTGATAATGAATGGATGGCTGTCCAGACAATGTTGTGTACATTCTAAATCAAAACAGAAAATGGCTATGATAGACAACTCGCTAGAACAAGAGGGTCACCTCTAATGACAAATGCAGACAAAGGCAGAAACGCACACCATGCAATAATGCACATACAAGAGCCACACGTTCAAGAGGAGGCAGACTTGAGGTAAAGCCATGTTAGTGCAATCTCTGCAAGCCATTATAGCAAGAGTCATTTAGTTAGTGGTTAGTAAGAGAAGACAGGTCAGAGACAGACAGATTCACCATCATGCTTGCTGCCAGGCATTCAGGGTTAAAAATAAGAAGCGTCTCACTGCATGGTGCTACTGTTGTGTTATGTTGTGTGACATTCTACTCTCTTCGACATGCTTAGAACATGTATTCCTCTGATGTCATTCAGGTGAATTAGGGATTACACATGTCCATGTCACTCTCTGTTTTCATAGAAACGCATGAGAACCGTTGAGGATTCTTTACCTCAGTGAGGAGACCGCACACACAGCATGCACTGTTTACATCCACTGTTGCCATAGATATACCAATATGACTGGGTGATTCCATACCAGCATAGGCCGAAAATATTTTGGATATCTCAGATTGTTCTGGCAATTCTCACATAGAAACTTAATTGGGAGGAAGGATGTTTGATATGCTTTTTACATGTCCATTTGTAATCATTGTATCTCAATGAAGTTACTATGTGAGAATTACCAGAACAATCTGAGATACCAAAAATATTTTCGGACTACGCTGGCGTGGAATCGCCTAACTCCATCCTACTGTAACATGCCCCATCCAACAACCATGCTTCTAGACAGAAAGACAGAGCGTTGTCAAAAGTACTCCAATACACAACTACTATAAGAATGAATATGCAGTATGGACCACCCGTTAGTACGTATGTGTGTGCGCTTTTGTGCATGCATGCGATCGTGAGTGTATGTCCATATACATGTGTGTGTGCATGCGTGCGTGTGTGTGCGTATGTGTGTTTATGTGTGTGTGTACGCTAAGGTGTAAAGTAATTAAGTAAAAATACTTTAAAGTACTACTTAAGTAGTTTTAGGGGTATCTGTACTATCACTATTTCTATTTTTACTTTTACTCTGCTACATTCCTAAAGGAAATGATATACTTTTTACTCCATACATTTTCCCTGACACCCAAAAGTACTCATTAATTTTTGAATTCTTAGCAGGACAGGAAAATGGTCCAATTCACACACTTATCAAGAGAACATCCCTGGTCATGCCTACTGCCTATGATCTGGCGGACTCACTAAAAACAAATACTTTGTATGTATGAGTGTTGTAATGTGCCCCTGGCTATCAGTAAATAAAAAAACAAGAAAATTGTGCCGTCTGGTTTGCTTAATATAAGGAATTTGATTTATACTTCTACTTTTGATACTTAAGTATATTTTAGCAATTACATTTACTTTTGATGCATAAGTATATTTAAAACCAAACACTTTTTTTGCATAGTATTTTTTTCTGGGTGACTTTCACTTTTACTTGAGTCATTTTCTATTAAGGTATCTTTACATTTACTCAAGTATGACAAGTATTTCCAACACTGTGTGTGTGTGTGTGTGTGTGTGTGTGGATGGCATAGTGTGCCTAGCTCCTAAGAGGATGCAGTTCCTGAGCATGTCTGCATCTGCCTGTTGTTTGGAGAGGTTTATGATCTGCTGTACTAACAGCTTGAATACTTCCACATGATAGCTGCTCCTTTCTGTTTTGTTACGCTTCTTGCTTTACAGAAACGTACTGTATGTGCAAACACACTGGAGACCAGACTTAGGGGGAATGCTACAGTGTGTTAATCCAACTTTAATGGAAAGTTTGATTTGGTAATCTGATGAGTTTCCCTTACGGTAAATCAGATCATACATCACTTACTGAGTGTATGTGTGTGTGTGGTTATTTGCGTGTCTGTGACAGGGACGGGAATAAGTAAGCTATATGTTTAGATATATCGCACCATGCTAATTTGATGCGTGTGTTTTTCTTCATATAGGGGAGCTCTACTGATATCTACATTTACAGCATGTAGAAGTAAATGTGTTGAGACTCGCACCATAACTCTAAACCCCCAACAATGCACTAAAAGTGACTGATAGGAAAGATGAAAGGCAAAATGTTTCAAATTAAAGAGGGCTATGCATTGCCCATTGAATGATGACTGAGTTTGGGTGGAGAGACTGAGACAACAGAATTAATGAAGACGTGGCACAGTGCATCACCACAATGAGTTTAAAGAAAACGACAAAACAACAAGGAAATCAATAGACACTGCAGGACTACTATGGTCCACAATGGTTCATTTGGTCCTGTTCCAGGGTTATTCATGGGACTGAGAGCATTGAAGTGGTAGTCACGGTTCAATTCAACTACTGTAGTTTAGTATATTGGGGCTATATGAACAGAATACTCTAACTTACATAAAGGTTGCTTTGGTTGTTTTTCAGCTTTAAATCGTCCTCCATTACTGCTATAAAAAAAAATCAACAAAAAAAACTCTCGCATCCTTATTTGGTCACTGGGAGATGGAGTCTCCATCTCCCAGTCTGTCCTGTCTGGCTGTCTTTAGTAATGTTAGTGCCTGGCTGAAGCAGTTCCAATCATCCTGTCAGTCAGCCTGCTGTGAGGGGCTCGTTTGGCGGTTTGTTTATTTTATTGTGGTTTTATTAACTACTAGTGCCTCTCGGAGAGATGGAGTGCATCAGCACCAAACCGCAGAGTGGGCTGCTACCACAACTCCCCGTCCCCTTGTCTCCCCCCTCCGCAATCCACCGTACCCCCAGAGCCTGTGGAGGGAAACCCAAGACCCTAACTGCCTGAGTGCTCCCTAATCTGTCACGTCAGGCGCAGATCTCTTCGGTCTTGGTAATGGTGGCTCAGACATTGAATTTGGCCACGGCAGACTTTGTGGCGTCCTGGCAGCCCCGCTAGAGTACGGTGGTAATGATAGGGTGGTTGACCAGGCCTTGACATGGGCCTGGATCTCATCAGCACTGTGGTGGAGGGGGGGGGACTAGACACACTGAGCCAGCCAGACAATTCGCCACTGAAACCAGCCAACCAGTCAACCAAAACAGCTGACCAGCCACCGACACCAGCCAACCAGCTGCCCAAACCAGTCAACCAGCCACTGAAACCAGCCAACCAGCCTATACACAGCCTCGATTCACTTACAAAACGCCAAAACCTGAATAGCCACCTGACGAAAACACCAATCAGTCCGGTTCAACGTGTCTTCTACACAGCCTCGATTAAATTACTTCATGTCAACCATAACAAACAACATTTATAAATGTCAGTGAAGGTTTAGGTTGGGTTTGATTAGGTATACTTTCAGTGTAACATCATTGAGGAGTTGACCAAAGGCCTAAGAGAATAGAGGAGCTGCGTCTGGCTACATGGGGTGGTGAAGCGGAAGCAGAGGAAGCACAGTGTCCAGCGAAGCAGGGAGAGAGGAAAGAGCAAAGCAAATGCAGCCGGATAGAGAGAGAGAGAGAGAGAGAGAGAGAGAGAGAGAGAGAGAGAGAGAGAGAGAGAGAGAGAGAAAACCTGACTCCCTGTAGAGGAAAGGCTGTGCAACCATGGTTATTTTGACCCTTGGTTATTGTTGTTACTGTTGTCCCGTTGACAATTTTGATTCTTGTTATTTTCATATTGTAAATATCAAAAGTAACCTTTGGCAATATGTATTGAATTAGAGAGAGCGAGAGAGAGAGAGAGAGAGAGAGAGAGAGCGAGAGAGAGAGAGAGAGAGAGAGAGGTCACAGCTGTAGACTGCAACAGAGAGAGGCACAGCTTTTGTCTTTGTGTGTAATAGCCAAAGCAGCAGAAGTCGACTCTTGGCGATGTAGATGCCTCTGGAACTACCTGGTAATATGTGAGTAAGGTTGTGGATATGATTGATACAGTACATGTCATATCTCAGAGCACATCCTTCAGGTAGTTATCCCCCACAACCCGTCCAATGTGTGCTGACTCACCTACACATGTCTTTCCATCAGTGTGCAGGGCAAACTTCATGTGACACGCACATCTGGGGCCGTGGTCAGTCTCCTCACAGATGTGCTGGCAACCCCCGTTTCCGTAGTTACAGGTCACTGCCAAGGAGAACACAGTTAGAGCAGAAGGAACATGGTGCACAGTCAACTGTGTGCTGTGATATCATCACCCTCTCAACCTCAGTGTGATGGAGACGTTTAGGCAGTCCTCCCATTGACACCTTGGTGTGAAGGAACTCACACCCCTAAACCATCCCCTACTTAGTGGAATGGGTTTTATTCTCACGGTACTCACATTGGAATGAGCGTACTGCTTTTTTAGTGTGTATGTGTGTGTTTGTGTGTTTATGTGTGTGTGTGAGTGTGTGTGAGTGTGTTTGTGGTGTGTTGATTGTGTCGACATTAGCATTCTCAATACACCTGCAATGTCAGACTGCCAAAGGGTGAGAGCCAAGGCTTCCTCCTCCATCCTGTCTGCTCTCTACTACCCCTGTGCCCTTTTCCTAGGCTGACACAGTTTTTTTTAATAACACTTCTCCAATCCTTACCCAAACACAGGCAAATCCCCCATCAACCCTGACAGGATGAGCCTTGTTGCAAGGCAACAGGAAGTGTGTGCTGTCCATCACAATGGCTCTGTCTAACAGAAACCGTCTGACCGCTCCCTTAGTTACTCTATTGGTGTCAATTATCAGACGGTATAAATCATTTGGTGTGATAAACTGGCAGAATCACTTGGAAACAACCGGTTTCTGACGCTGTTTTAAAAATCTGTTGGATGCATCTATTCGAAGGTAGAAGGAGCTGAATGTTCTGCTTCACCTTCCGTGATAATAAGTGATTTATATGGAGTCATACTATAATGACTCTACTTCGTGTGTAGAGGGGAGCAGGGGGCCCACTTACACTTGCAGTCCCTCATGTTCCTGGTGAGCTGGAAGCCAGGTCTGCACTCGCAGGCGATGCCTCCCTTTGGTGTCTCCCGGCAGATGTGAGCACAGCCATGGTTCTTATCCATGCAGGTGGGGCCCTCCTTGGTGCCCTCTGATCGCACTGCAGGGAGAAGACAGAGAGAGAAAGTGAGTTAGAGGTGACCTAATAGATTGTACTACTTACTACTCCTTGTCCAGATGCCACGCCCACAACAGAGGAGGCTGGTGGGAGGAGCTATAGGAGGACAGGCTCATTGTAATGGCATGGAGTCAAACATATAAAAACTCGCCCACCTAGAGAAAGGATTTCACTTCCACCAGGAGTTGATCCTGCAGTCCTGTAAGCTTAATTGAAGTAATCCCTAACCGAAAAGAGGACACTAAGGAGACATTTAAACTTTCAGCCACATTCTTCAAACTTAGAGGCGTGAGAGGAGAGGCCTAAAAAACACATAGCCCATTTCAGAGGTTTACTACACCCTAACCAACCACAATGCTTTGGATCAGTTAAAATGGGTCCGTTTTCTGTGGATACATGGATCCATTATTTATCCAAACCCAACAAAGGGATGCTTTTGTTGGACTCCATTATATACAGCCATCTTACAATAGCTGAGTGTTTAAGCCATGCAGATACAGCATTTTGATCTCATGTATGTACGAAGGTCACTTGTACAACACCTTCCACGACTCAAGAGGATTCCATCCCAGGTCTCACTTGTGTTATAAATTATAACAGGAGTCAGTCGTACATATTTTATTCATTTAATGTTATTTAACCTTTATTTTAACTAGGCAAGTCAGTTAAGAACAAATTCTTATTTACAATGACGGCCTACCAAAAGGCAAAAGGCCTCCTGCGGGGACGGGTGCTGGGATAAAATTTAAAAAAAATAAAAAATAATATATATATATATATATAGGACAAAACACACGTCACGACAACAACATAGCATGGCAGCAACACATGTCAACACACCATGATAGCAACACAACATGACAACAACATGGTAGCAACAAAACATGGTAGCAGCACAAAACATGGTACAAACATTATTGGGCATAGACAACACCACAAAGGGCAAGAAGGTAGAGACAACAATACATCACGCAAAGCAGCCACAACTGTCAGTAAGAGTGTCCATGATTGAGTCTTAGAATGAAGAGATTGAGATAAAACTGTCCAGTTTGAGTGTTTGTTGCAGCTCGTTCCAGTCGCTAGCTGCAGCGAACTGAAAAGAGGAGCGACCCAGGGATGTGTGTGCTTTGGGCATCTTTAACAGAACGTGACTGGCAGAACGGGTGTTGTATGTGGAGGATGAGGGCTGCAGTAGGTATCTCAGATAGGGGAGAGTTATGCTACTATGTATTATGGATGACACCTTTAGAGATTACAGGCAGAGATTTGACTCCATGCGATGTGAGACAATGTCACTATAACAGCTGTAGTGACAAGCCCCAAACCCACTATCTCATTAAAAACCAAACACATCTCTCATCCCCCACCCCTGTCCCTCCTCTACCTCTATGTGGTTAGAGGACACCAAATGGCACCCTATTCCATATTTAGTGCACTACTTTTGACAAGGACCCGTAGGGCTCTGGTTAAAAGTAGTGCACTCTACATGCGTACATGACGGTAAGTACATCTCAGAACACCCAAGGGCCAGGCCACCCATACCAAAATGTATGCACAGACAACTGTAAGAAGCTTTGGATAAAGATGTCTGCTAATTGGCATTATGCTATTATTATATATTACATGCCATAGAGGACTGCAATCTACCGTACATGGACAATCATTCTACAGTTTTCATGTGCGTGCCCTGTGGACATACTGTATGACGTGATGATGAGAAAATACTGTCACTGTAAATGTGCTGACGAACCATGGCAAAGAGACAAGAGCTGAGCCTAGTTTTATCCTTAATGCCTTATTTATGTACTTTAACGCCTGCCTTCGTAGCCTTCCATAATTACACCCTCTTGTTTTCCACGTATCGTGCCAACAAACTGAACTGGCCCTTTTATTTAGTTTCACTTAGTTAGGGCTGATGTCAGAGAGAGAGATATGTTTCCAGGTCCCTCTCTACTTTTTGTCTATCTGAGGATGCAAGAATCAAAGGGGGTGTTGATGTGTCGAATTAGTGCTGTTCATCACCTAAAGTCTGTTAAGAGGTCTTACGATGTCAGGCTTCAGCCTTTGTCAGGCTTCCCAGCTTTTGCTTTCCTGATCCGTAAAAAGGGGTGATGGCCCAGTAAGAAAGATGGGAGAGGCTGAGCACTCAGACACTGACTGCAAAAACAGACAGAGGACAGAGGGTCAACTCGGAACAAAAAACCCATTCCACCACCACAGCGGTTGAGACACATTAAGTACAGGGACGATGACTGGAGTCCACTGACCATATAACACACCCTCTTTAAGGTGCAGCAAACCTCAGGAGGTCAGGGCTGGGGAAACTCAAGCAGAAGTTGGAATTCAACAGTCCTTTCACACTGCTCCATGCCAAACCCAACACACAGGCAGATGGGAGGTGAACCCAACACACAGACAGACGGGAGGTGAACCCAACACACAGACAGACGTCTGTGAACACAGAGAGGGATAGAGTTTCCCACTTGGCAGCCCCTAAGAGACTCAAGATCACTTACCAGGGTCACAACGTGCATCCCAAAACCCCCCCACTCTCTCCCCACCTATATGAGACCTATCTGACACCCCTCTCCCCTAATACCGCAGACCCATCCATCAATAGCAGGTCGGGCCAGGGCCAGAACCTGGGCCCTGTTTTCTCTGAGGACCTATAAAAGCCAAAGTGCTGACACAATGGCCCTTTTCTCCCTGGCCATGCTATGGAACCACCCTCTGCAGTTCCCTTCAACTGGCTGCCAAATACCTACAGTTTTTATCATTACTACTACAGCTATTATAATTTATGCGGGGTCTCTTGTCGAGAAATGAAATATAAATAAATAATAGGGATGCAGAAAGAAAAATGGCCCATCGCAAAGTAACTGGGAGAAGTGACGGAGGAAAATAAGGACCTGTGGACTGCGAACACCAGCAGTCCTCTGAAACAAGACCCATAAGACATAACTCTATGTGTAGAAACCAATACAAATATCACGGGGAACTTTATAGACGGATTGCTGGATAAGCAATATGGGTTAAAGTCATAGAGCCAGAAGGGAACCTTCCAAATGGTTACCAGGGAACAGACTAGACATTGGTTCTCACACTATTGAACACAGAGAGCGATCATCGAAAACCACTGACTGCAGTGGTGGAAAAAAGAACACCCGGCAATTAGCGCAAAGAACAGTGAGAGAGAGATTTTCCCCAGAAGCGACTTAGCCACAGCAGCAATATCCAACCAGGTCGTGACCTGCACACCAGACACTCAGGAGAGGCTTGTAACTCAGGGACTACTGTATGGCAGTGCCACCGCAGCAGCCCAAAGCTAAAAAATCTAGAACCACCTTCTCCCTCCCTGCTCCAGCTCCTGCTCCAGACACAATAGTGTTCAGGCTCAAGGATAATACTTTTGAAGCGCAGTGGAACAAAGTAAAAGATGCAAAACATTTCTCAAGAGCTTTCAATAATACATTCCTGTTCTGTGCATCTCTGACAATTACTGAACAGGGACACTTCCCTCCAAAGAAAAACTCCAATCTGAAGAGAGGACAGGATGTAATGAATGGAGAAATAGGCCTACACATGCTGCCCAGAGAACAGTTCTGTTTGTCTCCATGTTCATATCCAACCACAGTTACTCTCCTCTAATGCAGTCATTTATGTTCATCTGGAACTAAACACAACGTGCGTTTGGAGCGACCATGCGTTTGGAGCGACCATGGAGCGACCAGGCAATTAAAGCAGCATTCCTTCCTCTTAGATAATGGGCCGTTAAAACTTTTTAACAGGAGGATAAAAATGTCAGCGCATGGAAAAGGCGGAGAGGAGCCGAAGAGAAAGGCGGGACTGTGCCAGGGTGCAGATGGGCCTGGGGAGCAACAGGGCATCCAGGGGTTCCACGTCGCTACCTAGCGCCGTCCTGACGGCAAGCGGATGCCCTCAAAGAGACAGCAGATCCAGCTCACTTAGCCAAGCACTACTGTTTGGGCCCTTCTGCCAACCGTTGGTTCCCTTCAACTCCCAAAGGCCCAGTTACAGCAGCAGCTTATTCACGTATTGGGAAGAGAGAGAGGGAATAAACAGTCCCAGACAGGGAAAGTGGCAGTTGATTGTGGAATTATATTTCCCATAGGACACATCTGCATGTCTGTGGTTAGGATGAAAGGCACCTAAACTACCAACAAACCTAATGACATTATTTCTATAGTATGTTTCCAAAACAATACTTGCATAGTTTCCTAATGATCCTAACTATTGTATTGCTAAGTGGTTTAAATACTTTTGGTTTAAGAGACTAGATGCCCCTGCTTCTCTACCTGTGGGTGTATGGATTCTTTCTTGTTGCTGTTGTTGATGTTGTTGTGTGTGTGTGTTTGTGCGCACTCAAGTTAGCATGCATGTGTGTCCATGTGTGTGTTTGTGACTGCACACATCTGTATGTGTGTCTATTCTGGAGCACTTGCTGTGCAGGGTTTCCGCTGTGGCGCAGGACACCGTGACCTGGAAGATTTTAATTTACCGGCTATTTGAGAAATGTACCAGACCCATATGTATTGGGTGCATAACCCATTAGGGCATCCACCCACAGCGCTCAGAATGACAGAAATCACATTTAGATTATGTTAATGCAGCTGAACAGAACATGCAACTCATATAATGAAGCAGACAATAAAACGTACATTTCAAACATTTGCCAAAATGCAATTTGCGGGAAAACACCATCCTAAACAGCGCACCTGATAGCAGTTCCATATGTGACAGATATGAACATCTCTGTTAGAAAGCAGGGGAATCCAATGATGCAACAACTAAGATGGGTTGCTAATATGACTAGGATGGTGCCTTTGTTGATATGAAAACTAATAGAACAGTAGAGAAATGGCATAGCGGTGGGTTCAATAGAACAGTAGAGAAATGGTATAGCGGTGGGTTCAATAGAACAGGAGAGAAATGGCATAGTGGTGGGTTCAATAGAACAGTAGAGAAATGGTATAGCGGTGGGTTCAATAGAACAGTAGAGAAATGGTATACCGGTGGGTTCAATAGAACAGGAGAGAAATGGCATAGTGGTGGGTTCAATAGAACAGTAGAGAAATGGTATAGCGGTGGGTTCAATAGAACAGGAGAGAAATGGCATAGCGGTGGGTTCAATAGTACAGTAGAGAAATGGCATAGTGGTGGGTTCAATAGAACAGGAGAGACATGGCATAGCGGTGGGTTCAATAGAACAGTAGAGAAATGGCATAGTGGTGGGTTCAATAGAACAGGAGAGAAATGGCATAGCGGTGGGTTCAATAGAACAGGAGAGAAATGGCATAGTGGTGGGTTCAATAGTACAGTAGAGAAATGGCATAGTGGTGGGTTCAATAGAACAGGAGAGAAATGGCATAGCGGTGGGTTCAATAGAACAGGAGAGAAATGGCATAGTGGTGGGTTCAATAGAACAGTAGAGAAATGGCATAGTGGTGGGTTCAATAGAACAGTAGAGAAATGGCATAGTGGTGGGTTCAATAGTACAGTAGAGAAATGGCATAGTGGTGGGTTCAATAGGGAGGTAAATGGAAATACATTTGCCAAAATGATATAATTACACCTGTCTATGCAGAAATAAATCAAATCATTCAAAATACTTATCCAGAAAGCATGCCTTAGCCAAAGAGTATTCGAGGATCATTAGCTTATAAAAAAAATTGCAGTTTGATTGCTTAAAATCACAAGTTTGTAGGTCTATGCCTATTTGGGAAGCCTGCAATTTGGGCAGCGCATGTGGCAATAGGCTAGCTGATTATTGAACAGCGGCTGTCAGTGAAAATAATCTAAAATATGTGTGAAAATATTGTGTCTTGAGTACAATTTAAGATGTTGAGACAAGAAGAAGGGGAGGGGTGTATGGCGAAGATATAGATCAAGTCTCTCTCCAGAATGGCTCAGCTGTCTCCAGCCAATTCTTGTGCATTCATTGTTTCATTATGTGAAATGTTTGCCCTTTTGATTTTGTATTTATTTAATCAATTCCCCATTACATATGTCACCAGCAGTAAATGTACCGTTAATCCCCGGCATTTTGAATTGTTGCGCAATGAATGGGTTTATAAAAGCAGATGTTTCACTCCAGCAACAACCAGCTGAGGAGCTGCAGGAGAAATCCCGCTCAAAATAGTATGCTGTGCGCGTGTGATAGTTGTGTTGGACACAGGCATTTAATGCCACTAAATTAATCAAATTAACCTATAGACCGATAAGCATGACGGTCAAATGTATTTCCATCAACTGGTATTTCCATCAATGAATAAAAAGCATTATTTAGCGAATGATTTTTTGGGGGCCGGCAAAAGTTTATCGGCTTAAGAAAATAAAAACATCCAAAAGCCCGGCTAACGGAAACCCTGCTACTGTGGGACATGCCCCTCTCTACCTCACTCCTCATCACTTCAAGGTCACCTCTGCTCTCCCTCTCCCAGCAGACCACCAATCCATTCCCCCCGACAGAGAAGGGCACACAGAACAAAATAGAGCAACACAACACACCAGAGGCTTACCAGAATACCTGCACAAATAAAGGAGGCCACCCTCTCTCTTTAATAAAAAGAAAAATGTCATTTCAATGCCACATTCTTTCTGAAATCAAAGGTAGACCAGCTGAAAGCAGCCGTCTGTATGACAGGAGAAGGCGACATGATTCAGGCTGGCCCTCTGGGTAAAGCAATGACGGCAAAGTGTTAGTGGAAAACCCCCACTGACACTAAGGCAGTCCACTGTGGCATGTTGGCCCAGCTAGCTTAAAAATGGCCTTCATCAAACCCGACTATGAAAAAGGATGCCCGCCACAAAAGAAGTATGGAGGATTCAACAGTAGGGCAGCCAAAACTTGCCACTGATGTATATATTTGTTATATTTGTTGAAGCGTGGGGAGCCATGGGGCCAATGAAAGCCCAGTCTAGACAAAGAGGGGACAGCAACTGAAGGTAAATTAGAAATGTAGATGAGAGAAAGTGGGAGGGGGGGTGAGGAGCGAAAGAGACAGAGAGAGTGACGAGCGAAAGAGACAGAGAGAGGGAGGGAGAGAGAGCGGGAGTAAGAAGGAGAGAGAGGGCAGAGAGTGAGAGGAGAGTGAGAGAGAAGGAATGAGAAAGAGGGTGAGAGGGAGAGAATTGTAGAGAAAGAGAAAGCGAGAGAAAGAGAATGAAAGGGAGTGAGAGAAAAAGACAGAATGGAGGAGAGGGGCAGTGTCCAGTAGGTCTCCTAGAGAAACAGTCTTTGATGCTGGACTAATGGTGAGACTTAATAGGCAGCCATGGGAGTGCGGGACGTTCCACTCGCTACACTTCCCCAGAATAGGAAAAGAGCCTAGTTATACGGTCGGACTGCAGAGCAATGGAGCAGCCACTCCTGCACTTGTAAAAACAGCTCTGCGGCCAGCATACAGCCAGACAGACAGGCATGCTGAGATCCATCTCCAGGAATGGGAAGGGAAGGGACACTACAAGCCCTTCACAGTAGGGGCTTTAGGCAGCAGAAAGAGAGGCTTCTCTTTTCACACGACTGGCTATAGCCAGCCATGGCACACCATATCATATAATGGGAAACACTTAAGAATACAAAGAATCTCTCAACGCTTATATAAAAGAACCAGAAATAGAAATAACAGCCATAGTCCTGTGTGCCGTGTATAAAACAAGCACCTAATACTCTCCATGGCAACGCAGATAAAGAAGTTAGATAAATTAGGGACAATTAGCTACTATTCTCTTCAGCAAGTGGGTTACATGTCCCCTGGTGATGAAGAATGTTTCATGTCAGGGATCACTGGCACCTATCTCAGCTTCTCTCATACTAAAATAATGTAGCCGCAGTGAAGCAGCAAAACTATGATGCCACCATGTGTAATGGATGTTATCACATTTATTGCAAAATTCCTGCTGCATTTATGGCCTGGACATGAAATCAAATGTCCTGAGGTACACATGGCGTGTTCTGCCTCCAAATGCTATAATAGAATGTGTCTCAAAAACTGTGCCTAAAGCTAAAGTCAATTAAAAACTTTTGCATGTGTGTGTGTGTGTGTGCATGTGTGCCTATATTCGTGTGTGAGTGTGTGCATGCGTCTGTATGTGTGTCTGCACATGTGTCTGTGTGTGTGTGTGTGTGTGTGAGTGTTAGACGAGATGAGAGACCCTTCCAGCAAGTCTCATTGCACAAGGGCAAACAACCCCCCTGGGAAGCTACTGAAAGCTCCAAACACAGGAAGTGGTTTTCAATGACGAAGTAAACATTTCCAGGAATGGAAAGGATAGTCATGTGCTACAGTAAAGGGAAGAGATTATTAGGAACTCATTGGTCGTCCCAATGGTCAGGTAGCTGACTAAAAATGACTGAATGTGAATTTAGTGGTAAACGTCCAGTGTAAACAAAGGACATTTAGTTATATTCTCTGATTCATCAACATAATGTATAAGTATCTATGGTAACCATGTTTGAAAGAGCTGAGGAAAATGATGTGCTAGACACTTGTCAGCCAACAACACACTTCAAGACTATAGCACATTGATTGGTATGATTAGTATATACCACACAATTCTCAAGGCCCTCTCCAAGATCTCTGTATACCTGATATCCTGAGACTGAAGTGAGTGCAGTGGGTACTGTGTCTTGCTTTGCCAAGGCCTCGTGTCATGAAGCATCTGTTATTTGATTAGTTTGATTGTGTGATTGGTAGCGTGAGGTCATTAAAAGTATCTCTGTCCTCGTCTCTCTGATGAAAGGCTCTAATGGGTTCCCACAGAACATCTGTGCTAGGAGATTATAATCATCAGGTATAGAACAACCATATACACGCTGCATGCTACAATAAATACCTATTTTCTCTACAATATTATGTTACCTTTTGGTGTAATGTGTGTTGAAAAATCTGCAGTTTGCCAGTAGACAGTCTGAAAGTGAATATAGTCCATCAGTGTACACCATAGGTACTGTCATTCCGGATATTTAAAATCATACTGAAACAAAAATTATAGATGTCTGAGTTGACTGAGCAGCACGGAATTCCTAAAGGAGGCATTCCCATCTGCCAGACTCAGTCTTACGCACATATGTGGGTAGCAGGGACCCTGTTATCCCCCAACACGAAAAAAATACACAAATAAATCAAATACAAAGAAGTGGAACCCTCACTGACCTGAATGGCATTCCTATCAACCGCTAAGCGCCTTGGCTGGTCTTTCAAAGACTTTATGTCTTGACTGGGAAGAAATGTTTGGGGAGAATAAATGAACTGTTACATTCTGTCCAGCGAAACGATGGGAGCCTTTATTTGGATAGAGAGTTTTTCATTCCTTTTTTGGGGGGTGGGGGGTGCAGCAGGTCTAATAAGAGTCAGCCAGGCTAGCAGCAGACACCTTGTCATTAGCTGTGGAGGCTGGCAGCCCCCTGCTGCCTAATTGGCAAAGCTCTCTACTAACAAGGGCTCTCAGACAGCAGGGGAATAGCCTGATAGTGCCCAGCCCCTGCCCCAGCCCAGCTGCAACGTCCCCTATCAGCCTCCCCCTTCCCTAACTCACCCGAGGAACACCTGATCCATTGATGAAAGGAATGGGAAGCTGATGTCTTTTTAATGAAGGTGATAAAACTCATGAGCTAACTGCACCCCGGGCCTATAGCACGTTTAAGAGGAGGGCTGGCCAGGGCCATATTTATGAAGTACTGAGGGTCTCCTCTAAGCACACTTGGCAAAGACATTCAAGAATATTTTATGTTTCATTCCATATTTTCTCTCTGTGACTTTTAGTGTAGCCTTTGACACTTATACATCATTTTTCAATCAGCGAGAGAATGGTAATGCTGAGGATGAGTCAGGGTTATTGTCCAATAACTCGGCGGACTGGCTTCCTCCTTCACTTCCCTTTCCTCTTAACACACACTGTTGTAATAATAGCCATAATAATAAGCAGATGCCTGCTGTTGTTCAAAATGTTTTTTCTAGAATAATGAAAAACTGACAGGGCAGTGATCTGTTGAGTGAGTGAGTTTGTAGATGTATGGCAGCTTTAATCCCTCCGTCCAAATGGAGCTCATCTGGAAGCAATGAAACGAATATTAACATGACAAATGGAACATTAACAAGGTACTTTATCAAGAGAGAGAGAGAGAGAGAGAGAGAGAGAGAGAGAGAGAGAGAGAGAGAGAGAGAGAGAGATATGCCTGGTCCTGAGGATGCTGTCTCAGACAGACAGACAGTACTGAGGTTGAGGGGGCAGTCCCTTCCCTTTGAAACACACGATCCTACTACTTGCTACACTCAAATAACACTGTGCTTATGAAATGTAAACATTCACAGTTCACAAGGCCAGATTGATCTCATAAACCAGGCTTCCAAGATGCCTGGCTTTCTATACTGATGACTACATTTTCGCTGAACAATAGTGTAAAATGGCATCTTGTGAAAGAGGCCTTGTGGCTTTCTGATAGCGCAGTTAATCTCAATGTCAGGATAAGAGACGCATTCAGTGATAATAATCTTGTAATTCATGAATTGACATCCTACCCAAACTAAAAGCATGATAATAGTACTATTCAGTCAAGTTGATGGGGGGATTTCATTGCTGCTGTTCATCTGTTCATTTGAGTTCTAGGTGTTCTATTTCTATGTTGGGGTAATGGTTCCCAATTATGGGCAGCTGAGTGTCGTTGCCTCTAATTGGGAACCATATATATGTTTGGGGTTTTCATTAGGAGTTTATGGGTTATTGTTTGAGCATAGCTTTGTTTTACATGTTATGGTAAGTGGTATGTGCTTTGTTTGTGTTGTTATTTTTGTCCCAGTTATGTTTGATTAATAAAGATGTATACCGGATGCCTCGCTGTGCCTTGGTCTGTCCCTTCTGGAGATCGTGACAGGCAGTCTTTCTGGGAGTTTTATACACCTGGATAGTACAATATTTGCACATTATTATTAAAATAATTCTTCAAACTCTGTCAAGTTGGTTGTTGATCATTGATAGACAGCCATTTTCAAGACTTGCCATAGATTTTCACACCGATTTAAGTCAAAACTGTAAGCAATTTCAGTGTATATTTGGCCTTGTGTTTTAGGTAATTGTCATGCTGAACGGTGAATTTGTCTCCCAGTGTCGGATGGAAAACAGACAATCATGTTTGCCTCTAGGATTTTGCCTGTGCTCAGCTCTATTCCATTTCTTTGTATCCTAAATAAACTCCCTAGTCCTTGCCGGTGGCAAGCATACCCACAACATGATGCAGCCAACACCATTGCTTGAAGAGTGGTACTTAGTAATGTGTTGTATTGGATTTGCCCCAAACATAACGCTTTGTATTCAGGACAAAAAGTAAATTTCTTTGCCACATATTTTGTAGTGTTAATGTAGTGCCTTGCTGCAAACAGGATGCATGTTTTGTAATATTTATTCTGTACAGGCTTCCTTCAGGCTTCCTTTCACTCTGTAATTTAGGTTAGTATTGTGGAGTAACTACAATGTTGTTGATCATCCTCAGTTATCTCCTATCACAGCCATTAAACTCCGTAACCGTTTTAAAGTCACCATTGGGCTCATGGTGAAATTCCTGAGCGGTATCCTTCCTCTCCGGCAACTGAGTTAGGAAGGACAACTGTATCTTTGTAGTGACTGGGTGTATTGAATGGTGTATCAAAGTGTAATTAATAACTTCACCATGCTCAAAGGGATATTCAGTGTCTGTTTTATACATTTTTATCCATCTACCAATAGGTGCCCTTCTTTGAGAGGCATTGGAAAACATCCCAAGACTTTGTGGTTGAATCTGTGTTTGAAATGCATTGCTTGACTAATGGACCTTACAGATTATTGTATGAGTGGGGTAAAGAGATGAGGTAGTCATTCAAAAATCCTGTTAAACACTATTATTGCACACAGAGTGAGTCCATGCACCTTACTATGTGACTTGTTAAGCAAACTTTTACTACTGAACTTATTTAGGCTTGCCATAACAAAGGAGTTGAATACTTATTGACTCAAGACATTTCAGCTCTTCATTTTTAATTAATTTGTAAAAATGTCTAAAAGCATAATTCCACTTTGACATTATGGGGTAATGTGTGTAGGCCAGTGACACAAAATCTTAATGTAATCCATTTTAAATTCAGGCTGTAACACAACAAAATGTGAAAAAAGTCCACGGGTGTGAATAATTTCTGAAAGCACTGTATATGTATGGCTCTGAATAGATTGGCTCCACGCTTTCCCTTCTCTGACACAACCATCCCAATTCCGAAGGAAAGCTCCATAAACAAGTGTTGTTCCCGCTTCTGGCTACACGATTAATCTTTATTTATTTAACTCAGGTGTCCCGAGGCCATTCATACAACTGATGCTTTAAAAAAGCTGCCAGACTCTGCCAGATCAGATCAGTCCAATTTGAAAAGGACTGAAAAGAACAATACACAGCTTTCCTTACAGCTCAGGCATTTTCGAACCACTCATACTTTACCTTTGGTCACCTTTTTTGCAGGGCAGGCCTGTTAGGGCGGATCCTGCTGTCAAAGACCCGGTTTGATTCCCTATCATATCAGACCAGTCACAGAAGACATAGCTGTAGGCCTGCAGTATTGCTACAGTATGTGTACATCCCAAATGGCACCCTATTCCTTATATAGTGCACTACTTTTGATCAGATCCCTATGGTTGCACTATATAGGGAACATGGTGGCATTTGGGACTCAACTTATAGCCTTTCACTTGTAATAAAAGCCTAAACAAGGCTTAATGAAAATGCACCATCTGCAGTGTAAATGATACTTCCCCTGAATGGAACCATAAATAGGTCATGACCCCAACAATTTAAAGTTCCCCTTCAGGTAAGAGAGCAGGACTAATGAGCTCATACTGGTATCCTCTCTTGCACCTTAAATCTTGTGCAGTCCTTTCGCTGGAATGTGTGTGTGTGTGTGTTGAGGATGCAAGGCTAACCTTTGGGCCTTTGGATGCAGGTGTGCTGGTTGTCGCTCAGGAAGAATCCATCTCTGCAGCGGCACTCGTAGCTGCCCATCATGTTGACACAGATCTGCTGACAGCCACCATTACCCTCCGAACACTCATCCACATCTGTAATGAAACAGGAAAAGAGAACAATCATTACAATCATTGCACCGAAATGGGTCCATGAATGAGGAGATTACCATTAGTGTCAATGGGAATAAGGGATCTTCTTCTGCAGTTACTTTTTTGCACCCAGTCAGATAGATTTTTTAGAAGGAAAACATATAGGGGTGGTAGGTAGCCTAGTGGTTAGAGCGTTGGGCCAGTAGCCGAAAGGTTGGTGAATCAAATCCCCGAGCTGATAAGGTAAAAATCTGTTGTTCTGCCCCTGAGCAAGGCAGCTAACCCACTGTTCCCCGTGCACCGAAGACGTGGATGTTGATTATGGCAGCCCCCGCACCTCTCTGATTCAGAGGGGTTCGGTTAAGTACGGAAAACACATTTCCGTTGAATGCATTCAGTTGTACAACTGACTAGGTATCCCCCTTAATATGACAGCAACATAACAAAATGGAAGATTGTTGGCATGAAAGGGTTGACACAGGAGAATACAAGAGTTCATTTCTGAATAAGTATGAGCCTAATAACAGTCCTATCAATGCAATAGAACCAGGGGAGGGGTTTTCAGCAGGGCAGACTGCAGAGGTCACAACATGAGGGGGAGATATGGTACATAGTTAAGAGAAGCAAGAGGGGGTTGTCTAAAGGTGTCTGAAGAGTTGGTGTCTCAGTTAATAGTTATATGGTGTGGCAGCAGACGGAGAGGAGGACTCACGGTTTGAAAGCCTCCAACTGTGCGGCACTAAGCCTGAGCAGCACAATTCTCTGGCAACTGTGGTAACCTGATCCACCTGGAACAGAGTACCTGTCAATGACGAATGTCTGTCAGCCCCTCCACTGAAGGAATGCCAGGAGGAGGGAAAGAGTGAGAAGAAACGGAGGGGAGGAGAGGGAGTGGAAGGAGAAGGGGAGAGGGGGGAGAGGGGGTAAGGGAGGGAGAAGGGGAGAGGGAGGAGAGCCACTTGAAGCCTAGTGAAGTGCAGCAAACAGCAGCAGTCTGTACAGAGGTATCTCCTGAGGCCATGCTTTGTCACTGGGCGTAGCGCCGTAGACTAATGAGTAGGTACTAACGGTAGGTGCTGACATAGCATTTAATCCCATTGAGACTTCATCGGGCCCCTTACTCTACAAAGATACGACTAGAGGTGTTCGGTACTCTCTGTCTGAAGCCAACTGAAACTACACCCAATCAGTGTTAACAGCACAACATCTATTCATTAACAACTTGTTAAAAATGTCAGAGCACACCAATAACTACATGGGGTATTGGAACATTAAGAAACCAGATGTAAGCTCTTTAGAATGTATAGTAGCAAGCCACCATCCTTACAGTGGGAAAAATCCAAACATAGCCCTAACATGATTTAACAGTATCAAATTAAAAACATCCATTAATCTTTGAAGAGCTTTTAAATGGATGGTCTTGCACAGTGTCATACAATATTATACACAGTATATTTGTTTTTAACCTTTATTTATCCAGGAAGTCTCATTGAGGTCAGAAGACCTCTTTCCCAAGAGAGACCTGTCTACAGGATTAGATGTTAGTAATGTTACCAGTCATCCCAGCATTCCCTATGCGTGACAGTTCCTTGACTCCAGGCCTCCTCCTCCCCTGGAGACCTGTGCTCTGTCCCTGACTACGGACAGAGCTGGAACCCTATCCATCCCCATGCTCGACGCATCAATAGTCCGCTGTATACACAAGGCTTTTTTTAATAAACCGTCATGCGAAACAAATTTTCTGTCTATTTGTCCAGTCTGAGAAGGCCTCTGGATTAAGTTTCCTTTCTGGGGGATACTCAGCTCAGCATAGTTAGAAATTAAACTTCACTCTGTCCTCCTCTCTTTCACACAGACATAGACACACACAGATGCACGCACACACACATGCATGCACACACACACCTCCAACTCCGGAGTGATCCCTTGAGTGATGTCAGAGTGGAACCTGACTAGACAGAAACCTCTGGGGTAGCTAAGTGGGTTAGTGGCGTGTGACCCTCCTGACCCCAACGACGTGCCAAGTCTAGCCCATCAGCACCGCTGCCTGCCTCCTCTCAAAACAATGTAATCATGTCACTAAGGCCCACTGAGAAAATCTGAGCACTATCGCTGGCCAGGTGACGTGTCTGTCCCTGCATCCTTGAAAAGAGATGATAAATAAAGTTAGTGTTATAAGGACAGACCGAAAGGCCTGTGAAGGTTGAAGAAGTTGGAGCCATTTCAGAGAGAAGTGTGCTCCATTTGAGCAGCAGCGCTACAATCCACCCCAGCCTCAGTGCAGATGCTTTGGCTTTAATTTAACAGTCTTTCTCCACAGTGAAAGAAAGGGAGAGTGGCAGCGGTAACACCTTTCAGCTTAGCTGCAAGGAACCTGCAGCTGCACCTTTGCAGATAAACCGTAAAGCCAAACACCAACCTGTATGACCCCCAAATAAACACACACCAAAATAAGTGGGCACACACACACACAGATGAAGAGAAGTAAACTAATGACACATGCATGAATATACACCAAACAAGAAGTCACCACAAAAAGCCAATCGGGAATTCTCTTTCCAAACCGCCAGCGCATCAATGAAGGTTTCATTTCTTGATTCCTTCATCCCACCAAATGAGGCGTTGCCTGTTAGTAGATCTCTCCTGCTGCAATAATTGCCTGTGTTGTGTGCTAGGCAAGGCTGGCGTCCAAAGCAAATATTTCCAAGCGGAAAGGGATTCTGGCACGGTCAGGAGAAGTGATCATGTTATTTGAACTTAAGTTTTTTTTTTTATATCTTGAGAGGATGGAAAAAAACGTGTTAATCAAGTGAAAAGGGCTGTGCCTCAGTTATGAAAAATGAGATCTCTCCCTCTATCCCTCGCTTCGCTGTGAGGAGGATATGGGAAAAAGGGAAGATTCAAACAGAGGGAGATTAAGAGATTGGTTGTGTTTGCGGAGGCCATGTCCGCTGGTTTCTCAGATAGCCTTGACTGTATATATAACATTTGGCCCTGTGCTGAGCTTCGGAGCCGTGTAAACATGGCGGCTGAGTTACAAAAACTCCTCAACCCTTATTTTGGAGACGCGCTCATGTCTTTTTCTAAAAAGGTTCAGATACTCTCGGGACATTTATTGCTGACCCAGCACCAGAGTTTTGAGGGGAAAATAAAAAAACGATGTGGATCTCCTCCACAGTGCTGACCAAGAGTTGTGCTTCCACAGACCCAACAGACAGGCAGGCAGACAGGCAGTCAGACAGGCATGTCTTTGGGATCCAGACCAGAGCAGACAGCCCAGAGACATGAAGAGGTGAGACAGAGGCCCGCCATTCGCCCTGTTTGTGCTTTTCATTTACAGGGGTATAAGAAACACACACTCCCTAATAAGGCAGCAATAAGGGCCAGGCTGAAGGCAGCACACAAACAGCATGCTGTGCTGCCTGAGCTGCCCTGGTAGGTGAGGGAGAAATTATGAAGATAAACATCCCCTTGGCTTTGCTGAGCATCGGTAGGTGGGAGGAGGGGGGGGGAGCATAGAGAGCTAGTCCCAAATTAAAACAAGATCCTTTCTTTTTTAAACAGGATTAGGGGATTTCCTCTTTCCTCTCCGTTGCCTCTGGAGTTCAATGACACGGCTCGTTCTTTCCACCCTCTTGACTGAACAGTGACCACGGCGCCAGGTTTGAACCGAGCCGAGGCGCTCTGAGAGGAGCCCTGAGTGCACACAGACACAGGCCACGCGTAAACAAACACGCAGCGCTTATCAAGCACATGTCAGCAGGAGGTTGCATAAGTGAATGTGTTGCCTGAGCACAAACACACTCTCTGTTCGTTAGGTGGGTGGTTGAGAAACTGAACATAGAGCAGTGGGAGAGCTACTAGGCTAGAGATACTTTTTATCAGTTAGACAATGCACTTCCTTATGTTAATGTAAAGGTGCTATTAAAGCTGATTTAAACCCTGACTAGCGTGACCACAACACAATCAAAGCCTTTGCTTAGGCTGCATTTTGATTTTGGGGGTCTAAGCTGACAAGGAATTGCTTTAAGATGGTCATGCTATGGATCATTTAATTATTTGACTTGGAATTTTTGGACCCATTCAGGTATGACAATATATTTTAAAAATGATTTGATAAAATATTGAATTTGGCCTTTACCCAGAGAAAACGCAAAAAAGACAGTGAAGAACTAAATCATAAGAAACAAGGTTTTGAAGTGTTTGTCCTTTATCTAGGAGATATAAGAAAGCTCAGGATTGTTTTTTTTACACATATTTAACCCCATTTTTGGGTAGGCACAAAACTACATTCATACTTCCATAAAAAAGTGATGTACAGGTTATCTTCAGACGAGTCCCCTGACACTTGTGGGGGGCGTAGAGAATACTGGAGAATCACCCCTTTCCACAGTGGGGTCACATTAGCTTGTAGCCCGAACTGTTCGGACGCTACAAACAGAAGTTGGCACATCAACGGTACCAAACTCAGACGAGTCCCCTTACACTTGTGTGGGTCGTAGAGACCACCACCGTGTTCATGAGAGTCTCCCCTTTCCATCGCGTGGTCATAATAACCGTTTGGACGCCACATACATTTTCGTGAGAAGACTGATTTTTGTGATGTGTCTCATGGTTTAACAAACTCCACTCTAGCTCTGCCACTTTTCACAGCAGATGCGGAAGTGCGACATAAGCAGATTGTCACGTCCAGGCCTGAGAAGACAGGCTGGCGTGTTTAGTTTTGTTTTGGTGTAGGGTTTTTTCTATGTTGGGGTAATGGTTCCCAATTAGAGGCAGCTGAGTGTCGTTACCTCTAATTGGGAACCATATATATGTTTGTAGTTTTCACTAGGGGTTTGTGGTTTATCGTTTGTTCATAGCTTTGTTGGTTTTACTTGTTATGTTCAACGTTACGATCTTCGTTCGTTTTGTTTATTGTTTTGCCAGTTACGTTATTTAATAAAGAATGTATACTGGATACCTCGCTGCGCCTTGGTCTGTCACTCAGGAAGATCGTGACAGAATAACCCACCAATACAGGACCAAGCAGCGAGAGAGCCAGGATTTCTGGACGTGGGGGGAAATCCTGGCTGGAAAGGGACCCTGGAAGAGGACGACGGAGCATCGTCACCCCAAGAAGGAGATGGAAGCGGCGAAGACTGAGCGAGGGAGTTATGAGGATTTATATGGAGCGTGGAACCCGAGCGTGGAACCCGCCTGGCGCGGAATCCCGAGAGGCAGCCCCAAAACAAATGTTTGGGGGGGCACACGGGGAGTTTGGCCGGTTCAGGATGGACTCCTGAGCCAACTCCTCGTGCTCTTTGGAGGGAGCGTTGGAGGGAGCGTCGCACTGGTAAGACGCCGTGCTATGCAGTTTTGCACACGGTGTCTCCAGTGCGCGTTCACAGACCGGTGCGAGAGATTCCAGCTCCACTCATCTGTCAGGGGAGGGTGAGTGTGCAGCCTGGAAGAGTGGTGCCGGCTCAGCGCTCCTGGTCTCCGGTGCGCCTCCTTGGACCAGGATATCCTGCACCGGTTCTGCGTGCAGTGTCTCCGGTGCGTGTCCATAGCCCGGTGCGTGAGATTCCAGCTCCACTCATCTGTCAGGGGAGGGTGAGTGTGCTGCCTGGAAGAGTGGTGCCGGCTCTGCGCGCTAGGTCTCCAGTGCGCCTTTTGGGACCGAAATATCCTGCGCCGGCTCTGCGTGTGGTGTCTCCAGTTCACGCGCACAGCCCGGTGCACGACATTCCAGCTCCCCTCATCTGTGAGGCCAGGATGAGTGAACAACCTGGGAGAGGGGTGTCGGCTATCCGCATCAGGTCTCCTGTGCGCGTCGTGGATCCAGTACGTCCTGTCCCTGTTCCACGCTCCAGGATCCCTGTTCGTGTTGTGGATCCAGTACGTCCTGTCCCTGTTCCACGCTCCAGGATCCCTGTTCGTGTTGTGGATCCAGTAAGTCCTGTCCCTGTTCCACGCTCCAGGATTCCTGTTCGTGTTGTGGATCCAGTACGTCCTGTCCCTGTTCCACGCTCCAGGATCCCTGTTCGTGTTGTGGATCCAGTACGTCCTGTCCCTGTTCCACGCTCCAGGATTCCTGTTCGTGTTGTGGATCCAGTACGGCCCGTTCCTGCTCCCCGCACCAGAGGTCCAGTGCGCATAGAGAGCCCAGCACAGCCCGTTCCTGCTCCCCGCACCAGAGTCCCAGTGCGCGTCATGAGTCCAGCACGGCCCGTTCCTGCTCCCCGCACCAGAGTCCCAGTGCGCGTCATGAGTCCAGCACGGCCCGTTCCTGAACCTCCAGAGAAGGTCCCCAGTCCGGAACCCATAGAGAAGGTCCCCAGTCCGGAACCCATAGAGAAGGTCCCCAGTCCGGAACCCCTAGAGAAGGTCCCCAGTCTGGAACCCCTAGAGAAGGTCCCCAGTCCGGAACCTCCAGAGAGGGTCCCCAGTCCGGAACCTCCAGAGACGGTCCCCAGTCCGGAACCTCCAGAGACGGTGCCCAGTCCGGGGCCCGCAACGAGGGTGCCCAGTCCAGGGTCGGCGGCGAGGGATCCTACCCCAGATGCGTTACTAACAGTTCGCATCGTGAGTCCAGTACGGCCGGTCCCTGCTCTTCGCACCAGATTTCCGGCTAATAGCCCAGGGCCTCCGGTGCGTGACCTCGTGCCAGCACGGCCGGCACCGGAGCCGCCACCTGGGACAAAAAGACCCACCGAAGACCCCCATGGACTGTTGGCGCGGTCGGAGTCCGGCGCCTTTGGGGAGAGTACTGTCACGTCCAGGCCTGAGAAGACAGGCTGGCGTGGTTAGTTTTGTTTTGGTGTAGGAATTGTATTTGGTTTTTTTTTACTATTTTCTTTCTAATCTTTACAGGAAAATGCCATAGTCACTACTTGATGTGTGGAGACATTTCACTGCAGCTAATGTAGAAGGAAAAGCTGTGCACATTTGCAAATACTGTGCCAAATCATTTGTGAAGAATGCAACAAATATGCAGAATCACCTAAATCAGAATCATAAAGTTCCTTTAGCGCTCACAACAAGCAAAGTCCCTCTACTTGTATTCAAGGTGAAAATTATGAATCAGACACCTTATCGATAGCAACAGCTCATGGTCCTCCTGGAATCAGACGTTTGGAGGAACGTAGTCAAAGAAATGCTCAATGGAGGAACGTAGTCAGAGAAATGCTGATGAATGTCTTGCTTGAGCTGTGTATGCAACTGGTTCACCTCTGATGCTCACAGGCAAAGTGTATTGGAAGCGATTTCTGAATGTTCTTCGACGAGCATACACCCCTCCAACCAGACATGCTTTATCTACTAATTTGCTGGATGCAGAGTTCAACAGAGTTCAAGTGACGGTTAAGCAAATCATAGAGAAAGCAGACTGTATTGCAATCATCTCTAATAGGTGGTCGAATGTTTGTGGGCAAGGAATAATTAACTACATAATCTCCAACCCTCAACCAGTATTCTACAAGAGCACAGACAGAAGGAACAACAGACTGTCTGATGCCTTTCCTTCCAGTTCTCTGCTGCCAGTTACTGGAACGAATTGCAAAAATCACTGAAGCTGGAGACTTATATCTCCCTCTCTAACTTTAAACATCAGTTATCTGAGCAGCTAACCGATCGCTACTGCTGTACATAGTCCATCTGTAAATAGCCCACCCAATCTAACTACCTCATCCCCATACTATTTTTTATTTACTTTTCTGCTCTTTTGCACACCAGTATCTCTACTTGCACATCATTATCTGCTAAATTGTAATTTACCTCGCTACTATAGCCTATTTATTGCCTACCTCACCACGCCATTTTCACACACTGTATATAGACATTCTTTTCTATTGTGTTATTGACTTTACGCTTGTTTATTCCATGTGTGGTTGTTTGTGGCGCACTGCCTTGCTTTATCTTGGCCAGGTCGCAGTTGTAAATGAAAACTTGTTCTCAACTAGCCTACCTGGTTAAATAAAGGTGAAATAAATAAATAAATTATTAAAAAAAAAATATATATATATATATACACTGCTCAAAAAAATTAAGGGAACACAAAAATAACACATCATAGATCTGAATGAATGAAATAATCTTATTAAATACTTTTTTCTTTACATAGTTGAATGTGCTGACAACAAAATCACACAAAAATTATCAATGGAAATCAAATTTATCAACCCATGGAGGTCTGGATTTGGAGTCACACTCAAAATTAAAGTGGAAAACCACACTACAGGCTGATCCAACTTTGATGTAATGTCCTTAAAACAAGTCAAAATGAGGCTCAGTAGTGTGTGTGGCCTCCACGTGCCTGAATGACCTCCCTACAACGCCTGGGCATGCTCCTGATGAGGTGGCGGATGGTCTCCTGAGGATCTCCTCCCAGACCTGGACTAAAGCATCCGCCAACTCCTGGACAGTCTGTGGTGCAACGTGGCGTTGGTGGATGGAGCGAGACATGATGTCCCAGATGTGCTCAATTGGATTCAGGTCTGGGGAACGGGCGGGCCAGTCCATAGCATCAATACCTTCCTCTTGCAGTAACTGCTGACACACTCCAGCCACATGAGGTCTAGCATTGTCTTGCATTAGGAGGAACCCAGGGCCAACCGCACCAGCATATGGTCTCACAAGGGGTCTGAGGATCTCATCTCGGTACCTAATGGCAGTCAGGCTACCTCTGGCGAGCACATGGAGGGCTGTGCGGCCCCCCAAAGAAATGCCACCCCACACCATGACTGACCCACCGCCAAACCGGTCATGCTGGAGGATGTTGCAGGCAGCAGAACGTTCTCCACGGCGTCTCCAGACTCTGTCACGTCTGTCACGTGCTCAGTGTGAACCTGCTTTCATCTGTGAAGAGCACAGGGCGCCAGTGGCGAATTTGTCAATCTTGGTGTTCTCTGCCAAATGCCAAACGTCCTGCACGGTGTTGGGCTGTAAGCACAACCCCCACCTGTGGACGTTGGGCCCTCATACCACCCTCATGGAGTCTGTTTCTGACCGTTTGAGCAGACACATGCACATTTGTGGCCTGCTGGAGGTCATTTTGCAGGGCTCTGGCAGTGCTCCTCCTTGCACAAAGGCGGAGGTAGTGGTCCTGCTGCTGGGTTGTTTCCCTCCTACGGCCTCCTCCACGTCTCCTGATGTACTGGCCTGTCTCCTGGTAGCGCCTCCAAGCTCTGGACACTACGCTGACAGACACAGCAAACCTTCTTGCCACAGCTCGCATTGATGTGCCATCCTGGATGAGCTGCACTACCTGAGCCACTTGTGTGGGTTGTAGACTCCGTCTCATGCTACCACTAGAGTGAAAGCACCGCCAGCATTGAAAAGTGACCAAAACATCAGCCAGGAAGCATAGGAACTGAGAAGTGATCTGTGGTCACCACCTTCAGAACCACTCCTTTATTGGGGGTGTCTTGCTAATTGCCTATAATTTCCACCTGTTGTCTATTCCATTTGCACAACAGCATGTGAAATTTATTGTCAATCAGTGTTGCTTCCTAAGTGGAAAGTTTGATTTCACAGAAGTGTGATTGACTTGGAGTTACATTGTGTTGTTTAAGTGTTCCCTTTATTTTTTTGAGCAGTGTATATATATATAAAAAGACACACCAGTCTCTACATTGGAGATGAGCTGAAGGAAGTCGTCAATGACCTTGGACCACAGAAGGTATTTGCACTGGTGACAGACAATGCTGTGATAATGAAGGCTGCTTGGTCTAAAGTGGAGGAGTCCTACCCTCACATCACACCCATTGGCTGTGCTGCTCATGTATTGAATCTGCTCCTCAAGGACATCATGGCACTGAAAACAATGGATACACTATACAAGAGAGCCAAGGAAATAGTTAGGTATTTGAAGGGTCATCAAGTTATAGCAGCAATCTACCTCACCAAGCAAAGTGAGAAGAATAGGAGCACCGCATTGAAGCTGCCCGGCAACACCCGTTGGGGTGGTGTTGTCATCATGTTTGACAGTCTCCTGTAGGGGAAGGAGTCTGTCCAAGAAATGGCCATATCACAGTCTGCCGATATGGACAGCCCCATCAAGAGAATCCTGCTGGATGATGTATTTTGGGAGAGAGTGGTAAACAGCCTGAAACTCCTTGAAACCTATAGCAGTAGCCATTGCACGGATTGAGGGAGACACTGCCATCCTGTCTGATGTTCAGACTCTGCTTGCAGATGTAAGAGATTAAATCTGTACTGCCCTGCCCACTTCACTGTTGCTCCAAGCAGAGAAAACTGCAGTTCTGCGTGAATACTTTTGCCTAAAGCCCATACATGTCGCAGCGTACATGTTGGACCCCAAGTATGTTGGCAAGAGCATCCTGTCTGGTGCAGAGATCAACAAGGCCTATGGTGTCATCACTACCATGTCTCGCTACCTTGGCCTGGATGAGGCCAAGGTTCTTGGCAGTCCGGCGAAGTACACTTCCAAGCAAGGGCTTTGGGATGGAGATGTAATATGGCAATCGTGCCAACATATCTAATCAGCCACCTGGTGGAAGGGACTTTGTGGATCTGAGGCTCTTTCCCCCTCCCACTAACATCAGCCGCCTCAGAGTGCAACTGGTCCTTTGTTTGGGAACAGACACACCAAAGCACACAACAGGCTGACCAATACAAGGGTTTAAAAATTGGTGGCTACCCGGGCAAATTTGAGGCTTTTTGAGCCTGACAACGAGCCATCCTCAACAAGGTTGGAAAAGGATAGTGAAGATGAGCCCTCAGAGTCTGATGTTCAAGAGGTGGACATTGAGGAGGTCCAGGGAGAAGACATGGAAGCCTGAGAGGAAGACAACCAAAGCTTTAGTTTCTAGACTATCATTTTACAGATGTTGAAAAAGTTTTTGGGAGATGCGATGGATGATTGGGGATAATTCAATATTCCCTTTCTTTTGTTGTTCAGTTAAATCATCCCATGTGAAGAGTCAACTCATTTAAATATAGTTAAATTCATAACAAATTGTATTAAAAAAAAAAAAAAATTTGCAAAAGGTTTATGTTCCAGTCTTCATATGATATGGTAAATACAGTGGGGAAAAAAAGTATTTAGTCAGCCACCAATTGTGCAAGTTCTCTCACTTAAAAAGATGAGAGAGGCCTGTAATTTTCATCATAGGTACACTTCAACTATGACAGACAAAATGAGGAAAAAATATCCAGAAAATCACATTGTAGGATTTTTTATGAATTTATTTGCAAATTATGGTGGAAAATAAGTATTTGGTCAATAACAAAAGTTTATCTCAATACTTTGTTATATACCCTTTGTTGGCAATGACAGAGGTCAAACGTTTTCTGTAAGTCTTCACAAGGTTTTCACACACTGTTGCTGGTATTTTGGCCCATTCCTCCATGCAGATCTCCTCTAGAGCAGTGATGTTTTGGGGCTGTCGCTGGGCAACACGGACTTTCAAAGATTTTCTATGGGGTTGAGATCTGGAGACTGGCTAGGCCACTCCAGGACCTTGAAATGCTTCTTCTGAAGCCACTCCTTCGTTGCCCAGGCGGTGTGTTTGGGATCATTGTCATGCTGAAAGACCCAGCCACGTTTCATCTTCAATGCCCTTGCTGATGGAAGGAGGTTTTCACTCAAAATCTCACGATACATGGCCCCATTCATTCTTTCCTTTACACGGATCAGTCGTCCTGGTCCCTTTGCAGAAAAACAGCCCCAAAGCATGATGTTTCCACCCCATGCTTCACAGTAGGTATGGTGTTCTTTGGATGCAACTCAGCATTCTTTGTCCTCCAAACACGACGAGTTGAGTTTTTACCAAAAGGTTCTATTTTGGTTTCATCTGACATTCTCCCAATCCTCATCTGGATCATCCAAATGCTCTCTAGCAAACTTTAGACGGGCCTGAACATGTACTGGCTTAAGCAGGGGGACACGTCTGGCACTGCAGGATTTGAGTCCCTGGCGGCGTAGTGTGTTACTGATGGTAGGCTTTGTTACTTTGGTCCCAGCTCTCTGCAGGTCATTCACTAGGTCCCCGTGTGGTTCTGGGATTTTTGCTCACCGTTCTTGTGATCATTTTGACCCCACGGGTGAGATCTTGCGTGGAGCCCCAGATCGAGGAAGATTATCAGTGGTCTTGTATGTCTTCCGTTTCCTAATAATTGCTCCCACAGTTGATTTCTTCAAACCAAGCTGCTTACCTATTGCAGATTCAGTCTTCCCAACCTGGTGCAGGTCTACAATTTTGTTTCTGGTGTCCTTTGACAGCTCTTTGGTCTTGGCCATAGTGGAGTTTGGAGTGTGACTGTTTGAGGTTGTGGACAGGTGTCTTTTATACTGATAACAAGTTCAAACAGGTGCCATTAATACAGGTAATGAGTGGAGGACAGAGGAGCCTCTTAAAGAAGAAGTTACAGGTCTGTGAGAGCCAGAAATCTTGCTTGTTTGTATGTGACCAAATACTTATTTTCCACCATAATTTGCAAATAAATTCATTAAAAATCCTACAATGTGATTTTCTGTTTTTTTTTTCCTTATTTTGTCTGTCATAGTTGAAGTGTACCTATGATGAAAATTACAGGCCTCTCTCATCTTTTTAAGTGAGAGAACTTGCACAATTGGTGGCTGACTAAATACTTTTTTTCCCCACTGTATATCCAATGCAAAAAAACATTGTGGGGGTTTCATGTTCCCCCTTAACTGCCAAAGGCACTTAAACCCCCACAATACCTCTTCCTCTCATTTAAATGGTATTAATATTAATTTGCATATATTTCCATTAATTCCCATGTATTCCTGTTAATTCCCATATATTCCAGTTAATTCCCATGGAAAGTTTTCACCTCTGAATATTCCCCAAAATGTGCAACCCTAATTGAGACGCATCCAATGCAAAACAAATGACTCTAGGGAGATATTTCAGCTGAACAGCTTATTGTCATACCAACACGATATAAACAAAGCTAATGCTGCTTTGATCAAAGCTCAGCCTCCAACGATGCACTCGTTGCTCAGGTAACAGTTTTTGGTAAATATACACAGACAAAACCTAAACTTCCACTGTCTTACTCGGTTATTCCATAATAAAAAATGTGCTTTGTTCATACCAAATTATATTTCTCTGTTCCTTTAAAACAAGTCAAAGTATTTTAAAAACAAACCCCAGAATGTGTGTTTGGGTGGACAGGCTCGTGCCAAGAAGACCCTGACATCTGCAGCCTGACGGCTTGCTGTCTGCTGGATGCTTACATCCCTAAAGCCCAATCCCAGGCTTGACTTTCCCCCCAAACCCTGCCAGTCGGCTCAGCTGGAATTGTTAATTTCATGGTGGATGGGGACGAACAATCATGAGGGAGCGAGAGTGTTGATATCCTCTTCAGGAGCCAGCTAACGCACGAAACCCAAATCCTCCT